>JACRUU010000026.1:9213331-9285831 GCA_030449085.1 Kryptopterus vitreolus | reverse complement strand
AAGTGCTGAGTGCTGCTGTAGACAGATCACAAGTGCAAGGCTTTTGCGTCTCGTCTCTGTATTAGAAAACATACTCGCATAGCACGTGTTGCTTGTTCCTGCCTTAAAAAGTACCCGAGTACTTTCAAACGCAGATTGCTGATGCTGGTAAAATGGATACGCCAGAAAATGTGTGATTCTCAGCTGAAATGTCCACAGTCTAAGAAGAAGTGTGGAATGGGAGAGAGAGAGAAAAAAAATTAATAGAAAAGAAGACAATATGTTCTTACAGCACTGGGTTGTTTATAGGATGGTTGACTGACTTCAAGCAGTGAAAGCTTGTGGAATCACGAGGGAAAATTCACAACATCCTCTGGCCACTTACTAAGTCCGCTGAAAGCTTTGGGAGTCCCCTGGGTATCATGAGTGTGTGTGTGTGTGTGTGTGTGTGTGTGTGTGTGTGTGTGTGTGTGTGTGTGTGTGTGTATAGTGTATGCATGTGTGGGTGTGTTGGGTGTGTACTTGGTCCCATATATAGCTGGAGTAAAACTAGGAACAGAGTGTAACTGCAGATGTGAGGGAATGGGCTAGATCTGCCAAGCATATGGGAATGAGCATGTATTATTCATCTTAAGTGCAAAAACAAAACTAACATGACTGCTGCCAGCATGTAATAATATCAATGGACCACTACAAGTAATCCAGTTATACAATGAGCTGGGAAAAAAAATAAAAAAAAAAAAAAGGTGAGTATTGGAGTTGCTATTTTCAATCTGGGTTCAACAATCAAGTTAAGACTTATAATGGATTTTCCAGAATCACAGCCCGAGTATTTAAGACCAAACCATGCTGTAGGACTGGGTAGGATGTCGGTTTTAAGGATATTTTTGTTCTTTGAATGAAAAAAAGGAAGGAGGGAGGAGACCATTTTCAGTGTTGTCCTTAGGAAGTCCTGTGTCGTCTCAAGCATTCAAGTGCTACAGTCAGGAGATTTGGCACAATGCCGTGTGATCAGAACACTTCTGCTTCTCTTATTCATTATATTCATTTCCAGTAAACTATTTTCCTTTACACATTTTTAGATTTAGCATCAATGTTCACACACACACACACACACACACACACACACACACACACACACACACATTATGAAGGTATGTGCACACCTGACCTTAAGATTTATTTCTCATTTTTAACAATGCATTCCACATTTAGTCCATAGTTTCTCTTCAAATAACCCTAGAGCCTGGAGGACAGTCAACATAACAGTTCATCCTGAAGGTGTTCAATATGGGTTAGAGGCCTGTGAACATAAGTACACCATGCTGGAACAGCTTTGGGATTTTTTTTTAGGATAAGTGAAATAATGCCACCTCATCCAAAGACATCCTATTGAATTGTGTTGTTTTAACATCGCGATAACCAATTTACAGAAGAAGCCCATATATAGCTAGAAAAGCCAGGTGTCCGCTTGTGTGCAGGTCTGAAAATTATGCCTTAAATGTGTTTTGATGTGCTTAAATGTCATTTTGCATGTGATTAGATGCAAATTAGCTGTGATTAGCTTTTAATGTTACCCAACTGTTGAGTAGAACTCATACTGAGTAATAATATAAAGATGAGTAATGATAAATCTGTATACGGTCACTGCATTTAATCACTTGTATCCAAGACAGGATGTTCTGAATTTTTCTTGTTTGGTTGAATATCACTTTGTCCATGATAGCCTGCTTCCTTGTCCATGACAGTGACGTCTTGAGTGATCTAATGAGGATTTTCACTGTCATTTTCCAACAGGTAGACACAGCACTGACTGCTATTAATCTCAAATAGCAGTCAAAGCTGGTGAGTCTTATCTCAATACAACAGGCAAACTAATGCGATTACTACCAAAAGAGACAAACAAAAACAGGGTTCAAAACAGGGTATCTGTGATTCAGCAAAACCTGGTAAATTGTTAGTCCAGTGCTTATTTGGTAAACATGTAAAATGCTGCTCTTGGTAAGGATAGTGAGGCCTTGTAGTACTGGATGTGTAAGGCAGAAGTGTGAGACACTTGCTGCTACATGCTTCATTAGATGTGCTGGCTGGCGTAGTTCCTTTGTCTGTCAATGCAAATCAATGCTTGCTGAACAGTTTAGTAGTTAGTGCTCTCAGTCATGGGGAAGCTTGAAAAAATGTGCTACACTTAAAAGAAGAAGAAGCAAGTCTATAGACAGAAACATGGAAGTGTCTCAGGACACTCATTACCATGTGATTTTAAGAGAATGGTTTTTCTATTCCAAGATTTTACATAGTTAACACTGTCTTGCATTTTGCTCAGGTGTGCTACTGAAGCCGGCTAAACCCATCATTCTCATAGAAATGAAAGCCAACGTTATTTTTGTGACTTATATGTCCAAGGGATTGTTTACAAAGCCTAAATGGGAACACTGTGGTGGACCATATTACATTTTTTTAAACTCGTACTAGTCTGAACAAACTGGCAATTGTCTGTCAAGTAGGATCTAAACTAGACAGGAACTTGTCTGCCTAAACAGAGCTGGTCTTTCAGGCTGCTAATGAAAATATCAAGGTCAATAATGTCAAACGCTGCACTCTAGTCCAACAACATTAAAAGGGAAACATAGCCACCATCGAGCACAAGCAGGTCATTGACAACTCAAGTTAAGTTGCGCTGAGGTTGTAATTGGATGCTTCTAATTGTTACATAGGAATTGTCACTCTTTGATTAAAGCGGACCCTGATACATCATATATTGCTCAAACAACAAATAGATACGGAAATGCCAGTGTTGTTCTTTTGTTGTTTTTTTTTTAGTAAAGCCAAGACCATTATACTTAATACACTGTAACTCCTACAACTATGTAGTAAAAAAAAGGGTTAATCATTCATGAAGATGTTTTTTTGGGGGCACTGTTATTGCAGGAAAAAATCCTGCTCTTATAATTACAGGAACCATTACATGGACAAATTCAGAAGCATTTTACAACCTTTTCCTGAGGATCCTGTATGGAAGTTCCTTGAGAAAAACAAGGCATGACTACTTTTCCTCCATCAGTACATTATCCTAGAATGGAGGAAGTGGAGACATTAACCACTTGCAGCATAAGCAGAGAAAGGAAACTTTCTGTCTTGTGACACTTGCACGTTTCTGTCTATGGAGTGTCACTCTATGCACTGCTTGTGTATATCTGGAATGTGTATGAGTGCATGTCTGGACTGCTGGCTCTCAATCCCCACGTGTCTTGATACCTTTAAAAAATCTGATGGTTATCTTTGCAGTTTATGATTGTTTGACATTCCTGTGGAATTTGACAGGACTTGCCTTGACATTATCCATATTTGGTCATGCTGGAGTACATACGTGTAGAGACTGATTTCTACATTATATAGGCATTATATAGTTATTAGTTTAATAATTAGTGGCATTAATATCAGATTCATTGTCTGTATCATTGTAGTAGGGTTGTAGCACAATAATATATTTGTATTTGTGTAGTGCTCCAGCTATCTATATTTGTATTGGCTCTTTTTCATAATTGTTTTTCTGTTCTTTTTTCAAATTTGACTTTCACAGTTTTTTTGGTCCCACACGCTTCGTATCTGACCGAATGCTCACGCCATGAAAGTACACTTATCAACGTCATACTAAATATTGTTTTAATATTAATATTACATTTATATTGCCTAAATATTCTACTTGCTTATATCATATTATATTAGATTAGATTATATAATCGTGACATGCTTGCAGCAGGTTTGAGTATGAAGTGTAAAATTACCTAGTTAAATTCTACTTATTAAAAACAAGTTGCAGATTTTAGTATAGGTTTTGGCTTGTGTTTGTGTTTTTGAGGTAATGCCGAGAACAAAGGATTTTGAAAAGGCAGTTTACTAGACATAAGATATAATTGTTCAACACAAGTGGCCAAATGAAGGGCTAACTTTGTAATTCTAGTGGAAAAGTGATGTGATTTCAAAAACAACACGTTTCCCTGGAAACTTGGAGAAACAAAGGATATTTGCAAGTCTGCTGGTAGCATTAACAAGACTTGGCCTCTTTTTTATATGGTCACTGCTGGCAGCATGAACAGTGTTTCTCATTTTAATCCAGCGAATTTAACTGAATGTAAACTTCACTAGGCTCGGATTTTACTCCAATAAGACTGCTATTTCCATCACTTCTTCAAATCTATGTTTATCATCCTTATTTCATCACTGGCTTTTCTCCAAAAATTCATCACTTTTGTCTTTCCTTCCCAAATCTGTATAAAGCATGCATTTAATTTCTGAATAAAACAGTCTTTTGATGTCTAACTTTGGGCTTGATGCTCATTTGATCATTAGCTGAACTGTGCGGTGAATGTGTGGTAATTCTTGTACCACATCATGTTGTTTGCTTCCTCAGAAAACTGATTGTTTGATAATTTGATAGTTTTCTTTGCTGGAGAGCAAAGTTGATGGTGTGCTAATATATAAGGTATAACATTATGACCACTAACAGTTGAACGATATGGTTTTCGTATTAAAGCCTTATTTCTTTTCTTTAAAAAAATATATTTGTCTCGTGTTTGTTTATATTATTGTTATTACATTGGATTCTTTATCATTACTATTCAGTTTATCCACAGTCTGTGATTGGTGTGTTCATATGAGTGGAGGCATATGTTTCATTTTCGGCCTTAGTCGCAGCCAGTGCAGGTGTTAGAGTTAGAGGGTCATGGAGTTTATTTTAAGTTTATTTTAAGTTTAAAATAACGTTATATATTTGAAGGGACTTGCCACAATTAGCTTATGAATAAAAAGTACAGTATTGTAAATTTTACTGGCGGCAGGTGATGTACCTGTTGTCCAAAAAAAGGTGAAGTGATGTAATCATTAACAA
Organism: Kryptopterus vitreolus; assembly: GCA_030449085.1. Classification (NCBI taxonomy): domain Eukaryota; kingdom Metazoa; phylum Chordata; class Actinopteri; order Siluriformes; family Siluridae; genus Kryptopterus; species Kryptopterus vitreolus. The sequence goes on along the minus strand of JACRUU010000026.1, from coordinate 9,280,964 downwards.
ATAAGAAAAATGGTTGTTATCTAGACTGTAAGAACAATTGTCTAAAAAAGGCTGTTTTTGCTGTAACTTTGAATCATTCCATGATTTTGTGCAAAAATAAAGCCTGAAGCTTTGACATCACAACCGTGGATTCTGCGCTTGTTTTTGGCTGAAGTCTTTTACTGAATTTGTTTGTTGTTGTTTCAATTAGCCTACGACAAATTAAATAACACCGATTGTGTTTTTTTAATGACACCTTACAGTGGGTGGAATATATTAGACTGCAAGTGAACATTTAGTTGTGTTAGAGGCAGCTTTCTCTACCTCATCATGGATTCAACGCATCAACAACATAACAACAACATAACATAACATAACATAACCAAATTTAATGTCAACACTGAATTTAACTCAAAATAAACTGTCTGCAAATAATCTATCCTTAAATGGCGCTGATGCGAATCGGCAGAATAAGATTATGTATTTTTATGTTATTTTAAATATTACAAAATAGGGCTGTTTGAAATCAAGTAGTGCTTGAAAGTTTGTGAACCCCTTAAGCTGTTCAGACTTTTCACAGATTTTTTTTTTTACCTAGATTTTTTAAATTTTATCATCACCTGCTTTTTATACATTAAATTTCATATGTATGTTAATCAATTGCATTTGACTGTTTAGAGCCAAAAAACTACATGAAAGATTTAATTGTTGTATGTGCAAAAGTAAGTAAAGCCTTTTATTTCGTAGCTTGTGGCACCTCCTTTTGCAGCCATTACTACAAACAAACATATTCTGTAACCCCTGATCAGTCTCTCACATCTCTGTTGAGGTTAGAGGGACATCTGGCATTTACCGCTCGCTTCAGATCTAGCCACAACATTTCAGTTGGATTGAGATCCGGACTCAAGAGTCAACTTTTTTCATGTTGCATCACCCATTTTCAGCCCAGCTTCAGCTCTCTGTCTGATGGCAGGAGATTCTCTTCTAGGTCTGAGAATCCCTGAATAATATGGGAATTATTATTCGCCCTGGCCCGGTGGCAGAAAAGCATCCCCAGACTTTCACATTTCCACCCCCATACTTCACTGGTGTGACGAGGTCTTTTGCTAGAATTCCACATTGGCTTTTCTCCAAACTTGGCAGCTTTGATTATAACCAAATAAATCTATCTTGCACACATCTGTCCAAGAATTATCTTATTATCTTATTCGGCCAAAGTTTTTCTGTTAAAGTTGAAAAGGGTATGGCGGCTATGTTTTTTGAGAGCAGAGGCTTCTTTCTAGCAGCCCTCCCATAAATGTCATGTCTGTTAAATTTTCATCTGACTGTACTCTCTAGGAATGATGTTTGGGTCAGCCTTTAGCTCATTTTTTTTTCCTTTCTGGTCTTTCTTTATGATAGTGTTGATGGGCATCCACTTCTAGGTCAGGTGATGAGAGCAGAGAGCAGATGCTATCTGGCGCTATATAGAAAATAAACTTAAATAACATAATCTTGCCCCTCGGTGGCTTAGTGGTTAGCACGTTCGCCTCACACCGCTAGGATGTGAGGCCCGTCTCGGCCATGTGTGTGTGGACTGCATGTTCAGGGGGTTTTTCTCCGGTTTCCCCCAGGTCCAAAAACATGCACTGTAGGTTGATTGGCACATTGGAAAATTGTCCCTAGTGTATGAATGTGTGTGTGTGCCCTGTGATGGGTTGGCATTCCATCCAGGGTGTATCCTGCCTTAATGCCCATAGACGCCTGAGATATTCACAGGCTTCCCGTGACCCGAGGGAAGATCGTATATAGCGATAGAAGATGAATGAATGAATCTTGCCCCTCCCCATCTGTAATGGCAAATGAAACACTGAAAATAAAATGGAATAAATCAAATTAAGGCAATACACTTTTATAATTATATTAATTACATTGTGTGGTCAAATACATTGGCACAAATTTAAATGATTACATAAAATTCAGTTTGTAGAAATAAATAGATATTTTGCAATTGTTAGACCCCATTTGGGTAATACAGACCTATGTTTTACATTTAGTATTCCACTTTAAAAAAGGTTTTTAACTGTTCCAATATGTGGAAATGTGGAAGAGAAATTCATAAAACTGGATATAAAAAAAATTCGTAGCGCTAGCATTAGCCTGGTTAGCGGCTAACGCTAGCGCTATGGATTCTTTAGTGTTTTCACTCATGCGCAAAACAAATCGTATTTCAGATACGGCAACAGTGAGTAGGATGCAGTGACACAGTCACATTGCGCTAGTTTCTTCATTTTTGTAACCCCGACATTGCTGTGTATATTGTGTGAGTGGTTAACGCATTGGGCTCAAGACCAAAAGGGTGCACGTTCAAATCCCTGCACCACCAAGATGCCACTAGGGGGCCCTTGAGCCAAGGGATGGCTGTGAACTATGTGGTGACTATGTGGGCCAAATATAGATAATCCAATAATTATTCTCATTCTATTTATGTTTCCGTACTGCATTTGGGTAGAATGTTGCATCAGTATCCTGCATAGTAAACTTTTTACAGAAGGGTGCAGCTTGTTCTGTTTCACATCAGGAACATACATGGGACAACTAAAAACACATCATGACACAGTGTATTTAAACGGTTACTTGGTAAGACTGGTGTTGCATAGATCAATTTCAGACAGATTATGCACCTGCTAATCTATTTTGCTTTTTGAGGTGCTGAAAGAATACGCCGTTTACATATGAGCTACATCTCTTCCTGCTCACGCGTGGTTGTTCTGTCTCATCCTCATCTCACTCGTGCACACACATCCTGTGTCAGAGATGATAGAAAGCAGAGATATGAAATGAATTGCTGTTCTCTGATCAGGCCTGAGTGTTTTGTCTCAGCTAATTGTTTGCGTTTGTGTTTGTGTGCGTGTGTGTGTGTATATATTAGTGAGGGGATTTTCCTAAAACTATACATTAAAGCTGTAGTTGTAGCTGTAGCTTTCCTAGACTAGATATAGTCTCGTAGATATCATATGTTCATATTTTACTTTTTTTTTTTATAATCCTTGAAATGCAATGTACACTTTTTCACATGTTGTGGCTATTTAGTAAATTCGACTGTTGGGACACATTTTTTTCTTTCTCTGGACATGGTTCATGTCAATGTCAACAAGAAACTAATGACCCAAGCCTTCAAGAAGGCTTGGTAGCTTTTTTCTCAGGCCCACAACCCCTAAAATAGATCTGGCTAGCTTTTCACTCCCACAGAGGACCCCTCAGTCTTCCCAGAGTGCCGAACTTTTATATCCTATAGAATATAGTGCTATTTTGCTTTGCAAGCTTTGCCATACATGGTCTAGGTATATTTGTGCTCACTTGTGATAATAATTGACTTGCATGTGAGTTGTTACATAACATGAGTCACATTTGGCCACAGCAACAGTAGTGCACTTGTGCTTTTAGTGTGTTTAACCGGTGAGCTCTGAACGCTCGAGACAGTAATTGTGTAAGTTATTTTTTGCAGCCTTTGTGTTGTGTTCTGAGACTGAAGGTCATTTCTAAAGACCAAGGAGCAAAGTCATGGCTCCTTTCCAAATGTTTCATATTAGAAACCAGGAGCTTTGGTTAACCAACAAAAGCATCAACATTCATTAAAAGATGAACTCCATTGCTGTCTTCTGGTCCTTTGCCATAAGCTATTTAGGTTTTGTTTTTAATAGACAGGAAGGAGTTAACAATCATGGGCTCCAAAATAAAGAAACAAGGGTGGGTAGTCTCTGGGTGCTTCGGCTTATCAGAAATGAAGAAAAGGAACTGTAGCAATATGGAAGGAAACGAATCAGAAGGAAAATTATTCCCTTTATATGTGTGGGTGTGTGTGTGTGTGTGTGTGTGTGTGTGTGCTCTAGTGTACAACATTTAGGCAACATGAGCAGGACTTAAAGTGTGGCCATGTAGTAATCACCATTTCGGGTGGAGGGTAGGTGAGATCACTGTGTTTGTGTGTGTGTGTGTGTGTGTGTGTGTGTGTGTGTGTGTGTGTGTGTGTGTGTGGAATAGGGAATGTGTGTATATCTGCGAGACTGAGTAAGAATGTTTGTGGGAGAAGTGTGTTAATGTTTCCAAAGGGTTTGGCTCAGACAGCAGACACCCAAAGGTAGAGGCAATAAGGTGGATCTGTGTGTAAAGATTGCTTCTTCCTGAATAGCTCTCAGAGGGAAAGAAACTGTGTAAGGGAAAAAATATATAAGCAAAGAGAAAAGAGGTCCATTGGCGCTGACTATAACGTTATAATAATAGTGACCCATTTTACTTAATACTGTTACAAAACTATATCGAAAGAGTAGACACTATCTGTGTTTGTAATTCCCCAGGGAGTCAGCGTGATGTTAGTCAGCTGTGCTAATGTTCTAGGAAACACACCCAAACTTCCCAACCCTTATGTCCCAAAACCCCTCTGGGATGATGTCACCATTTCCCTGCGCTACTTTTTCACGCACTTTTTCATGTGAGCTCTGCTCCATTTTCCTGTTGTTGTGAAAGCGGGAAATGTGATCAGTCGCATAAAACAAGTACTGTCTGAGTTTGAAGGTGATCTCTGCATCATGGTTTATGTAATGGCTCGGATAAATACAGAGGCGTGTTAAACTATTACTTGGGCGTATTCTCTTCCCCGAAGGCATGTCATTCTCAAGTTCTCTCTTTTGGTGGTCTGGGGATATTCTGGGTTCTGTGGGAACCCTGTGTCAAGCCATTGTGACGTTTAAACTGCCTCAGAAGTGCACGGGTCATAGAACCCCCAGCAGTAACAGTGCCTGAGCTCTGTAAATCTGTTAACAAAACAAAGAGGCCAATGAATCGGTTCTGTAATTCATGAGCCACATTATTAGGGTATGTGGGAAAAGTGGCTAAATCAACACAGTTTTGCATCTAAAGAGTGTCAGTGCTCAGTGATTGATTGTATCGGATGTTACATACACCCAGGGCTTGCTATCAGGATTAGAATTAGTGAAAAAGAAAGCTATAATTGGGGTGAGTTTATGGTAAATGAGTTCATATGCAAAATGTGGGTCAGTGAAAGATCAGTGCTTAATATATTGCTGATGACGATTCTGACACATCCATTTACTATATAGCCATGTCATTGGTGAGTTTAGACCAAAATAAATACTCTTGTACTGTAACCTGTGTTTGAATTTGACTATTTTTCATTTATAGTGTAAGACGAAAGGTGGTCATTGAAGTTAATCAGTGTATTTTAAATTATGACTGAAATGAAACACATTAGGATATAGCAAACATGACATAGAAACAGTTCTAGTCACACATTTTTAATCAACACAATCACTTAAAATCTTATTTCCGTTATCTACCCTTTTATACTAAAAACATGAACATTAAAGCTTATTAGCAAATATGTGGTTGCAGGATTTTCAGGTTTTCAGTCCAAATCAAGGGGTTTCATTGGGCGTCATTGGGTGTCTTTCAAGCTCATCAATGAATTGAGCCCAGTTCTAAGGTTATGTGATGCAAAATCTACCTTCAACGTGATTTGCCCTTAGATTCCCATTGTAGACTTTTCATCTAAAAATAATCTGTTTATATATCTTTTTTTTATAATTAAACATGTCACGGGTCATATACGTGTATTCTCTGTAAATATCATCACTCTGACATTTTTAGGAGGCCTCTCCAGTCAAGAAATCAGTGGCTGAACTGGCTGGGAAGTTTAAAAGTCATCCAATCCCAATGCCAAGGAGTAATGAGGTAATATTTGATTTATGTCACATTATTCTTACAATTTTCTAGATGTTCTGCACCTTTTAATCACCGAAAAGTGAATAAAATTAATTGAATGGCTGTGTACTAAGAAAGTCTTCATCTGCACCTTAGCCATCATATATATTAGGAACACTTCAGGACATGGTATAATAAGATCACCAAATGTTTTTTATTACTTGTTTATTATTTATTTATTACAGTTTATTATTTTCCTGTAATAGCACAATCTTAATTGTTTCTTTTTTAAAACACAGCAATTGGCTGGTTGCAATTATTTATACATATGTGTTTTTATGTTAATAGTTACACTTTTTTTAATTCAACAAAAATTAGTTAACTATTACTGCATATTTGCTAGAGACAGTTGCTCTGTTCATTTCACTTGAAGTTAGTATCTTTTTGCATCTTTCAGTTATGTCACATAACACTGTTATGTCACATAAACAACACTGCTTTTTTTAGGTTTGAGAATACATTTACTATCATGAATGAATGCTTTAGAAATACTAACATATGCATTATAATACAATAGATTTGTTGGCCTCTGTTTATCTTCACCACTGCTGTGGAATAAATACCAATGTAAATGTATGTTTAAAATCCATCATATATTATTTACTACCATCCTGCATATGCTGTCTGGTTTGTAATGCATGTCCATCTGTGTCTGTCTCAGAGAAAAGCTGTACAAAAGAGTCCTCCATGTTCTTTGCAGTTACACAACCAGACAGATAGTGAGAGTGAAAAGGAGGTGAGAATTTAACTCAGATACATCACATCTATGTTTAAGAGATTCTGTATTAGGTATTATCAAGAAAAAAACATTTGCACCTAATCCAAGCTTAACAAATTGCATTAAAGTTCAAAAGTAAAGTTTCTGAATTAGAAATGAATTGTGTCCATTGATTTGTTTTTACCTATACCTTTCTGTTGAAGAAAACAGCCGTTACACCACAACCTCCGCCTAAGCCGAGGTTGAAGAATTCTCCGCTTATTGAAAAGCTACAGGTAAATTTCAAAGGTTTTTTTATATATATATATATATATATATATATATATATATATATATATATATATATATATATATATGTGTGTGTGTGTGTGTGTGTGTGTGTATATATATATATATATATATATATATATATATCTATATATATATATATATATATATATATATCTATATATCTATATCATTCATTCATTCATTCATCTTCTACCTAACTCTTAAATCCCGCTTTATCCGATCTTCGCCCGGGTCACGGGGAGCCTGTGTCTATCTCAGGCGTCTATGGGCATTAAGGCAGGATACACCCTGGATGGAATGCCAACCACATCGCAGGGCACACACACTCACATTCATACACTAGGGACAATTTTCCAAGGGTTCCAATCAACCTACCGTGGATGTTTTTGGACCGGGGAGGAAACCGGAGAACCCGGAGAAAAAACCCCTGAGGCACGGGGAGAACATGCAAACTCCACACACACACATGACCGAGGCGGGAATCGAACCCGATATATATATATATATATATATATATATATATATATATATATATATATATATATATATATATATATACATATATATTTATGTGTATGTTACTGTGTGAAAACTCAAGCTCTTTTCTTATGTAAACCCTATTAGTTGTGTAAGTGTGTATGAATCAGCAGTTCTAAGGAAGCACTTTACACAGGAAATGCTCCATTTTGCAGCTTCCTTCAGTAGTCTCTGTGTGTGTGATATACATGCATACTGCTGGTAATTACTAGAGAAAAAAAAACTTAGCAAAGATATAATAATAGATTCTACATTATTGTAAAATCTACAGTGTTATTTCTGTCTGTATAAAGTCAGCTCCTCGGAGCAGACCTCTGCCCAGTGAATATCAGTGTATTTACATATTTTGTAGTAGTTTAGGATTAGTAACAGCTGTACAACCCCTTCCACACTTGAAGAGATTTGCTGGTTCTCAGTGTACGTATCTCTGCTGCCGCATAGTGTTCATAAGTGGCATTGGAGTTGATCAAGAAAACATGTAAATAAAATGAACACACGAGAGGTGTAACAATGCCATACTTAACCAGTGCTTCAGACACTAAGATATTTATATCAATCCTAATACGAATTTAATCGGATAATTTAATCGGATAACTTTAACTGCATTTTTTTACACTCCTGAACTTGTACATTTCCCCAACCTCAGCCTCTTCACTTGAGTTCAAATTCAAAACTTGTGAGTGCTTGAACGCTCATTACATATAAGTAAAATAATTTTTGTTGATTCCTGATTGGTATCCAAAAAGAGGATATATTATCCAAAAGAGGCATTTTCTTATAAACACAAATACCTGTCTTTTCTGTATTTAGCATGAATTACATGTTTAATATGCATAATGTATGTATGTTTGTATGTATATAAACACTTCTACATATTGTGTGGTCGTTGTGGAGGATTTACAGCAGCATTTAGGGATTTATAGAGCTGCAGATCTATCCCAGTAGCATGGGTTGGTCCAGGCTTGCTTGATAATCAGATCAGGTCTTAGCCATAATGCAAGGCTGCTGAGTTGTCCTGCTTTCGACTTAGCAGCCATGAGGCAAAACGGCTGCCACTTCTCTCTGTTCTTCTCTCTGTACAGGTAGGAAGCATTAGTACTATCATGTCTAATTCAAATAACTATAAATAAGTAAATATATAAATTGCAAGTAAATATATGTTAGACTTGTGCCTATCATAATAATAAATGTCTTGCTCTGTTTCCTTTCTCTGTTTATATTTGGGAGGATTGTTTTAATTTTAAAAGTTGATTGCAGATTAGATTAGGCTATCTGATATAGCTCTAGTTGCATAGCCGTATATGTCTTCATACTTCCTGATGGAGCAGGCACATAAAGGAAAAACTATTTTTCACTCAAATGCATACTTTAGATTAATGTGAATGGTCCAATGTTACCTTATTTCTTGTCTCATGTAGGCCATCCCCATATTGACACCCTCTATACTACTCAACTCAGCGAAAAATCCAGAAGGGAAACAACAGACTGCACCATTCTGTGCTGTCAGCCCTTGCTGTCACCAGAGTCCCAACCTGAGGCCCCCTCAGCAGCTCGGTGCCAATGAGGTGCCCATCAGCTTCGAGCAACCGGCTGAGGGCACCCCACTGCCCAACTTTAACAAGGTCTGTTTTACTTTGCATTGTTAATTACAGATCAGTGCAAGGAGTTATTAATTATTAATTATGGAATTATTGCTACATATTTATTGTAAGTACAATAAATAAATCTTACAAATAAGATGCTGTCAACAAGGGCACCGAGGCTGAGCTGTTGTCAGAGACTAACCACCATACAAGCTCAAAGTGGCTAGCAATGGAAGATGAAATCTGTAATCTGTTTAAGCCGCTTCCTTCTCACATCATTACTGCTTCATATCAAGATAGAGTAATAGTTAATGTTAATGATTAATAGTTAACGGTTTATCTGGAATTATGCACTAGACTTAGTAGGATATGTTGAGGAGCGACACAAAGTCCAAACTCGGCCAAAAGAATTTGGCATCATACTGTACATTGAGCATCGGGTGCCCTGATTTCTAAAATCTAACTGTGAGGCACCAATAAAAGGCACTTTCTGACCCACAATAAAATATATCAAAGAGATTGTACATTATTTAAATTGTTTACAATATTTACATTTTAAGGAATTTACTTAGATCAGGGGTGGGCAATTATATTTTCCAAAGGGCCACATAAGAGAACCTGTGGTGTGTTCGTGGGCCGAACCAACAATAGCGTTGAACATAACTTATGTTCAAAATATTAATTTTTTCCACTTGTAAAGAGCGGTAAATGATATCATGATGCATTATGCTACCAAAAGAATAAGGATATTCTATTAAGGGAAAAGAAACAAACAAAAATAAACCAACAATGTCAGCGCTGCTGTGCGGTTATACTTTCTTCTGGTGCGGCAAAGAAGCTGAAGCAGTTCAGCGGGCCGGATTAAAAGGACCAAGGGGCCGGATGTGGCCCCCGGGCTGTAGTTTGCCCACCCCTGACTTAGATCTTCCAGGCCTCAAACTTTACTCCACCTCCTAGCTAATATAGAAACATACAAGGTAAGGTATACAGAGTTTCAGTAAAAGGTGTTTTTTTTTTTTTTGTGAAAGTTTTATTCCTTCCCACAGAGCATATTTCCCTACAATATCTCCTTATCATGCTTTTATTCCAGATAAAAACACATCTGTAAACATGCCTAATAAAAGAGTTCCTGTTTTATGTTCTTATATCAACAAAGTAACGACACTGTTTTGTTTTTTTGTCCCCACAGAGTCGAGTCCGGCTGTCTTTCAAGCGACGACCACCCACTCGTCCGAACAGGAAGTCAACAGGTGACGAGGGGGCTCCAGTCACACCTGAAGAAAACAGCTCCCCTTGTGAACCACACAGTCCTGATACCCCTGACAAGAATGACAATGGCAAGGATGCATTAAAGGTTCCTGAGGAGGAGACACCAGAGAGCCAGAAAGACTCCACTCCTCCAATCACTCTACAAGACACAGAGCTGCAGGAAGAACTCAACAATGTGACCAAGGACAATGAGGGGAGTGAAGACACTGATGGGGAAAACAAGGAAGAGGTAGCCGAGGAAAAGATCTCAGATAATCCTGAGACATCAGAAGTTCTAGACAATGCACAAGAGGATAAGGCGCTTGAGGAGGAAAGCAAAAGGGAATGTGCAAAAAGAGATGATGTCACTTCAGGAAAATCTACTGAAGAGAACATGGAGGCAGAGGTAATTATTTCACACCAAATATCTTAAGCCATCTTTGCTTAGTGTCTTAGTACAGTAAGCGTTGTATCCAGTATTGTGAGAGATTTAGTTAGCTGAGATCTTACAAAAGACAAGATACCAGCTCAATGATCAGCATGTTCTGAAATTCAGAAGTTTTGTTTGCATAGAAGAATATTTGTATTTTTCATGTCTAAATAATTTGAAATTGTGTGTGAGAATATCAAGTTCATGTTGTTAGGCTACAATTTTGCATATCTCCAATAGTTGCTATGGTGACAAAAAAAACATGTTTACACTGACTAGTCCAGGGTAGGCAAATATTAACTGACTACCAGCCTTCCAGTGGACAATGTTTAAATCTAAATCAGTGTCATTCTTATAACCATAGACATTATGACAATTATTTTAAAAAGCTGTTTGGTGATATAAAGGAATTTAACAAACCCTATTTACTTGAATAGTAGTAGAAAAAGTAAAAGATAATATATTAAAGATAGTGTCAGAAAAAGTATAACCTGTTCTCGGACTTCAAATATTGTACACAAAGATAACATCTAATCATGTTTCTGAAAAGCATGTAATTTAGTGTAACACTGCAGAATTTTTTTGGCTATGTGTAAAATAGGCCTTACACTTGCATGCTTCCCTGATTTTTGTTTGTGGTTATTCCTCTTCTTTCAAGGAGATGTCAAGTACTATTCCCTATAAAACCACATACGTTTTCATTTCCTGCTCATGACAGAAGATAAAGAATCTAAATGGGCTGCCTTGCCAGAGAATTATAAATCAAAAAGCAAAGTATTATAGCAGAGTAAAACAGCAAAGAATGCCTCAAGATTATCTCAAATATTTAACCTAGTTATGTAAGCCAGTATATATATATATATATATATATATATATATATATATATATGCATTCATAAATACGCAATTTTCTTTCTTTGTGAATGCTGCTATGCGATTCTGTATAACTGAAACATATCATCAGTTTATACGGAAAGCAACCTGGACATAATTCTTAAAGTAACCACGTACCATATTTTACAATGGAAATAACCACAAAAAAGTACTATTGAAATGAACAAGAAATGAATGAATTAACAAATTAAATAAATTAGAAAAGAGTATTCATTTATGCTACATTGAAAACGGGCAATTAATGTGCGAATAATCATGAGTTAACTCATGTGTGTGTGTGTGTGTGTGTGTGTGTGTGTGTGTGTGTGTGTGTATATCTGTATGTATATATATATATATATATATATATATATATATATATATATATATATATATATATATATATATATATACACACAAAAATATATATATATACACACAAAAAGTAATGTACTTTTTTCCAGGATCAAGATCAGAACTCAGCTTCTGGAGACTGAGATGGACAAACATATATCTATGAAAAGTGAAGATGCAATGGAGGACATCAACCAGAGGAAAAACACTGGCCAAATGCAGAGATTGTATTTTCTAATGTCGGACTTGGACACGGACTTATGCTCTGATGTATGCTTTAATCCTGTTTATTAGCCACTATCACAGCTGTTTAAAAGCCTTTCATGGTTGATCATGTAACAGTGGCCTAGGAATATACTGTACATTATTTTCAGACTATGAGCAGAAAACAAAATATTACATTTGTTTTCTTTTATTTTCTTCCTGGATTGTGACACCAGTGTACACTTCAGTAGCTCCCTTTGTCTCTGATTTTGCATAGCTTGCAAATGTAGTCTTTAAACTGTTTAGAATAGAACGCAATGGCCGGTGCAGATACTGTAATTGACAAGGATGTTATTAGCAGCTCTTAGTAAACCTCAATTCCTATGCAAAATATATAACAAGTCAGAGCGGTCTTTAACTATGCAAAAAAGCTTTAAAGAATCGTCTTTTGTTTTTTTTTTTCTTTTTTATGTTCTGATGATTATATGTTACTCATAGTTTTATACTTGAGGAATAACACAGAATAGACCCTGATGTTATACAAATGATACGCACCTAGTGACCAATCAATCTTATTTTTTAACAGCACTGTTGTATATACAACCAAATGCTTTACTTTTAAATGTTATATATTTGTGTGTTAGAATAACCAGTTTACTGTCAGCCGTTCCGCTCCATAATAGGTCAGGAGTTTACCTCAATTGTTAGTTGCTTGGGCTAAAAGATTGTACCTCATGAGTTTTAATTGCTGGACTTCCATTCTGTTTTTAAAATGGGAGGGGATGATGAATTCAGTGAGGACATGCTTGTCTAAAACTGACTTTTGTAGAATCCACATAGGGGGCAGTCTATCAAAGATTCATACATGCTAACATCTATTGCCATTGAATCAAATACATTTGAAAGTGACTGTAATGCAAGTAATTCATGCACCTCATGCACCAGACAATAAATCACACTTTTTAGTCGAATGTGATCAACTTGCAATAATAATAATAATAATAATAAAATTAATAATAATAATAATACATGTTTATTTATGAAATTTGAAAATGTTTTGTTACATCTCCATAAATCCACTTCTGCATAATGTACCACAGTGTAAATCAGTATCTTGCTTTTCAATACCATGAAACTCCATGTGCTTCTCTTTTCTTTTTTTGCTTTTCAGATACAATCCCTTAAGTAAGACAATCGAGTAAGACACCTATAGTCCACTGTATGGAGTTAGAAAGCAGATGCCACACCTGATAGTCCCCTTTAACGGATTATACAGGTGGATTCAGGTGTGGTTCCTTTTTGACTGAAATGAATACCAGAACCCAAACCATCCATTCGTAAAAAGAACTGCTCAACACTGTATTACATTCTCTTGCACTGTGATGAATTCCATTCCTTAGACAAGTGGTCATATGCTCCATTTCTGAGGGGCCAGGTTTAGAACACACTGATGAGTATTCTCTCAGAAACATCCCTTTAAACATTATTATCCAGTGTATGTATATAACAGGTGATTTTATCCCTTTAAAACTGAAACCGATAATTGCTGCTTTAATACTGAAAAGTCTATCAAAGAATAGTGTAAGAAAGCTCATTTTCAATCTTTGAGTCCCCCTACCCTTATTCTGTTTTTTTTTACTAAACAGTCCTTTCTTGCTTACTGTGGGTGTACCAAACTCTATGCAGGTCCAGGGCTAATCCTGGAGCTGAGTTACACTAGAGAGCACAGAACAGAACATAGGAATACAGAAGAGTTTGATGATTTCTAACATAATTATCTTGTTAAGTAATCAACAAGCGCAGCGTTTTCATCTGCTCTACGTTCAGCTGGATACATCATCAGCAATATATACTATTGATACGCAAAGAGTATAGGACATCGCAACTTCAAATGTAGTAGCATTTGCATATTCAGAGTTTTATTATTGTTATTTATCTATCTTGCGAAAAATAAGATGCAAACAGAGCACCAGAAGCAGCTTGCATCATTTTTTTAATTCTAAAACATTTAAGACTATATGTAACATACATACTTACATACTGAGCAACTACAGCGCAATGTATGACTCAAAGGTAGCTTCATTTATAATGCTGTCCTTAGAAAGCATTTCAGTATGACTATTATGACTATTGCTGACTGTGCCTCATTGGATGTTAGCTCTACTTTATAAAAATGGTAGAACAAGTCCTAATTGACAAGCTAATAATTGAGTCATGGACCATCATGTCATTTAGGGAATAACGAGGAATAACATCATCAATATGATCCAATTATTGGCCATTTAATTTGATATCATCTATTGAACAATGTCAAAATTAACAATTTCAGTTTCCAGTAGTTACTATTTCAAAACAACCCTACCATGTCCCACCACCCAAATATTCTGGTTACAGTTGGCCTTAAAGTTCCTTTTCTGTTGTAGATGGGGTAGAAATGTGCTGGCAAAATGTGAGCGAAAAAAAAGATGAGCGACATTCTTAAAGCCTTTTATTAGGTATGAAGCAGAACCTTGGGATCCTACTCAATTATAGTGTACTGAGTGTATCGAGTACAATGTACAGTGTATTGAGTCTACTTGATAACCAGTTTAGCCCCAGAGAAAATTCACACAAACCTTCCATCCTCCATACAGACCCTGAAACTTTAATTAATTAATTATTTTTAAAAATTGGGGCACAATTATTGGGACCCCTGTGAATTCATAGGAATTTTGCTTTAGAGATTCTGTGGGATTATTTGCCAACCTCATCAAACCTTATAGGATATGATTCAAAGTTTTGAGTAAAAGGGTGCCCATTATTGTAGCATACACATACTTTTATCCATATCTTTTGATAACCTGGTGCTATGATGCTGATAATTATGATTTTTGTTACTCTTATGCGAAGCCTCCAAGGAGCTGTCTGTAATGGGAGGAGTGTCTGTCTTTGTTTGTTTATCTCTCTGGCATAAATTCGGGCATAGTTACTGTATCCTCTTTTGAGTCATGTCGTTTATTTCCGTTTTAGCAGGCAGAAGTAGATTTGTACTTCCTACGACGGGACAGAATAAGACTTGAATTTATGCTCGGTACCTGCCATATTAAAACTAGTGATTCGGTCACAGACTTGCGTAACCTTCAAACTGAAATTGCCGAGTTCCGGGTGAGACGGACTTGTCTGAGGTAGAATAAATGTCTAGATATGGACCTGGAATTAAACGATTTCAAACATTCCAACAATAACGACGAGGACGAGAGACCGGCCGAGGTGAGTTTTGAATGGTTTCCATTTGTGTTGTTTGTTTGTTTTACTTATTAAGACGCGGAGACGGAATGTTCTCATGTTTACGGTCAGACTGAAATCGGAGTGCCACATGACAAAAAGTCGTAAAATGTAGGGCAGTATTTATTGTGAAGGAATATATTCCGTGAAGGATCTAAACATGTTCAACATGTTTATAGTGAAGGGATATTCATTTAAGTATTAAACATACACAATATACAGGTAGAGATTACTCGGGAAATGCTGAACAATTGAAAGAATGGAGTATTTGGGGCAAGTGCAAACACGCCCGGAGCCTAAATCCATTCAACGTGCATTTTTTTGTGGATTTGTAGCATAATATGCAATTCTAAAATGTTTTCACATATTATTGACAACTTGCCTTTACTGCTAAACGCCTTTTTTTTTAACAAACGAACAAAAAAAGTTTGCCTATTAATTATTATGGCGCACAGGTAAGGTTGCCACGCCTACTGTTTGTGAGTACGTGCCCATGGAAGTCTATGAAAATCAGTCAGATGCTACTTTTCATTTTAATTTGCCTTCTATTGAAATATTAAAGGCCTCCTCAGGAAATGAAAGCTGCTCAAAGCCACAGAATGCCACTGAAGATACGAGGTTACTTGGTGCATCACAGGTGAGTCTGTAAATCTCCTTATAGCTCATTTAGGATATAAAAAATCACTGTCAAATGGTTTTGGCAAACGTCATTAAAACATATTACAATCGATTCTGTTAGTTCTGTTCTGCTGTCAATTACTGTCTTTTTATAACTCTGATACATACATTTTTTTTCCCTCCTCTTTATGCTGTTCCTCATTGGTATCCACCATATAAAGATTGCTCATCCAATGCACTATTTGTCCAAATGAACAGTATGTGGACCCCTGACTCTCACACCACCATGGGCATTCATACACAGATGCCTCCCTTTTGAAACTATAGCAGACTTAAGAATCCTAGGAAGGCGGTCCATTAGGTTGGCTGTGAATTCAAACTAAATCCACTTGTAAATCTAATACTGATATTGGTTGGTCTTCTATAGACCTTCTACACCAACAGTGTCTGCAATGTCTGGATCTCATTTTATGCACAGTTGTATTATCAGGCTGGAACAGGTTTGTGTCCTGTTGTTCTAGGGTGGCGAATGTTAACGTTACAGCATACAAAAATGCATTACAGACAATTGTTGAAATATAGGCAGTGGTATTGGGGGGAAAAATTATTCACTCAGATGAGGATGTGTTCCCTTTTGAGTCTGGTTCCTCTAAGTTTTAAATATATCCTTTGTCATTATTTAAAGCTGGTTTGTGACAGTGCCAATTAATAAAAGTGCTATGAAGATTAAATTGAATTAAATATGGGTATGATTGGGATGTGTGTATATGTGTGTGTGTGTGTGTGTGTGTGTCATAATTGACTCGTATGACCTCATAAAGCAGGCTACAATCAATAATATGTGTTCTTTATAATATGTGTCCTTAAAAAAAACCTGGATAACGAGTGTATCTGCATCACAGTCAATGCGTTGTATCATTACAATCTCATTTCTCAATACATTTACATAATCCCATGCTCAAATCACATTGTGGCTGCATAATAGTAATGTTCCTTGCACAAAATATATCATGATTCCATTATTAACTTGTGGCATTTTTTCCATAGCAACACCCAATTTGCACTAGAAGTAGAGCAGGTCCAACTGCTTTCAACACCAGTCATTGTGTAGGTGAAAACAGAAACCTGATCTTATGTGGCACTAAACATCACATCTGGAGTATCTGCATGGCATTCTAAATGAACTAACCAAACAATATGGCGTTATCTACTGAAATGCATTTACAATAATAGAGATCTTCTTATTTATACAATAGTTGAAAAATGATCATGTATTTACAACACATTTCCTAAGGATTAAGCATCAAAGTTGACTGTGTCTTTGATCTTATATGTCATATGTATCATGTATGTATGTCTTAATGCATGTTTGTTTAATTAATCAGGTTGCTGATCAGAATGGAGCACACTGGACTGTGGAATATATTCCAGATAACCTGCCGGCGGAAAATACGGTATTTGCAAATGCACTTTTTCTTCTTTACCGCAAAGATCTTCAGACCACCTTAGCTAGTCCACATTTCTGGTCTCCTTCCAATCTAATAAACACAGGAGCATTTATTACTAGGTTCATTTCTTTTGGGAGCTGAAAACCCCCACAACCCCTCTTTAAATATTACACTGTTAGTGTGAAACTAACAGGGCAGTGTTATTAATATTTGTATATTTTAATAGATTCTGTTTATTTTTATTTTTTTAATTATGGGAACGCAGCGGTTCATTACCTTTGGGATATGCATTACTATGCATACTGTATAGCCATTGAAAGCAAGTAGACCTGGAGGGAAATTCCACTGAACTCAAGATGCATTTTAGTACTTGCATTTGCATTATTTATAATATCTGTTTATTCTCTTTGTAAATTTAACCTAATACAAACTGGTCATCAATTTAATCCATAAACTGACATAATGAAAAAATTTGAATCAATTAAAATTATGCCTTCTACCATTTTATGAAATATTTAGTCTTGTCAGAGTGGGTGTAATATCTTTATATCCTTTCATTTTTCAGCCTGTGAAGACACTCAGCAGATTGAAAAAGGAGCTACAAGAAGATGTTTGTTGTAAACTCAAAGTGTGGATGCTCATTCTAATCATCTTAATCCTAATCATCCTTGTCATCTTTTTCTCAATTTACTTCTGCTCAGGTACAGTACAGTTGAATATATAGTGTTTCTTTTACTAATTGTCTTACACTCCATCGAATGGCTTATTATTTAACTGACAGGTTTACACTGACCTTAAATTAAGATGCTTACAATCAACGGATAAAGACTGTAGAAGTAAATGTCTTTGACAATGTTTAAACCTGAATTGTGCATAATTACCACCCACTACCCATATAACCATCCACAATTTGTTATTCATCACTGAGTAATGGAAAAACACAGCAAATAAAAGTCAAATGTGACGTTATTAGTGCAGAGTTAGTTCCTTTTTTTGGGAGGTAAGCAAAGGTTATGTACTGTATTAACCTCAAAGCATGCATCTACATGTTCTATTATGCCTTTTTGTCTTTTTGAGTCTTTTTGTTTCAAGCTTGTTGAGTCTCTAGAGTTTATTCCCAAATATGGTTTACACAAGAGGCTACGTGTTATTATACCCTGTATACTTTAATGGTATATACAGATTTGTAGGTCTTACTGTGTCTAATTCACACTGTGCAATTTGGAATTCTAAGCATACTCATGTACTACACAGGAGAATCTATGCATGATTATCTAAAATATGTTTCTATTTTTGCTTTAGGAATATTGTAGCTTTTTAAAGTTTGGCCACACCTAAACTGGTTCATCTCAGCTGACTCCTCACATAAACACATCACGGCACAACCCTAAAATGGCAGCACAGACTGCTTTGTGTAATCTATGTCTGTTTCATTTGTTTATTCTATGTCATATTTATTTTCAACTGTGTTTTTTCCAGTTCATCAAGAGGATGCGGATGAAAAGTACAATGTTGCAGATTTTGTGGTGCCACACATCTTTAGAGGGAATTTTACACTACTCAACAAGAACTTGACACTAGACACACAATCTCTGTCCATTCTTAAACAAAAGGTGAGATGAGAGTTGACTGTTATTCTAAGTTGCTGCATTGTTGCTGACCGGATTATGTTGCATCAATTCCTCTTGCATTATTCACATCCTATTTAACAATACAAGTCTTAAATGGAAAAAAACCTCTCTGCAGCTTTTTGTATTTTTTAAAGCTAGATTTATATGAAAGTATTGAGTTTTTCAGTGTAAGTGTGAAGAAATTTTGGGGAATTCCATTTCAAGTCAAGTGAGGGTTCAAATGTCTCATGTAAGTGTTTTTCTTTGTCTTTTACTTTTTGTTTCTCTTCCTTTGAAGTTGACTAACATCTACAATTCCTCATATGCCCTCGGACGATACTTCTCCGTCGCTACAGTAAACACACTAAGGTAAAACTTTGCCCTTCTGTAACCTCCCAGTTAGCAGCCACGTAGTTTCGTTTGCAGGTCACTAAAGTAATTGCTGAAGTCAGATGCAGCACATCACAGTAAATGTGTGACAATCCCCTTTCAAAGAATGAAATAAGCCATCAAAGAATAGAGGGAAAAAATGATAGAAATTCTTTAACAATATTTGAATTATGGTAACAAATGAAATATGATGGGTTTGTTTTGTTCATTTTTTTTAATATTGCAATAACTTGGCACTTACTGGCAAACATCTTTGTTTTATAATAATCAAAGTATACTTCAGGAAATAGAGGGTGTGTTTACAATATCCTGTTTATATTTGAGCACATGCATGTATAAGAATCAAACAGAGGAAATAGCTCAGGGTTTGCATGGAGTTGCTAAATTCCTTGACAGAATGTACAGGAGAATTGTTCTGCTATAGTTGTGTTTTTGTGTTTAAATGCTATGTAAATCTTAGCTTTTTCTTCTTCTGTAGAAACAGTGGCTCTTCTGTTGAGTATGAGCTGAAATTTATAATGCCTGAAGATCACAAGCAGTTAATACAATTTACTCTGAGCAAAGAGATGGTGTACAGTGTGCTTCTGCAGCAGCTATATGACCAGGACCCCAAGGAGTTACTTTATATAATGCCGTCTTCACTCAATATGGAAGGTAACTGTAGTCATGTACAGTATGATCTGCCCCGTCACAAAAACCTGCTAGAAGAAAAAAAAAAGGAAATAATTAAATGTCTTATCTACAATAACACACTGTCAATAGTAAAAATACTATGTATATACAAAGTTTACACACTTAAGGTCATATTTGAGCAGAAAAAGAAAAACTTGTACTTGATCTTTATTAATTTGGCTGATTTATTGCAAATTGTCATTCACATTGTCATTTTTTTGATGGGATTTTATACTGAGGGGAAAAAATTTTTTTCTTTTTTTGACAAGATTGATTTGGATCACAGGGGCACGGTGGCTTAGTGGTTAGCACGTTCGCCTTACACCACCAGATCCGGGTTTGATTCCCGTCTCGGCCATGTGTGTGTGGAGTTTGTGCATGTTCTCCCCATGCCTCAGGGGGTTTTTCTCCGGGTTCTCCGGTTTCCTCCCCCGGTCCAAAAACATGCACGGTAGGTTGATTGGCACCTTGGAAAATTGTCCATAGTGTGTGTGTGAGTGTGTGTGTGTGTGTGTGTGTGTGTGTGTGTGTGTGTGTGCCCTGTGATGGGTTGGCATTCCATCCAGGGTGTATCCTGCCTTAATGCCCATAGACGCCTGAGATAGGCACAGGCTCCCCGTGACCCATGGGAAGATCGGATATAGCGGTAGAAGATGAATGAATGAATGATTTGGATCACTATGAAAAGAATTCCATCTTTACCATTTGTGTAATAGAGGCTTGTAGGTTTTGTTCAAAATTAGTATTTGATATTGGATTGTTATTTGGATCTATCCATAATTCTTCTCTTCAGCTTCTACGTTTCGGTCCAAATATTTCCCGTTGCATTTGTTTTTCACTGACAATGATTCAGTCAGTGTTGGACTCCATGTGCAAGTGTACTTTGTAGTCTACTCTGAGACATAGGTTCAGCCTTGGTGCCTATATGTAGTTAAACATTTCAGGCCTTGATGGTACCCTTTGAGCTCTTGTAACTGGAAAAAAATAGTTAAAGGATATGATTATCTTGATAGAAAAGTCAAACATTTTCTGCCTTTCTCTCTCTTTACAGTTGCGAGTTAAATGAGCTGCTGTGCACAGTGTTGCCCCACAAATGACTGCATACGCCTGAGTTTGATGACAACCTGGTCATCGATTTCTGCATCTACCTGTCCCTATATTGGCTCTACTCTATTAAGATATTTTGTTATTGACCATGGTCAGTAAGTAAGTGATAAGTTCTTCTTATCAGTTTTTAATGTAGGAAGCCTTTTCCAAGTTCATATTTAACCTTTAGT
Organism: Kryptopterus vitreolus; assembly: GCA_030449085.1. NCBI lineage: Eukaryota > Metazoa > Chordata > Actinopteri > Siluriformes > Siluridae > Kryptopterus > Kryptopterus vitreolus. The sequence continues at coordinate 9,259,708 of JACRUU010000026.1, read as the reverse complement.
CATTTCCCTTCTGTTAGTCTTAACATCGGTCAGGCCTTTCTGCACCTTAGATAAGGGTAGGAGCTCTTATCATTGTGTTTAACTTCTGGGAGCGGAACTCTGATCTAAAGCCAAATAGCATTTCCATCCTGATCATTGGGAATGTTTTGACTAGCTCTTATTGACACTCTTTGAACTGCTGTATAACTCTGGTAAATGCATATATTATTCAACGTAGATAGTATTAACTTTTAGGCAAAAATAAAGGAGGACTAGTAGTTAGGTCCCAGCACTCTCACTGCCATGTGCCAGATTCAATTCCATGGTCAAATACAATTGAGTAACACAAGACTGTGTTCTCCCAGTGCCAGCACCAAGCCCAGAAAATTTGTAGTAAGGGAAGAGTATCATACACGATGCCAAATCAAATATTTATGGATCAATAATCTGACGATGCCTAAAAGTAGGAGCCAAAGGGGTAAAAAAAAAATTGCAGTTTTGTTTGTTAGTCACAAGGTGGTGCTGTTGCTTCATATGAGGATACTATTTATTGTATATTGTATTATTATAATTTGCTCACCATGTTTGGGTTTTATTCATGTTTTGTTTTGCAATCTTGTGAGAAATTGCCTTTTTAAGAATATTTTTATTTTTGTTAAATATATGTATTTTACAAGCTTTTTGCATATGATCTTTTTTATTTCCCTGTAAGATAATTAATTAATTACATTTATATAGTGCATTTCTAGACACTCCAAGTGCTTTACATTCTGAGAGGAAGGTTTAATTTAAAAATATTAAATTGTAAAAAAAATAAAGTATATCGCACTTTTCAAGCCTCATGTGACGACCAAATACTGGCTACATAGATGATGCGCATACATCTTTTTTATTGATGTTTTCTTTAATGGATGTTTTTTTCCATAAATTAAAAAAAACATTTGCCTTTTTAACTGTTGTTTCATATATTGCTACATGAAGTTTTTTCTGAATAAGCTGAGCAGCTAAAAAAAAAAACCAACAAAGCCCATAATGCCTTCTGTGAATCCAAGTGAACAGTGAAAGTAGCAAAAGATGCAGCACAGGTTCATAAAAGTATCACATTGCATTTTTATTTCCCAAAAGAATCATATAGCTCACACTACAGAGATCATTTTCATGTAAGATCCTTGGAGCTGCTGCATTCGCTCAGCAGAAATTAGAAAATTGCCACATTTGAAGTTTGCATAGTTTTTTACTTGGGCGATATTAAAAGTCCACAACCTAATGGTGATGACGACCCTTTTCCATAACCACTTTCGTATAGTCATGTACAGGTCAGGTTTAAATTATTTACATGAGAATAGAACATTTTTAAAGAGCTTGAGTACAAAAGGTAACACTTTGCAAAGTAATTATCTAAGTTTGTGATGATTCAAGCATGGAGGTAAAAATGAGCAACTGTGGTATTTATAGCTTTAATGCATCCCCATATAAGCAGACCTCTGATTCCAAACATGTGCTGGATGCTTGATTACATTTTGGAAAAAGGGAAACTAATTTCTCCTGATCTGAATGTTTATGGTACACCATAAACCTGCTGCTGGAATCTTCCTGCACTGGATATTGTAGTGTTTTCTTTGTATTGGCTAGTAGTGTTTTATCCTGCACAAGGCACAGTAAATCTAGTTTCTAATAAAGCTCTTAACAAGATCAACACTGAACACAAGCTGTTACTTTCATCAAACAGCAGTGGCAACATGTACGGCATGTGAACAAGAATATGTCTGCTTATTATATTTGATATTTATTTAGCTTTTATACATCATATATATATTTTTTTTTAATATATATATATATATATATATATATATATATATATATATATATATATATATATATATATATATATATATATATATATATATATATATATATTATACATACGCGCGCGCACACACACACAAACATAATATACATATACATACTGTATATATGAGGAGGTGGTGGTAGCTTAGTTCTAGGGAATGGACTGTGGACCAGAAGGTTGCAGGTACAAATACAAGCACCACCAAGCTGTCATTATTGGGCACTTAATCCTCAACTGCCCCAGCCATTAGGGCTGCACAAGCTAGTTCATTCCTAGCGCCGGTCAGAAGCCCGGATAAGGGCATCCAGCGGAAAAGGTGCCAAACCAAATATATACAATAATTCGCTGTGGCGACCCCTAATGGGAATAGCCGGAAGAGGTGGTGATGACTGATATGTGTGAGTGTGTGTGTGTGTGTGTGTGTGTGTGTGTGTGTGTGTGTGTGTGTGTGTGTGTGTGTGTGTGTGTGTGTGTATATATATATATATATATATATATATATATATATATATATATATATATATATATATATATATACAAAAGGCCCCTCGGTTGACAAAGCATATCAGAGCAAAAACTAGGCTACAAAGTCAAAGGAGTCAGATGAACTGCCTGCAGAGCTGCTCATAGACAGGTCTGTTGCAAGGCACAGATCTGGAAGGCTAGAAAAAAATGCTGCTGCACCCAAACACCAAATAATCACACTGGCTGAACTCCAGACATCTTGTGTGGCTATGGGACAAAGTTCCAGAACAACATCTATCATTGCATCCCTCCATTGAGCTGGGCTTTATGGCAAAGACACTAGTCAAATGTCTTGCCTCAGTTCAAAACCCATGGAAGCTTGGGGTTTGGGAACATGGACTTTCAGTAAAAAATTTCAGCAGCTTCTAGATGAGCAAACCCATGATTGTATGCTTGAACTTGCCTTTTATTAAAATAATTTTTAATGCACTGGTTTAAAAATATTCAGCAGATTAATTGTAATTTTCCTTTACACACTTTGTCAGCATGACTAAATCCTTCTGTTCAGAGTCTGGGTCAGAGTCAGTCATTAATCAAACCTCCCTTAGTTAACATTAATGCCTCACCAGTGACTCATAATGTAAGTGCCAGAGTTTCCACTTTGTGAGCTGATGGATACACAACAGTGTATAGTCTCTCTTTTAATATATCAAGACCCAGTGAAGCTGAGAGGCCAAGCTGTCATTCATTAAATTAGTTTCTCTTATTAGTATATTATTCCAAAGAAATGACCAGATACTGGGCAACCTTTATGAATGATGTGCATGTTCAAAATAAATGATACTTGTGATGTGCATTCTGGAGAGCTTTTCTTATCACCAGATATTTGCGTGGTTAATAGAGTTAACAGTCCTCCAGTGAGTTCTTTTATCAACACGGATGTATTTCCACCCATAAAACTGATGCTTACTGGGGATTTATTTATTTTTTCCTTTACATTCTCATGCACATTTCTGTGTACCAATAACGACTACTGAGGGAAAAAAACCACACCAGAGATAAAATATATATATATATATATATATATATATATATATATATATATATATATATATTTTTTTTTTTTTTTTTCCCCCAGTACCAATTATTCATCAGATGCTTCCTTAACTAAAGCTACTGACTTCTTTCTACTCAAGTTTATTAATTGTGCTGCTGTCACAAGATAATTACTTGAGTGACATGACTAAATCTCCATGTAAAAAAAAAAAAAAAAAAAAATATATATATATATATATATATATATATATATATATATATATATATATATATAGTTTTGTTTGTACTGAAAAGTACACCTTAGCTAAAGAGAATTTTTCAATCAATTTATAGCACTTTAAATCCAATGAGAGGTGGATTATTATATATTTATTTTCACTATTTCATTTTAAGTATACAAATTATTTATTTGTTTTGTTTTAGCCGCATTGCCAAAATCCCCTGCATGGTCCACTAGTAAATCAATCATTTGAATAATAAAAATTAAAAGATATTTTAATTAATTTCTAAAACACTAGAAATATAGTAGAATTTCTAAAATAAATCAGTTAGACAATAAGTCTAACCTTAAACTTGGCTTGAAATTTTGAGTGCATAAATTCATATAAAAAAATCAATTTTAGTGTTTCATTTTTGAGCAAGTTGGCTGCATGTTCTAAATAAAGCCGGTAAACAGAACCAGTCTGCCATTTGTTTAATCTGTTGTAGGGGATGTTCATTATCTAAAACCAGATTTACTAAAATGGGAGCAGTGATCTTTGGCAGTTTGATTAATTGGAACCTTTTCACTTGGCTGTTTGTGCCTGGTCTGAGGTAAACATATTCTATTATTGGACTGTTCCATGTGTTATATCAAGAAATGTATGGTTTAAGTATACTCAAGGAGCAAGGTTAGAAGCAGTGACAATGTGTTTAAAAAGATAAATGCTAATACATGTTCTGCCCCATTGTCATTTGTATGGGTTGAAATACACCCCCCCCCCCCCCCCCCCAAAAAAAAAAAAGATCCCCCCCCCCTCCCAAAAAAAAAAAAAGATTGCTGGACTGATGGATTCATTTTAGCACCTTACAGGAACAAACTGTAGTAACGCCTTATGAAAAACAAAGACCAAACTTTATACAGGGAACATCTTGCCAAATTTAAATGCAATGGGCAGGGCTTGCAGAGGAAAAGCAGGAATCTGTGAAAGCTCATTGGATGATTCCTGAGCTCTTATTGGAAACTGCGAGGTTAATGTAATTAAACGCCTAAATCCAACTTTAATGGTGAATTTATTACAGTACTGCTGTAATAAGAAGAGCTAATTGAAGAGCTAATGTGTGCCTGAATTCCATGTTTTTTGTTCTTAGAAGAAACAATTATCTTGTTAAGGAGTTATCTCTCCTTTTAGTTACCAAAAGGTTACCAAAAAGGCTTAAGAGCTTTAGATAATACTTGCTTCAATCTGGCATTTCTGTTCAGTCACCATCTCCATCAACACTAAAGCTGGCTATTATTTGCTACGTACTCTTCTGAAACCCTGAGTCAAAAGAAGAAGACATAGAGACTATTAACAACACAGAAGTAAAATCATTTTCCTATTGGAGCTATGGGTGCACATGGATCCAACTTGGACGAAATCCTTGCTGAGGACATGCACCACTGGTACAATAAGTTCATGAAGGAGTCTCCATCTGGGCTTATCACACTGTTTGAGCTAAAGAATATGCTACAGATGCAGGGTATGACTGAAGAGGCTAGCAGCTATGTTGACCAGGTCTTCTACACCTTTGACATGGATGGGGTAAGCTAATCTAAGCAGCACCCTACAAAAAGTTAATAATGCAAACTATGTGGTAATTGTTAAAACATTCTTCCAACTTCTAAAATGTGTTTTTTGACATTCTGTCATGGAAGTTGTCTATCCATCTATTTTATTGGTAACTCAGACCATTAAAATCACTGTAAATTAAATATCTAAGAGTGACCATCACAATTAAGTAAATCACCATTAAGTAAAGTGGTTTCTTACACAACATTACACAAAGGCATGTTTACGGTTTTTCATTTTACAAGCTTAAAAATCTATTTTCTTTTCAGGATGGATATATTGATTTTGTTGAATATATAGCAGCCGTAAGTTTGCTACTGAAAGGAGAGATCAACCAGAAACTGAAGTGGTACTTCAAACTTTTTGATCAAGATGGCAATGGAAAGATTGACAGAGAGGAGATGGAGACCATATTCAAGGTATTCACTAACAATTTGCATATGAATTAGTATTCATCATGAGGACAAATTCATTCAAATCTAAAGTATATTCCCTTTTGCCTGCAATCACTGGGATTAATCTTATTTCTAATTTTTCCACATAGAAAAATTTTATTTGGTTTCTAGGAAGTACTTTCTACCCAAAAGAGAAATAGAGTTCTGTAGCAGGGATTAACCATGAGGAGGGTTGAAACATCTGATCCTCTGTCTCAAAGTGCTGTTAATCTTTGGACCCACAAACCGTAATCCGTGCCATAATCCGACTGGCATTTTGCTTCACTTCATCTCTGTCATTCAGATACTCTTCTACATGCTGAACTTGCAGTTATGAAAAGCCTATTATACAGGGAACTATTTTTTACACTATTGTAGTTTTACTCCAATGGAACAATTAAAATTTCTAATTTCAAACTTTGCATGGCTAAATGTATAAATATTTTAGATTCCAAATTATTCTGGATAAATAAAGATCGAAACAATGTAAAATTTAAGAAAGAAAATTGACTTCTATAATTCTTACATAGGCTATTCAGGATATCACTCGGAGCTATGATGACCCACCAGAGGAGATTGTGGCGCTCATTTATGAAAGGATAGATGTTAATAATGAAGGTAATGACTCAGATCAAAATATTCGATTATGTGATTTAAGTTTTCCAATTAACACTTAGATGTCTGTTTTAGGTGAGCTGACATTAGAAGAGTTCATCACTGGTGCTAAGGAACAACCTGACATCATGGAGATGCTCACCAAGATGATGGACCTGACTCGTGTGTTGGAGATTATAGTCAATGGTCAAAAGAAGCCAGTGTGTACTGTCAGTTCATAAACACAAGCCTTATTCCCTTCCTCATGCACAATTTTTAAAAACATGGGGGTGTATGAGGGTGGAAAATATGGTTTCTATGATCCTTGTGCTTGTTGGTCTGTTTTAAAAAACACTTGCCGAGTAAAGAATCATCAAACCAATTTGCAGTAATTATTAGTGATAGTCAAGATCCCCATCTTGACTATCACTAATAATTACTGCAAATTGGTTTGATGATTGACGATATTGTTTATGTTGTGAGCTCTTTAATTGTGTTGTTTGTTTCATTGTAAGTGTAGACTATTACATGTAAGTTTCTGTACGTTGTTTTTATATTTATGGCAGTTGGCAAATGCCATTATGGGGAATATTTATCTTGTATATTTAACCCGCATCAAATCCAGTTGAGTATTAAGGGTCCTGCTCAACAGTGGCAGCTATGCAGTGAACTCACGGCCTTCCGATCGGAAGTCCAAGGCCTTAATCAAAAGGCCTTAACCACTGAGATTAGATCCCCACCATCAGCATAAACTAGGTTTCTAATAAAACAGCAACGCTGTGTTGGAAAACACCCTCTTAAAGGTTTCCTCACAAATACAGGCCAAAAAAAAATAACGTACAAAATTGTATAATTATTTTATGTCTGTTTGGATCTACAAATCAATTTGTTTACCAGGAGTAATGAGTATATGTCTGCAACTGCAAAATGAAAGCAGTCCAAAACATTTTTTAGCCATCAGAAATGTTTAACATTAATATACAGGCCATTATTTTTTCTTCATATGCCTTTCTTCATTTTCCATTGTTTCCATAGAATAGACTTGAGTCTTTGTGTACTGTGTGTTGTTCACAATGTTGTACTTTATGTGGGCTAGTTTTTAATAATTTTATGAGGAATATATATAATGTCCGTCATTGTTGCCTTAATTAAATCGGAATTTGCAGGATCCACTTTTATTTTAGTAACCAATGTGTGTGACCATTGCGCTATCACAAAGCCTGAAGGTGTAGTTTGCACCTATAAACATCTTGTATCAAACATCTTACTGGTTTAAATATACAAAACAATACCTATAGTACAAAGTGCATCATTACAGTAAGATGCAGGTCTTAATCAAATCTAATCCAAAACAAGCAAAAGCAAAAAACCCAAAACAAGCAAATGCCACCTGAAACACATTATAACAACTATACTCAGAGTTAAACAGAATATATATATATATATATATATATATATATATATATATATATATATATATATATATATATATATATATATATATACTATATAATTATTATTAATTTCATCAGGCTGTGACAATATTCAATTTGAATTCTCATGTAACCGGTATTTTATCCTTTAAGATGAATATTAAAAGGCTCTCTAACACATTATAAAGCTAATTACATGGGGCACAATTGAATAGCTTGTGAATAAAATGGAAATCACTAAATGTCAAAATGAGAACCAGTTGGCATTCATTTAACATGTGCAATCACTGAGGTCTTTGCAACAGAATTGCTCCACATTTCACATGGTTTCCAGCTGATCATCAGCCGATACTGCACACGGGTGCCAGTTTGGATGCTGGCAATACTGTTAACCAAACAGTAATATTTCAGAAGACCACATAAAGTAAACATTTTTATATTATTGCATGCTATATTTGTAATGCCAGCAATGATTGCAGTACAGATTCAGTTATTGCTAGTCTAGCCAGTATCGAGCTGCACAGTGTTGCAAAATCTCATCCTCACGTGTTATCCTTAAACTCACATGCTGTAACCTCTGACCATCGTGCTCAGCAACAGGACTGTATCCAGTTAGTGTTTATGTATAAAATGCATCTACACATTATGTAAAAATTATAAAAGGTCCATTGAGTATTTAGGAAGTTATACTTTAAAGCAGTGAAATCCAGTCTTTTCCAAAAGACTGATTGGATGGAATGAACACCTGCACCCACACTGGCCCTTTGTGGAAAAGGCTGGATAATCCTGCTTTAAAGTGGTTAAGGCAGGGCTGTTCTCTGAAACTTTTTCGGGTTTTAAACACATTTTATTAAACCTTTCTTCATAAGATTATTATGGTGTTGTTAAATAAGGAATAACTAAAATAAAAACAGTATAATGGTGCAGGCTAAATCACTAAATAATGCTAAGCTACTCAAGGTCATTTTTGCTTTGCATTAATGCAGTACTTAGAAGTGCAACCAAGGACCCTCAAAATGTGTGACAGCAATGTTATCTGCTACGATACTTTAAAACATGTATATATATATATATATATATATATATATATATATATATATATATATATATATATATATATATATATATAGTCCATCAGTACTTATTCAATAATTCCAAATGGTCTATTCACTTCCTTTCATATCCGCCATAAGCAAATGTCGTTGCTTTTCCGATGCTTGTGCAGCTTCCAGACATGTATTTTCATATTAAAGCATTTAACCAATCACATTTCAGCCATCATTTGTTGCCAGGCAGAGTCAAAGTCAGAGAAGTCTTCACAATCCATTCTGCAGCACCTCTAACACAGAATAAATAAGTTGAATGAAACTGCTGCTTCAACCAATCAGATTTTGAGTTAGGTGTCACCAGCGCCCTCTAGCAGGCGTATGACGTCACCGTATTCCAGAGCCGTTGATTGGATAGTCTAGATTGGGTCCAATTTAGCTATTTTTGTCGCCCCCTAATGGCTGAAAAAAAAAAACAGATTAAGTGGCAGGTTTGCATTTCAAGGCCATTTTCAAGGCCTTTGTTAAGTTAAGAAAGTTTGGACAACTCCGAAGCTCGCCTGTCACGACCAGGAAAGAGGATTTGTCCGCCTCTTTTCACGTTAACAACTGGTTTTGAGGAAAAGAGAGGAGGATGGATTTTGTTTACAAACAATCCGATTTTTGGTGAGTAAAATGCTGCTTTTTCCAAAATAATATTGCAAGTTTATTATTGATGTTTCTTATGTGGGTCACGGCTGGAGCTGCAGTAGTTCTCCCCTGGTTTGTTTATTCAGTACAGGCATTTATTTTGTGTCTACAGCAATGGCAATGACCCTTTATACTGAATTTATTTAAGTACGTAACATATATATATATATATATATATATATATATATATATAATAATATAATATATGAAAACTTTAGTGCATCCACTCACGCTTCCTAAATTTCCTCGAATTACACCTACTAGCTTCACGTTCACAACAGGTATGAGCTCCTCACTATATTACCGTATCTTACTCTACGTAACCTTACGGAAGCGCATTTTTCTTTTGTGAATGCAATGCGCTTCTGTACGTGACTTAAACGTATCGAAACGAGCACTAGAAAATAACATTGAAATGAACAAGAATTAAATATATAAAATAATTATTTTCTGAGTAAAATAAATATTAAATAATAAACAATTTTATCAAAGGGAGAAATTTTGAGAGGATTTCATAGTAGTTAGAGTATTAGAAACATGAAACGCATTCTTTTATGGTACACTGAAAACGTGCGATTAATGTGCAGTGTGTGTTTCACAAAATACATGTAGAAGATAATCTTAAAATAATGCTCTCTCTCTCACTTAGCGCCTTTCTTGTCAATATACTGTATGTAGTCTGGGGTATGTATTCTACTCCGTTTCATGCTTTATTTGCATCATTATTGCACTTTTATTATTTTTATGAAACAGTAAGCCGTACCATCCTTTCTTATACTTTAAATGTTATCGCACAAGAACTACTTCTGTAGATTCTGTATTTACAGCAAGAAACCTTTTTGCTGTTGTTGAATTCAATTCAACAACAGCAAAAAGGTCTCTAGTAAATGTATAAACTGCAGGCTTAGTCCATGTGAATTCTGTGCTATACTATAACAAGATAAACATTTCAGCTGAAATCTGTACATGATTTGCTAAACAGTATGGTCTGATGTGACATTGCATAGGGGTCAATAACCTACCAAAGGCCTTCATGACCTTGATGGCATCAACCAGCCCAAATGTCCTTGAAATCAAAAAGTAAACCTGGCAAAAAAATAAATAAAATAACGAAAGACCGTTGCTACGTCCAAGAACAACCCAAAATGTTCCAGTCTAATCACATTTGCACAACAGAACTGTGGACTTGCTCCTCCCTCACCCTGACACACAGTATTTAAGAACACAAGAGTCCTGACGAACTACCACTGCACTCAGGCTCTGACTAGCAAAACACCGCCTTTCCAACATCGCAGGATCTGCCTGATTTATCCAGATCAACATGCAGTGTGAAGAGACCAGACTGAACAAGAACTCCTTGTTGCGTGCACTGAAACGCTACAGCACTGCAGTCAACAACATGGAACAGACCGTCCTGCTGCCCAGCCTGCTAAGAGACGTCCCCTTTGAGCACGATGTGGACTGTGAGGCTGTAGAGAACATCAAGGACCTGCACGAGTACTATCACATGCTGAAGGTGATCAGGAACACAGTGGAGAGCGGCCTGGCCCCTCATGATGATGGTAGCACGAAGACTCACACGGCTCTGTATAAAAGCCTGGAGCCGCTGCTGGAGGCTGACCCAGAGGCGTTCTTCTATTTCCATCTCAGAGGTCTGTTCTCAGTCATGGGTACTCTTATGAAGAGATCACAAGACCTTACAGAGAAATACCTGGACATTGTGGGCCTTGGAAATTAGATCAACAAACAGAAAACTGTCCAGACTTACACCTGTCTTTCAGCAACATGATCAAAGTTGTACCTTATTGCATATCTTGGTATACTAAAATGAAAATCTCACATATTTTCTTGAATATCTATGTGGCGAGTGCAATATTGTTTTGTCACTTCATTGTTCTGTTTACAGAAGAACATGTATGTGTGACACGCTGAGTTCGTAGAACAATAAAATGGCGCTAGATCCCAGTTTCAGCTATCCTACAGCAATTCTGTTGAAATGGATGGGTTGATATGGATGAAAGAAATAATACTAATGATCAATCACTATCTATTTCTATCTATCAAAAAATATTATCATTTTATATATTTTTACATAAATAAATGTAAAAAATGATCACCCTAATATAGTGTTGCAATTGTGGAAACAACAAACCATGGAACGAAAATTTAAGATTGCAACAGAGCCATGGGACAATGTTTTACCCTAGAAACCTGCCTCAACAATAATGATACAAGAACAACTGGTCGATAAAACTATTAGCAGGACAGATAAGGTTTTAGAGGTTGATCTGTCTAACTACAAGTCAAACTTTATAGTAAAAGCTAATCCTCTAGAACTAATGCAAGTTGGAAACTAAGGCTGTTGCTATTGAGTATTTTAGTCAGGTATTCTAATGATCATTCCATTGATTAATCTAGTAATCAAATACTCGTCAATGAATGGAAGGTAGATTTAGAGTCGATTCCGAATTTCATTTTCAAATATATTTATGGACATGTAATGCACATTTATTGCAGAACATGTTATATATTTATACATAAATGTATATTTACGTTGGAAATGTAGGTTTCCAGGATGTTTTTAAAACGCTTCATGCCAAATGTAAACGGTCATTAATTGTAATTGTTCCGAATCCTTCCGAATGTCTAAAGACAACATATTTAGAACTTCTGATTCATCAGTTATACTTCTACAATGGAACACTTTCCCAAAACGGTTTCTGAATTCATCTAAAATATCCTCCACAAACATTCCATTGTGCGTTTTAAATTGTTTAATCAAATATTAGAAACAAAATATTGACTTGTACACTTTAATAACATAGTAGACAGAAGAAATCTTCCAAAAATGCTGTTCACATCTATGGAAAGCAGTTTTGCTCAGCGGATAGGGTGAAACGGCTCTACGATCTCTGAGAATGTCTTCTTTTCTGGAGAAACAGTTTGTAAAGTCGTCAGTGTCACTGGCATGCAATAAACATGGTGTGAATTGAAATTATAGAAAAGCGGACATTCTAGAAGTTGCTTACCGATCTCTTGAAACTCCACAGGGTGCATTCGGATGTACTCATTCATCTCTCGGTCAAGCTTGGCATATTTGTAATTTTCAATCTTTGTTAAATGATAGCCGATGAACCAGCCAATAGTTATGAACAATGCCTGTCTGTGAACACCTGCAAACACACACATCATATTTTAAGTGAAACAACTACTATTTATTCTGCTTTTTTATTTTTACAATATCAAAGTCGTATTGTCTAATGCTCAATTTAAAAAGTTACAAATAAATGCACAGAGGAGTTACGCACACAACACGACCATTATATACACTATTTGGGGAAAAGCATGTGGACCCCTGGACGATCATGCCAACATGTGTCTCTTTCACAAACTTCTTTCACAAAGTGTGAAATGCACAATTGTGTAGCATGTATAGAAGTCAAACTTTCATTTACTGGAACCAAACAGGTTGTGACTATGCAGCTTTACAACTTGAGATCCATGAAGACATGGTTTGACATGGTTGGAGCCGATAAACTTGAGTGACCTGCACAAAGCCTAAAGTGCACCATGTCTCCTCACCTGACATCAGTGCCTGCCTTCACCCTCCATTATAAACTTTATATAATTTTAATCACAGTTTAATATAATTTAATCACATGAATGTATTTCATTAATATGACAGTTGCTTGACAGCAAATATTTAAATAGTAAACCTTAAATACCAATACTGCTCTTACTTCTATCTGGTGTCCCTTAAAAATGCATGAGCATATGTAGACCATTGTGACTACATTACTCTACTTACTCTAGACCAGGGGTCACCAACGTGGTGCCCGTGGGCACCAGGTAGCCCCCAAGGAGCACATGAGTAGCTCTCAGGCTTGCTATAAAAAGTGCACAACTCATCAGTGAGATGCGTCTATAATGTAAAATGTAGTTAATTCGTTGTTGATAGTCACTGTCAAGTGTATTTACATAGATAAATGAGTATCATTAATAATAATAATAATAATAATAATATATAACTAAAGGTAAATTTGTTATTTCAGAGGAGTATTTCAAACTGGTAGCCCTTTATATGACTCGGTGTCCATGTAGTAGCTCTCAGTTACAAAAAGGTTGGTGATCCCTGCTCTAGACGGACACTGCGGAGGAGCTTTTTGAAATGCACTGTATATGCATTTTGATATTATAGCAATTAAATACACTTTCTGCACTGCAGGGTTTCACAGGGTTGCCAGTTAGGGTTGCCAGTGTGAAGCATTGCATAAGGAGAAAGGGGGGTCTGCCTGTGCCTTAGGTCCCAAGCCCGGATAAATGGGGAGGGTTGCATTAAGTAGGGCATTCAGTATATAAAACATTCGCCAAATCTGATATGCGGACCATTTACTGTGGCGCCCCCTAATGGGAGAAGCCGAAAGACCAAAAAAGGCAATTAAATACACTAAATGGGTTTAGTTTTCACAGATATTCTCAAATCAAATTTCAGCAATAAAATGCAGATTTTTAACAATTTTGTTATTGTGGTGTCCGGGATTCAGACATTGGGCTGCAATTGCCATTAACCATTTAGCATTCTAGCTAGGGGACATTCAAAACTAAAAAAAAACACCAAAAAAAAAAAAAACGCTGCTGTTTAAGATCAGGTCCATAAGATGCTAAGTGAATAACATGCATTAAATAAATGTATAAAATAACTGACTGGATGAGAAAGGGAAAAGTTAGTTCATAAACATACATATCAAGAGGTTCAGGGAGTCAACGTTTGACAGGATCAGCATATAAACACAGAAATGGGTAAAGAAACATGTGATCTTTGTTTTGAAGTAGAAAACAAATTGTTCCCTGATTTAAACACAACTTAAAGCCTGTGGCCTAAGGAGGAGGAGGAGGAGAGGAAAGACACCTACATGGACGCACACAATAATTTCACGTTGTTTATATTATTCTGCATGATCGGAATGGACCAATTTCCTTTTAAGCCAGCGTGCTTAAACTGACTCTAGTGCTGTGTGACAACATATTCATCGCAACGTGCTGCGAAGAGTCAGTCAAGATCATTTCTTGATTTCATTGCATGTTTGTAGATTAGCTTTTGCACATTTCCAAGAAATGTGTCAATCAAACTGGAAGGCACTCGCTCATCCCAATAAGACTGAACAAAAATATGAAGAAGCTTTTTATTTCTTTTCATATATGAATAACTGTATGGTCAATGACAGAAATTAGAATAGAGAAATTACTGCACTGAGTCCCTCAATATTGTTGTGATTCATGTGATATCACACACACAAATGAAGGGAGATGCAAACATTTACACTGCACGGCACAATGTAACAGACGCACACACGGAAAACCATCCTGACCTCTGAGTGTTAACAAGCGTCTGAAATATATGAACGCAAAAGTGTTTATATTTTAGCATGAGCTATCAGTTCAGTTAGCATTAGCTTGCTAGCCTGTAACACACTCACCTGCTCTGATCGCAGGCCTCCGGTTAAGTGAGTTATGAAGCATCGCTGTGACCCAGCCGGTCAGCCCGAGCCATGTCGAGTTTCTGTTTACGATTCCCGGGGGAGGGAGGACTTTTGCCTCATCGGGAAGAAGCCCCATTTTCGAGGGTTAATTCACGAGTCCCTCAAAGTGGCGCACAGCGTTAGCCTTTTAGCACATCAGCTCTCAAAGCAAACCAAGGGCACTGTTTAGAAGGCGCTGCAACATATGCAGTCCGTCCAAACGAACACACTGCCCTATCTAAGGTTCCGACTGTTTTTAAAGGTATGGCGCTAAGATCTAAATCATTTGTATGTATATGTGTATAAGTGTATATACATACATACATACATATCTGTATCTGTATATATCTATATATATATATATGATATACAGTGATTTTTTTTCATATAATCACATCCCGATAGACTGTGGTTGGATGAGAAGTATAAAAATATGCCATTCCAACACCCTATTGGTTTTTATGCAAACTATTGCACCTATACATGACACAGATCATGCCAAACAGCAGCAAGGACACTATACATAATTTCTCCACTATTTGCACATTTGTCAAAAGGGTGCTTTCTATTCCCCCTTCGCTAATAGTAGTAAGTAGAGACGTTTGAATAAATTAGTGATTGCAGTTGGCGCAGCCTAAGCTTTTGTCTAAATGGTATTTTCCTCCCTTACATTACTTTTACTTTTATACTTTAAATAGCTTTTAAACTTTTATTTGAATAAAAAGCTTAAGTTGATACTTCTACAGAAGTCTTTCTTTAGCTAAAGCAATTTGCTCCTCAAAGAGCTGCACTACAACTCCCATAGTTCATAGCGCTCCCTTTCCCGTTTTTTTTCCTATTCGGGTTTGCACCGGAGAGGCAATGATGTCATTGTAAAAAACGAAGGAAACTCTGCAATCAGAGGGAGCAGACATCGAGGTTGAGGGAAGGACCCACATTTGAGATCCCGTCGTTTGCACGAGTCCTGAGGACAGAGTTGATGCGTGTGCAGTAAGGCAGCGGCCGGGGTGAAGCCCCTGTTTTCGGTAAGTGGACATGTCTGGCTTTATGTGCGAGCCGAATCATCACCTAGCTCATCTGATTTGAAGATGCTAGCTGGCTAGCTAAATAGCGGATTGCATGTTTCCCTCCCTGCATGAAGGAAAAAGATCATTCTGCTTATTAGGTAAAGATCACAAACAGCTTCACTGCCGAACAACAGATCTGCATGTGAAGTTTCAGTAAAATCACAGCGCGATAATCGTCAGACTTGTTTATCTCGGACCAGGCTTGAGATCAGAAGCGCGTCTACTGTTGCTACATTGATGCAAGAAGACTAAAGATCTACGGTGTTAAAATGCAAACGTACTTTTCATGCATGCATTCTCATGAATTTGCCATATGTGCAATATGCGCACCTTTCCCGTTCTTTTTGCAGGGTATATTTAATGTCTATATTTAATCGCACTTCTGCACAGGTGTGTGTGTGTGTGTGTGTGTGTGTGTGTGTGTGTGTGTGTCTATATTGGCTTGGCAAACCATGCTAGGCCCCTTCTTCTTTATAATCCTTGTTTTATTATTGCAGTCCTTTCAGCATCCTTCTACATGCCTTGGTAACGACACAATTTACACACATGCACAGGATCCTCGGCTCATAGCAACATGGCACACTGAACGGAAAAAAAGAAAATGGGGCGCTCAGTCTGATTAAAAAAAGACTGTTTCTCTGAAAATGAAATGATGCTCATTAACTAGACCCTACAGGGGTTCCTGCCATTTGTTATAGATGGCTGAATCTTAGTAAATAAATCAGCAGTTAAAGTTCATTTCAGTTTCATTTGCAGACTAGTTTTATTCTTTATATATAGGGCACACTAGTTGTGACACTAAAGCAGATGGCAAATGTATATTTAAAAGGCCTAATGGGAGACCCAGAGGTGACATGGCAAAGAAATTTCTAAAAGGGCATGGTAAAGAAACTTTGAGCTGATCTATACTCACAAGGGCATGCATCGTCTATTTGGACACTCAGCATCATTAGATTCTAAATCATTACATTGTACAAGTGTAGAAAATAAACACAGATCTATTGTGGCATTCAGTGTCCCAGTCCCAGCATAATAATAGACAAAATGTTGTCTTATTTAGCTATTTTTTTAGCAGTTAGAAATGTACAGTATCCAAGTATGTTTGTCTACTGAAAAGAGGATATGAAGTGTTTTTGGGAAGTGCAACAGAAGTCATAGGAGATGGACACAGCTCACATGATGCTTTCCCTGCACAATTTTGTTAAAGCTGTGATTTTATTTCAGGATATTACATATCACGATGAGCTGAGGATCTCTAATGTACATTTGATACACTGTATTCCTCAGATAATTGTGACCATGGAGGATTACGATTACCTCTTCAAAATAGTGCTGATAGGAAATGCAGGAGTGGGCAAAACCTGCCTCGTCCGGCGCTTCACTCAGGTCTGTCCTCTTTTTTTTTGTTTGCATGAGTTTTGGGTTTTTGTTTGCATGAGTTTTGGTAAACCAACAGGACACAATGTGAATGTGTAAATGAGTTCAATTAACATCATCAAGCATTAGTCATATTGATTGACGGACATATTTTGAGATTTAAACTCCTAGCTCACCAAGAAATGGTTTGTATGTTTTGTCAACATAGACCTGAAAGTCTATACATAGCATTGTAAATGGGATAGTATACTACATGTCAAGTATAATAAATATAATTGTGGTACATTTTTATGGTCCTAGGGTCTGTTCCCACCTGGTCAAGGTGCCACAATCGGGGTGGATTTCATGATCAAAACTGTGGAAATAAAAGGGGTGAAAGTGAAGGTATGGGTTTTTTTTAAGGCTTTTTTCATAACTTAATGCACTGGTTTAGAAATTGCATTCATTTATATTTATATACAGTATTACCTAAGATTTAGTGACACAGTGTCAGAATTGACAGTTATTAATCATGTTTAATTTGAGCTGCTTTACTATATACAGTAAAGAATTGTGTACACATCTGTTGTATTGTTTTTACAGTTTGAAATACCAATTAGAGTTAACTGGTATTCACTCTAGATTGTATATTGATTATAAGTGCATTTCACTGGCTCTGTACATGCACCTCGCACAATGACAATAAAGTTTAATCTAATATAAATCTAATTCAGTTTGTATGGTAATTATTCTGTAGGTTCAGAACCTTTCCTACCTTCAGTAATCTGTGAGACGTTCAGCATGTGGTGTTAACTGGTTTCAGGGCTGATTTGACCCCTATTAAGCTGATATGCGGTGGCAGTGATTGATTTTTCTGATTTATTCAGCTCCAGATCTGGGACACAGCAGGACAGGAGAGATTTCGCTCCATCACACAGAGTTACTACCGTAGTGCCAATGCACTTATCCTCACATACGACATTACATGTGAGGACTCGTTCCGTTGCCTTCCGGAGTGGCTGCGGGAGATAGAGCAGTACGCCAACAATCAAGTGGTGACCATCTTAGTAGGTGAGCTATTCAAACTATTTATTGGAATAGAAATTAAATAACTCGTGTCCTTTTCTGTTTGTGGTGAATAAAAAAAAAAAACGTGATTTTTAAAGAATAAACATTAATGTTTTTCATAGTCATTTAAAACTTACTATAATATTCTTATAGTATGTCATATAGAAATGTTTTATTTTGTTAAAGAATTTCATAATTCATAATTAAATTGCCATTTAAATAAAAAGAACACATGGATTAAAATAGAAAAGACTTGTGGAAAGCACTTTCTTATATTTGTCTCAGCATGTCCTTTCCCTCCAAACTCCTAGTTAGATAACTAAGTGCATTAAACTGGCTCATAGAGTATAGAGACACGTTCTCAGTTTAACAATGCTGTGTGTAAATAACATGCATTCATAGCAATTTATTTAACAAAATGTTCCATAATAACTGCATTTAAGAGTGTGTGAGCTCCAGTTTTCAATCATTGCTGATTTAACTTGTATGTTAATATAAAGTATCAAAATCTAATATAAAATCTACTTTAGTGGGCTTTCAGTATGACTTGAACTATTTTTATGATTTACCGATGGAATATTTTGATGTCAACATTTTCTACAGCAATGCTAATAACAATCAAGTTTGGCTTGTGCTAGCTTAGCAATCTACATTGGTAGCATCTGCCAAAAGTAATCTGTCAACATTTTACATTCAACACAGGTGTTGAGGCACTGGGTTATAATTCTATGTATTTTTATACAGTTTTCATATTTGATTTCAAAGTTTTTGTTATTATTTTCTTTTAATATTACATTTTCGAGTTATGCTAGACAATGCCCCTCGCAGGAGTGCACATAATTCTTTAAGAACACCATTCAGCACCACTGCTTTCTTGTTGTAATAGGGTTTTGTCGTAATGTATTTTTACTTAAAAGCCTGTTACGATGAATTGTCTGATGCTGTGAACAGGAAATAAGATCGACCTTGCTGAAAAGCGGGAGGTGCACAGACAGAGAGCACAGGAGTTTGCTGAGGCCCAGAGCATGCTCTACCTGGAGACGTCTGCCAAAGAATCTGACAACGTGGAAAAACTCTTCCTGGATTTGGCCTGTGTACTCATCCGTGAAGCCAAGCAAAACACGTTGGACAACAACGAGTCTGCGCCCATGCCTGGAGAAGGCAAGAACATCAATTACCTAAGCTGCTGCAATATTAACTAGGGATCTTGGCTGCTAGTCTGGCAATGGGTTCTTTCCTGCCCAGTGGAGTGAAAAAATTGTGGTTATTATTAATGTTCCCTGCATACTTAGATTCCTCGTTGCCACCACTATTGAGGTCTTGGATGCTTTTTTATTTTTATTTTTTTGTTATTTTACTGACTTTACCACTAGAAAGACAAGAGGAGACATCTTTGTGCTGCTGCCACTGAGGAGAACCCAATCTCCAGGGTACCAGCCAGCTGGTATGGTTAAAAGCCAGACAATGACTTTTATACAATTTAGTACAACACTAAAGATGTGTAGGTCAATTTACCTTCTATATGAATGATATGAGCAAAAAAACTCACATCTTCACCAGCAGCAGTCTTGCTGTTTAAATTGTAGAATATGTGCGTCAAATACAAAGTACATTGTAGAGCATCATTATGTCCCCGATTCAAGGTCAAAATGCACTTGCTGCTGGTAAGAATTTAACTGTAGGATTTTAAGTCAAATGTATGGCTGTAAATCTTGTCTTATACAAATCTTCTCACATTCTATTGTTTATTATAGATAATCTGACATTTTATCTAAAGGTAATCATCACTTAAAAGCATTTCTTTTGGGATGATCTCAGCTTGTTTTTAATTTTAAGTGAATTCTGTAAAGAAAGTTACATTTATTAAAATGCATCTCCAGTGGGTTTTCAGCCGACATCAGGTAAATTCAACAGGCGAATTTGTTAAACTAAGCCAATTTCAAGTTCAGGTTGATTGTAATTCAATGCATATAAAAAAGCACTTTGGTGCTGTTCCAATGCACTTAAATTCTTAAACTGGAAACAGTTTGAATGAGGCTATACATCCCATTAATGCAAATCATTTACATATCAACCTGTCCCCTGGAATACATTTTAGTTCATATATAATTAGTTTCAGATTTATTTTAGGTCTATACTCTAGTACTTTGGATATGAAATGAAACAATGACGGTGTACAAACTGTCGGCTTTGTGAAGCATTATTAACATGCTTTGATTTCATCCCACTGACGACACAATCATCTCAAAATGAACTGAGCATTTACCAGTATTCCTAGCTGGTCTATGATAGCATCTGATTTGTTGTATTATCAGCTCATGAGCAAGAATGATGTTTCTGGTCTGTTGAGATGATTTGGATTTGGTCATTATTCACAGAAAAGACAAAAAAGATAATTCATGTAAATGAAGTCATCACAAGGCTAAAAATAGAGCAACAACCAAATTGTATTAAAACAGGTGCACTTAAGGTTAAAAAGCATGTTTGGTGGGATGTATTAAAACAGTTTGGCATTGTGAAACGTGGTGGTGGTAGTGTCATGGCGGTTAGTTACCGGTAAGTCTCCTGTTTATCTGCATCGAAAATGTAACTGTGATGACGGCATTAACAAACTCGGCGCCAAACAAATAGCGGAATGCAATGGGACACCTCTTGCAGCAACGGAATGACCCCAGATGTACTGTAAATGCAGATCATGACTTAAAATTGAAATGTCACTCAATGACTCAGCTTCCTCTAAATATATATTTAATTTACCAAAAAAAATCACAAAGGAATGTCCCAGCAGATGTGGTGTGTATTTGAGGCTTTTTTTTTTCTTCATCGTGACTTCAGGCTGCAGGATTTCCAAAAGCCTGTTGTGTTTATGATCATGCTCGTTAGTCCAATTTTAATATGGAGGCCAATAAATACAGAGTGGTGTCTTCAGCTTATGTCACAGGCTAAGATTACACATTTTAAATACATTAGTGTCTTTAATGTACTGCAGTGTCCACGAAACAGTCTAGTCATGGCATAGAATAGGTGATCCTCATCACCACCACCTGTTTCTCTCTGTTTTGCAGACTTTCCACACAGCAAAAGATATAATGAGTATAAAATCAATTTAAGGCGGCAGTAAAAGCACACGCACAACCCCAACTATACCAAACAGGTCCATCTTTTTTTTTTTTACAATAGAATCTAAAGCATTTCTATTGACTAAATTATGATTTGACTGCATTACTTCAACAGGATTTTGACGTAAGACCATTCTACAGCATCTTTTGTTGAGTCAGACAGTGACTTTTAAAGTCTGATCAGCAGACCTGTGGTATGAATTACAATACTCTGTACCTGATTTAAGGTCTTAGTAAATGTTTCATTACAAATCCAATGTGCTGGACTGAATGAACATTATTAAACACTTTTGGCTTGTGTATGTAAGAGGAGAAAAGATCTGTAGTACAATATAATGTTATGCACAATATTCCCACTACAATATGTTTATTAATAACACATTAGCATTTTTGTCTTGTGGAACCTCTTTGGTATGTCCTTGTACTCACTTCTGACATGTGGACATAAAGCGATTATACACACATGTACGTTACTATATACTCAAATGGGAAACTTTGTTAATTTAGTGAAGCTTGCTGTTTTGCCGTTTTTGAAGCTTTTGACATGGGAGCGTGTTTTACATTCAGTTCTTTTCAGCACATGTATTAAAATGTCTGCACAATCAATCTTGGTATTTGACCACATGATACTGCAGGATTATGTCTACACTAATATGTGATGTTATAAAGTATGACTTGTTCCCTGTATTTTTTTAAGGTATGTTTGTCCATCTTGATTTTGGTTTCAAACAGTTTAAAGTGTACCTTCATGTTGTCTTGATTGTTGGTTATTTTTGGGCACCTTTTATTATAACTGTGAATCTTTGACAAAATTTCAGTGTTTTACTCAGCTGCTAAAACATTAATATCACTATGTTTATTTTAATACATTTTTTGTAGTAAAATGCTTAGGTTTGTTAACACCCTGGCTTCTTTTGCCCTGTACTAATGATTTATCAATTGTCTTTAGTCCATCTCATTTTTTCACACAATCTCCCAAATACAGAGATGAGATATTATTGACTTAAATCAATTTTATCATTTTATGTAGTTTATGTTCATGGTTTTTCCATGCCTGCATCCAAGCTCTAGTTTTGCATTAGAATAAGTTTGATCTTATATTCTATTCATTCTGTTTACCTCTTATTGTTATATTTTATATTGAAACTTTTAAAATGCTAACCTTTTCTAATTCGAATATACAAACCTATACATATATAATATTTTTTAGGTTTTATGTCGTGCCATGTACAGTGATGCTTTTTATGCAGCTTTATTTTTCAGGAATGTGCCATGTTTTATGTTGTACCTCAGTTGGATTATTTTTAAGGCACTAAGCTTCATTATTCGTATTATTAGTATTTTACCGTTTTCTAATTAGCCTCTTTTTAATGGAATATTTCATCACCTAAAATGTACTGTATGGCAGAAATAGTCCTTTACATAGTGAAACCCCATAGCGTTCTTTGAGAGAGCTATTTGTATCACCACAATGTTGAGCCGTTCATGTTTATTTTAAAAGTAATAATGATAGAAATCTTGGTGCCAATTATTGATTAGTGAAAAAAATATATTTTAAGTTTCATTTGTTCATTTCAGATTTTACTTTGTACAGTTTTTGGTAACTTTTGTTGTTACTT
Organism: Kryptopterus vitreolus; assembly: GCA_030449085.1. Classification (NCBI taxonomy): domain Eukaryota; kingdom Metazoa; phylum Chordata; class Actinopteri; order Siluriformes; family Siluridae; genus Kryptopterus; species Kryptopterus vitreolus. Next base: position 9,236,603 of record JACRUU010000026.1, on the reverse strand, counting down.
CTCACACTGCAGGTAAATATGAAAACCTTCCCCAATTAAATATAAACTTGACACTACATTTTGTTTATATTGAAATTTTGTTCACATTTACTGGTTAAAAAAAGAATGCCAACTACTTTAATAGGTGCAATCTGTATTGCATCAGCTCGGTGAATAATGTATGTTTAATAAGTGGCCGGATGTCGACTTCAACTCCCATCAGCTACTGCACGAAATTGTAGTACGTCTTTACGACAGCCGTAACGCGTATCTCCATTGTTATTGCAGAGCATGTGGAGTGGAGTGAGCGGTATGTTCTTTTGGGAACATATAAAAAAAAGACACACTAATATTGGAATTATTTTTTCCCTTGAAATAATCTGTAAAATAAGAGAAAGCTTCTAGAAAATGAGAAAAACTGGTTCAAAATATTAGACAGTTGCCTTTCATTATTCTTTGGTGATATAATTATGGATTCTTTGCTCCGATTCCTTTAGGCATTTTATTTCGCGCAAAACATTTCAGGAGTCATCTATCAGCTACATTTGTTATTCCTCTTTCTTCTGTCAAATTGCAGTACATTTTATTCCCCACCGCTTCTCGGAAATAACCACGCCCCCTTCGGGGCAAGGAAAGGGCGTGTCCAGACCGGAGAAGCGGTGGGAAGACTAACAAGGCCGTTCTATCTGCAAATTCACTTTGTCTTGGTTCTACTTCCTGCTTGTCCATCAAGCATGCAAAGACCGGTCAACACCGTCTGTCTCTCATGGCTTCTCCTGATATTCCTCTCTGTTTTTCACGTGGAAGCGCTTAAATCTCATCTGTTAGGCAGACGCAGTGTGACATGGACTTCTTCCCAGCACAGAAGCGTGTCTTACAAAACTCTGTATTTTGATCAGCAGGTAAGTGATCATGTGATCAGTGGAGTTTGGGATCAGTATTCTCTCTTGCTCAGAGCTTTCATTTCATTAAAGTGCATTTATTTCAGTTAAAACCAATGGCTTCATAAGGCATTACAGTGAAACAATGGAATGACAACCATGTAGCATTAAATGTACTACAGTAAGATTATTTGTATGAATTAAAAATTAATCACTTAATGAAATTTATACTGCTGTATATTATACTAGTCTATTCTATACTCTGTACGGAAAGGTCCATCCTCATGCGATCAAGTGGGATTCCTATGTAATCTACAAATCCTATTGCATATTTGTTCCAGCATTTTGCATGTATTAAAGTATAATTTGCATAAATTATCAGTAAAATCTGCAACTGTGCACATTTGCAAGATCTAATTATTGAAATCTCTTGAGTCAGCTATAATAACAATAATAATAATAATCTGTTTGTGACTCATAGGACACTCTGGGTGTCCTACTAGTGTTTTTCCTGTGCGGATATCCTTAATTTGCTGGGCAAATAATCTGTACCGCTGCTTCATATTGTGTCTGAAGACAATCACATTTTCCTGTTGTTCCTGTACCTTGTGTATAATAATCATACACGTGTCCCAAAGACAAAGTGAATTTAGAAATGTTCTTTTTCTAGCTGACTCATCTTGATGAGGATGCTTTTTTTTTATCTATATTTCTGATGAACATATAACCTGACATGCTATTAATTGCTGATTTTATTACTTTACCCGAAATATTTCATAATTACTTGGCTAAGATTTCAAAGCTGCACTGTTTCACTTCACGGTGCGTGAGAAAGGCTGAGGCAGGAAAAGCCCATCTTCTTGAAGACAAAAGCAAATCCTTAGACCGGACTGTGAACATCATTACATTTTTGACCTTCGAAAAGCTCATGTTCTGCTTCTGCAGCTTTCCTCTGCCAGATTTATCCGCCGAGGCCTGAGGAAGACTGAGGCCATTTCCTGGCCTTCTTGCTCCTTATTGTCCTGTTGTTTTCTCCTTTGTCAGCACTTAATGGGGTGTAATCAGTAACCTGCAGTTGTGTTGGCTTCAGACAATCTTCAAAGGTTTTTTTAAATGAATAGTGAGATTATTCAGCACTTCAATTGAATTTAGTTGTGGTGACTACGCAGGCCGCTCCATGATGGAGAACTTGCCAGCTGACTGTTTTCTCTCTGAATAACGCTTACAGAACTTAAACATTTGCTTCAGATCATTATCCTGTTGTACAGTATGTTGAAGATAACTCCAATTATTTGGAATATGGAGTATTAGATTTTTTTTGTTGGTTCAGCCGAGATGATGTCATAGCACTGTATCTCTACCAACTAAATTGATTATATATTCTTCTCTCTCACATGACAACTAGTGATGTGTATTAAAGCATTGCATAGCATCCATGACAAAAAGCACATGACACATGACACAACCCCCCCCAAAAAAAGCTATGTTTAAATAGCTTATTAAAAATATTAAATAAGATAAGATAGTATAGCCTTTAATGATGATAAAATCATCATCATCGTTCGTTCTTATCAGTTTGTTTTCGTATTCCTGCTGTACTGTTTTCACGGAGTGCTAGAGCTGATTATAACTCGTGATCTTGTTGAACTTCTTCCTGTTTTAGCTATAACCTGAACAGTAGAAACAATGAAGCTGTGGTTCACAACCTAATGGGAACTGAAAGTACATTGGAACTACTGCTGCATTCATTTTCATTTTGAGTCAAAAGCACAGACTGATAATAATAATCTCTTGTAGAAAAAAAAAAACATTTAATTTTTATTGTATTTTGTCGGATTTATGAAACTCCCAAAGCAAAACAGAAGTAGTATTGTCATTAAATTAGTCGGAGATCGCAGTTCTAGGCTTCCAAGGATAACCACACGGTGGCGCCATTTTTTTTTAACCCTGTCGGAAGAGAAATTCAGTAGTTTATATCTCAGTACCACGTGATATAGATTCCAAAAAAAGTTTATTTAATATAGATATATTTCTGTATTAATTCAAAGACAAAAACAATTCTAGACACACACACACACACACACACACAAAATATCTCAGGTAAATAAAATTGTTGCTTCTGGGAATTCATTAGCTCATAAAAGCCTCTTTTTGTTATCCAAAGGGAGGGACAGAATATATTAAGGGGAAGACACAAGACAAAAGAGAACATTCTTTGCTTATTGGGTGGGATTCAAGAAAGAGGGATAACAGTTAAGAATCACAGTGGCACAGTATTGCAACACTTGGAATGTACTTCAGTCCCCCTGTCTTATTTTTACTAAATGCAGAGAGAGGGAACACAAAAAGGATGACAGAGGACAAGCTGTGGCAGTGGAAGAAAGGATGTCACAGGGCTGATGAAGCCAGAACTAATGTGGCATCCTTGAGGCCTGGCACTGGATTTTAATACAAATTGAAGCTAATTATCTCTTCATCCACAGCCTGAGAAGTTCCTATTAACAGTATACACATAGCTCAGGGTTATATATTCTGTTACTTAATCAGCGAAAACACCCACGGATTATTAGTATAGTTTGCATTTATCATTTAGTGATTAGTAATATATGAAGTCATTGTTGGTGTGTTCATTTACGCAAAGATCCATAAACACGTTGCACATACATTATTATTCTTTGTTCTTTCACAGATCGATCACTTTGGGTTTTTGGAGGATGGCAGATTTAAGCAGCGGTATCTTGTCAATGACCAGCATTGGCAGAAAAACAACGGGCCAATTCTATTTTACACCGGCAATGAAGGAGACATCACATGGTTCTGTAACAACACTGTAATGATCAAATTTAACTGCTTTATTTACCATAATAACCTGGAAGGAACTTCCAAATGTAGGATTAACCTGTTGACTGCATGTCTGCGTTATATAATTTGACACAGGGCTTCATGTGGGACATAGCAGAGGAATTGGGAGCAATGCTTGTTTTTGCTGAACATCGCTACTATGGAGAATCCATGCCATTTAAAAACGAGTCTTACAGTGTAAGCAACATTTCTTCCAATAGTGCCTGATATTTGGCGCATTGTCTCTGCTACATTGGTTTCATTGAAAATTTTGATGTTTTTTTTTTAGAATGCCAAGTACTTGAACTACCTGACATCAGAGCAGGCATTAGCTGACTTCACAGTGTTGATAAAGTCACTGAAGGAATCTCTGCCAGGAGCCCAGAACAGCCCAGTCATTGCTATTGGAGGATCCTATGGTGGAATGCTAGCTGCTTGGCTCAGGATGAAATACCCCCATGTAGTTATAGGGTGAGAGAAATAAAAAAAAATTCTTGATTTATATGCTGTTTAAATCACAAAGATTTTTTGTAAATAACATTATACCAGTAAGATTTTATATTTGATTGTAAACTGTATGCATATTTTGCCGAAACAACATTACAGTTTAATGACTGCAGTTTCTGAAATTACAGAATGGATTTTTTTGTGCTTACTGCTCAATTTTCTATTAAATTAATATATGAGATAGCACCTGTGGGAAAGAGAGAAAATGGAAGTAAATGCATGAGCTATAATTTGGAACAAGAAAACATTATACCTTTTGATTGTTGTTGTTTTTTTTTTAAGTGCTTTAGCTGCCTCTGCTCCAATCTGGCAGTTCACTGATATGGTGCCTTGTGGAGATTTCTATAAAATAGTCTCCCAAGACTTTGCCAATAGTGGCATCAACTGCAGCAAAAACATCAGGAGGTCATGGATGGCCATCAACAGCATGTCCTCAACAGGTTTGTACTTGAGGATTAAATAGCCTCCTCTATTAGTTTGGGTTTATGTAATTATGGCTTGCACATAATGCTGTTCATAATGTTTTCTTCTGGTATTTGTGTTGAAATTCACCGATCAATCATAGCTGAAGGTCTGCAGTGGCTGTCTCAGGAGTTTGGCTTATGTTCTCCATTGAAGGAAGAGGACATAAACGACTTCAAGGCCTGGCTCCAGGAGACCTGGGTGAACTTGGCGATGGTTGATTACCCTTACGAGGCCAACTTCCTCCAGTACCTCCCACGCTGGCCTGTTAAGGTACTGTACATTCAATTCATTCTTACAATATGCCCTTTATAAAAGAAAGACCTTTGCTTTTTTTTTTTTTTTAAATAAGAGCATGTAGTTCTTTTTTGCAACCCAATGAAATTAAAGTCACGGAGGCAGACAGGTCAAATTCTTTTGTATCTGACTTTCTAGAGTGAAAAAAATTTTGGTCATGTGACAAGCAATGTCTTTGAATTAACACTAAGTTACACATACAGGATTGTAACATACACATTACACATACAGCAACTTATACAATGTGTTGTTATTCTCTAGAACACACAAAAAACCAATTTATCTTTATTGTAGAGGGAGAGCCTCATTAACGCTGTCCTACAGAAATGATTTCAGCTGATAAAGCACCAGACTATAATGATTGCTAATTTTCACAGAAGCAGTATAAATATGTATAAGATGCTGGGAATGGATTGAGTCGTTTTCTGATGTTAGTAAACATTAGTTATTAGAGATTCTCCATGTCATCAAAATGTCATGAAATCTGAAAAATATTAAAGCTTTTATCTTAGAATTTTAAACTGTTTTTGTACGATAAATATAATAATTTAAAAGCCACTGATAAATTGCATAGTACAGATACACGGCAGTGAAATGCAACCAGAAGTGCAAATAGTAGCAATTACGCAAACTGTCAAATGCAGATAAATATATATATATATATATATATATATATATATATATATATATATATATACACATCTTGTGATATACATATGTAAATATATGTACAGAAATTAAATAATAAGGGTATAACGGTGAAAGATGTGCAAACTGTAGAAAAGTGAAACATGTCCAGACACTGTTATAATACAAAAGGCAGTGAAAAATGTGCAAAGCAGGGTATACAATATGCAAGATATATAAATACACATATAAAAAACCAATAGTGCAGATGTACTGAATGTAGAGCACAATGTGTAAAGGAGTATATAAGATTACAATATGTACATTGTATAAAAAGTTGATCAGAAGAATATATTGTGTTGTAACAGTGTTTTGTAGAGTGATAGTGGAAATGTATTTAATAATAAAATAAAAAGAAAAAAAATTACAATTCAAATCATGGAACAAACTTGGATTATTTCAAATAAGGAATTGACACACTTGTTGGTCTCCCAAAGAGAAAGTGGTAATTGTTGAACATTCATGCCCAAATCTCATAATGTATGCAGCCCCTATGGGTGTTTAAAGTGGTTTAGACAGTGGGAGCTGAGATGGGCCCTTTTAATGACAAAGCTAATGTGATTATGTGAGCAACTGTGAGAAAGGCCCATTGAGGGCTTAGAGGAGGGAAATCTGTTAGTGGAGATGAATGTATAAGCCTAATCTCATCTGAAAAGTAGAAAGAGGATGCTTTAGAGAACTATTGCATTTTTGTCATGCTATAAGCCTTAGCTTAAACATGTCTGTAGCCTACCTTGTGCACAGACCACCACCTCTTTTAGGTATCTAACAAAAGCCTTAGCAACAAACTCTATGCTCAGTCCAATCTATTTGAACTGTTTAGTCAGTGAACACCCAGGCACTGGCACACCAGAATGGCAGCAGAATCCTGGAGCCTACCTATCAAACAAACACATTTATAGACCATAGTTTACTGCACTGGTTGTTTTGAAGAAAGATATCAGGGAAAACAATTAACTCCTTCATAACTATTAGCTTGTTGGGTCTGTGTATATCTGAAACAGCTTCCCTTCCACACAGTGTCACATGCAAATAAAATCCCATTTCCACACCAAATGTTTGAAGAAAAATAAAGTATATTTTCTGAAAGATTTATCCAAATAACTGATTGAAAAACATTAGAACAAGATAGAGAAAAATTACAAATATAATTCGAAGGGTATTCAGTTAGTCTATAAATAAGGTAGAATGTAATTTTGTAATGTCGTTTTATACAGGTTGTTTGCACTTACCTTCAATTTGATACTGATGTGCCAGAGAAGCAGCTGTTACATGGCATCTCACAGGCAGTGAGAGTATACTACAACTACACAGGCAGTGCTGCTTGTCTTAATGTGTCTGAGACTGCAACTGGAAGTTTAGGAATTAGGGGTTGGTGGTACCAGGTAGGTAATGCAACACAACCTAAACAGTAGTACAACTGTTTGTGTGTGTGTGTGTGTGTGTGTGTGTGTATAGATCTGTCTGTCTGTCTATCTCTCTATAATGTCTATGTATATAAAAAGTTGACTTATTGATGTGAATATAATAGATAAAATTGTTCTTTTGGTTAGTCTTGCACAGAAATGGTGATGCCCATGTGTACAGATGGCATTCAAGACATGTTTGAGCCTATGTCATGGAATTTCCAAGCTTTCTCAGATGAGTGCTATACACTATTCGGGGTACGACCACGTGAGGAGTGGGCGGATACCGTTTATGGCGGTAAAAACATTAGCTCCCACAGCAACATCATCTTCAGGTAAATACAATTCTATCTACGGTCTGCTAACTTTGTCATTGGTCTTATCGGCTGGTGTTATCGTATAAGAGTTTGTCATTTTGCTGTGTGAAAGAATTTCATTGTCTATAGATGGTTATGCACATGACATTAAAACCTGAAACTTGTAGATTCTTGTGTTTAACTACAAGAAGTAAGTATATATCACCTTGATTAGCATCCTTTTTGGCTTTCAGTTAACATCTGGAATGTAATTTATCTGGACTTCTTTTTATAATCTCTAACAAATAATATTGATATGGGTGATTCATATTTTTTTCTTTTTCTCAGTAATGGAGGCCTTGACCCTTGGATGAGTGGTGGGGTAACTAAGAGTATTTCCGACTCTCTGGTTGCCATTTTGATTCCTGATGGCGCTCATCACCTCGACTTACGCTTCAAAAATAAAGATGACCCACAATCAGTTGTCCTTGCACGGGAACTGGAAGTGAAGTATTTAAAGCAATGGATCAAACAGAATGCAAATGCACAATAACTAATCAGGACAATATTCTGAGACCGATTAGGACATGGACTAATTCAACTTTAAGGATATCAAAAGATTGCTCTTTCTGCCAAAGATTTTTAGACTAAAACTGACCAAAGATGTTGTTTATGTATAATTATTATTATTTTTTTATTATTATTTTTTTTACAAATATTTTAGGAAAAACTTGCCAAACATGTTTTTATTCAATAATTAAAATTATTTCATAATTTAATGATCAGTTTTCTAATCAATCATTTTTATTACTTATGTCTATTGTTGACTTTAAAAAAAAAAGATTCTAAAAATCTTATATGGAAGTAAAAATGAAAATATTATTTAAAAAACAACAACAACAACTAAGACAACATAATACAAACAAAATGTCTAATTTCCTGTTTCTTCCTCGGCTGCTCTCGTGTGATTTAATGAAAATGCTGCAACAGACGCTGAGCAATAAAGTGGCTAGTGGGAAGCTAGTAGTGTATAGCAAGGAGACCGTGCCCCATGCAGTCTGAGCCACAGGACTCCCCCAGGCTCCCATTCATTCTTTGGCAACTCAAACCCCTCTGAATTGCTGTACCTTGACATCCCTTCATCTGCCCCCTGCCAGTAGGATTATTAATACTACAGCTTGAGTGCAGAAGACTGTTTGGGCTTGATGGTGAGCTAAGGTTGAGGGGTGAGGCTTTGGAGACAAAGTGACATTTGAATGGAATGAAGTGATGAATGATAATCAACATTAAATGTTGTAGGTGGAATGTCGTAAAATCAGGACTGTTGATGGAAGATCTGCAGGTGTTTGTTGGAATTGCACATCTCAACACTAGATTTAATAAATCTGTTTCTATCTATAACTATGACTTAACCACTTTGGTTATTTGTGCAAAGGATGAACGATAATTATTGATTTACATTCATAGAGTTACTGTTTTATTTTCCAGAATAAATGTAACATAAAAACGAGTATAATAAAAAGTCAACTTTAATTATTGCCATATATTTCAAAAGACTTAATGTAGGATTTTGGACTGGGAAAGAATTACACAGTTATATTTATTGTAGTTATATTTTGCATAAAATTTCTAAGAATGTGAAAATGAAGATAAACCATTATATTTGTGGGTAGACACAATGGAGCATAATCCTTCACTTTTTTTCTCTGGACAGAAAATTTGGATAATAAAGAAGCCAATAATGTCATCAAGATCACAACATTTCACAAGACAGACATTAATTGTGTCATCTTTTTTTTATCTGACACGTACATCAATCAAATTTGTTATTAGTATTCTGCTGACCCTCGGCGAATAGGCTGTGTCACTGCTAATGCAGACCACACATTAGTGGAAAGAGATTATGTGTGTGTGCGCGAGTGTGCATTTGATGTGGCAGAAGATGTTGTCCTAGAGGTAAAAAAGGGGACTGGAGAAAACCTCACAGTGGGTGCTGAGTTTGTAAATTCCCCGGACAGAAGGCGGGGTGCACAGTTTGTAACGATAAGCAAACAATATGCAATCTGTTTGCTGAAGCGTCTTTACAGGGATGTGAATTGAAAGCAGAAAGATGAATGGTGTTCCTCTGCTTGCCTCATTTGTTCTCCCACTAGAACACTTGTTCACCTCAGTTTGACCTTCAGTTGCTGTTTTGGTTCTTTAAAAAAAAAATTTTTATTTGCGTTAAAATGAACATTTGTCTTTTGTAAAACAGCTTTGTGTCAAGTTTTAGATGTGTTTTTGTTTGCTCCCCCCCCTTCCTGAAAAAGGGCTGGTTCCAGACAACACAGTCTGGGAGCATTTTGGAAGTTCAAGTGGATACAAATTCCTTCTTGTGTGTTTTCTTTAACGTAATGCAATTCTGTTTTCCCTTGTCTCTTGTCAGTATTCAGCTCCCCACCCCCTCTGATCTCCTCGTCCTTTCTGTGGCCATAGAAACTAGTTTCCGGAATCAGTGCGTCAGGCCCTCAAATCTGAATGACTAGCATGTACAAAAGCTTTGTGCAGAAAGAGGAGAAAATATCAGCCATCAGTTTGGTGATGTCATTGTGCCAAAATTAGGTCTTGGAAGAAAGAGGAGGATGTGGAAACTAGTTTTAAAAGGAATGAATAGGCTAAGCGCATTGCCAAGGCCTTCAAGTTTAGAGCTCGAATGATTACGGATTTTAATGGAAATTATGCTTCGAACACACCAGAGTAAGTTCATCCTGTCAAACACAGCACACAAAGAGCTAAACCATTATTTATGTTTATACTATGAACGGAAAAATAAGAAAAACTATTTTTTCCCTTCACTGTTGCTATTTACCCACTGTTGTGCAGCTGTTAATTGTAAGGCGATTGTACTTCCATTCAGGCCCATAGCTTGAGCTGGGCTACAGATAATTAGATCAGTGCTATCAGTTTCACTGTTCCTTTTCTTTTTTTGAATTTACATGATAATTGACGGTCTCTTGACGGTCCCTCTTTCTCAAAAGTGCTTAGTTTTTTTTTTGTTTTTTTTTTACTCCCTTTAAACATCCATCCAAATGATTCAGTGCATCACCTTAAAATGCACTTGTGGAGGGGGTGAGGGGCGGGTGGTGGTGGTGGTGGGGGGTTAGTTAGTATTGCCTGGGAAAATTTTCAAAAAGATAAAAAGTTTAACAAAGGCATGTAACTACATAAGCACACATTTTAATGAGTAATTGGGTTGAAACTCTAAACTAGTTCTGCATAGATAAAAATGTATTATGTGTTATGTACATATTAAGTGGCTCTTAAGATGGAGACATGTTCTATTTGCTCTGTACATTAAAAACATTTCTGTGATTGGGCCCATTAATGCCATTTTAAATGGTGATTTTATTTATAAAGACACAGCCCAAAGTCTTACGGCTTTTTTTTCTCATTTAGCCAGGAACAGTCTTGGGCCCCTATAGACGTTTCACTGTTGTTTCATCTCCGATTCTTGCATTCACCGTTCGCCAAGAAACTTCCTGTAAATACTGGATTATTTACAGCAGCTGTTATAGTCATACCCAGGATTTCTTAAGGTCAACATTACTTTTGGCACACTGGGCTCAAACTGCACTCTGGTCCCCTTTAATTTAACAGCTCCGGCAGCTTTTCTAGTTAAATCGACTGTTCATTATTGAGCCCCATTTTACGAAGGGGCTGTGAGGTGCAGTTTAATGAATCTCTGGCACAAAGATCCCTTTCACTGCAGAAGGAAGAATAGGAGCTATTTAGGCCCTGTAGGGTTGTATGTCAAAGGCAGCCCATAATAGTTGTCAGGCAGAGGCTAAAATTCCCACTGGTGCGGGAATCAACTTTTACCACTAACTGATTAAGACACAAGTAGGAAATTGGGAGAATCCATACATGAATGCAATATTACCAACTTGAAATCACATACTTTGCTGTTTTGCCTTTTAATACATTAATGTAATAGTTTTATGTTCCACAAACACCCACAGGGTACATTCATTTAGAGAAACTTCATTTAGAGAAAAATGTAGAGAAAATTCATTTAAAACCCTCAAACAATATATATATATATATATATATATATATATATATATATATATATATATATATATATATATATATATATATATACACACACACACACACACACACACACACATTTAGTTAGCTTGTATTGTATTTTTGCATTTCAGAGTAGCCAATTTGAGGAATGTCCACAGGCAATTAAAATAACAAATGAACATAAACCTCATTTACTCGTATATTGGAGACTATGAACATATAAGGAAAAATAATGTGTTATAGCTGTATGGCTAAATACTACACAATTAAAAATAGAATCAGTATTCATTACATGTAATTAACAGTTATGTTGTTTTGTTTTACACTCTGGAAAATGTAGAAGAAAATAATAATGCCTCCATTTTTGATAGTGTTCATGTCCAGATATATCTAAAATTATTATTGGACCTGCACTGCCATTAATGTCAGGACATTGTACTGATCACAAACACAATGAGAACTGCCTGAGATAGTTGAACAGCTAGCTATTGTCTTATTGCTCAGTGGGATGCCTTGGACAAATCCCTCTTAGTTGCAGGTGGTCAGGCGTGAGCAAAGAGTTAAGTCCTGGGTCCTTCTGCCCCTCCCTCCTAATGTCTTGACATCATTAGCCCTGCCTCCAAAAATCTCCTTGCTGTCCCCCAAAGTGTGTTTTTTCAGCCCTGATTTCAGTAGAGTAAGAAAGAAACGCTGTGTGCACCCAGTGTAAGAACCAAGGGTTAGCATATATTTGGTGCCTTGGAACTATAGCTTAAACCATGTTGTAATAATGATCTAAAGACCTTTTTGGATTAAGAGTGGACATCTTGTGTTGTGTGTGGTTCAGACGGAGATGGCTGTTCAGGCTGCCATCATGAACTCACAGTTTCTTAATTTCTGTTTCCCTGGTTCGGTTATGGAGTATGAGGTGGAGAAGGGCCTGGATGGGGCATTTCTGGGTGAAGTGGACTGTGAAGGAGACTTCAGGGAGGCAACCAGTGACTTGCTCAGCTTCATTGACTCTGCATCCAGTAACATCAAATTGGCACTTGATAAACCGGTTAAGTCGAAGAGGAAAGTCAACCACCGCAAGTATCTACAGAAGCAGATCAAAAGATGTACAGGAATTATGGGACTGGGGACCGGATCACCTCAGGAGGCTTGCAAAAGTCCTGATTCCACCCCATCTGCAACAAGCCTCATTCAAAACAAAACACCCAAGCGGGACGGAGCTCAGGCCAACTTGCAGAGCAAAAGTCTGGCAGCTCTTTTCAACCATGCTAAGGATTTGCGAGGAGAGAAGACAAAAAAGCCTCCTCTCCGACACAGAAACCTGCCCCCAAGCTTCTTCACCGAGCCAGCCAACAGTGCTAGAGTTACATCGACTTCTGGCATGACCCTGAAAGATCTCGAGCGGGGAAATCCAGATGCAACAGAGTTCTTTGAGCTCCTGGGGCCTGACTACAGCAACATGGTCTCTGAGGAGCTGTTCCACACTATGCCCAATAGGGTCCAACAGCAGGAAACCACAGGACTGGAACCAATCTCTTTTGATTCCCACAATTCGGTAACAGGTGGTTTTCTGTATGCAGAACCATGGGCCACAAGTGGTGGTGTGTCCAGAAAAACAGGAGACATAAAGACAGTTCCAGGGCAGTCATCCCTATATGGCAACACAGACTCAACATGCCCTGTGCCTTTGGAGCCGAATTCTACATGTTCGCTTAACTTTCCAAACTTCTTTACAGACTGTTCCGTGTCCCAGGTCTCATATGATCTGTCTAGTGGATACAGCCGAGGTAGCTTTCCATCTCTTTAAGAGATGCTTTTTTTTTCATACACAAAAAGCTGCGAAAATTAACTATGCATCTCATGATGATTAATCAGAAGGAAAATTTGGACCAATTATTTGTTGAAGTGTTTGTCTTAACCTGTGCAGAGAGATAATCTTGCTGCTTACTTGATGTCAGGGACTTTTACAACAATCGCGAAATGTTCAACAGGACTTGGAAGTTATACCATTCATTTTAAATATGATTTCATACCGGATTTAACTAATAATGTTAAAAAGTGCTTTAATACACTTTTTCATAGAGGTGACATAATCTTGGATAAGGGAATGGATTGTTTTTTAGAATATGATCTCAGGGTGTTATTTCACTTGTTTCCATATATTGAAAACTAATTATAATCATGTAGTCTAAAAATGAAAATGAAAAAAGCCAATTATTTGAAAAGCAAAGAAAGTGTTAACTGTTAAATAATAATAATAATAATAATAATAATAATAATAATAATAATACAATATAAAGAAAATAAAATCTAAAGTAGCTGTGATTAGAAAATTGTCTTGATTTGAAGTATGGAAATAAAATTCATATTTTTATACAATAATTTGGCACTTTCATATTTCCAAAGATGCTTGGCATCCTCATGCATTTTTCAAGAAAATCTTTCAGAAGAAAATTGTACTTAAAGGCTTGAGTAATCCTATGTGCACTTGGCTCTCTGCGATACCGAGTCTGTATTATTATTAGAAAGTGGTATATTCCTTTTAATAGTGAATAAAAGCAAATCATTACTAAAACACAAACTTTATAGACAGGGACTACAAAGTGGATCTTGGATTATCACTACAGTCTAACATTGTTTTAGGATAGAAAATAAGAGTAGATATTGGATATTTCAAATTCCAGTAGAAAACAGTGCATCCAAAATATAGCAAATTTAAATATGTAGTAAAATAAATTGATATAGTTCTTTATATGGCAGGTGCCTAGACTGTATTTGGAACATATACACTGCTGAAAGCACTGACACCTTGGTTTATTATAAATAACCTCAAACTGTCAACAAAAGCATCACTGAAGTAGGTAAAGGATTGTGTTTTAGTTTCTTATATTTGACTGTTCTCTTGGTCTATTTCACTTCTCCTGGTGTGAGCAATGAGCAATACGTTTGCAGAATTGACAGAAATGTGAAGAAAATGCAAAAATTCTACTTGTTCAGAATGTAACAAGGCACAATAAAGCTGGTCTTTATTTCTCTCATGATGCCATTTTCCTCTGAATTTACTGTGGCTAATGGTTAACCTTTCAACAATATTTAAGCAGGACCCACAAAAATCCACATTTTCAGCTCATTTGCATAGCGTTCATGAACATACAGCTCCCTCTACGGGTTAAATGAGAATTCATTATATAGCAAGTATTTCATTGCTTCTCTGGTTTATTGTAGGTTACAGTTGTAATGCATGATTATGTTCTATAATTTAAATGTTAATGCATATTTATATTTTTATACATAAATTCAAAACGATGTGCCTTACATGCATGGTCAGATTTAAAAAACAACCGTTTAACAACCTTTAGTGATGCAAAAAAATCTGCTCATTAAAGATTTGATTTTTAATGCAGCTATATAAACAGGACAGAACAGAATAAGTTCCCTTATTCTGAATTATATGTTTATTTAGACATGTAGTAAAATAAAGGGAAGTCAAGAAGGTGCCTAGAATGTATCTTAGTCATCTAAACTGCTTTTCCAAGTTATTAACATAAGTACTTTAAATAATAAATATTTATTAATACTTAAAATGTTTTAAATATTTAAACTTGAATTCATCCACAAAGACTTAATAGAAGAAGTAGAAGAAGAAATGAAACCTGATTTAGTGGCTGGATCCATCAGTACCCTTAGATATAGAGCTGCCAAGGTAGGAAACCGCAAATGCTAGTGAGGAACAAAGTTCTTTTGATTGTTGGTGATGACTTTGTTTTATACATTCATCCATCTGTTCATTCCTCCTTCCACCCACCCATTTATTCATTTTTTTGTGTAACAGGGTACCATGTTCATACACCCAAGGGTCATTTAGTAGGTAGCCATTATGCAGACAATGTGTTTTTATAGTGCAAACACTGTGAGAAAATAAACACAGCAGGAAATGATGTATAAAGAAGTAAAGAATGATATATAAAACCTTAGTGTATATGTATAAATAGATATTAGTAATGGAAACAATAAAATGCTACCATTACTGTCTTTACATTAAATCATGTAAAAGCAATTGTGTAGTCATAAGCTACCATAAACACTGCACCCTATTATACAGAGAGAGAGAGAGACATGGAATAGCCTGCAGGTCTAAGTGGTCAGATTAATCTTTAAATCACCTCAATTCTCCCAGTATCTTGCTCTTTATCCATTGTGGAAATTATGAGAGTATGTATATGACATAAAATGAGGTCAATTCAGATATGACATATCTGAATATATATATATATATATATATATATATATATATATATATATATATATATATATATATATATATATATGCACAGTGTATAATACATACATGCCATTTCCATAGGTGTTATATATTTACTCTTATATGTCATACTTCATTTACATCTTGAATATTTCTATTGAATAACTACCTATAACTACTATATATATATATATATATATATATATATATATATATATATATATATAATTATATATATATATTTACAAATACACATATGTAGAGAAAGAGAGAGAGAGAGAAATATACATATCTCTGTATAATGTTTCATAAATGCATTGACTAAATAACGTAAAAAATACTTGAATGAGATGATGCATCATGCATATAATGTGTCGTCTGAAACACTGCATGGTCACAGCAGAAAATACAGAGAAGAGAAGACATGACTCGGAAAATCTCTACACGGGGGAAATTCCTGTGTTGGCTGTGTTGTAATTACAGGAACAGAAATGTACATGGTTCTCCTGGAAATGAAGGGAGTGCAACCTTACACTGAATCAAAGAAGTAAGGCTAGTGGGACTGAGCTAGTGAGGCTTGTGGAAACACTAGAGAGAAAATAAGCAAAGATGGAAGCAGAAGAACCTGTGTCCAGTGTACAACAGTTCACAACCCCTAAGGGGATCAGACAGTAATGTGCACAGACAACACTATAGTGCTGTTACACGTCAGCTGGAAGCACTGAGGGAAAAGATTGATCAACCAAGCTGTGGATGTAAGGGTAGACAATTATATATCTTTCTGCCTTCCAACTGAGCAGATGTAGTCAGCGTAGGTAGCATTCACTGTCAGTACTAGAAACCAGAGTTTATTAGCACTACCTAAGATGTTAACAGCACATTGCATATTGCTGATTCTGAATATGATTCTGATGCCAAACTAAAGAACAAAATAAGGCTTTTAAGCTCTATGTGGAAGTGTGAGAGAGAACTCCAGCTGTTTAAAAACTTCACTGTCTAAAAACAAATTAAAGTTGCTAAACACAGGTCAAGAGGCATGTTTTCCTATAATCTCAATTTCATATCAATTTCATTTCAGGGTGGCTTTAGCAGGAGTGTTATTTGCAGATTCACTATATTGTTGTTGACGTTGTGATTGTTGTCATTTTAAACATTGCATTTCACATTTACTCCCATAATGCTCTTCATGATTCCCTCCACTCTCTGGGAAGATCCACTAGCGTTTGGAGTGTGCTTGTGGACATTTGGGTTCATCCGTCACTAGTAAAGTAAGGTATTGAGTTACAGTGGTGGGCCGTCAGAGCCTGCAAGGCCTTCTCTGCTGGTTAAGAAATATCTGAATCACAAACTAATATTACTTATATTTTGTCCATCAGTACTTATTCAGTAATTTCAAATGGTTTCTTCGCTTCCTTTCATATCCGCCATATGCAAATGTTGTTGCTTTCCGATGCTTGTGAAGCTTCCAGACATGTATTTTCATATTAAAGCATTTAACCAATCCCAATTCAGCCATCATTTGTTGCCAGGCAACAAGTCTGACTTTTTACTAGGCCTTCACAATCCATTCTGCAGCACCTCTAACAGAATAAATGTTGATGAAACTGCTGCTTCAACCAATCAGATTTTGAGTTGGTGTCACCAGCGCCCTCTAGCAGGTGTATGGTGACGTCACCGTATTCAGAGACGTTGATTGGATAGTCTAGATTGGGTCCAATTTAGTGATTTTTTGTCGCCCCCTAATGGCTGAAGGCGAAGAAAAAACAGATTAAGTGGCTTTTGCTTTGTGTTGCTTTTTTCCTAAATAATATTGCAAGTTTATTATTGATGTTTGTTTTGTGGCTCACGGCTGGAGCTTCAGTAGAATACATGTCTGGAGCTGCAGTAGTTCTCCCCTGGTTTGTTAATTCAGTACAGGTATTTATTGTGTCTACAGCAATGGCAATGGCCCTTTATACTGAATTTCTGCATATTATGATGGTGTTTATAACCATCAATTCAGACGGAGCACTACTGAAGGCCCAGGTGTGAAATGCACGGTGCGCTACTGCTGAGTTATGGCGGTTCAGTAGCTACATATACATTACAGCACAGTGAAATTCTTTTCTTCGCATATCCTAGCTTGTTTTATGATAAGGCACTGCTGTGCACAGGGTCTTGCTGAAGGTTAAGGGCCTCAAGGACCCAAGAGTGGCAGCTTGGTGATACCGGGCATAGAACCCTTGTCCTTTCCGTTCAGTAGCCCATTAATAAAACCAGTGAGCTCCCCTTGTTCCCCTCTGTAGCAAGTGACTCAAGATCTTCCTCTCTAACGCATCTCTTCATGGAGCTCGATTTGTACACAGGGGCATTCGCATGCTGAAACAAAATTTTTTTGATCGCACGTTCTTATATTATACAGCACCCAAAGACATTCTATACAATAGGGTGCCTCCAGCTTTGTGGTCACAGTTTGGAGAAGAACCACATATAGCAGGTAATGTCAGATGTCCCAATACTTTTGCCTATACACTTTAGTTGTATAACACCAAGATGGCATTCAATGTAAACCTTTACTAGATTTTTACAGAATGCTGCTTCACATTGAACGAAACTTGATTTGGCTCATTCATATTCTAACGAAAGAATAGTATCAGTAACATAAGCATGGGAATAATACCTAAACTGAGTGATTTTATTTATGTATTTATTTATTTTGCGATAATATGAGTGAATCTTATCAATGGAGAGCAGTAGTGAACTGTAGATACAAGTAGCACTGTATCATCAATCATTATGAGTGCTGTCCAAAAAAAAAAAAAAAGGAGAGTAGGATGGCCAGGTCATGTGAATCACCTTATAGGATATGCATGTGCTTTCATTGTCATGAGCTGATGACTTTGTTATTGGTATTCAGGAATAGGCTCAATTGATTATTAATCAATTATAATATAAAATGTAATTTACTAAGTATTGATACTACAAAGCTCTGCCAGTGATAGATAATTTCAGTGACTGGAAACTCCGATTTATCATAGATTTGTCAATTAATTGTTTACAACAGAGTAGGTTAAGTTGAGGAGAGGTTATGTAGATAATGTTGCATTATGCATACACTTGTAATGTGCAGTGTATTACTTTCAGTTTATAAGCTGTAAACTGCAAAAGGTATAACTGCAGTATATTTATCACATCAGAAAATTTGTAACCTGCTGCAGTAGCTTTATTTAACACAAGATGGCAGTACTGTAGTTTTGACCAATTTGCATCCAGTCCATTATGCGTGGTAAATTAACACATTTATTGTAGTAGTTTGTTGCACATGAATTTTGATTAAAAAAAAATGCTTTCACCAGAGTCACTTTTAAGAGATTACGTTATCAAGACATACCTAGAAACATAAAATCTGAATTACATTTCGGTATTTATTGACATAAATGAGATTTCCTATTATGTATGTAAATGTACTTAAGGGCATGAAAAACACTGTAGCAATATCATTCCCTGTATTTTATATTCAGTGTTTTCTTTTAGGTTGGTTTGCCTGCAACATTCCCAGTCCTCATTACATTTAATGCGGCGATTCGCTTGCTGCACTGATTTCCTGCTATTGTTTATCAATCAAATCTCTAGAAAATACCAGACCTTGAGGTGCTCTACAAAGAAGCATGCAATTTAACACAAGGGTAGGGCAGAGATCTGTTTTGCAGTTTTTGTACAATTCTTCAAATCACACTTAACTGACAATAAAATATACTACACATGACAACTCAGACACTTGTTCGCGGTGTCATTTTGACTATAGTTTACAATGCAACATTATTCTCCTCCTAACTCCTTATACAATTCTTTATCACCATCCTACCAATGAATGCAGAAAATGTTTAAAGACAAAGCCTTTATAATTTTTAGAATCAATAAATAAAAAAAAAATCCATGCTTTAACAGTGTATAGAATTATGCATATGCTAAACCAGCCTCTAGCTGTCCAGCTGATATAAATAGCTCTTTTGTCAAAAGAACGTATTGCCTCTGAAACTGACCAATACAATAAACTTCATGCAAATATCATAAATCTTACCCTTAAAGCCGTTTTCTCTCAGATAGTGTCACACTACACTTATTCACACCCACACTGTATATACATAGCTACTCTGCATTTAAAATTGACAAGGGGTGCACATAGTTCAACAATATTTCTACTTATTATATCAGAAAATAACAAAAAAAACTTGTTATAACATTTTTAATGCTGTTACACGTGGATAACAACAGGAACAATAATAATGTGTGTGATTTAATCATTCAGGTAACAATAAGAGCAAAATTATGTAAATTACAGCACATGTCGACATATTCGGTTCCAGCATTTGAAGGTCAGCCGAACATCAATAACATCCTTATGTGGAAAGGGCATTAATGAGCCAAACAGAGCACCTGTTGACTTTTTTTTTTTATAGATTTATTCTAAATTTAGCATATACAGCTGCTGGGGTCTTGATTATAATGAGTATTATGTTGTCAGACGGCTTGGACCACATGTAAATGTAGACTTGTGTGATTTGATTGTTTATGCTGTAGTTTGGAGATGATTTATGCAGAAATTGAACACATGAATGTCACACTTTTCATTCTAACATGAAATTGGTCACTTGGGTGTTTTAGGTGTTGAGTGTATAAATCTAAATATGCCTGTTATGTGGTTATAATGGCATTAATGTATACTGATATTGTAATCATTGTATAGCATTGTGTTTTACTCATATTTTTGAATCAGAATCAGAAATAGCTTTATTACCAAGTATGTTTACACACACAATTTGTCTTGCTGATAGAGCTTCAGTGCAGAAGAAACTACAGACATAGATGGGATTTAACAACATAAGAAGACTGAAATAAATAATAATATACTGTATATAGTTTTAGGAATATGTACAGAATGCACTGGCATGTTATTTACAAGTGTGTGTTTTATAATTGTGCATTTCAGTTTCTGTTTAAAAAAAATAATATCTCAGTGGTCAGTGTGCATTCAGCATTTGGGTTCTGTGTATTCAGTTATGAAGTCTGACATGAAACAAAACGACCTGAAAAAACAAACTAAACAATGTCTGTTGTCTTGATTAACAATGACTGTAAATTGGCATAACTGAAAAATTCAGCTTGGTAAGACATTCTACCAGCTGTCAAAACACAGGTCGAGCTGCTCAAACTGGTAGACCATTTTGGTAGCTGTTAAATTATTCTTAGTTTTTAAAGAGTAGCTTTAATTCAAAACCTGTTTTGTTTCAAGCAGGCAAAGATAATTTACCAGTTTCATAGAAACATGAGTGATGGCACAGACAAGTTTCCAAAAGCATACAGTGCAATATTGTTGAAAGAATGAATGATATGAACAAATATCATTCCTGAAGAAATAGAGACTCTAAGCACAATTTTGAAAACATGCTTGGTGTTGTGATTTCTGTTTATTATCACTCTGAATACAGTTATGACTGGAGAAATAATTTCTTGCGTCTTGACATGATGGTCTTTTATTTATTTTTTTCTGGTTAAAATTAAATCTGGTACATTCACAATCCAGTAAATAAAATAAATTTAAAATACATTGGTGACCAAACATAAGACACATAACATTTTAGAATAGGAACAACTTGTAGGCCTTTTAGAACCTTTTAGAAGGTACAACTATTTAAAAAATACCCAATTTCCCTTTTTTTTTTTACATAAAATCATCAGTTGAGCTTTTAAAGGCAGGTTCTATGAAACAACATCTAAAGGGGAGCAACTCAAACGCTTTACAGGTCAGACAGCTGCCTTTGGTTTGCCAGGTAAGTAAAATGTTGTAATTGCTGGTTAAATATCATTTGTCTGCCAAGTAACGGACTTGCATTTAAACAACCTGCTTATTTTAAATGGGGCTACGAATGACACAGGCTTAGGGCTATAGCGAACCATATCACTGTGGGCTGTTGTTGATGAAATTCTTTTTTCTTTTTCCAACCCAACCTACCAGTAAAGAAAGTCTGATTAAAGCTATAAATAACTTCCAATAGTCTAAATGCTCAATAGAATATACTTGTGCATATGGTAATTGAAACAAATAGCTGAATCAAAGCTAATGTTAAAACACTGCAACATGTATAAAAGGAAAATGAGCCCTGTTTATTGTTTATGTCACAAAGTAGAGATAATAATTCAATGAAAACTATGCTTGAATACATCTACTAAGTGAAATTAATAATAGTCAAAACGTGACAGATAACACACTAGGTATAGAGAGGAAAGAGCAAATAATACATAATCTTTTCTTTTCTGTTGTGGAATATGGTGACACTAATTAATACTGATCTTATTATAACTATATGGAATCATAAACATCCTCTGCCTCTGGGTAATAACGTAAAAAAAACAAAACATCATGAACATGTGGTGGAGGCGGATGTAACCAAAAGTACAGTACTTTCATTAACTTGATCCATATTTGTACAGTTTTGTTGAGACCATTATGTAATATTGAAAAGATGTAGCATGATGTACAATTGCACACATCGAAATAAAAAACAGCTCGATTATTTTTTTTAAACACTGTAGCACATGGAGTACTCTGCATATGTTTTATTATTCTCTGAGTCTTTTTAGTTTTGCACTATATATTTCCTGTAAACTGCAATTCTCCATCATATTTTAGTTTGATTTACTACTTTCTCCATACCAAGGGTACTAAAACCAAAATGAAAACCTAACTTGCAAATGATGTCCCCATGTCCCCAGGAAAAAGACCAGTGCAATAACCCAGACGAGTCCTCTGAGAGGAATAATAACCCATAAGAATGCAGAAAATCCCATTTGCCATCATAGACTTCCCTCACATAATTACCAGAGCCACCTCTTCTCAAAGGTGAAGGACTCTCTCTCTCTCCTGCACACTCAAGGATGTGGGACAATTTAATCTCAGGTGGAAAACCATGTACAAAACTGCTTTATGTCTTAAACAACTTGCCATCTACTTTCTCATTCACCGATGTTTTTCAGCTATACACCTATTTATTGAAAATGAGAGACAAATCATTTACACTGATATGTTGTACTTAACATGCATGTTGGTGTCTAGTTTTTCATTTCTGCCTGTGAATGTGAAGGAATTTGTATTTCATGTCTTTTACTGAAAGACAATCTTTATTAGATGTTTAGGAAATGATAACACATGGCCAACTGGGAGTTCTTATTATTTTCAAAATGGCCATGTGCAGCTTACTCTGATCAATTATTTTTCCACTGAGCAGTAAGCTCTACTTTGAATAAATAATTTAATGAATTCTCCGAACATATTTGCCTATTCATAAATAAATACACACACAAATAATATATTGTTAAATGTTAATGTTATTTCAGGTTCTCAAAATAATACATTACATGGAACTACATTGCAAATTGTTCCTAAATTAGCAATGGCACAATTTATATCTGTTTATAAATGTCTATATAGGTTCGGAGATTTAAATCAGAATTTAGTGAGGATTTATAATAATTATAAATAATGATAATGATTATATAATAATAATAACTAGTTAGTGGTGCTTGAAATAAGAAGAAGAAGAAGAGGAACAAACC
>JACRUU010000026.1:9088331-9208331 GCA_030449085.1 Kryptopterus vitreolus | reverse complement strand
GCGTTGAAATAGGATAGTTAAGAATCATATGGCGAATGTGCTGTATAAAATAAACTATACGTAAAAGCATCTGCACATTTCTTTCAGTATATTGACAGAAAGTTTGTTGAAAACACGTTTTAGTGTAAATCTGAGGTGAAGATCAGAAAATATTAATTATAAAATGACCCGAAGGTTTTAACAGATATAATTGGATGTCGATAAAAGAAAACCCAAGAGACTACTGTAGGTTCATTAAGAGTGTTATATTCAGATCTTTTCTAGAATTATTCTTATTAGAGTTCATAGTCAGTGTAAGCAAACAGGCAAGGTTAGCAACAAAGGCTAAACCTTACTGAGAAACCAAGAGAACAGGAAAACAGCAAACACAAGGCAGTACAACACAAGAGCTGAGGTAGGACAAATGTATGCCAGGAATACAGTGATGAATTCTTTGAGCAAAAAAAGCAACTTTCTCCTGGATACCAATATTCCAGAAACCTTTGCAGTATTTCGTGCCATTTCTCATGAAGGTGTTCTTGTAATGTTTCTTAATAACTCGCACTTATAAATAGTCCATGTTAATAAGCAGTGACATTAAAATGAGATTTATTCTCATGGGACGAGCAATGCCGGAGTAGAAAATTATCCCCGGATTGGCATTTAGAGTTTAATCTAATCAGGGTAGACACCATGGAGGCCTGTAAAGCAAAGCAGAGAGCAAATGAAGATGGTTCAAAGTTTGAATAGAAGCGCCAGCATATATTGTACACAGTTTGCATTTACTGCATTGGTTTGTGCATCCGTACAAAGGATATATATATAGGATGTACACTTTGCTATATATAATATAAAAGACAATATTGACAATGAAGTGGGACAGGTATTAATCAAATAGAGACAAATGCTTGTATCCAGTGCATGCACAAAGATAGACGGACACTAAGGAGAGAGGCAAGACTCCACAGGCTTCATCAAGGGGCCAGGATTGATGCAAGGACAGAAAGGACGATTCATTATGCACTCGACATGATTTATTGAAGGGCGGAAGGAAACAAGAAGTGAGTTTTCAGCTCCTGGCCTCATTTGTGGAAATTTTCCTGTCTGAAGAAAAGCCAAGGATTTATCTTTTGTGCATGCCTGCTATTTTTCATAATATCTGATAATGCCTCCTATTTATAGCAATAAACAAACAATGATAGTGTGGTTTGGGAAATTTATATGTAGAAAGAAAAAAAATTTACAACAATTTTTAACTTTTGGTTTTTTTTTGGAAAAAGTTCCATTAGCTGGATAAGTGCTATCCAGAGTCCAGTGTGTAACAGATGTGCTTAATAAGTAGGATACTCAGGAGCAGCTGTATGTTGAATACTGGTTCATTGACCATACAAAGACAAATGGCTAACAGCTGGTTCCTCCACTGCAGTCAGTTCTCAGAAAAAGCTTGGTTTCTTCAAACCATCACTCAGTGAATCCCTTGGTAAGGTTACGGTATTCAAGAAGACTAGTGAGCTTTCATTTTAAGGCTGATGGAGTTCAGCTTTCAAATAAAATTGATCATGCATACAGATGCCTGCGTTTTTTTTTAGTTTTTGAACCAAGAAGAATAATTGATAAATATTATAGGCTTTTCAAAAATATATCATTTCTGCCACTCTCCCCTCTTGCAGTTATTCTATTGTTAAAGTGGTTAAACAAAGTATATAGAAATTAATATATTTAACATTTATTGAATTAGATGAAGTGTAGAGAAAGTGGTGTTATATGGTGTTTACTGCATACCTAGAATACTGCAGGCTATTACCACTCAACAGAAGCCTCATTTATATGCCCATATATTTACATAATAATGCAGCAATTATTGAAAAAAAAACAACACTCTTTTATAAAGAAGCATTACATTATCCAATAGCTAAAAACAAATAAATACTCATAAAGTAGAACTTGACATGTAGGTGTGAAGGTGCATAAATTATATCCATTGCACATTAGTTGAAGAGCGTTGTGGACACACCGAAAAAAACCCTTGGAGCAATGCCTGAATCACTTATTTAAGGAGGCTCTGTCCACACAAATACGCTCACTCCTGCAAGAGTTGGCGGATTTTTCCTCAATTTAAAGTGCCTGTCGTAAGATAATGAATACATGGACAGGAGGCAACTGACTATAGATCAAAGCATCATCATTCATATTAAGCTGAGCCATTTATTTGATGTTATTTATGGCAATGGTGTGCTACTTCTTGATTTGTGGTGTTGTGCACCTTTGGCTAATAATGTCAAAAAGCACAGGCCATCTATTTTTTATTTGTTTGGCTAGGACATAAGTATGCATGGTATGGTTTGTGTTTTAAATGCAAATAGAATTTAGGGGGGCTATGACCTTAAAGACATGACTCAGTTGCATGATAGTCTATGATAGTCTACTCAATGGCAAGCATTGTGTTGTGATGCTAATGTCTGTGGTAAAAAAATGGCCAGGAACTTACAAAAGAACACAGTTTTCTATCAGTTATGATTAAGGAAATTTAGCTCAGATGCTGGCAGTCAGATGACCCTGTTGATGACATCATGACCGAAATGTATAAAGGCATATGCGATGGATTTGGACTTCTGTGTGTTTTCCATGAATCACCATACTTAGTAAAGGGAAATGGTAACTGGGAACAGGTGAAGGTGATTAGAAATAGGGAGTGGGGATACTGAGAGATAGTAGGGGGCGTGGCTAGTAGTTCCCTGACAGTGTTCGGTAAGTGCTCTATGTGTGTGTGATATTTTCTGTCAGAATTGTGTCCTTTTAAAAAAGAAAGAATGATTTATTATGGACTCCTGAAAGCAAACATTCAGGCCACGTGTCCCTCCTTACCCCTAATTCATCTTGGGTGACGATATACAACAGCTCTGCGTGGCTTGCTTGGAAGTGAAGCATGCTAAGTCGGCTCTCGAGGGAATCGGCTGTGAGCATTGTGAGCACATGCCTATGCACTCTCTGCTCCCAGAGAGCTCTTTTTGACGTAAGCGCTCTCACTAGCGTTCCTCGCAGCTTCTGCCGAGGTAAATCGGCAACTGATGTTGTAGGGTTCGAAGATGTATCCGGTGGAAGGGATTGAGACAGGCTTTCCCGTGTCTCCTTTCTCACCTGCCAGATACAGTGCTTTCTTTCTTTCAGTAGTTGGATGGTAAATGTCATTTGTTCTATGTATGGGTCTTCCTGTCACCAAAACGTCAGGTTTTATAGCAATTCCACTCGACAATGCCACTCCTGCCCCATCTGTCCTTTGGCCAAGCTGTACTAGAGAGGGACTGATCAGTACTGATCATTGTTGGAATCTCGTTCCCAAAGTGTTACTGATGCAGCTCAAGTCCCTAAAAGGAACATCTTCAGGTTCCCTCAAAGTACATAACCCTTGTTACCTGAGGGAAGAAAATGCAGCATCATATGGCATACTGTCTGCATCCCTGCTGTGCTTATTTCCAATTTGAAGCTGGCATCATATCTGTCATACATGCCTTTATAATTCCTTGTCATGACTTCATCCGTGGGGGACGACAATCTCCTCACTATAAAAAGCCAAACGAGATTTCACACCATGTCCAGCGCACATCATGCTGAAGCATTTCGAAAGCCAACGCAGCCTCTTGTACACCCAGGGAACCAGAGTTACGCATGTAAACGGGAGTTGTTTCAGAATACCTAAAATAAGACTCTATCGTGTTGTACCACATAGTCTTCCTCTATTGCAAAATTAGAATACTGTGTATTTTAATTAACAATGAACATAGCCACTGAGTAAAATACACACATATTCCAGAATATTTGTCACAAATTTTATGGTGAATAAAGAATTTAAACTTACAGTAGAGTATTTGCTCAGATCTATCACATTCCATATCAGCATGTGGTTACAAACTATTGCCTTTTATTAATTTATAAGCATTTCAATTGATCAGGTAAGAATTACATTCTCATTAAAAATAACCTCATTAGTCCTGATTACTTCATATTACAAGATGTACAAAGGTCATCATAATTGATCTTTATTTCTTCTTCCCTCTCCGTATTTAAATAAACATAACAGAACTAATTAGTTAAACTTAATGACAAATGAAATTACACTATTAGAAATTAAGAATAAATACAAAAGTATGTAAGAGAAAACTTTATAAAATTGTTCATAACTACATTACAGATGATATATTAGTCCATGATTAGGGCTTAAAGGTATTTGTCACTATTTTTTTATAATATTCTATCAATATCATTTAAAATGTTTCAAGAAATGTTTCATTTCTTATCGCATCATAACTCATGCATATTTGACAAAGATTATCAACCAATACTTATCAATTATGTATTTACAGTTACAGGTTTGAATAATTAAATAAGGATTTTTATGCAGTTCTCAGTCATATAAGAAATAAGAAAAGATTCAAGTAAATATTCTAAAATTCTTCTTCTTCTTAGGAGTCGCCACAGCGGTTGTAATCTGCATGTTTGGTTTGGCACATGTTTTACGCTGGATGCCCTTCCCTCCCATTGATCCGGGCTTGGGAATGAATGTTCTACAATAAGATATGTAAATGATATCTGTTATGCCTATGGGTGTATTTGTTTTTTATGAACCAATAACCAGTTCATACATTTTTGGGAAAAAAAATTAGGCAGCTAGATAAATAGTTATAATAGGAATATTTTATGACATTTGAAAAGTGTTTTACAAATATATAAATAATTTTATATAACAATTACACAATTAAAATTGTATTCTTTTTGGATGTCTTGCTTGTCTTGATAAGTGGAACCCGAAAGTGCTGCCAAAATCATAGTGTGCAAGATTGCTGATGCAAATTAACACTAGCTGTGTACAGCAAGAGGCCATTGGATTAAACTTTAGCAGCATCAGCATCACACAGTGCTATAATGTGCTTATCTAACCAAAAAATCTTAACATGAGCAGATTAACTGGTTAATTCTGTTAGAAACAAATGTGGCACAAATCTATGATGAAGTCTGATGAATTCTAATTGGTGCACATAGTCATAATTCGGATGGTAATTTGTACTATTCAATAAAAATGTAAGAATCTACTATAAGATTTCTGAAACAAATCTAACAATAGGTTATTGTGAGAAGCTAAACTGCTGTCACATGCTGACCTGAAAGGATTTCATAACAACCAACTCCAACACTTGTTTATAATTAGAGTGTGACTGCCAGGTTACATCCTACAATAATAACGACAATCTGGCATACACAGACACACACATACCAATCTTCTGCCTTATTTTGGGTGGTTGTCCTTTAGCTAGTGTATTCTATGGAGATTTTTCAATTCTTTTATATTTCACATGACGATAGAATGGGGGAAAAATTAAGTTTAAATGTAACATTACCTGGGCGATGCTCATGGACAGTGAGTGTACCCACATTAAACACTATTAATTCATTTAGTGACGGAGAACACTGTCTACATATCATAAAACTGAAGAAATGAAATGAAATGATACATTATACAATTCTGCAAAAAATATATATGCAAATATGTAGCCTTACTTATTTTATTATGTTCCAATTTCAGTTTAATAATTTTCCTTTAGTTCCAAACAGTTCAAAATTATTTTGGTGTGTTAGCTTGGCACGTCATTCCATCATAGATATAGTAACACTCCAGTAACATGTACGGTAACATGCTCTTTAAATAAAGATTACAGAGCTCAGACGATTGGTTCTAGTCTTGTATGGAATCATAGCCATGTTGGTTCAGTATTACTTTCACATCTTTCATGTCTCCAATATTGCCTGCTCCAAAACAACCCCAAGCCATTAAGCTTTTGCCTCCATAGTTGACTGTGTTGTGAGGCAGCCTCGTAACATTCCCTCTACCGTTCTCCATTTTACACAAGTTCTTCTGTTAGAGATAAAGATGTCAAATTTTCCTCTTACACAGTTTGTTTTCAAAAATGAAAAAAGACTATGTATTTCCAAACATACAAGCACAATAACATACAATATATAGAATGTATAATTAGGTACATAACATTTATAATCATAAACCTGCTTTACACTAATGTACACTTTCTGTCCTTTGAAACTTCTACACAAGTTCCCTCTTTGGATATTGATTATAAGTGACATTTATTTAACCAAGTGCCAGTCAGAGGCTCCAAATTAGTTATAATTAAAGTGAAATTAGCTTCCAGTAATAATCACCTTCTCTAAACATTGAACCAAATATTCAAGGCTTCATGTTTATTAATGAAGAGTGCAAATGTTTGACATGGCAAACTCTGGTTTCATGCGGTTAGGTGTAGGCGGGAGGTGGAACTGTCCATGGTGCTTCACTAACTATGTTAGATTTGTTTTGTACACAGTGCAGTGCTCCAAGCACAGAAAATCAAATCAGTGGGTTTTTAGTATCAGAACATTGGATTAAGGAGGTCATTATGAAGCTTATTGGTAAAATTCTTGCAATTATATAAAACATTCAGTGACGTTTGTTCAAATTCAAGATACTCTAAACATGGATACGACTTTCACGGTTCGTTCCGTTTTTCCTAAAGATATTTTGCACTTATTTCTTCACACTTGTTATTTTGCCATTTGCTTAAAATGTTTTCTTTCACTTTAAATAAAACATGCACATCTGTAAGCAAAACCTTGCATGCTAATGCACTGTAACAAGCAATAATAATTTTCTTAACTCCATTTTTTTCACCTCTGCCACATCAACAAGTGTCGTTGAGGAATGCACTTCAAATCACTCAAGGCCTTTTTCATGTTAACAGTCAGCGCCTTATAAAAATACAAATGCTTTGAGTTCATGACATGATTCTCCATCTGTTCTTCGCTGAGTTTTCTAAAGCTTGATCTATATCTTAGCTTTGACTGTGTATCCGTGATTTGCGATATTGATCCGAAATTCCATTTATCCGATCACATGTCCCCTGCTCTGTGGACCATGTTTTTGGACTTGTTTTGGACTTGAACTTGTTTGCAAGCATCCATCCATCAACTCTTCTGACACTTTCATATTAGTACCTGATTTCCATTTAATTAACAGTTTTGAAATAATAAAGTACTCAGCCTCTGCATATTAGTCATATGTGAGCTGAATCAGAACAGCATTGTGCTGTTGGCTTGTTGACTTGTATTCATTTGTCACATCTTTGAACCATAACATTGAATTTCTGTTCTATTTAGCTTAATGAACAAATAACGTCGCCCAGCGGGATATAAACAATTAATAAAATGTGCTTGTAGAAGAAAGGGTGGTAAGTAAACAGAATATAAGCCTTATTAAAGAAGGTTATTCGAATTCAATTTTAATGATAAAGTTAAAATATACAGTAATTGTTACTGATTTAAATAATCTTTTGCTAAGCACGGCTAATTTTCATATAGATATTGGACAATATATCATAATAAACCAGCACTCAAAGGCATACACCTCCTTCTTACCAAATTAATACTACCTTAAGCTATCTTCATTCTAATCTGTTTCCTGTCTTGTTTATGTTCTTCTCTTGATAATTAATTTGGGTGTCTTATTTGAATTGTTAGTTTTAACTGATCAGTGTTTATACAGCCCACTTTGTCTATGGATTCTTTGCAAAATATAATGTTAAATCTTGCATTTTTATTATTACTTACATTTTGGCAAACACTCTTATCCAGAGCGACTTACAATTGAGCAAAGATGGTTAAGGGCCTTGCTCAAGGGCCCACTAGTGGCAGCTTGGTGGTGGTGGGACTTGAACCTGCAATTTTCTGGTCCAGTGCCCAGTTCCTTAACCACTGAGCTACCACCTCCATACTTCCCTTTAAATTCCAACCGCTGTTTTACTTTCAGATATATTTTTGTTCTAAACATCTCTCTGAAGTCCAAATTTACAGTCAACTAGGACTGCTAACAAATATGTTCAAACATGAAAACATACAAGTTGATCTAAAGTACAACTAGTAGTATTTTCAACTTAACATATTTTTCCCTGTAGAATTCAAATACATTTACTCAGAAAAGATATCATTGACATAATTTATTGAAACGTGTAAATGTAGTGTATAGGTATGTCTTGGACAGGATGAAGGAGACCTACAGGTTAAAATGGATAATTAGTTTTATTGAATAGACTTCATTAAACCAAAATTGCACAAGATTTCAAAAACCAACACCACTATCCTAAACACGCAGTGGCTAAAGAGCGGTCAGATATTACAGATTAAAATTCACACACAGGGATTAATTCTGGGAAAATAGGTCTTTAAACAAATGCAACTGAGACATATTTAGCGCTGAAGAGGTGATTAGTAAATGAGGTGCAGGCGAGTGTGATTAATTATCTGTTCAATTTGTAGTAAAGCCCAAATAACACATGTGAGTAGATCCAGACTGAGTGCCCATGTGTTGCAACTAATAGCTATTGCCACTTACAGGATTATTTGTCTATCTGTGCTTGAGGCCAAAGCCTTGACCTCTGGAGAATATTACAACGGTGGATAAAGAATAAAATGTTGCCCCACTGATAGAGCTTTAAGATAATGATGGCAGAGAAAATCTGACGCTGATTAGCATGAAAGCAAGCTAATGTAGCATCAATGCTACTCCACAGAGCTCTTTTTGCTGTCCATAGACAGCACATGATGGGTTGGTTCCATTTTACATCCTTGTAATTTTGCATACACTAGATGGTTTCTAACATTGTGTTATAATGGTTTTTATTTTACAGTGTGCTTGCAGCATAATATTGCACCCTTTTTTGTGTTATAATTGAGGGATTGAAGGTGAAATAGCCATAATACTGTAGCGACTTTGCAGCAATAAATGCTTATATACAGTAAAAATGATGAGGTCAGAAGCTTCTCATATAGCCTCTTACATATACGGATAGATATCTTCACTCTCGCTCATCCTATGAAAAATGAAAGATTTTAGAAAATCTAAATGTTTTAATCTGGGCTACATTAAAATCTAATGTATTCTCCATGCTTTAGGATTGTGTATCGTTTGCTGTATAGTGGATACGACAGAATATCTCTCCTTCTTCCTCCTCTACTCCCTCATCTTGTATAACTGATTTGCTGTCATTAGAGCCGGTTGTATTACTGTGCAGTATTCAGCATCACCCTAATGTATATATTGATTTCTATACAATATGATACACAGAGCACATACCTTCCAACAATCTACAAAGGTATGTACAGTATAAAGATAATGGTATGATTTAAAAACTGTCTTTTGCTGTCCTGATTAGGTGTTATCGCAAAGGTTTGCCTCATAATTAGAAAATTAACAATTTAAATTGTGAGTGTAGTGAATGTGACGAGTTTATCTAATGTGAAAAACCTTTCCTGGTAACTAGGGTTGGTATAATGCTCTTACGCCTGCTGATTAAATAGGCTGGGCTTTTTCATGGATCATTGGTTACTGCTGATTAAGGAGTGATTGGAAGGTTATATAAATCAAAGACCCCTAAGTCAGCTAATTAGGTGCCACAGTCATTACACAAGCACAAATCCTGCAGTGAAAAGTCATATTTCTCCACATAATCATCTGTTATTGGATAACATTATCAAGGACTTGCCCTGTTTTACCACAAGTGATTAAACATAAGTCAAAATATATCTTGATTGGGACTTTTTTAATAAAGGGAAACTATGGAATGTTTCCACATTTTCTCACGTTATAACTACAAACTTAAATATATTTTATTGGGATGTTTATGTGTAACAAAAAAGTACTGCATAATTGTGCAGTGGAGTGGCACGTTCGCCTCACACCGCCAGGGCCTGGGTTTGATTCCCGTCTCGGCCATGTGTGTGGAGTTTGCATGTTCTCCCCGTGCCTCAGGGGTTTTTCTCTGGTTCTCCGGTTTCCTTCCCCGGTCCAAAAACATGCACGGTAGGTTGATTGGCACCTTGGAAAATTGTACCTAGTGTATGAATGTGTGTATGAATGTGTGTGAGTGTGTGTCCTGCGATGAGTTGGCATTCCATCCAGGGTGTATCCTGCCTTAATGCCCATAGACCACTGAGATAGGCACAGGCTCCCCGTGACCCGAGGGAAGATCAGATATAGCGGTAGAAGATGAATCAATGAATGAATTGTGCAGTAGAAAGAAAAATTATATGTGATGCTAGAGATATTTTACACATAATAATCTGAAAAATATGGTGTGGAGATGCACTATATTCAGCTCCCCGAGTCAATACTTGTTGAAACACCTTTCACTGCAATTATACCTGCAAGTTGTTTTGTGTACGTCTCTACCAGCTTTGAACATCTAGAGAGTGGTATTTTTACCCATTCTTCTTTGCTCCATTTAAATCAGATTGGATGAAGAACATATGTAAACAGCAATTTTCAAGTCTTGCCCATGATTCCCAATAGGATTTAGGTCTGGACTTTGACTGAGCAATTCAAGGGGTTTGAAAATTCAATTCTGATCTCGACCATTACATTATAGCTCCGGCTGTATGCTTAGGGTCATTCTCCTGTTGGAATTTGAACCTACACCCTTTTGTCTATTGCAGCCGCTAACAGGTTTTCTTCTAATAGGTTTTCTTCTACGATTGCCCTGTATTTAACACAATCCCTCTTCCCATCAACTCTGACCAGCAGAAACGTATTTGAAGCAGATAAAATTTTTATCAGCTTGCATGTTTGCATTTTTATTTCCATTTGGATTTTTTTATTACGTTTCTAATTATTTATGTACATGCAATCATTTAGTAAATATGGTTTTTACTTTATATAGTAAGGCTTCCATAAAGATATCCTTCAGGTTTAGACTCTCTGGGGAGCTCCTTCTGCTCGCTTTGGAATAACAATTTCTGTCTGTAATGTCCTTTAGGATTTTGTCATAAAGCTGATAGTCGCTGGTGATAAGCTCAGCATGGCATCAATCATCCTTTCACTGACTGTCACTTCATGAAAGTTTGCCTCTCATTGTCATGAATCATGCAACAAAGTGAAATCCACACACACTATCTGACTTGGGTTCTAATATGTCAAAATTAAAATGGATGTTTGTGATGTTTATTATCATTGCAATGTGTCCTTCGAAAATGCACTTATTGTTTCTATTATGTTTTACATCAATGCTTGTCACCCGGTTTTGTGTTAGGACCCATGCTTTATGTTGGACAAGTCTTAACCCAACACTTCACTCAGATGGTTTATCATATGGCAGTAAATAAGAAAATATGTATTAATTTAGCATAATATTTGATTCTATTTATACTGAACATTACACACACCTTTTGACACACAGAATTATGTAAAAAAATAACACAGGCATACAAAAATGATGGTACCTCTATATATTTTGTTGCGCAATATATATAAACGCTTCCTGTAACTCAATAGGATTGAGGTCATCTGCATCTCATATATATAGCAAACTATATGCCTTTTCCAGACTATATATGCTCAATATATCAGTGCTCATATATATATATATACACACACACACACACACTTTTTTTTTTTTTTTTTGTCTGTGTTACAATTGTTACAGCTTGGTACGGACGGACGAGCAGGTGTCCTCCTTGGTCGTCTCCACTGAGGATGCAAAACAGAGTCTTTGAATCTCTTTAGTCTTTGCGATTTAAACAACTAAGGAACACAAACAAGAACTGAAAAAAGGCACAGAGGCTGATTGGGAGCGGACGGAATTGGCGAAGGAAAGGAAATAATGGGAACGGACGGGACCAGGACCAGACAGAAACAGACAGGTTAGGAACAAACACAATAGTCCATTAATACGGGAAGGTCCTTGTCCTGGCGCGGAGCGGTACGCGGGACCAGGACCAGACAGAAACAGACAGGTATGGAAGGTCCTTGTCCTGGCGCGGAGCTGTCGAGTGTTGACGCGAATGAGAATGGACCTGACATGACGGAGTGGAGTGGAGGGAGAACAGGGGATAAATAAGGAGTGAGAGAGGAAGTGGAATGAGGTGCAGCTGAAACTAATGAGGGCTGGAACTAATCAGGGAGCAATAAGGGAGAGAGAGAGACAGGGAAACAGGGCAGGGAGGAACAAGGGGCCGTGACATATATTCTATATTACATGTAAATATTAAATTATTATTATAATGAAATGTTATTACGGATACAATATTATTAGTATGCAATAGAATAATAGGATATTATTAGGACACACCTTGCATATTAAATTATGTTCATATAAGTATTTGCAATGGAAAATATATTCTTATTGCTTAACTGCATTAATTATTTACATATTCCTATGAAAATGGGCCATAATATACATGCATGAACATAATCCTGAGATAATACACAATTTTCCTAACTCATCCGACTGAACAAACACGGAGTCAAATATTGAATTACAAATTGAATACACTGTATGAAAAATGCAGAACTATTAAAGCTTAAACATGACAACAAAGCTAACAAGAACAGAGATATTACTGCAGCTAACAAGAACAAAGATGAAATCCTAACCTGTGAAAATCAATAGGAGACATGAGGGGTTTGATTTTTTGTGTAAAAGAGTGATTTAATACATATGTTGATTAATGTAATTGATGTCCATAATTCCCATTTGGCTTCATGGGTCTTATTGTCTGCTGTTACTGTTCATGTCTTGCATTTTTCTCTGTAATGTGTCATTGCTGATTGGGATTTGGGGCAGATCTGCTCCAAGAAGCTATTTGGGCATGTCTGCTTCAGTGGATAATACAAGAAATTTCCATTATATTTATATTAATGCCATTTGGCAGATGCTCTTTTCCAGAATGATTTAAAATGGTCTCATTTATTCACCTGAGCTTTTGAGGGTTAAGGGTTTTGCTCAAGGCTACACGTTTCTCTATTCTCTATTGATGAGCTGCAGTGTGCATTGTTATGCATTATATATATTATAAATTTTTCACACATTTCAGTTATGTATAAAAAACCTGAACATGCTTTTCATTACCGTTTGACCAACTTTTCCTCCAAATACATTTCATGATTTCTGTAGCCAATAATTACAAGTCACAAATCCGACTGTGGTGTGCACAGTCCATACTTTTACAGTCCATATAAGCCATTTATGCCATTTTATGCACATTCATGAAAATAGGTTTCTTTTAAACAAGCATAAGTTTTTATTTCCACTTGAATAGTTTATTTTCCACTTTGTTCATGCATGTAACACCATTTTCTTTTATAGATTATATATATTTGTCCATAGTATTGGCACAAAAATGTACTAAATTTAATTTACTGCACAACATTGACTATAGCAGCTATAGCGCACGATCATTTGATTGTGTTTTATTGTCACATGTTTTTCGAGTCTGTTTTATCTTTTCTTTCCCCGATTAGACTCAATCATAAATTTTATGGTTTACCAGTCTATTTTATTACATAAAACATGGTACATTGCTAATATATGCCAATACAAATTCAAATCGTTGACACCTACATTAATCTGGGTACAAGATATCTGGGTACCAGTCTGAAGGACATGCCATTACAATGTAGTGTTAATTATTCTATCCAGCCGGAGCAGCCATTAACATATCACTCTTTATGCATGCTGTTTCCTTCAAACCACAGCAGGGTATAAAGAAAGAAATAATTGCTAAAAAGAACCAGGAACCAGATTCTGTTTGAAACAGGTTTAAGGCAGCGATGTCCTTAAAGTTTCGTCTTGAAAGGTACCTCTTTACATTTGCTCGTAGAAACAGGTGTGAGTCCAATCATGTTTTCTTTTTTGTGGCTTCTGAAAAGAAAGAGAGTGAGTGAGCAAGAATGTGTTGACGAAGATCAGACAGTCTTGTCATCCTGTGGCATCTCGGCTCCTGCAGTGACGTCCTGCATAAGCCCTTCGAATTAGTCAAGGGCTTAAAAAAAAGCGTACATAAAAAAGCATAATTAGAAAAACAAGAATGACTTCCATTTCACAGATGGTGAGGTCAGTAGAGTCTTTCTTTAGCACACCCAACACTATCAAAATCCTGGCATCAAGGGACTCATGAATTTGCAGGCCATCTTCTAATGTAAGGCCATGCTTTACCTCTGTTTTTTAAAGTCTAATATCTGATTTAATATGTGGATTGACTTTGGCCTGTTGGTGTGTCTTTGAAAAGCCCATTGTTAGTCGTGCCACATTCTGTGAACTTCAGAAACGATTTGTTTTAAAAGAACGGTGAAAACAATGATTCAAATTTTCCACTTGAAGAACTTTTAAAAAAAAAAGTCCAAACTTTTTTTTCCTGACAACCTTTCTCTTTCCTCTATTCAGTATTTTTTTATAAGTAGGCAAATAATTGACATCCTCAACCCACAAAATCCAGTGTCAACAACTGAATTTACAATTGAAAATGTTCATTGTGGACCAAGCTTTTTACCTTTTTGTTTCTAAACCAACCCATATTTTTATTACTGTTTGTACAATGATTAATGCAAAATATAAAAATGATTGCATTGAAAAGTATTTGACTGTCCTTTTGTTCTCTAGCACACAGCTTCAGCAAATACAACGAATGAAATAATTGCATTCCTACAGAATATAGATTATCCAGGTTATATGTTTATTGTTTCACCTTAAAAAGTGATAGTTATTGAGGAGTTGCCTGAATCGGATGTATGAAACATGTTTGAAAATCCCT
The DNA here is from genome assembly GCA_030449085.1 of Kryptopterus vitreolus. Taxonomy (NCBI): domain Eukaryota; kingdom Metazoa; phylum Chordata; class Actinopteri; order Siluriformes; family Siluridae; genus Kryptopterus; species Kryptopterus vitreolus. The sequence goes on along the minus strand of JACRUU010000026.1, from coordinate 9,193,730 downwards.
GCTTAAATAATGTCAATCTGTATTTCTCTAAGGATAATTTTTCAGAGACCCTTCTTGTGGGCAGTGTGCAGTGGGAAATCACAGATAGAAGTAATCTACATGCCTCTGTAGGATCCTGACACAGCTTTGTGCCATAACTGGGAGTTGTTAACGCCTATAATTCATTGCGCGTGAGTGTGTGTGTGTGTGTGTGTGTGTATGTGTGTGTGTGTGTGTGTGTGTGTGTGAGAGAGAGAGAGAGAGAGAGAGAGATTCAATATAGTGATAAAATTTAAAGACTGGCAACAATATAGCCAAGAATCTTTTGAGGATTAAAATCATAAAAGTGAGACAAACAAGGGGTATAAGCAAACACTGTTTGCTGCATTGTTGAAAGAAAAAAAGTGATATGCATGCAAGTTCAATAAAAGTGCAAGAACACAAGTCATTTATTTCTCTTTATGGTGAATTAGAATGCAAATGTATTACTTCCGAGGAAGCTGCTTTTACAGAGACCAGTAGCTCGGTTTTGTGTTTGGTAAATTAGTCCATCATAGCATGCATGGATGTCTATGACTCTCTTTGGACAGAATAAAAGACCCAGAGGAGGGTGACTAAGTAGCTAATCACTCATTCTGAGTAATTGTGCAGGTGAAATGTAAGTAAACTCCGCAAGCATGCCTGAGCACCCGGGCACCAGATGCCAGCTTTGCTTGCCAAACATGCATTCACCTGACCACTTCATTAAGATGGAAGCTATGCGTTCATTTGTTGACGCCTTTCGATCTTTAGCAAACTCTGGCACCCTTTTGCCCAGATCGTTTCTGATCAGGGAATCCGTTCTGCATTCATTATAAATAAAAAATAGAAACTAAATAAAAAAATAAAATAAATATGCATAGCAGACCTAGAGATGGCAGGCTATGGAGGGCTGATAATGATAGTTAAAACCTTGATTGTTATTCAAACCTTTTTCTCTAAGCAAAAGATTATGGAACCAGTAAGCAATAATTAATGTAATGAAATTTTTTTGAAGCATCAAAGGTAACAGGGAAGCTGTGTACATCTGGATTATGCAGCTGGTTGCAGAGGTGCTCGAGGCAGGAGGGTGATGGCATTCATTTTATATACTTTTTCCTCAGTTACAGAACCATGGAATGAGGTGGGAAGCATGCTGCCACCCATACAGATTAGAAATGATCTGTTATACATTACCTTATGTAGTTTTTTTTGTTTGTTTGTTTGTTTATAGTTCAATTACGTGCATTAAGATGGAGTTAAACAAAGGCGTGGGTCATCTCAAACACGGTGATGCTCAAGCACAAAGAATGATAGCCAAAAACTAATTACAAATTATATTAATATAAAAAATAGAAACTGGTTTAATAGATTCCATTGCAGTGGATATGTATACATCACGTAAAAAATACTGCAAGGAACAGGAGACACAATTACATGTGTTTAAAACAAACAAATCTTGTTCGATTGTATTAGACCTTGTACCATTCACATGAATTGATACTGCACATGTGCTTTATATAAACATGTGGTGGTACAAACATGGAGCAAGCATGTGTTCCTTCTGTACGGACCACACAATACTATCAGATATTAAGGGAAAAGCTATGAAGTGCCAGGGAGAGGAAAATGTAGTGATAATGTCTTTACTGTTGGCTTACCAACCTAGCCTTCCCAATCCAATAATTCACAGGGGGGAAAAAAACATAGTACACAGTGGAAAACCTGGAAATCTGTTGGAAATATATTTCTTAGTAAAATCTACACGGCAAGGTTCTCGCGCAGCTCAAACCGCTCGATGTGGCAGAGAAGATTGTGTGGGAACCAACAGGCCTGGAGACGTTTTATTGTTATAACTTGCTTCCAATTTGCGGGTGCTTAGGCTGTTTGATTTTGTTCATTTTGACCAGTGCTTGACAGCAATTGAAGGAAATTAAATTTTTAATATATATAATTATTGTTATGTCATTAAGCTACCATTCCAGCTACGTTGTTGTAGATTTCTGCATTCTTTTTATGGAAATATACAAAAAAAATTGGTAAAGGAAATCTTAGTGCATACCAAATAGTTACATACATTTTGCATTTGTTTAGCTTGACAGAAAATGAGGTCATCTATTGGGTCAGGACAATGGCACTGGCCAAAATGTCACTAATGGGTAAAGGGATTGAGCTTCTTTGAATTTAAGTCATATCAAACTGGATAATAATCTTAAAGTTGAAAAGCAAACTTTCTATGCAATAGGCAGCTCTGTGAAGTTTGCAATTATTAAACAGATGTTGCTTACAAATGGGAATTTCTAGCTTGAATGAAGCTGTTATTTCTGCGTTGTTTCTCTGTAGAGACACTTGTGTAAGCTGGCCACATGATATTAATGCTAATAATATAACTGTTATTAGCAGAATTGATGTGCATTGTATCTCTGTAAAAAAAAAAGGCAAAAGGTTTGCTGCATAACAGTTCAGGCTGTACTCAACATTTAGAAAGCAGACTATACCATGGTAATGATCTGTGCAATGATCTGAATTAAACTTCCAGATTTGCTGTTGTATTAATTCCGTATGCCTGGCAGGTTTGCAGTAATTTACTATGTCGTATCGAGTTTTGCCGTTAATGTGGCCATTAAATCATGGTGCCAGGATTAGGACTGGGGAACCTGGCACCCCTCGACGAGATGTACAGTGCCGCAGAGCAGCGCGAACACCACAGCCAAGATGGATGGGCCGCGGTGTGGACAGGATAAGATGGCCTCCGTTGGGCGGTTTGGGTTAGCCTAGGCCATCAATCAGAGTGGCAGCAGAGATCTAGGCTCAGGTGGTGTAATGATCCGGGCAGCATGTGGTCACCCATTCTTTGGCCGCTGGGTTCGAGGGTCTGCCCACTTCACTGGACCCTGTGTTCTGTCGTTCATCACCAGAGTCATCTGCACAGAGGCAGTGGGGTTTGCGGGTTTGTGGTCATTGTCTAAAGATAACTTTGGGTTAAGTCAGACACGATGACCTGAGGAAAGCAATTACTAAGAGTGGATAGGCTGGAACTATTTTATTGACCAGATGGAAATTTCCTAGGTTGCTGAACAGGTGGTACAAACAATTGAAAAAATCTACACAAATTATTTATTTAAGCCGTTTTTTTTTAACTCTCAGTTTCATATACATATAAATTTTAACAAATGGAAATATCATAAATACATTAAATTAACCTTCCACAGCTATACAATAAACCAAATATAAAATCTGCTTACATTTAAACATTTAATTTCAAGCTTGAATGTTCCAATGATCGTTTTCTGCACCTCATAATATCACACATTTCATATTGTAATATTATTTTCTGATACATTTCTTTTTTCTTGATTAAAAAAAAAAATTCTAATCATCTTACATAACAAATGCTTTGCTTTAATGCATGATACGGTGATTTCAGATACACACTATATAATCTTAGAAACTGCCCTGCTATGTAATTTCAGAGACACAAGGAAACAGAAGGCGTTTTTGTCTGTGCAATTTCCAAATGAGTTACTGTCAATTGACAAGGTGGTTGAGATCTATACCTCTGTGGACACAAAACAGCAATATATGACAGTGTGCCAGTGGCCACAATATACTACAGCTATGTGATCTCAGAAACTAATTTGTGACCTTGGAAAAAAAAAACCCTTTTATCTTAAGCTCAGTAGAAAAATAAGAGAAATGAAAGAATGGAAGGTTTTTTTTTTTTACCCTCTAAGACCCTATCAATTTGAATAAATCAGTATATGACATGCAGCTGAGATCTAATGGATATGCTAGGAAGAGCGGGACAAGAATATTGACAAACTAAGAGGATCTAATAGCTGCTCAGGTTTGAATACAGGAGTTCCAAATGACATTCAATGTACGAAAAAATGAATGCAAAATTAAAAGCTATTTTCCTGTTGCTTCCCATTAAATATTTGCATCATAGAACAGACGTATAACTTGTTCAATCAGTGATTGTGAACAATTGCATATATTCACTGGAACAGGAGTTGTAGTTTATGAATATTCTTGATATTCTAGAGCATTAATATTGAAATGCTAATACAACTGTAAACGTAGTGAATAAACAAATTGTCAATGAGACATGTTTCACACTAGACACAGTCATTAGGCCAAGAGCAGCCCTCTGCTCGATACAGGGAGGTGGTAGCTTAGTGGTTAAGGCATTCAACTCTTGACTGAAAGAACGCAGGTTCAAATCCCACCACAAGAAAGCTGCCACTAGTGGGCCCTTGAGCAAGGCCCTTAGCCCTCAGTTGTAAGTCGCTCTGGATAAGGGTGTCTGCCAAATGCTGTAAATGTAACGTAATGTAAATGTATTTCAGTCTTAATCAGTGTCGCCTTTTGCATTATATGGACATCTGATACACATAAACATTTTTGTTCTGACTTGATATGTACTTATGCACAATTTCTAATTAGGAAGACTAAATAGATGATTTACAATGTTTGCAGAAGTGCAGCAGCGTATGCCAGGTCACTAAATAGTTCTACAGTGTTTTTAATCATACTGCAGGCAGTACATGTTTTCACCACAATTAAAAAGTGAAAGTAAAGGTGCTACTGAGAACAGGAGTGAGAGTCTCACCGAATTAAATTTCATTTAATTATATTCAATGGTAGGACAATTAAAAAAATCTAATATAATATAACATAGAATAAAATGATTCTGCCTACTTTGACTCTCTTGCAGCTCCTAATTGAAAATTTAAGTGGCATACATTATATGCTTTAAATCACCCATGTTGGTTTATTTAATATAATCAGATGAACTTTTCTACTGATATGCAACAATATAGGCGATAGGTGCTGGGCTGCTGATCGGAAGATCCGGGTTCGAGCCAAGGGGATGGGCAAGCTGCCGCCCTTGGGTCCTTGAGCAAGACCCTTAACCCTCTGTTCTCCAGGGGCGCCGTATCATGGCTGACCCTGCGCTCTGACCTCAGCTACTAACATCAAACTGGGATATGCGAAGAAAAGAATTTCACTGTGCTGTAATGTATATGTGATCAATAAAGGATATTATTATTATTATTATTATGATTTGTACATTTGCATTTTGTGTAAGCATTGTGTAAGTTATAAATGATAGTGCTGAATGACAAATAAATATGACAAATGTTTAGACTCTTATTTCATTATGCAGACCACTTTAGACATTGATGCTTTTTTTAAGAGTTATTTTAATATTTTGATAATGAATACTGAGGTGAGGGAGTACTGAGATGGGTTATGAATGGTATAGACAGAACATTAAATTTAAAATAGAGGTAACAGAGCGGTGGAAAATACAAACCTTATTCAAATAATGTTATTGATTTAATGTTATCTTTTCTAAATTGAAAGTTGCCCTTTTCCATTCAAGTTATTGGAAGGTTTGCACCATTTATGCAGTAATTCCCAGGAAAAGTAAAATTTGGCATTTGAAGCTAAACAATTACCTGATCTGCCCTTTAACTGAGATGCAGTGTCTCGTAGATGCTCTTCAAATAGCAAGATGCAGAGAGAGACTACTAATAGAAAGAGCATTCCGGGTGTGTGTGAGTAAGAGAGTGTAAAAGGGAGAGAGAGATAGATAGAGAGTGTGAGGGGGAGAGAGAGAGGGAGAGAGGGATTCTTGCAAGACCGATCATTTTGTCTAATGGGAATGTTTAATGGGTCTCTCCATCATTTACTCTTTATATGGCCTTCGTCCTCAGCAGTTTGAGAGACTACTTCTCCTTTCTCATTAAAGGACAGATTTTATGATGCGTCATATTCTTTATGTTCAGCACACAAACATATTATGGCTCAGAAAAAGATGCCCTTGGAGATAAGTTAGAATGGAGGCATTGCAGATTCCATTCACTTGAACGAGGCTGGACTGAGGTCTTGAAGTTCATGCTTGCTTTTCTATGACAAAGCAAAGTTTCTCTTGAGTGTTCTCCGAATCAATTCCTATTCATGGCTACACAAGAAGGAGAGAGAAAAAAAAAAAAGAATCTTACTCCGTGCCTGAGTTACTGAAAATGAAATGTCACAGCCAGCAGGGAATGATTCTTTCTTGCTCAGAAAGTGGTTACAGGTGCTGTCCCTTGTCTTCCTGTTAACTTTTCAGGTGTTTGTGGTGGCGTGACATTTTAAAGGATAATCTGAAATATACGGTGCTGTGCAATAGTAAATGACTAGGAAAAACAATTCTGCATTGAGAAACAGCCAGTTTAATCAGTCTGATTTATTACTAGACAGTTTTCTCTCTGTGTGTAGTATGACTATGGTCGCAGATGGGTTGGAGATTGAAAAGCTGCTAGTTTGTTAATTTCTTTCTTACTTTTAAGTTTAAGTTTGCATGAATGCATTCCTGCTTTATATATCAGAAAATTAACAGGGGTAAGAGTGTAAATGAATGGTGCAAATAATTCTAGTTTGGCGTGTGCAAGAAGGTGGTTTTGAATAAATTTCCAATTTATTGGCATTTGACTCACATTTTATTACTTCCTCTTAATTGCATTCCCCTGTTCAGTGTCTTATAAAAATAATAAGAATTCTATAAAAATGTAAACAATAAATAACTAAAGAGTGAACAGTGTGTGTAGGAGAGATTAGGGGCATAATACCAAGCGTGTTTTCTTATATATAATATATAAATATATATATAAAATAAAATACAATGTTTTTGGCATTTGACTGACAATTTTACTTTCTCTTAATTACATTCCCCTATTAAGTGTCTTATATTGTGTAATTGCTAAAAAATGTAAATAATAAATAACTAAACAGTGAATAGTGGGTTTAGGAGAGTTTAGGGGCTTAATACCAAGCGTGTTTTCTTATATAAGAATAGTATAAGACATACCACTGAGCTTAAAAACATCTACCTGTAAAAGGTCTTTTGTGTGATGTTTAAAAGACCTCCATTCACTACCCAGTTTTTATGTCTTTTCAGACATCTATGGCCACTAAAGACATGCACAGTGTTCTTTGCAAAGATCAAAAATGGTCTTTATGGCAACCTTATTGATGTTTAATGTCAAAAGTCAACCTATTCCAGACATCCTTGTTAAAAGACAGTTTTATTTATTTTATTTAACACATTCATTCAACTTTATTTTCACCTTCTCTATAGTGCCACATAAGATTGATTTTATGACGGCGACTACGGGCCGGGTGAAATTTGAACACGGGCAGCGCTTTGGACATGATTGTTTTTACATGAATTGTTCAGATGTACAATTCATGTAACCCTAATTGTAATCTTTAACATTTCCATAAATAACTGTAATTTAATTACACTTATGTTTTCTCAGTAACTAATGAATTACTGTTACATTTATTTTGCAATTAAATTATGTAACGCCGTTACATGTGACTAGTTACTCCCCAGTACTGAGTATAGAAGGTAGCATATGCATGGTATGATGTGGTGATATGCATTTCAATCTGCCCAACTATATCAGTTTAAGCAGCAAAAAGTCCTGTGTATGGACAGTATCATTTAAAATGAGATGAATATCTGCTAACAGATTTCTTTTAAATCTTTGCCTTAAAGCAAAAATTCTACATCCACAGTAAATCCACAAACCAAACCCAGGGTAATGTAATGTTTTATTGGTTGCAGTTACACATATCTTGAAATAGAATTCTAAAGGATGGATGTGAAGGAGGGAAGTACTTTTGACTAAAATATAATGAGGCATTATATACAGTAGGCATTATATTTGATAGGAAAAGATTTCCTGAAAGTGACAGTTACTTAGCGATCTAATGAAAGCTGTTATTACCAAACAAAAGTGGAGTATTTTTCTCGCACAGAATTTAACATTTAGTATAAACACTCCTTCTATTAGCAGCTCCTGTTTTATTTTTCACACATAATTCATCATTCATAATTCATCATTCAGAAGCCAAAATGCACTGTGATTTACAGTCAGAACTATTGTCAGAACTGCTGTGGAGAATTCAGGAGTTGATAGTGCTGTGGTTTACATCAAACTAAGATTCTATTCTATATAAACTATTCATTCATTCATTCATCTTCTACCGCTATATCTGATCTTCCTTCGGGTCACGGGGAGTCTGTGCCTATCTCAGGTGTCTATGGGCATTAAGGCAGGATACACCCTGGATGGAAGGCCAACCCATCGCAGGACACACACACACATTCACACACACATTCACACACACATTCATACACTAGGGACAATTTTCCAAGGTGCCAATCATCCTACCGTGCATGTTTTGGAGAAAAACCCCCTGAAGCACGGGCAAACTCTGCGCACACATGGCCGAGACGGGAATCGAACCCGGACCCTGGAGATGTGAGGCGAATGTGCTAACCACTAAGCCACCATGCCCCCAAATCTCCTAAAATGCACATCTACTTTCTAAGAAGCACTGAAAGGGATGAAAATTATAGAAATGTTGAAGAAAGAAGAGAAAACTTTAGTTCCAAGGAAGCAATTACATGTTGATCATTTTTTTGCGCCAATATAAATATAAAATAAAAAGTTTGGCCCAAAACTATAATTATCTGCCGAGCAGAAGTAAAGATTTTGGCATACTTAGTTTTTTCCACTGATGAAAAGTCAGTGCAACCGACTTCCAAACTCATTTAAAAAAGAAGTGCATTCAAAATATAATGTTATTTTTGCCCCATGCATTATTAAGTTCAGCTCTTTGCAAAACAATAGTAAAATGTTTATTAGACAAGGATTTTATTCCATTATTAATTAATTGTCTGAACAATATGAATCTCTCATTAAAACCCCTTTCTCCTTAAGTGTTGTTATGCCCCCTTTTTGTTAATTTAAATATGATGCTTATGTGTATTTGCTTTTTTATGCTTGTTGTTTGAAAATATAGATGGAAAAAAATCAGATTCAACCACTTAAAGAAGTTTATGCATGATGAAACCTTAGGGTACCTTGGTTGACTGATGTATGTGCATTGGAAGGAATACTCCATCATATTTAGCATAGCAGTACTGTGTGACATGATTTATTCTTACCATTTAACACTATTTCACTGGAGTAAGGTTTAATAGGCATGCCACTGTACAAAGTACAATGGATACAATTATATAGCTAATGTTTCTTTATAAATCGTTGCTTAAGGTTAGCTATAAGGTCATAATTCTGATTCCCCCATATTGTAGTTTCCATAATTCATACAGCTTATTGAACACTTCTCCCGTTTTCTTCATGTAAACAATAGAGAATGATTCATCTGCACTAATGGTTATGGGGGCATGACATTTCGGATTAAAAACATAAATTGGATTTCCAAGGTAAAAGACTTATGGTGTGCAAGATCATTGCTTTTCTACAGATGAAAGAATAGCTTAATTAGCATTTTCACACACATACTTCTCCTACTGCTCTAATCAATTGACCATGAGAGACAACAAATCACTCTCAAGCATTGCTAGATCATTGCCAATCATGTTTTATACATTTGTGCAAATTACCAATTATGTTTGAAAAGCGATAGAATAGATGGTAAGATAATATCATTAATAACAATTATAAATGAGCTAATAATTGATGCTTTCATAAACAAATGAAGACTATGTATGTATATATATTATATAGTTGAATGAATATACATATATAAGTATTATTAATATTAATATTCATATTTCTTTCCATAAAATGAACAGTTACTCTGCTGACTCCAATAATAATATATTTACCATTCAAGTGAATTGGTCTTTTATTTTATATTACAATTATTACCTCACGCTATGTGGCCAAAAGTATGTAGACACCCGCGCTTTACCTCTATGTGCGTTTCTTGTATGTTTTAAGTCCAATGAATTTCGTTGTATTCTGTAGAATTAATATTTTCCTTGATTTAATAAATGTGCCCAAATCCATTGCAAACACGACAATGCTCCTGTGCACAAAGAAATCTCCAAGAATATATGGTTACCTCATGCTGCAGTGGAGGAAATTAAGTGTCCTGCGCAGAGCCTTTTTGACATGAAGCAGTTCTGGGATTAATTAGACCAAACCATTAATGGCCTTGTTGTAGAATAGGCCGACGTAAGTTCCCTCATGATGCAAAGAGCTGCAAAACACAAAACAAGACACGTAAAAAGTTTTGTAAAACTAAAGCATAGTTTTAATAAATACAGAAACAACGAACATACTGTACATAAGATCCCAGACAAAACTAATATTTAGCTCTTTATATATTGCAGGTCAAAACAGTAGTTATAGAGTTATATAGCAATATAGAGTTTTCGGCCTGCCTTGATCCCGCCACTTATAAAGGTTCCACTGGCAACCAGGTATAAACTAATGATGGGAAGATCATTCATACTATTTTAGAATCTCATTCATCAAAATGAACAAATCTCTTTTGAATCATTTAATTAATTTCATACCTTTCTTTTTTGCTCTAAAATAGTTGTTAAATTTACAATAAGCAGATGCCCCAACACCTCTACTTAAATGAACTTTGACTATACATATAATAAGGAAAATATGACGTTGAAGCTATGGACAAATTATGATAGACAAAGCGAGTAGCTCATCTCGCATATCTTACATATATAGAGTCACGTGATAGTAGAACAAACAACTCTGACTAAAGATTAATTTAGCGACTTCGCTATTTGAATCTTGTACGGAAATTACTTTGATCAAAAATAAAATAATGTTTTTGTCATTTGACAGACAATTTATTATTTCCTCTTAATTACATTCCCCTATTAAGTGTCTTATATTGTGTAATTGCTAAAAAATCTAAATAATATATAACTAAACAGTGAATAGTGGGTTTAGGTGAGTTTCAAGGCAAATTTCCAATAAACAGATCCACCAACACAATATATGTGTATATAGTGTATATACACAGTGTTGGTGAGTAACTAGTTACATGTAACGGCTTTATAGAATTTAATTATAAAATAAAAGTATCAGTAATCCATTACAGTTACAGCAAAAAAACATGTAATTAAATTATAGTTACTTTAGTAAATGTTGACGATTACAAATTCCAAAGACCACCACCTAACACACCAAATCCCCCAACACCCACCCCTGGTTGACGAAATTTTTGTCCGTAACTCCCGTCAACAATTTGATTCTGAAGCAGCTAAATTTCGAAAATATATCCCACTTTTTTTGAGTGTCACCTAGTGGTCAATTGAAAGTAATCAAAAAGTAATTGAATGGAATCCGTTACTTTACTTTACTTTATTATAAATTAAGTGAAAAGTTACACTACTTATTACATTTTGAATAGGGCAAAGTAACCTTCCCAACACTGTGTGTGTGTGTGTATGTACAGTATATATACATACATATATATATATATATATATATATATATATATATATATATATATATATATATATATATGTGTGTGTGTGTGTGTGTGTGGTGTATATTATGTGTGTATACACACACACATCTAGAATAGAGTTGAGAGATGAACTATTAAAATCCTTTTTCACAACCTCCTAAAATGCGATGCTTTGCTCATGCGCTTCCATTACACAATGAACAAATCACTGGAGACTTCTCGTTCTTCCGACTCACACCATTCATGTTCGAATAGTCACTAACTCGGACCAGCAGAGTTGAGCGTTGCAGTACTTGATTCTGTTTCCTGGGCATAATCTATGGAGGGGTCACCAACGTGGTGCCCGTGGGCAAGGTAGCCCCCAGAGCACATGAGTAGCCCAGGCTTGCTATAAAAAGTGCACAACTCATCAGGAGATGCGTTATAATGAGTATATCGTTGTTGATAGTCTGAGTGTATTTACATAGATAAATGAGTATCATTAATAATAATAATAATAATAATAATATATAACTAAAGGTAAATTTGTTATTTCAGAGGAGTATTTCAAACTGGTAGCCCTTTATATGACTCGGTGTCCATGTAGTAGCTCTCAGTTACAAAAAGGTTGGTGATCCCTGATCTATGGAGATTAAAAGAGCGCCCCCACAGGTGTTAGAGTATATCGCTGAGACCAAGAGAGCATGAACTGTTACTTTGCGACGACAATTTGGATTGCGAATTTTTGTTTGTATATTTTATTTTTTGGTTTTGACTAATGTTTTGTCCAAATTTATTAATGATGAGAGTAAGGGGGGGGGGGGGACCCTTGCCTGAAATGTAAGCGCTGAAAAAAGGCGAGCTGTAAAAGACTGCCATAGATGGCACTGTTGCACTGCTGTCACATAAAGAGCGGTGCTCATGGCTCAGATGCAGCCTGTGGACAGGAGAGTTGATGGACGTTGCAGAAATCATTCCCCTTACATGCATGAACTGGATGTTAAACTGTTTAATCCTTGAGGTAACCACTGTCTTTGTAACTCTTGATGTGCGCACACCTTTTCCCTTGCAGTTTTCCCTGAAATAAACAAATCTTATGTCATTTTGGAAAACTGAAGAGGCTGTTTTTCAGCACTTGTCGCTCTGTTAGTTGGCACTTTGTCTTCATTTCCTCTCGAGTAAGGTAGACCGGGGTTCCATTTCGGTTGCTGGTTTGCTGTGAATTATACGTATAAATGGAAAGCGTCACTCATCCCGACAAGCCTATTTTCTGCCTTGTCATTCGAACAGAATAGTTAAGATCGGTTATATAGCCTTTATTACTATCCTACTAAAGTGTAAGGTGGGAATTCAAATTCCATATGTTTGGTTCTTTTGAAGGGTTTGCAATGGGGTCTAGAGGAAAGCAAATTGTAAAAGTAAGTCTAAACACTAAGGCAGTCCTTGTGAACAAATGGCTATGATTTGGCTTGAAGCAAGGAAAAAAAAAACAACTATGGATTTTATGGCGGTATGCTGCTTGCCATATGTCATTTTCAAGCTGGATGTGAAATTTTAGGAAGGAAAACAAAGGAAAAACAACAAGTGAAACAATAACTGAATATGTAGAGAACTGAATATGATGTTAGTCATTATTCAGATTCTCTTCAAAATACTGTTTATTGAATGATTTTGAAAGTGTTTCAATGCGCTTATTCTAATATATTATTGTTACATTATATTAACAATTCATTCAAATGTTTATTTTACATTTATGTAAGCATTCTCACTTGCCAGTTCTGTACTGGTGCATATTTTTAACCATGTGAAAGTCTTTAGGACTCTGTGATCTCTGTAACATGATTGTAACATTTTTTTTTAATGATTAGGTTTAAGAATTATAAAAATAAAGGCGTGTGTGGGAAAATGTTTATAGCTGCTGTAACAGAATTGACAAAATAAACTTGTGGACATTTCAAACCATTTAATGTTGATTATCAATGTCAAAAAATGTAATTGTTAGTAAATTGCTTTAGAATAAGTGGGAAAAAATACTTGACATGGGCTGATGTTGGAAAATATTCATCTTTGGGCTGAAAATGAAATATGTTACCCCAGGGTGTATCCTATAATAGCATGCGTTGCTCTTTTGTTTCCTTCCTTATATACATATATGTGTGTGTGTGTGTGTGTGTGTGTGTGTGTGTGTGTGTGTGTGTGTGTTAATAGGCTTACTAGTATAATTGGAGCTAAAATAAGTCCAAATCCTTTTCAGATTTAGCATATAAACACTTCCTTGGGCATCAGTGAGGAGATCAATAACTACCACTACTAGCATTAAGCACTGTCATTTAAAAAGCTGAAATGGATGAAAGTTGAAATATTTTTAAATTCTATATGCATTACAACTATCTGCTTATACAGAATTCTGTCAGGATGTTCAGGAAGGAACAAATTGTCTTGTACATCATATACTCATTTTTTTCCCCTGTATAATCCCCCACAGTCAGATCCTCATATTGGCTACTTGTAAAAAGAGGGTGTGATAAGTGCCCTTTTAAATGTGGTAGACAAGATGGTAGTGTTGCAGCCTGTTGTTTCTTGGCCTTCAGCCCACTCCCATTCTGTTTATCATGAACATTGAGCTGTATTCATTTGCATTTTAATCTGCTTGTTTACGTTAATGTCCCTTTCATTCGCCACCCAACAAGATGGCTCAAGGCAGTTATAAAACAAATGTGATTTCTGAGCAACAGAGCCTCCAGAAGATTTATAGGTTTATACGTTTTTAAATTGTTTTTAAATCTAAAAATACTTCATTAAAGTTGCTGCGTGACAGTGTAAACTGTCAAAAGCACAATACAAATAAAACAACTGAACTGAATTAAGCGGCCAGAAAGAGCTTGGGGAAATGCAATAACATTATAAGTGTACTGTATTTGAAATTCCATGCTGTATTAATCAATCAAACTCACCCTCAATGGCAAGTCTTTTCATTTTATTATAATATTATTAATACTATTTCTGAAATATAATAATTTACATTGTTTTTTTTTATTACAGCTAAGATATTTTTTTAAACTTTCTACTTTTCTACCAAATATTTTATGTTGCTTGACCTTAATACAGTATATAATGACATGGAATTTATTATAAATAATAAAATTTTCATTGAATTTTTAATGCATGTGCCATATTTTGATTGATGCACACGTAATCATATAATCACAAACCGAAGAGGCCGACTCTTAGGATTATGATTACGCAATCCATTACTCTCTAAAATTAATGACGGCAAAGTGATTCTTTAGTAACATGCTGGCTGCTAGAGTTTAACCCCTGTTAAAAATGAGAGAATTAGAAAAGTATAAGATAGAGTGAAAAATGAATGATGAAATGCACATGGTCTGTTGCCTTTCTCCCTTTATTCCAGTTTGAACCAAATCTATCCTATAGCCCTGTCATCACATAGAATGCCTATAATTAAACTACGAACATAATGTGAAGTATGTATTAAGCCAATATACTGTAGTTCTTATGCATTTAATAAGAGAACATAAAAAACATAATAATAATAATGACATAAGATCTACAAAAGAGAGAACTTCAAGAACTAGGCTTTACACATTTTTGCTTCAGAATGCCCAGGTAACAAACTCTTTCACTTATGAAACATCAGTCGCATGAGGAATTTTCTCCGTGAAGTTGGGGGAAATTAAATAAAAACGCTGTGTATTACCAACTCAGCAAGTCTAATTGCTTCATATTATTCGACCCCCTGTTTCTTTGACAGACAGCTCAGCCTGGCATTCTTAATGACCCGGTGAGGACGGACACCTCACGTGTCTTAGTTCAGCCATGCCACATTCATCATCTCTGCTGCAGTCCACAGTAATAAACATGCTAGATTAAAAGAGTTTAGTGCTGACACGAAGCATAAGTATTAGAAAGTGATATTCCACTTGCTGTTTCTGGCGTTTGCAAAGTAGACCTGGAGCTTAGTAATTATGTTTAAGTTTGAGCTCAAACTTTATGCAAGATTATTGGTGCATTATGGAAGTTACAGAGTCTTCTGCCGCCTGCAAGGCAACACAAGACTTACCTTTCTTCCCTTCACTTTAACACTTTCATCTGTTCAAATTGGTCACGCCTTTGCAACAGCTAATTTCAGCAGAAATGTCAAAAGATGACTAAAAAAAAGAAGGAAATTAGTGAGATCTTTTTTTGCGGTGCACGACATTTCTATGGTATTTTGAAAACAGGATATACAGTAGGCCATGAATACAGGGCTAAACAGAAAGAAACAGAATAAAAAAATCAATTGGTTTGCTCTGAGCAGAGCCAATACTTTAACATTTCATTTCTTGTGTTTCAACCACAAGAAAATAGTTTCATTCTCTTCCTTTTACAGAGGCTGTGTGTAGGATTAATATAATATAATAGAGCAGGTTTGGAAAGCTACGCAGCAGCTGTATTTGTATTGATAAGGATATGGTCAATAGATTATTGAATTTTACTCTGCTCTAGCATAGCTATGGAATAGCGCATGATCATTTAGCAGAATTTGTTATTCAAAAAAAAATCCTAAATTTGATCTTGCGTATTGTAAATAGAGTTAGTACATTTTCTGTTTAACAATGCATAGTGATATTTTCTGGCCAAATGCCGGGCTCTAATCTGGGTAAGATGAGCTGTATTTCTTTAATTCTCTTCACAACAAACAAACCTTTTTATCTCTCAAGTGCATCCTTTAATATAGTAAAGTTTGATTCAGTTATGATAACCTGTGCTATACGCTACATATAGAATGATTAATGATTTACTGTGATTTTGATCTGTTTAGATGCACAATTAGTCAGCTATTAGGTTAAATAGAGTAATGATAGTATAAAATACTAAAAGCAAAGAATAGAGGTTATTTCTGTTCCCAAACATTCACGGGTGATTCACAGTTTTCAGTAGATCAGCATCCAATAGTATGTGCTTTCCTGACTCCCATTCAGTTTGCAAAAGAATTACAAAAAAAAAACATTCACTTCCTAAATTGTATTTCTATAAACCAGTTTGGAGCCCTACATGAAAACTTACATACGGATTTAAAATGCACTACAACCTACAGCAAAGTGTAGAAGATACACACCAGAAATTCTCTTTAAACAAAACAATGTTAAAGAATAAACAGCCTTAAGTGTCAGTGATAGTGTCTAAGTAAATGATATATATGTAACTATCAAAAGCCATCATGTCTTCATCATGTAGACATTTCCAGCGTATATAGTGCAAATGTTACTGCAGTGTGTATGCTCAGTGTAGGAAAATTGACAAAAAGCTTTGTTAAAGTGTCTTAAAAATACTGAATCCTACATGCCGATTCATTGATAGAAGTGGTTGAATCAGTATAAGGTAGTTATTTTAACTGTGGTGAGTGCTTAAGACTTTACATGACGGATTAGAGGGTCCATGTTTAAATCACTGCTGGGTTTTTCATCTTCAACATTCAGCTCAGTTATTTTCTGCAAGTTTCTATTTTGCTCAAAATCATAAACCAAGCAGCAGATATATGGGATTATTGTTATTGTTATTATACCATGTAAGAAATTATAGTGATGTACAGCAAACGTGTTTAAAATGTTTGTTGCAATTTTTTACAGTACTTTATTGGTATAGTTACAGCCAGCAAATGGCTGTAAAATTGTAATAGATGTAGCATATTTTCGAGTGATAGCTGTTGAAGTGATTTTAGTCAGACTATTCTGAGGCCACTTATGCACCCTCATTCTTTTTGCGACATGTGATTTTATTCTGTAGTGTTTCTGGCTGGCCACAGGGCTAACTCGGTTTCCTTTCTCCCGTCTCAGGATGGGAGTGTGGGTGATTAGAGGGAAAGTTGGAGAAAGAGATCTGTGAGGCCTGCTAGTTTTGAAGGCTCGTGTCTTTCCATCGGGCCTCATTAGGGCTGGAGAAATCTTTGGCAGGAAGCGAACAGCCTTCAGCCCTTGTGCTTCCATTCAAGTAACAAAAGTGGTGAGAGGCTTCAGAAGAATTTGCATAATCCAACTAGGTTGCCAATACAACAGGTATTTAAAGTGATGATTAAAGTGGCTCTTTTTCAATAGAAAGTTCTGCTAGGTAGGGATAGTTGATGCTGTCCATCAAGGCAATGGATCATTAAAGCAGGGAACATTGGAGAGTAAAGTTATAATGACCATAGCTATGAACTCTAATGCTAACTATGACATTGTATTCCATTATTCTCATAAACACTTTATCTGTATAAGCACTGTGTGACAAAAACCTACTTAAATATTTAAAATATGTTTTATGACATATGTCATAAGCTATATATGTTCTATGTCAGGAAAAGCTATTAAACGAACATTCAGTTGACTGCTCTGTATGCCGTGTTCTTTCACAACTGTAATATAACCAAGCCCACTTCTACCAGTACACTTTTAGAATAAGATCAAAATGTAATGTTCTTTTGAACATATTCATCATTCGTGTTTTGTGTTTTAAAAAATACCTGCATATATTCTCCGAATTTAAAATTGCTTTGTGGTAGACGTCGACATGGTTAAATTACATGTGGTGCAGAACGTGACATACAAAGAATCTGAGTTAATGTTTGATAGGTTGACATGCAATGCATGCTTTTCACAGAACACAGATATTTGACTGATATAAGATGCTGTGAATATATTTCCCCCCCATGATACTGGGTTCATAAAGATTGCTGTAGTCTATTCTGATCTATCAAGCTGATGTAACAGCCAGTTCAGGTGACAGACATTTCTTGAAATACTCTAATGTAGTGCTATAACATTTTTTCTTTGCTGGCCTTGACTATGTTAGAAAAGAATGATAGCTGACGATAGTTCAAGACATGTAGGACTCTGTGACCATTTAATTACTTAACGCAAGGTCGAATCTCTGTTATTGCAGCCTAGTGATCATTGACAAATCGTTCACTATGTAGCAGGGTTATACAACATCTTTTCTTGTTGAGGTCATTACCACCAAGTGTCAAGTACAGGATTCAGTGCAGTATAGCTTTTGGAAGTTAAACCATTGTTATATTTTCTAATTAAGGTCACATCATCACCAACACGTGACTCTGCCTTCAGGAAATCTTGCTTCAGTTGTCATGACATTTTGACATATTATTGTAAGGCAGCCCAAAATGTTATATCAAAAATAATCTGTCACTTGACACAGGTGACATATCAATTTCAAATGAACATGGGAAGATCTTTAAAGTCTCTATGCCAGATTCAATGTGCATTCACACTGTACACTTGTATTTTGCTTCTATTAAATATTCTTAAATCATAAAATATCATTCATTACATCTATTGGCTTTTCTTATACATGCAGGTCTGATTTTTTTTAAGTACAAGAACCCGAGAATGCAACTAATTCTCAAAATGATCAGCTTCAGGAGTTTTCAGAGGTGTCTCTCCTTCCCACTTAAATAGTGTAAGGCAAAGGAAATTGAATAAATGAAGAAAATAAATAGGGAGGTGCCAATCAAATACTGCCAAACAGGAAAAGGAAATGAGGAGAGAAGGTAACAACTATGTGGTGATAACAAGATTTAACATGTTTGGAAAGACACTACAAAGAGCTGATAATATAGAAAATTCTCAGTGACAAATGACTTATTTCATTATTCATTATTGCATATATATATATATATATATATATATATATATATATTTTTTTTTTTTGTTTTTTTTTTTCATAATACTGTATTCTTCATTATCTTCTAAAATCTTTATTTTTGGTTTCGACTATGATTTCTAATCTATGCTCAGTAAATTATTTGAATCATATCATAGTGCAGGAATAAATACATTTACTCTGAATTCTTAAATCCATCTGTTAAATCATCTGGGTAATATTCCCAAAATATTCAATTATCCGCTTTACGATCACTGAGAGAAACTGAGAGAGCAAAAATGTTGCCTGTAATAATGCAGGCTTATTTAATTGATTAATTTATTTGTTTAAATATAAATGTGCCTGTGAATCTATTCTTCTGGCATGATAATGTGATAATGTGAGTGCGATCTTGGAATATGAATGACATATAAAGGAATATGTTCTGAATTAATCTTATCTTGTCCCAGCTTTTTATTTAGCATTTATAATTATTTCCAAAGCCTTTGAAATGTTTAAATGTAAGTCTACTCGCTTGCTACAATTAACTTGATTTGTACAAAATAATTGCAGTTATACACTTATATAATTGCACTTATATAATTATATAATTGCTAACACTTCTTAGCATGGATAATATTAATCCATAAACTTCATAAGCAAACACATGGCTTTAATTTAACTGTGGAAGTGCTGTATATGTGATGTAGAAAGGTTAGCTAAAAAGGTTCATGTGGCTTAGTCCTGTACATAGGTGTCAGTTGACATCAATTTTGCTTGTCAATTTTTATAGCAGGTTGATATAACACATGTGGTAAATGATAGATATTTATTGAAATAAGACAGTGTAGTCATTTTCCCTGATGACTTTTGGTAGTAGAATATCAGGACAATTGATTTTGTAGCTCAGTGAACTTCTGGTTTGTCAGAGTCATATAATAACGGTGATGTGCAAGCTTGCCAATCGAGGTTAATTAGAAAACTGAACAAAGGCGGTGAATTAGGTTATGCCTCCATAAAATGCTCCTGAACTTGGCTCTTGGTGCTAATAACACTGACATGAGAAACTGCAGTATAATATAATTAAATAGCAAAGGCTTTTTAAGCCGTGACAGGGTGTCACTATGTACAGGACATCGCAATTTCGAATAAATTATCCACATTGCATTTGCTTTCTATACCTAAAAGAAAACTCATAAATGTGGGTCTTTTATCTGGATGACCAGAATTATTTATGATTATTTGCAATTGAATTGCACCTTGTATTACAATTCAGTGGTTTATGGATGTGGTGAGATATGCAGGTAGTTTGTTTGGAAGAGACAGAGGTAGACGAAAGGCGACCCTTAACTGGAGCAGCCAAATGAGGAATAAGAAGATTACAATTCATTGAAGCTATACTAATGCAGTATGACAAAATGTAACATATTAGATAATAGCACATATATTTTGAGACCACAGTACTCAATGTCGTTGGTGTTTTTAGCCTTTATTTCTTGAAGTAAGTTGGGAAAAGGTAGAGAGAGAGAGAGGAGAGAGAGAGAGAGAGAGAGAGAGAGAGAGAGAGAGAGAGAGAGTCAAAAGTTAATGAAATGTAGAATGACTGAAGGCATCAATCCCAGAAGAAAACCAATGCCAAGTCACTGTGCCTGGTCCATCATTCATTTCCTATAACAACCAATTTAGCTGATGAACAAACAACAAGCCCTGACAGCCATTTTGCATTGCCATAGATTTCATTTAGGGTGAAATGCTTAAAGCTCGCACCTTTTACTGTTTGATTGATGCCCAATCGGCCTAAAGCAGAGGACTCCTAAGAAGACAGGATTTATCTGTGTTCAATGCTGACATACAAAGCATTTAGGTTAATTACTTGCCAATTAATTTACAACCAAAAAAACCCCCACAAATATTAAGCTGCTATCTCTGGTTTAATAACAGACAAGAATCTACTGCCACTTTTGATGTAATATAATTGGATTTACAGATAATAGGGCAATGAGAGGAAACAATATAATGAATTTACCTTCTCTTGATTTGGGAAAACATTGCCTTGGGCAAATGACTTTAAAAACATGTTCCGAGGGTCTTTGTAAGTATGCAGAGTCAATAGAAAAACTATCCAGTCAACAAACACACAGTAAAATATTTATGTGTGATTTATTTTGTGCTTGCATGGGTAGGTGCCCTATTTGCATATAATGAAAGTCAAATAATAAGAATTCATTAATACAGTGAGTATGTGTTCCTGTAGGAGGTCAAACATGCTGCTAAATATTAGATTGGGTAAGAAACCAGTGCAAAAGCATTTCCCTTGACACAAAACTTGATCCATGGGAGAGCGAGTTTACATTCATCACAAGTATAGTTTTTATTGCCTTTTGTGTCGGAAAGGTAGCATGATCTCAAGGGTCTTCAACCTTAGAAAAAACTGCAAGTATTTTTACATTTATTCAGTTGGGGCTTTGTTGCAGCAAAATTACAGAAAATAAAACCTGGAAAACTGTGTATATATAGAGAATATGTAAAAAGGTATGGGATGGTTTGCACTGCCCCAGAGAACCACCAGTTTCAGGTACTTGTGCATTTCCAGGTGATCTTTTACCTCATAAAAAATATTTAAGAGGGAAAAAGATAAAATCTCACTTTACTGCAATCAAAGTTGGGGCAGTGGAAAGCCATGCGAACATCAAATCTCCCTGTGCATCTTTGGGTTTCTTCTGTGTCCTCCAGGATCCTTCCACTCTATTTTTTTCCCCGAAGGGTGAAAGAATGCCTGTGTGAGATGCCTGGGAAATAATGGTCTCCCATTTTAGATCCTGTATACTGGCCTTGTGGGCTATTGTTCCCATGATATATTTGAGATCTCCCATTAAACTTGCTAGCAAAAGAGGTTATTGAAGTCTGAATGTAGTTCATACAGTAATGCTGTTATGGTTTTACAGTAGTAATGCTGTAACTTTTGTAACATTTGAAAGTTAATGTAATGTTTATGTTTTGGTCCTTTTTCCTAGTATAGTTTGGTTACAGTGTCACCATGATGAGTAAGCTAATTACGAAATACAGTTTACAATATCTGAGGAAATCTTGGAGCATCTTTGTATATACTCTCCGGACACTTAAGAATGTTTGTCGATCACATCAAATTAATTACTTCTTTACAACTTTAGTGTCCTTGAGATGCTACTAGCTATAGATTGCATCTCTTTTATTCAGGTGATTAATGACAAGATTTATTTATTGTTAAAAATGCGGCAGATACACAAGAAGACCCAGTGCTGTATAGTAATTTGATTTAAAATGGATGACACTTTGGCCAGCACCGCGCAAAAGGAAAATCAATTCGGCATAGTATTATTCATAAATATATCGCGACTTGCTGATAGCGGCTTTGTACATGTCCATTTAATTTGCACGTCAAGACCATTATATTAAGCTAAAGAGTGTGTTGGGAGTGGGTCAGGCTACCCTAATACAGTAACAACAATAGAATGAAGTGGGATCGATGACACCGAATGCCCCGAGACTATAACTAATGCTAATTAACTGCTAATCAATAAGCCGCCTCAAAGGTCTACGCGATAACTCTGATCAGTAACGGTGGCTGCAAAGAAACATTTATCATTTTTTGGCATTGTTTAAAAAAAAGAAGGAGTCTATAAAAGATTTTGATGACCTAGCTATTGTAAGCATATCGGAGGCCAGGTTGATGCTCTTCAAAGTAAAGCAGTATGCTCGTTTATCTCGTCCAGTTCAAAGCCTGGGGGATTTGTAAAGCCATTTATGTTCAGAGCAAATGCAAAAGACATTCTTACTGATTCTGAACCTTTAAAACACTATTCGATTGTAAGGCATTAAAGCAGACATTAAAGCAGATGTTCTGTATACACCACATTTGTGTAATAAACATGATGGTGGCTATTCAATCCCTTAACAGTCAGTATGTAATGAGAAATACTGAGGAGAAATCATTAGTACCAATCCCACTGTTACACACCACAATTGAATACAATTTCTGCTTAATATATATATATATATATATATATATATATATATATATATATATATATATATATATATATATATATATATATATGTATATCCAAAAACCAGGTGGCAAGGCAAAGAAATATGCAACATGAAGTGGTCTATTAAAATGTAAAGCCACCAAGACAGCTTCAATGCCCATTGACATAGATTCTTTGGAAATAGATATTGAAGTCTCTGGAAGTGTTCTGAATATATGAACACCAAATAACTCGGATGATGTTTTGATGAGTTTCAATGATGGAGAGTGCTGTCTAGTACTCCACCCACATCTCACATATAGTGCCTGTCAAAAGTATGGAAACACCTAATCTCTTTTACGAGCGAGCGGGAGATAAACCTTTGGTTTATATGCAAAAAAAAATAATGAATTTATTGTTAGAAAAATATTACTTTGCCAAATAAATAAATGTTACGATGATTTTAAATGATTTCCTTTAAAAACAAAAGCACCCTTATCTTGAATAACAGCTTTACACACTCTTAGTATCCAGATATTTTCAAGCATTCAGATAAGATACTTTGTCATGCCGCCTGGAAAACTTGCTAATGGTCTTCTTCTCTAGCAGTTCAGACTGCTCTCAAAATAATCCTTAAAGAGCTTGAAAAGTATGCTTCGGGTCATTGTCTTGTATAGTGTTGCTGGTTCTGACTAGTCGCAGTGCAGGCGGAATTGCATCGTGTTGATCATGGAATGGTAGCAATGCTGTTTCAGTGGCTTTCAACTGAAATAAGTCTTCAACATTCCCTGCTCCAAATCAACCTCAAACCATTAAGCTTCCATGTTCATGTTTGATTGAGTGCAAGAGGCAGTCTCATGTTTTCCGGTTGACACCGGAAATTCTTATGTGTGAATTTTTTTAATATGTGGAATTCTTATCACATGTCATTTTATTGGATTAAAATGTATATGTGTAAAATCATTAGATAATGCCTTAATATATATATGTATTGATTTGTTAAAAGAAAAAGAAATGAACAAATATAATTCATTAACAAATAAACTAGCAAATCACCGTATCTGTTTTGCAAAACAAGGTGCAATGAACCGTGACGCATAATTACCCCCTCGTTAAAGCTATCAGCAAAGATAATTGAAAGTCTGTTAGAGATTCGACAAGAGGTGTTGGAAGTGGTAGATGTCCTAGTACCCTTAATGCATCAATAATTATGTTAACCTGACTAAAATATATTATAGACATCGTTCTGTGCACGCAAATGAATCAGCCTATGTGTGAACTAGTGTGTGCGAGTTGCTGTTCAGATGTTTAAGAAAAGCGACATACTGAGTCTGAAGACCTGCATCCATGTCTCCTTGTCAGTGCTACACTAATTCTGGAACTGGTGTGGATGTCAAAAGATTGTCCAGGGCACAGGCCTGTCACACACACCACAGGGCAGAGATGCGCAATACACCTCTTATTCCACTTAGAGGAGGTTAGCCACCGTCTTTCCATCACAAAGCCAATCTTCACAATTTTATACTCTAATAGACTGTCAGAGGCTGCCTGCATGACCAAATTGCCTGAGCTTTATTATTATTTCCATTTTTTCCCCCCTAGCTGCCACTGGTTTTGGGACAGAGCCTGTCAAGTGAAGACCTGCACAGGGCTGCTGAGTTTGACTAGGACTCAAATTGTCATTTCCAAAGTGACAAGGTGCTGATTTGCCCGACTGGCAGTGAGCGATTGGACATATCCGTTGACAAATGGGCACAGGGACTGAGCTGGCAGGATGCTACGTGAGACAAAATGCCTTTGGCCACAGGTTTTGAAGGTTCTCTCCAGCCCCCCCCCCTTTTCTCTTCCTCTCTCTCTCTCTCTTTTATTCAAATTTTTATCACACATTACAGCAGGACAGGTGCCACTAAAACACTGCAAATAAGGTCAAATTCAAGGAGTCATCCAGCAACAGCAATGTTTTTAATTGTAAGCACCCAATTAGTGGACAGAAGTGATTAAAGCTGTGCATTTTACAGGCACTTCACAATAATGATTAAAGCTGCAATGTGAAAAATAATAAAAACGTCATGTCAGCCAAATATTAACAGGCCACATAAATGCCTATTTACAGCATGCTGTGTGGGTGTATCAGCGCACATATAATAAGGGATTTATTTTGGTGCCTTGCAATAAAATGTTATGTCCGAGCACACCCCAAACATTGGGCGTGGTCATTTTGTCGAAGATTAAACATGTTTTATAGTGTTAGAATTCTGTGGGGTGTGATTTGTAGTGGTCATTGTAATTTTTATGAAACACAAAATTGGATGCTTACAGAACAGATAAGGAGAGATACAAAAAATAATAAGAATCCAGAGGAGTTTTTATTAAAGGCACAAAATATCCCCACAAGGACAGAAATATTGGCCAGTGTGTGTGTGTGTGTGTGTGTTGCATAATATTAATGAAGACATTGCTATGTTGGGGTTGGCTGGTTCCGACTGGGACCACTAGCATATTTCCGCTTATATAACCTTTATTATCTGCGAATGTTCGAAGCGATACTCTTGCTGTCATTATTACAATGATCTTTATGCTAACAAGGCTTTTGAGGCTGACTGATTTTACTGGGCCCTCAAGAGGCATTAGCGCCACATAGGCATTTAACAGTGATTGGATGAGATGTAGCCTGAAAAAAGCTAAAAGAGTCAACGAGCTCATGCTTTGGCCAACATCCAGCATGGACAATAAGAAGAGAGCCATCCTTTATGACGCTCTTTATGATACACATTTTAAATAGGTCTAGGTTGAAACCCGGGTGCTCTGAGATTACAGTACAACTCTATAATGCATAAGGTCAGCACAAAGAATGAAATTAGAATAAAGTCTAGACACTAGCTAGAATAGGTAGCTGTCATTTAGATAGCCACGGCCAAGCGTGTGTGTGAGCGCCAGGGGAAATGAGTTGCCAGGCTGCAGTGTGTCCGGGAGTGATATTACAGAATGAAGCATGAGGTGGATTAGGGAGACATAAAACATGTTTAAAAGTTTAAAAGACTAAACGTGTGGTCGTTTATGTGTAAAAAGGCACATTCGTACATTTCTATTCATAAACATAATCATAAACCAATGCTTGTCGATCAGAGTAACGCTACACATTACTTGTGCTCAGGCTGATCCCGTAAATGCACCCTTCAAATTGCTGATTCAGTCTGTCATGGCTTCACACCCAGCTCCGAACTCACTTCATGTTCCACACATCATTCCTTTCAGTCACTGCTTCTTTTTGCTACAGCCTATTCATCAGACACTTTACATAGGCTTTAGGCTAGACTGTATTTTATTTATTTTTTGCTAGCATGACTCAGTTTTTAGCAAGCAACTGAGTGTTTTACTGTGTTTTGCAAACCTCTTATCACTGCCATATGCAGAGTGTTGCATTATTCACATTCTGCTCTATAGTGAAAGAAAAGAAATTCTCTGTTGCCAGAAATATCAATTCTTATCCTAAAGATTTTAAAAGAACCCTACAGCTTGTGACTGACTGCTGCTCTTCTTTAACATTGCAACCCTGTCATTCAGTCTATTCTGAATACTTGTTATTGGTGGAGGTAATATTTCTTCTTCATGTTGGATTTTAACGTGTTTGTGTTTAGCTGCGTTTTTTGAGAGGCTTAGAACGAGAGAGAGAGAGAGAGAGAGAGAGAGACAGTTTCTCTCTCTTTCTCTGTCTCTCTATTGCATGTTTAGAGTACACTTGTAGTGTGCACGTTCCTGTAATATTTCTCTGTGAGACATATGGGCTGAAAATGTCTCTTGAATCAAAATCAGCCAACTGTGACAAGCGTAGCTTCAATTACAGCAATAAATTCAACCAAACTAAAGGTCATAACAAATGAGAGCAAATAAATTCTTTATTTTATTGGTTTAACAGGATAAACACAAGCCTAGCAGCGAATTTAGACTTATCTATCTATCTATCTATCTATCTATCTATCTATCTATCTATCTATCTATCTATCTATCTATCTATCTATCTATCTATCTATCTATCTATCTATCTATCTATCTATCTATATCTATATCTAGCTCTCTCTCTCTCTCTCTCTCTCTCTCTCTCTCCCCCCCCCCCCCCCACTTCGCCCCGCTATATCTATATCTATATCTCTCTCTCTCTCCTCTCCTCTCTCCCTCTCATCTCTCTCTCTCTCTCTCTCTCTCTATCTATATATATATATATATATATATATATATATATATATATATATATATATATATATAGGGATTGTGCTGCTGTAAACTGCAAAATGGAAATGGAAAGTGTTAATTATTTAATTTCATCAATGAACAAAAAACAGTGAATGAACAAAAGAGAAATGGAAATCAGAAAACACTTACACACAGTGTTTGAAGGAACTCGGCTGGTTGGTTGTTCAATCTTGGAGAAGAAAGCGCAGATCTTCTGTGGATTTAGACGTTCTTACATCCTTCTGTCTCTTCATGTAAACCCACACACATATATACACACACACACACACACACACACACACACACACACACACACACACACACACACACACACACACACACACACACACCACACACATACACACACATATATATATATATGGCATCTGTACTGTGTAAAATTGACTTTGATTGATTCTTGTTTATAATCTGTCTGACCCATGAACGCAGTTATTGTCAGACACATACTATATATCTATCTCGCCCCAATATAAAAGTCCACTTGCAATAATCTATTTTTGAATACGGAAAAATTCAAAACAATTTCTTCCCTGTCATGAAATCATAAATTCCTTTTGCAGATTTTTTTTTTAATCGGATACACAAGGATATATTTATTGCAGTATTCGGTGTAAACCCACACATTCTGTCATTCATTTCCTGCCTACACTAAACCTAGCTTTCACTTCAGTAAAACGCTGCCTCCAGGCACCATCAGTGTCAAGCAGCAAAGACATGGAATTAAGACACTGTACCCAACTGTCAAGCACTCTTTCAATTACTCTGCAACTGACATTAATGCCCTTGAGAAGGTGTGTGCAAAGCCCAATGAGACCAGCACCACAAACTCACACTCACCACGTCGAGCAGTCAGATGGAGTCACATGATTAACTGCCCTTCATAAGACCTGCTGGAGTGAACTATGAATTAACTGACCATTAATTGGATGCATTTATCCATGGAGTAATAAAGAGGGGACTGGAGGAGGTGTTAATTATACAAGCTTGGTACTTAGGAGATAGAAAGGGTTTTTTTGTTTGTTTGTTTGTTTTTTGCTTGATGATGACCCATAAGTATTTATAAGTGGTGGACTCCATTGTTGTTGTTTTTAAAATTACTATTTGGATATGACATCTTGATGAAACATCTTTTATTTAGGACTTTTAAAAATGTGATTATTGTACAAAGACATTGTCAGAGACGAAAACAACAAATTCTACAACATTTATTTGACTATTATACCATTATATTTCCCATAATTCCATCATTTGAAGGTTTTTAAAAACTTTTGAAGTTAAATTCCAGTTGTATTAACAACTCTTAGATAAACGTTCCAAGAGCTGTCTGTTTTAGAGCTTTAAATAGAACATTGCAGGCCAGGGTTATACATGATTCATGACTACAAAAGCAACTGTGCAAAAAAGAATATTGTTCACATTCTCATGTTTTATACCGCTGGGGATTAAAAACATTCCTAGCACTAGCACTGAAACCAAATTATTCCACTTTGTTTGATTTTATGCAACAAGATAAATAGTGAAGGGGTAATATATATTACGAGAACACTGCAAAAAATGCATTGTTTACACAGGAACATTGCTTAATTCACACATGAATCCAATTCTCTTACAAGCAAATTATTCTATACAAGTGATGGCTCAATGGTGGGCTAATAGTCATAGAGTTGGGAAAATCTTGCCAAACTGATCCTTGTGTATGGTTTTAGCCTTATTTGTTTATTTATTTATTTATTTTGGATGACAAATGAGTCACTGCAAATGCAATGAAAGAAACTGACATTGAGAAGGCACATCATTATAAAATACCCTACCTGTGCACACATTTTTCTCCAAATTGAGTGTTACTTCAATACAGAATACTTTTACAGCACAAATCAGTGGGTAAATCATACTTCTTGGCTAGGCTATGATATTTTCAGAGTGTCATTACATCTACAAATAACCTTAGCATTCAAACATCCTGCAGTACATGTCTCTCTTTCTCTGATCCCTATTTATCAGTGGTGTAATCTGCACACTCCAAGGTGTTATTGTAACTATTCATCAAAGATGACATTTTGGGATTTGATGGGAGTGTCCCAGTTCTCAACAGGGACAGAGAACTTCTGAAGTGTTGCTTGTGGGAACAGAGGAAGAAGGTCATAGGCCGGGAATGTGTCTCATCTAAAAGCTAAGATGGAAATGCCATCTGCTCCATTCAAAGGAACAAATGGTCAGGTGGGCCACACTGCATAACTGCATATAAATTGGATGCTCACTGACTTGATTGCTGTTTGTGTATTTTTTTTTTTCATGGATCTGGAATATACGATTGATCGAAATTGATGCATTATTTTGCATTTCAATTGAACTGTCATAATCAGGCATGATTTGTTGGGACATCAATATTTGCTGCTATTTGTTTGCTCCAGTAGGATATATTGGAAATACTGTAATAGTCACTGTATAGTGTAATGCAAATATCCATTTTGTAACAATGTATATTGAAAAAAATAACTAAGCAATGTACAACCAGACATACTTGAGATGCACAGTTGATATGTTTTTTTTCTACATACGACCCAGTTCAATTCAGATTTATTGCAAATTTGAACAAATTGTGTACGTGTGTCGAGTTGTTATTTCTTGACAGTAAAAAAAAAACTGCAAAGGTTACGCTATGTTTATGTCAGTAAAAAGTTATTTCTTTACGTTGTATAGAGACAAGATGTGCCAACCTAATTTTACAGTCAGTGAATCAGTGAACCCCATTGGTCATAACCAAGCCTTACTCTTCTAATATTCAGTGGGTTACTGTCTGAGTCAGTGAATCCTTCTGGTTACAATTGAGATTCATACATTTGTCATTTAATGGATGAGTGCTATCGCAAATCTTTCAGGCATGAGCAAGATTTCCTCAGCTCATATACAGAGGGTCAGTATTTGAGTCAAGGCGTCATTCAGTCAAAACCAAGGTTTCTTCTTCTCATCGCCAGCGTGCCAAATTCCTGTCCAAGATTCACTCCCCTCTCCTTCAGAGGAACAGTTAATCTAGATTCAGTTTATGTCAAGGATTTTTCCTATGCATGCAATTCTTTGTTGAGCTTGGTAGCAAAGGTTATGACACACACACACACACACACACACACCAAAAAATATTGTTATGCTCTCCTCTTCAGAATAACAGTGTACACAGAGAGAAGAGAAGCATACAACAAAGAGAATCTGTTACTTTTAAAGCATACAACAACTGGGATATGGTCTCGCCCAGAGTCAGTTCGTTTGACTGCAACCCTTGAAACACCAGAGCCTAAATGTATAATGCCACTAAACATAAACATGAAGTGAACTAATCCATGTGTATTGGCGTAACAACCTCCTAATGTACAGTACAGAAGTCATTATGAGTACATTTAAAATAACTTTATATTCAATTTATATTTAATGAACTAACACTAAATACATATAGAATCTGTTTGTGAGTTCTTTATATTTAATGTATCGTCATCATTATGTGACTTTTGCCATTCAAAACGTACAGGCACAGCACACAGACATTTCATAACACAACCTTATAATCAACTATATCACTTGGCCCAGGTATTTGGCAGCATGACAAAAGCAGTCTAGCTTAATTGAAAAAGCCTTTCTAATATTTATTTATTTTTATATCAAGGGCTTACATAGCCTAATGAACTTCCCCTGATATTTGTGCATGTCCTTTGCAATGATAACCTGAAGCGTGGCATGCATAAACAGCCTCAGGCAGTCTTCTGCACCTTTTCTACTGCACCGGCACTGGCGGTGAAGATAAGTTGTGTTTTGCAGCACTCATTCGTTTTCATCTTGGCACAAGTTAGTTTAGTGTTTGTCCAGCCAGCCTGAACGTTGGCCCCAAACACATATACAAAATGCTTGAACACAAAGCCAAAAACAACACAACAGTGTTATTGTCGGGGTGCTTGGCTTTTATTCTGCATCAACACTGCTGCCACAAGCACACTGTGGAAAAAATAAAAGAAAAACTCAGTTATTAAGTGTAACAGCAAAATGGATCCTAACCACCTATAAATCCAGGAATGTCCGTACCCTTTTACTAGCTGTCTTACAAATTCCAGAGCCATATTGTTTGCCTTACTAAATTACAAGCCAAAAGGCAGTTTTATCTATACGCTATGAGGAGAGACAGGCAGAAACCCCTCAAGCTGTCTTCCACTGTGTGTATCGCTACTGGGAACCACTATTTATTAGCTTTATAAGTACAACAAGATGGAGAGCTATATATACACAGAAGTTTTGAGCGTTTATCAATTATTTTTTTTTAGAAGCTGCCAATCATACATGACTAGTGTGTGTGTGCCATATTGATTGCTCTGCCCTCAGGTCATAGTTAATCACACAGAATGCTTGATCTTGAAATAGGTTTGGAAAGGCGGGAATTTAAGAAAAAAAGAAGAGATACAAATAAAATATACATTTGAAAATAAAATAGAATGATGGCATGTGGACATCCTGTTCTTATGTAAAATGTTTTTTTCCCCTGGAAATCTACAACCCTTGGGGGAGGTGAATGGAGGGATAAAGTGGAGTGGGGGGATGCAGTCCTCACAGGTGCCACGCAAACAGGACCAATTATTCATAGAGGTGTTCTTGGCCACAAAATATCATTGTCAGGTTGTCACTGAATGCCAGGTAAAGGAGACAGAATGAAGACAAATCCCAAAAGTGACATGACAGACGTCCCTCTTTTCTTCTTTCACCCTGACATCCCGTCCTATAGGCTCTGATGGGAAGCAGTTTTGAAGCTAGAAACACCAGATATCATATTTCCTAAGCTCTCAGCTAAAAACTTGCTGTGGAATGGATCATATATTGTGACTTGATAGGAGGATTTTTATTCAGTGTGAGGTGATATTACAATACTGCAATCACTGGCAGTGAAGCATGTTTTCTTCACTAAAATGGGCAGAATATTTTTACAGGCCATTAGATAATATATATGTAGAATAATGTAATTTTTCATGCTAACAAAATATTATGGATCAATAAGCTTGTTTTACTATAATATAAAATAATATTTAAAAAATCCATTCCAGTGCTTTAGCTTATTTATTTATCTTTTTTTTCAATTTGTGATTCTGTTGTATAAATTATCCTTTCTAAAAATATGTTTCACACAAAATTATTGAAAATATTTGCTTTTAGATGTATGTAAATCTGTCAGTCGTATCAATCAAGTTCACATTCAACTTTTGAGGATCTTGGGTTTTGGAATGGTGCCAAGTTATTTGCGTTTTTCCTATTAAAGAAAAGTATCTACTGGTATAAAGTGTTTTCACAGAGCTGTATGAAAACAGAAACATTTCGACTGAGCTCAAATATTCATTCTTTACCACCATGGTATCGGGAAAAGCATCTACAACATGCCAAAATGTCAGGTGAGCTTGAAGACATTTACGGCATTTTGGAGAAGCCCTTATCCAGAGTGACTTAAGTGAGGGTTAAGGGCCCAGTAAGGAAGCTTGGTGATGGCGGGATTTGTGTTTGTGATCATCCAGTCTAGAAAAGGATATTCTATTCACGGATAGCAACTCATCATCTGAAATTAAGTCGCAAGATTAATCTCAGCACTCTTTTCATCCCAAGTGATTCATCCCTCTGTCAGAATTGTGTGATGTCTTTCGGTAACTCTTAGATCTCATCTTGTAACACTGCATCCAGTGTAGAGGTATCTTAGGATAACCATAGGCCTTCAACATTTTTTGCCTCATACTGTAGACATGCTCATGCTTAATTCTCCTTTATAACACTAGAAAGGTAAAAAAAATCCTTCTAGTGTTATAAAGTGAAACACTGGAAGACTAGAAGGATTCTTGTGTTTCACTTTAGAACACTAGGAGGATTTTTATTCACACAGACTACTCCGACGCTTGATCAGTCTTTTTGTCATTTTAAAACTGGATTATGGAAACTTGCTCCTTGGGCAGGTTTGATTCTGAGCATCATTCGACCTTTGCCACTGATTCAGAAGTGCAGACTTTTCCTCAGCTCGCCCACACCACTGGCTTCATGTTGCTGCCCACCTCAGACCTACAACACAGAGAATTGCCTTAAAGCTAAAATTGAAACAGTACCCAACTAATTGAGTAGCATACTTAAAAATGCACCACATTCCTTCTGATTCTCTAATCCTATAAGAAAGACAAATATAAAGACACATTTCTGTTACTTAGCTAGATGTCTAAATGCATTCACTCTCTCTCAGTCTGTTTTGTAGTGCATCGTGTAGAGTTTATGCTGGGTTTTCTCTAGTGACATTAGTTTATCGCTTAACTGCTTTATGTGTACTCTACTGATATTAAATGTTATTATTGTTCTATAAATGTATTTTTATACATTATTGGTTTATTTGATTGTGTGTTATTTATGTTATGTCAAATACTGTACTTTACATGTACTGTACTACATGTATAAAATGACATAAGGTAGATTTTTACGGTAGATTTTATGTCAGTATATCGCATATTTGCGCATATCACGACTGGGGTCTTGGAATGCAACCCTCTCGATATCCGGGGAACTACTGTAAATATCTATTTCTTTATGCACTTAAATTGACACTGTAGTTTAAGCCATCAGGGTCTTACGCTATGAACTCCAGATTTTTTTTTTTTACTTATAGTATTTTTAGCCTAAGACCTTGTAAACCGATACGAAGATGTATTTACAGTATGGAGTGAGACTTCGCATCACTTCTGTACGTTTTTATGACGATGAGTATTGTCAGGAATCCAAATGCAAAAAAAAATCCCATATTTGTATGTATTACAGTACAGAAACTTTATTGTTTAGATATAAATACATATTGTTATATATCTCAATCTGATGGACAGCCAGTGAAAACAGTCTGTGCATGTAGTATTCCAAGCACTAATTGGTTTGTGCCTTCTGCCAGATGGAAGAAGGCAGTGTGTGCAGGGTAATTAGTGTCCTTTATAGTATGTGTTGCCTTCCTGACACAAGGTGCATTGAAAGTGCCCAACTTTTGTTCAGCCAATGCAATGGGCTGTCCAAATCAGCAGTGCTCTCTGGTATTTTGCTTATCAGTGGAGATACATGACTGTGACACATGGTGCACTTGTGGAAGCACGGTGTGAGTCATGCATACCTACACAGATGTCTCAGAAGGAAACTGCTTTGGTGGTTCTGTTTTTGATTATAATCCAGTACCATTTTGTGTGCCTGATTGAGGTCATTGGTGATGGTGGCCCTCAGAAGCTGAAACTTCTTCACACCACCCACTCCGATGAAGAATTCCAGAGTGTTTGGACACATGAATTTAAAGAAAATGTTTTCGTTTACTTTTCACGTTATTAGGATTGTAAAGAACGGGGGCGGGGGGGGGGAAGAGAGGCGGGGGTTGGGAGGGATGGGGAAGTCTATCGAAGCATCTGACCAACTGTTTAGATTTTATTCAAACAGCATTTAAGCACTTATTCATTGTCTTAGCCACTGAATTCAAATTGGGCCTGTATGAAAGGCAAGGGCATTTGCCTGGTGAACCAGTAACTGTAAGCCTATAATTATCCTGGAGTTGATAATAGACTGTGTTGTATGCTACAAGTGTCTAATTAGAGTGTCCAGAGCAACCTTTTCCAGCTAAAGCGAGGTTTTATTTCTTCACTAAAATATAAAGCCATCTGGTTTAAACAAATTTTGTACTTTTTTATTAGGGAGCATCTAATTGAACCCTAACCAAAATGTGATCTGCAAATGAACTTTGGCTTGACAGTCTAAATCATTTTGATTACTGAAATCAGTCACCGTGTCTGTATTATTCTTGCTAATATAGAATGAAATGCACCACTCTTTCAACTCCCCACCTTGCTGAATCTTAATAAATATCAGTAGGTAAGACAAGATATTATTTCTTCATGGCTGCCAATCTTGAAGATGTGGGTGAAATTATATTTCACACTCTGTATTGATGAGTCCATTGCCAAAGAGGTCATGAGGGCATGGTAATACTGATAGTAGCAGGTGTTAGTAGCAGCAATAGCCATTGTGCACATTAATAAGTATACCGTTTCATATCTATAAATTCTGCCATTCACCCAGGACAATTTATCAGGGTTGAATGACGGCAGCTGTGAGAGAAACAAATGTATATTGAAGAACTGAAGACCTGATCCCCAAGAGAACAGGGCATCTGTGCACATCATTTATGTCCCTAATGTTTCATCCACACACAGACCTGCACATGATACTGTCTTAATATGTGACAAGTTTAATATATCATCGGGCCATTTCACAATAAACTCTTGTGAAATTCGGCTAAAGTGCAGTTTTATTGGTAATGGAGAAAGTGAGCGGGGAAAGTGTTTGCACATGGCCACTTACTATGGTATATCGCAGGGCATATAAGCAGGATACGTTCTTTATACATCAAAGCCTTCTTAGTACACATTCTGTTGTTTTGTAACAACAAAACAACATCTTTCTAAGATGATGATGATGGTTGTATTATTAATGAATTATTATTAATTATTAACTTTTTTTTGTTTATTTTTTTTTGGGTGGAATGTCCCACTTTGTCTGTCATGACCAAATGCACTCAAAACCGGCAGAGATTTCACATGTTTTTGTAAAACCTGACAATCCGTATTAAATCAATTTGCTTTGATTGTCATATGATCTCTTGTGTCATTCGTTTGAAATGTGTTCAGTGGGGGTTAGGTCATGCCTCTTTAAGCCAACCATGGCAAACAATGTCTGTAACTTGCATAGTGCACAGGCAAATTGTCAAACTGTAAGAGGTTATTAGTTCTTTATTTCTAATAAAAAAAATACTCTAAAGCTACAGCAAAAAAGAAATATCCTAGGCAATTCTGTGGTTTCAACTGAGTGCCAAAACTATGGGGAACTACATATCAGGTCTCCTTTGAATTAAAAAGATATGAATAAAGAAGAAAAAGATAATTAGTGTAACAACAAAATAGCAAATAACACCTTATGATTTACAACCTTCATAAATTACACAGAAATATATCAAGCCTTGAGATTTATTTTACTTCACTAAGCAAAATCCTTCCTCTACCAAATGTGACCATTTACAAAGTAACCAGAATAATGATAGTAATGTTTGCAGTGTATTTACTTATTGAAATACATTTTGAAATGTAGTTCTTGGATCTTTACCTTCACTTCAGATATCTCTAGGTAACGTAAGGTTCCCTGAGAGGAACCATGAGAAAACACATGAAATCATGGGTCATCATCAGTGACACCGGAGTGACATCATCAGCGTGCATCACGAAACAAAAGCATAAAAGCACGTGCAATGGAGTCTGCGTCAGGATTTGAAGTGAAAGCAAGACAAAAACGTTGTCACTAGTGGATCCCACCCCAGGGAAAGCCATGATAGGCTGCAAAGGAGGATACAAACTTTTAAACAAGAGGAAGCTAACCATTTGGCAAACTGTTCTTGAAAGATCTCCAGTACTGAATCGACCAGGCAGTTCACAGCTGGTCAGGGGTTCAGAGATGTTACTCGAATTCCGGAAAAGGGAAATTTCACTTCACTGACTTACTGTCCAAGAACTCCAAGAAACCTAGCTAATTGTTATAAAATACTGCCAATATTTACATTGCTCTTTTCAATTATGGAAGGCCATCTGTCTTGGAATTCAAAATTCATTGGGGACTCTCGAATAATCTCTTTTGCCCATAGGAGCTTCCTTATCTTCTTGATCACAGCCTGTCTGTTTTTTTTTAAACCTGTGCCAAGGGGTTTCTCTTATTTGAAGCATGAAAAGAAATTTGCATTTTTTTTCACTTTTTTTTTTCTTAACATGCTTGTTCTTACCAGCCTTGTTTTCCGCTACCCATTTGTTTTTCAATATTTTAAGGTCAGTGTAGGTTTCTCACTCCCTGAAGCATATATGGGCCTTTACCAAGACCCCAGTGGCATCTTCAGGTTGAGAATCATCGGTGAAGGCACTCAAATACATCTTCAGGCAAGACTCAGGCAAGATATCTCTTTTAGTTTTGGAGGAGTGAGAAGTAAAGGAAAATATTGCAATGAATTCTGCAGTTACTGTAAAGGACTCGAGGATAATGAGAAAAACAAACTAAAACAAACACCAGGCCAAGTGGAGAATCTTAACTTTGGAGGTGAATTTACAATAACACTAAGGTCAAAGTTATAGATGTGTTGGATCAACCTGAAGGTAAAGCTTGTGTTATGAAGTAAAGGTAAAAGCACCACATTCTTTACTGTCCTTAAATCTACGAGTTGCTACCCTGCTGCGCTATTTAAAAAGCTAATTCATTCACTACCTTCATAATTCAGAGGCTGGAGTCTACGGAAAATATCAGAGGAGCAGAGGATCTCATTTAATACCACTTTCCTTGCTTTTTGTAATGTGTGCTGCAGTGGTGGTTCCTGCGCATTTTAATATAAGGAAACAGAATGTTAGAATTATACAACTAAGGAAATACAAGGGCAACATTTCACTTCATTTCTTTAGTATAATTAACCACTAATTTGCTTCACATTGTTCTAGTGTTAATCGTACATATAACATCCATTAAACTTATTTTTGAAAAACCTTTTCAAAAGAAAATGCATTTTTTAAGTGCCGCTTAACCACTTGTTACTCTGCGTTAAGGGGTTAGTGGAGGGTTCTTGTTGCTCCCCCTCCCCAGAAATGCCTAGTGTGTGCTATGCTATCAGTTATATCACTACAATTATATTGAAAGGTTAGGATTGCTGTATTCAGGTTTCAGAGAGGCAACTACTCTATAATGGAAATTAATACACTTAAGCTAAGTGCAAGCATAACTGAAATAATTCCCACAAATGAATCATGCAGTGTCAAGAATATACAGTAGCCTTAGGTAACTTTAGAGAACTTTTCACAATAGATAACTGAAAATGAATGGATATTCTTTTGCAAATGTATTAGGTGACATGTTATATTCTTATGTAAAACCTTTGAACTGTACTCCATTCCTTTGAGCTTTACAAGATTTCAATCCAATCTAATCCAATCCAATGCCTGATGATTCATAAGCTCTCAGTAACTGTTACTGTCCTCAGTAACAAATGCAACAAATCTCAGTTGTTGGTCACTCAACACTCAACACTCTTCACTCAACTTTGCTGTTCTTTTGTCAAAAATCTTAAAAATAAGCTTCCACAGCTGTACAAACCGCTGTATGCAAATATCCCAACTACAAACCATGATGATCCTACCATACTGCAGGGGTGCATCCCAGCATTCTGAGGAAGGAGGATTATTTAGTCCAGTGGTCAGGAAACCTATGGTTCACGAGTCACATGTGACTCTTTGACAGAAATGACGTGGCTCACCAGCTTTATTATATATATACACCGGTGTGTGTGTGTGTGTGTGTGTGTGTGTGGTGTGTGTGTGTGTGTGTGTTGTGTATAACATACATATATATATATATATATATATATATATATATATATATATATATATATATATATATATATATATAAAGACCATAACTTTCATCACAATCATTTCCCTTCTTTTTTACAGCTATATATATTTGATGTAGTAAGCTGAAATAAATGATCTCTTATTGAAAAAAGGTAGCTGTTGATTCAAAGTAAATATATAGTGTAGAACGAAATGTGTGAATCTTTGAAGAATTGAGTTGGATGTGTGGGTGTATACAGCCTTTTAGCTTATCTATATTATAAGATAAGTATTATAAGGTGTCCAAGTAATTATAATAATATTTTGTGACTTATCTGTGAGGTTACTTTCTTATTGACCCATACGGCTCTTTCTTTCCTGTGGTTATCTGTAATACTTCTGAACTATAGACAAAAATAATATCTTTTCCTTTATTTATATTAGTATCAGAAATAAAATCAATAAGTTCAACCTCACAAAAGTGGTATTTTTGTCTCAATATAACAGTGCTTTTTTTTCGAACCAGTAGAAATATGACCATGCCTAAGGCAAAATAATTGAACTACTACGATGCATAGGTAAGTTCATTAATGTTTGGCTTTTTAATGTGGACTCTTGTGACTTTTAAGAATGTCAGACAAACTGGAATAGGTCAAGGGAAGCAACACTGAGCTTAATAACTAGTGCAGTTCTTGAAGTAAATTATTAGTATGTGTGGCTTGGAGATATTTTCCAATTTATATTGCCTTTACACTATGGCAATATAATTCCGTCTTACCAATATTCTTCTGTCTTAATCAATATTAAATATTTCAAATTTAAACTCATAACGCATTGTCTAAATAGGCATTAATATCTCTGATTTAGCGAAGTTTTCTTTATATAAGAAAATATAAGAAATATAGGAATATTGTTATAAGAATATCAAGAAATATCCAAATGTTAAAGGTATTTATAGAACAGATTTCATATAAAGCCTTTAATTATTATTATACAATGAAAACCAATAAATAGCTTTAAGGCTGTGACATTTCAGCATTATAAAAATGACATTTCTGAAAAATTCTTGCAAAAAAGATGGCAAAATTACATCCCAGGGAGTAATCATCATCTCTGCAAAGAAATAGTTTGACAAAAATAGGCAGACTATTGATGCCAATATTTTGTCCTTATTTTTCTCACCCAGATACTTAATTATAAAATGGAAGAAAATTATGCTAGCCAATAACTACAAGATATATCATTTCACAAATAAACAAGTCCAAAAAGATTTTTCACCTGAAATACATATATGTGCTAAGGGAAGCATTTTTCTTATAATTTACAAAATATTCAATGCATTGTTTTCCTTACGATACAGACAGTGATAAACATATTTCTGATGGACATCTTTAAATCTCAATGGATGTACTAATTAACTGTTACGGATAGATGTCTGATTCGCCCATATTCCATATATAAGATAAAGTGATAACCATGATAAGTAGAGTTACTAATGGGAAAGTGGCTAATGGGAAATAAACTGTTTAACAAAGGACAAAATGTAGACCGGACACATTGCCCAAACCTAAAATATACTGTAACTTTTTTCATAAAAGTATTTGACAATCTTTCTTATGCTAAATTGCAATAGTGTTTATACTTCCAATATAGATCCCAATAATCCATC
The DNA here is from genome assembly GCA_030449085.1 of Kryptopterus vitreolus. Taxonomy (NCBI): domain Eukaryota; kingdom Metazoa; phylum Chordata; class Actinopteri; order Siluriformes; family Siluridae; genus Kryptopterus; species Kryptopterus vitreolus. The sequence continues at coordinate 9,153,447 of JACRUU010000026.1, read as the reverse complement.
TAATATTAATATAAGCTAGTTGTTTCTGTCTCTTGTAAAAACTTGTGAGGGTCTCATGTTAGGATTTTTTTTTTAAGCTAGTGTGCTTGTGTGCTACATCCTGGATATCAGATATACTGTATATTTTGTCTGTGTAGGCTCCCTGGATGTTTTGCTAGTATGTGGATTGGCTGAGATAAATTGGCCCCGGGTATGAATGTTTGTGTATGGTGAATGATGGTTGTATTCCTGTCTCATGCACTGTGTTCCGCCTATAAACAAACAAATAAATAAATAAACAGTAGAAACCTTTAACAAATATTGTTTAAGAGCTGACTGTTTAAGATTCTACAGTGTTTCTACAGTGATTTCTTTGGTTTGTGAAAATCATTAAATTAACTCAATCAAAGCAACTCATGGTGATATGTGTTAGAATGAGGGTGCATAATAGTGTCCTATTCGAGTGGTGTCTAGTAAATCACATGTGCTCTGCAAGTTTCTAATGGTGTACTATTGGTCTTTTATGGTTTCCACTAGATATTTATGCAACTAGTAAAATGCAGTCACTTTTACAGTTTTTATTAAAAACTCTAAATCTGTTACTGAAAGTGAGTGAGTCACTTGGTGTATGTATGTGTGTATATATATATATATATATATATATATTATATATATATAATATATATATATATATATATATCTATATATATATATATATATATATATATATAATATATTATAATCATCTACTATATATATATATATATATATATATATATCTATATATATATATAGATATATATATATATATTGATGTATGCAGTGTGTATGCATTGATCATTAGAAAACAATAAGGAGGTATATTACATTAAATTTAAGTGGTCAGAATCTCAGCCAGGTATTCAGTAATTTGGTAGTGGAAAGCCCTGAGCTGGCCAAAGCCTCCATATTCCTAAAGGTCACGGTAACCGAAAGTAAGCCTGAACAGTAGCCATGACGCAAATTAGACCTTCACTTAAAGTTCAAATGGTTCACTTGTTCCTGAAATTCCTAAAGGCCTACTTAACAATACAATCTTTCTTCCCATACATTAGGCACAAACACACACACACACACACACACACACACACAGTAAAGATGTAAACTCACAAGTACATACTCATAAACATAGACACACTAATAAGACCCTTCAGCTCCCAGACTGATGTTGATTGCCAGCTAAATGTGTTGTCATGCGCCAATACACACTGGATCAAAGTGTAGAGAAGCCTTAGCTAGATCTGTCTGAGTCTGGCACCTGTCATACTGTGTTTATGTCCTTGGCATCAAATTGAGCCTGCTTTATCTGTATCTGCTGACAGTGTCTTTGCTCTGTTGCTCTCTACTATAACATGAACCAAGGCAGCAAGGGCTGGCCTCACAGAGAACCCAGCTTTTAACCTCTGCAATAAAAGGAGGCATCAGTATTCAAACAGTCAGGTGTTCGGCTTGCACTGAGCCATAGGCTCAGTCATACGTCACTGTCAGTCTCCTTGCCTGCATCACCGCTAGTCAGTACAGGCTAGTAAATACCATAACAGGGCTAGTCCCATGGGAATATTTTTCCCTTCTCCTTTCCTCTCTCGCTTCCTTTGTTCTCTTATCTGTGAGCCAAAGAGAAGAAACAGACAGTGATAAGTGAGGAGAGAGATAGTAACTGAAAATTCTCTCCTCTCTTAAATTTTAGGCAAAATAGTGAATATGGAATAGATTAGTTTGCAAATAGGTACCAGGCAAATACAAATCTACTTATCTAACATTTTTGTTATCTCCATGAAAGAAAAGAAAATACACTCCAGTCAATAGGCAGGTGCATCTCAATAAATTAGAATGTCATGGAAAAATAAATTCAACTAAAATTGTGAAACTGTATATTAAAAAAAAATCAACACAGTCAATATGAAGTAGTTTAGTAGTAAAAAAGGAATAGTGATTTTGGCTCACATTTAACAAAACCCACCTAAAAAAATTAGAATACACCATTGCTGGTCATCTGGAAAGGATGTTCATTTAATGTATATGTACACATTATTTGGTATGGGCTCCATTGCTTTAATTACTACCTCAATTGGGCGTGGCATGGAGGTGATCAGTCTGCGGCACTACTGAGGTGGTATCGAAGCCCAGGTTTCTTTGACAGTGGCCTTCTGCTCATCTTCATGTTTTTTTTGGTCTCTTGTTTCTCATTTTCCTCTTGACACTACTTGATAGATTCTCTATGGAGTCCAGGTCTGGTGAGTTTGCTGGCCAGTATATATAGAGTGACAAACAAAAATTGAAAGCTCTAGCTCCTATACTATGCCCTAGTGTGGGCTAATTATGATGACACATTCTTCTTGTGACAGATTTCATTCTGTAAAAAATATGTTTTCTTGAGTAGTTTAATTACTATCAATATCCAGGATGGATACCACTTGACTACCTTTCTGCATCATCTTTGTTTACTTTGCTAGGATGCCTCTAGTCAATGCTGAATGAATTTTAGAAATCCTTGTGATTAATTATAAGTTTGCTGAATACAATTGTTGTACAATAAATGTGATAATTGTAATTTTTTACTTTTTGTACTCTAAACTGCTAGAGACACATCTGTTTGGTAAATTAATCAACTGTACTGGGCAGACTAACTGTACAGGCTCAAAACAGTTACCTTCATATTGTCTCTACACATCTGTTGCTGATTCAGTATATTTTTTATATATGGTTTTTATTCATGGGACAGCACAATTCTTAATTTAGCCAGTCTTTTCCTATCCATTAATCGTTGTCCACAGCAGCTGTCATCAGCGTCTGGGGCAGGTTGTAGTGAACAGCAGAAATGCTGAAGTGAAATCTCCTCTGCAGTCAGCACTGGCTGTAACACTCCCCATATCTCTCGTTTGAGATTGCAGCAGGATGGTCCTGTCTTGGATGCATGCATCATAGACGGCAGCCTCTGTCTGTGAGAGAGCTTTGCAGCTGGTCCCAGCTTCTATCTTCGTAAAGGTCAACGTTATGGCAGGTGGATCAATGAGTCAAAACTGCAGCTATGGAGCAACTCAAACTTCCATTTAAAGCCGGAAAAGTCAGTCATTAGGACATTCTTTTCTAGCTGTTCTTTAATGGGTACAGAGTTATTGTCTCTATGTCTATTTCCATCTACCCGGGTACTATACAGTGATTATTGACATTGAAATGCTGAAAGAATTATTTCCAGCATTCGCAACGTTAATGTTTTAAATTTTAACCATCTAGGGGCACAGTGGCTTAGTGGTTAGCATGTTCGGAGTTTTCATGTTCTGCCTCAGAGTTTTTTTCCTGGTTTTTCTCTGGTCCCCCCCCAACCCCCCAACCCACCCCCGTCCAAAAACAGGCATGGTAGGTTGATTGACACCTTGGAAAAATTGTCCCTAGTGTGTGAATGAATCGAGATGTGAGATGTGACCCTCGGTTGACATTTCATACAGGGTATGCTCCTGTCTTGATGCTTGATGAGATAGGCACAGGTTCCCTGCTGATAATGATTATAACCATGCATGTAGTTTTGGTTAAATCCAAATGCATTGACATATATATATATATATATATATATATATATATATATATATATATATATATATATATATATATATATATATTTATATATATATATATATATATATATATATATGTGTATATATCTATATATATATATATATATATATATATATATATATATATATATATATATATATATAGATATATATATATATATATCTATATATATAATACATATATACATATGACTGCAGGACATTTACCCAGTGGATTGATTCTATTTGACATTCACAGCATGTGAATTGCTGTTGTTGCATAACAGCTTGTTGTTACACCACTATGCATTATAATCAGACTGTGTTTGGCTCTTATAAGAGCTCTTGGTGCAGGGGAGGAGTGTAAGTAGATTCAGTTAGCATGAGTGGGTTGGAGTAATTGCACTAATTATATGACCGGCAGCAGTGCAGCAGGGCAAAACGACGATCATCCTCTTTGCTATCTTGTTCCTTATAGGAAACTTGAAAAGAGTGATGTCACCCAGTAGCAGTGAGATATGATCTAATCACAGATAAAAAGGTTTTACAGTATTTATCAAGATTGCCGGCACCTCTTCCTTCCTGAAAGCAGCGCTGGCACAATACCGCCAGCAAATTTCCCCTGGAAAATCCTGTGTGAGGGGGAGAGAGTGATGAGTGAGCCATGTGTAGGAAGATAAGTGAAGGCTTGCGCGGTTCCGTTCGACTTCCACCTGTCTGTTGCCTCGCTATGGTTTTGCCGAGCCCCGTGTTTGCTATAACCAGAAAATGGTAGCTCTTCATTCATAGCGCCATTACATAAGAACCTCAGTACCTTCTGAAGTACTACATGGTCCATTCTTTTATCGGGACTTTACTTTTATTCACATTCACTTTTGGCATTAGAGTATAGTTCTGCACATTTTTCCAGATTTTAAGAATAATCACTGTGGCCGGCACTGATATGGCTGTTGGTTAAAGATAATGAATCTATTTGTAATATGCCTGTAACTGAAGACCTTATTGGCTTAAAAAAAGATGAAACTTTTCTCCCCTTCATTTTTTTTCTTGTGTTAAAGATGTAGTTTTTCACAGAATGCAGGCAAAAGCAATCACAAAAAGACTCTAATGAGAGTGAAAAACATGTTTTATCCCAGCTAGTGATGACTGCTCATGTCAAATGAGGAATAGCCGATTTAATGAATGTCATCGTTCAGTGGCAACAAGAGACATAGCTGCTTCTTTTATCTCCTTTCATCTCCAGGCCAAATTAGTCACATTTCAAATTTTTTAAACCAGGAATAATTACTTGATCCTATTTTACTTTATTTGTGTAATTAAATGTCCAAGTTTTTCCCTTCTAAAAGAATAGCAAAACTATATATGAATATCACATAACGACTGTTTCTTTTCTTTTCTGTTCCTGTGACCTATAGCACTGAGGATGCTTCAGTGATTCAATCTGCTTCAATTTCTATTTTTGCCGCACTTGACCAGATCATGTATTTGGACAGTCAAACCATGGTGTCAGATTTTTAGTGCCTAACCTTTAGAAGAAGAAAAGAAAGATGGGGAACGGGATCATAGACTGAAACAAAAGAATTATTCCTTCAATAGAACTAATTGAGAATTAAACTGACATGCCGAATCTCTAAAGAGAAACACTGATCAAGCACTGGAGGGGGAAATGCTCTCAATTTTATGCATTAATGCAAATGATGGTGAATAGCAAATCAGCTAAAATCAAGATCTCATTTCAAGGAAGTTATATTTTGACTCAGATATTATCCAGCAAATAAAGAAGGGCTATTCATGTTTGCGTTCCTTATTATATTCAGTGTCTGAAAATGTGCCCATCAAATGTAAAGGTAATTTGTGCAACTGCAATACTGATGTTCTAAAACGTGACACTTTCTTTCTCCTCTGGACTTTGTGGGGGGGTGAAAAAAAAATCATATTCACAAACCAGGATGTGAATATTATTATATACAAATATAAAAAAAAAAAAAAATATATATATATATATATTCATATATATATAAAATATATATGAATATATATATATATATATTCATTCATCTTCTACCGTTTTATCTCTGATCTTCCCTCAGGTCACGGGGAGCCTGTGCCTATCTATGGGCATTAAGGCACGATACACCCTGGATGGAATGCCAACCCATCACAGGGCACACACACACACTCACACACACATTCACACACTTGGGACAATTTTCCAAGGTGCCAATCAACCTACCATGCATATTTTTGGACCGGGGGGGAAACCGGAGAACCCGGAGAAAAACCCACTGAGGCACGGGGAGAACATGCAAACTCCACACACACATGGCCGAGACGGGGAATCAAACCCGGACCCTGGCGGTGTGAGGCGAACGTGCTAACACTAAGCCACCGTGCCCCTATCCATATATATTATATTATATATTATATATATTATATATATGGGGGCATATATATATTATATATATATATATATATATATATATATATATATTTTGTTTTTTTTTTTTTATATTTACATTGATAATATATATGTGAATATCTCTCTCTCTCTCTCTCTCTCTCTCTCTCTCTCTCTCTATTATAGCTATCTATCTCTATATATATATATATATATATATATATATATATATATATATATATATAATGTGTATGTATAGAATTATTGTGATATAATAAAAGTAAAAAATGCCCCATGCTGACTATATATTTATAGCTGCATGATATACTGTATAGAATAACATTTACCCATGCTCCTTTTCACAAAGTATGCCAATACTTATGTTGTCAAGGACAAAGAGTTCGGCTCTCCAGTCTCAATCTTGCTCCTCTGTGACTCACAGCATGCACTGCATACCATACATTAGCATACAAAGCCTCTTATTGCTTTAGTACTCTACAGCTGGAAACATCCAGATCTGGTAGAATGCTATGTAAAATAAATGGCGAAACACAATTAAGCATAAGCATTTTTCTGTTTATTTCATAAGGCTACAGAATGTAATCACCACAGAGGCTTATTTGCTTGGAAAAGTAATAAAAGTTTAATACAACGATGCAATGTTTCTGGAGCGAGATGCTAAAAGCCAGGCGTTTGTATACTGACTGGATATTTCATTTCATCTCATAAGCACTCAGAGGACTAAGTTTGATTAAATCCTAAAACCTAATTTGGTGCTATTGTATGCTCCCAAGTTGTCAGGTTTGCTAGAATATTGAAATTTATTAGACCTGTGATATAAGTTGTTTGACTTTCTACAGTTCTGCTTAATAACACGTCTGACTGCAAACAAGACAATGTTCTTGCTACTTTATTACAGAGCATTGTAATTACTCTTGAAAAATGTCATTAATATTTGTCAGATCTTGTCTCAGAGCAAAGATGAGATGAAGGGTCAAGTGCGGCAGGTATCAACTTCAATTTGTTGTTGTGTGTTTAACATGCATGCACATTTTCTTTTTCCATTTCCATCAGTTAAAGCATACTGGTGTGATAAATTTATTCATGGAACATTGCGTGTGTGTGTGTGTGTGTGAGAGAGAGAGAGAGAGAGAGAGAGAAAGTGAAAGAAAGGAAAAACAGCACTGGGTCCCTGTGAAATGAGTTTAGAATCATTGCGCCTTTGCCATAGCGGTAATGTCATGGAAATTTGTGCTTGAATAATAAAGGTCTGTTTTGAGAAGCGCGCGCCATTTTGTCAACCTTAAATCTTATTTTGTGGCCGCGATGAAACTGAGTAATCTTGCAATAAATATCTGATCAACGAGATTTTGTTTCTTGCTGTGCCATTCCATAAGTTGCAGGTCACCTCTGTTTAAATGGAGGCTTCAATTTCACCACTTGAGATGAAACAAAGAATGATGTGTTGAACTATCGCGATACTGATTCAGGCCTACATAACAATGCTGTTTTCTTACACACCATCACTTTATAACTGCATAAACAACATGGCATATGTTTTCAGCCGTTCAAGGTTGAAGCAGGGAATGGGATTTACTGTACCGAACCTCTTACTTGTGGAAGCAGGAGCAAAGCAAACGGTCAGTTTCACTTTAATTGATATTACAGAATCATACTGGCGTGCAAAGAATTTAATACCGTGAAAAAGTTGGCTAAATTATACACAGAAAACTTAAGAACTGGATTGTCCACTTTCATTTTTGAGTCAAGCATGCTTTTTTCTCTTATTGAAAATATACAAATCCTAAGTTTTAAAATATAGTGGTGAGTCTTGCTATATGAAATTGAATGCTGTACTGCAGTCCAATTTCTCTTTCACTCTCGAAGCCTGGCCTTTTGGCCTTTTGCCTGTTCCTCTAAGAAACCTTATAAATGTTTTATATATATATATATATATATATATATATATATATATATATATATATATATATATATATATATATATATATATATACAACATTAAGAAGCTAGAATGCTTTACTTTTCAAAGAAGCTTTAAGGAATGTGAATTAATATTTTTAAACCAATTTAGACACAAATCAGTTTTCTGGACATGTCTGCAAGATAAAAGTTCTACTGTCTTTAATCTGTTTGAGGATGATAGAAAAAAAGTGTCAACAGAAGACTTGGATCATCATGTTTTCCTGGGGAGATATATGGGTAGAAAATAATAGATGTTGCTCTAAAGTATGCTGATTATAGTATATTTACTTGTACAAGTCTAAGATGCTTTTATTCACATCGCAATATATTTGAATTGTTATTTACGTATAAATTGGCAAATGTAATGATATGCTTCCCAAATGTGTAACATCTCAAAGTGATGTAGAAAATAAACAAGGGTGTCTGTGATCACACTTAACCAAAACTGTCAAAAAATTTTCATACACACAGATCATTGCCCTAAATAAAACACATGCTGACTGCATTCACAATGCTATACCATGTATGTTAGTACAATATGTATGCATGATTTGGTAAAAAAAGCAAAATTCCACCATGCAGTTCCATGCACTAATCAGCTTCTTCAGCATATCACATGGCAGCTTGATGGGCTGAGTATGGGCTCAGTGTAGATGAGTGAGAATTGATAATGATGTGTTCCATTGTTTCCTTATGAGAAATAGCATGTATACTGATTGACAGAAAGAGGTGCAGACTATAGCATTGTTTGTGTATTTTTCAACCAATGATGTAAAAAGAGATCTACATATGCCCGTATGAAGTGTTTTGGAGAAACTAGCCACATGTAACAGCGTTATGTAATTTAATTACAAAATAAAAGTAACAGTAATTCATTGCAGAAACGGAGAAAAAAAATGTAATTAAATTAGAGTTAATTATGAAAATGTTAAATAATACAAATCCCAAAGGTACACTACTTGTTGAATAGGGTAAGTTGTAATCTTTTACATTTCCATAGTAACCTTCCCAACACTACCCCTATGTTGTAACATGTCAGTTGTGATTTTGGAGCATGATTAATAAAACTAGTGCTCCCTATTATTTAACCTATTCACTTCTTTTCCAATGACGATCCAACATTAAACACAGACGCAAAATAATGACCAATTTTCGTTTCCTTTCCTTTTTTTCAGTGAAACAGATCTTAATTTGTAAGATTTCTCTTATAGATTTTTTTGGTGACTAAACACCGTTTATACCACCATAATATTTTTGCTTTAGATGTATCACTAATTGTTGTATTAGATTCCAATAGATAATTGCTGACCTTTTCATTGAACATGGAATGGATTAGATATTACTGTTGAATAATACAATTATTATTGCCATGTTAACCATTTCTTTACCAAGTCTCATGTTGCTGTATAAGAACACATTATCATGTCATGAAAAATTCATGCAAAAACTTGGACAGAGACAATATTTCAGATTGTGACTCGTCACTCTGGAGCATCTGCTGCCATCTTTTCTGCAGCCAGTAGCTCAAGCTTAGTCTTGTTTCTAAGTCAGGGGTACGGCTACAAGATAGAATTTGAACCTAAAATGACACGTGTCAGTGGTGGATTGATTGAAAATGACTCACTGTTCACAGAGAGAAAGATCAATAGCTTTATCAGGACTCGCATATGCAAGCTGGGTTTCAACATGGAGTGATTAGTCCTGGTTCAGCTGACGGCTGCAACACAGGAACTCAAAGTCACACAGGGACAGAAATCACACCTTGTTTAATACTTTCATTAAAGGACTTTTTCAACCATAAAATGCCAATGCAGCTACAAATCACAGAAAGTTAGTGGCAAAACAGTCAACTGTATCAAGATTTTGTAGAATTCACTGACTTTTCCTATATTGCTATATTTTTGCAATATTAATATAAAAATATGTGGATAGAAAATTGCTTTGAATCATCCATTTGCCAAGCCATGAGTATATGTGCGGCATTCTGGGAAAATCATTTCAATAACATTTGACATTTTCGTACTTTCCTTTATGACATTGGTGCAGGTGTATTTTACCATCACTAAGAACAACTTGAATGTTTTAAACATCTTTTAGCTAATATACGGTGTCATTCAAGACATGCATCACTGCATGCTTTCATTGTATCAGGAAATCACAAAACAATCAGGTTTCGGACATGTTTGTATATTGAGTGTAGGTATACAATAAAACATGTCCATGTTGATCTTCAGAAATATGTTTAGAATCCTAAATCCTAGAGTTGTCCATATACTATAGGTTAATTTTAATTCATTCATTCATCTTCTACCGCTTTATCCGATCTTCCCTCGGGTCACGGGTAGCCTGTGCCTATCTCAGGGGTCTATGGGCATTAAGGCAGGATACACCCTGGATGGAATGCCAACCCATCGCAGGGCACACACACACACACACACACACACATTCATACACTAGGGACAATTTTCCAAGGTGCCAATCAACCTACCGTGCATGTTTTTGGACCTGGAGGAAACCAGAGAACCCGGAGAAAAACCCCCTGAGACACGGGGAGAACATGCAAACTCCACACACACATGGCCCGAGACAGGAATCGAACCCGGATCCTGGAGGTGTGAGGCGAGCGTGCTAACCACTAACCCACCGTGCCTAGGTTAATTTTAATCCATGTAATTATTTTAGGCTAAAACCTTTCAAAATTTGTTGCCCCATCATTTTCTAAGGTCAACTCAAGTATGTCAATGGTGGTTTATAGAATTTGATCAATTGATGAATTGCAGATGACCTACATGATAGACACCAATAAGATATGGATTATTTTAGTGTCAGTCAATATGACCTCGTATATTAACAAAATAGTGTTCTATAAAAAGAAATATACTGAATAGATGTTTATATGTTGCTTGAAGGGCATTATATTTTGTGGTAATAGCTGTGAGCCCTCTTCAATCTATTGCAAAAGCAGATTTTCCCATTACATCCTAAAATGAATGGAAAAGGAGTTCACCCAGATCAGGTAACATAGAATTTCACACCCTACTGAGATCTAAGCTGCACAAGCATTTTCAGTCTTAAAGCAGTGAAATGTGTCTCAAGCAAAGCCGTGGCAGTGGCTAGAGATTCACTTCAGATAGGCAAAAGGGAAGATTTCTCTGCGCAGGTCTGCCACTTCTATGGTCACATGTCCCTTGTAGATAAGCCACAGGGTCTGCCAGATATAATGCATCTCTTCCACAGCACAGTAAAGCTGATTGAGCTACAGGCTACAGTTCGCCTCAAAATCCTCAGTCATGACAGACTCCTGATAGGAAAGCCACATGCAGCAAGTTGAGGATTTCCAAGCCGATCACGTCGAGCAAATACCACTGTTTGCATTTGCCCAAATGAAACTGTGCTAGTGAAGACATTGTAGAGGATGTGGACTAAGACATATGCACATTTATCATATTGACAGGTCCTGAGAAGCAGCATTCCCTGTACAGCATCTCTGTTTACATTTGCACATGAACAACTAAATCTGGTCAATAATCTGCACTATTTACACATTATGTCCCGTTATAGTAATAATGCACCTGAAAAAAATGTCACGCTAATTAGTTTATTGAGTTGTAGTAAAAGTTTAACGTGTATGAAAATCGGAATGCATTCATTAGTTGATTCCTATCAATCATAAATTATGCACCTGTGGCTCTTTTGTAGCCACGGTTAATAATATGATTACGCTCCAGAAAATGCAGATAATTAAATTACACAGATTTAAAAAAAAAGCCCATTTATCATAGCCAGACTGTCAGCTAGTCAATAGGGAATCTTTCTAGAGCACTGGTAGACAGCTATACAGACACAGATGGAGATGCGCACCCATGTGCATGAACACAACATTCAGTCTGCAGATCTAGGCTAAGCCCAGAGAGTTTTGCAAAAGGCAGTATTGGAAAGACTGGTGGCCCAGATACTTTTGTCTTCTTTGCAAAAAAAGAAAAAAGAAAAGAAAACAACTAACGCATTAAAAAAAATGCCCAAGCAAGACACTTCTATTCATACATTCTGTAAATTCAATTTGCAATCCATTCCATTCTTGTCTGGGGGCTTATGAAAGGCAGCAATTTTTTATCAGTTACTTGAGAGACGTTGAGAATACACTGAGCTTTGCTATTGAAATGAAACTGTTCCTATCATCATGCATCCCAAGGAAACTGGGCTGCATCAATAAGTGGTCGATTTCATTTTGAAACTAATCTCCACTGGTCATGAGCTGATTAGGAACAAGTAGACAAGGCTATTGGCTTGACAATTTATATTTGTATCTTTTCCACGGAAGATAGAAATATAGATATGCATGAGTGGGTCAGTAAATCGGTTTTAGCTAGCTATATAAAAAAAAAATTTTAAGTATTCCCAGCAGAGATTATTAAGAAATGCAAAGTTGAGATGTTTCTTGTAAAGTTAATAATCAAGTGATGTCAGTGACATTATGTCCACAGAGCATCTCATCCGCAGATTGACCTGCTGGTCTGTATGACCCACATCTTCAATAATCATACATCTTGTCGTTTCTGTAGTCACATAACCTTATACTAGCCCATCAAAGTCAACCAGGAGACATTGGCATGTATTGTATTATATTATTCCCAATGGGTTGCCCTTAAGCTGAAACAGCTACAGAATTACAATCATTGTCTCAGATCAAGTGCAAACACTCACACAGAGATATATTTATGTTAATAATGACTTGTCTTCCTAAATCAAAGAGACTGGAACGGTGAACTTTGCCGCCTCGGGATGTGTGAGTAAGCAAAACACGTCTTTTTCTTTGCAGAGTGTTCCATACAATATTCATAACTCTGATTATGCACTATTTCTACACACATTTTGTGACATGGTATGGTAAAAATGAAATGTTCCTAACCTTCTCAACAATGGCTATTATATTCACATGGGCTTTGTGTGTGTGTGTGTGTGTGTGTGTGTGTGTGTGTGTGTGTGTGTGTGTCTGTTATTTATTTTTTTGTCAAATGAAGGAAGAAAAATAGGACACTGGGATATTTGGACAATACTATTTTGAAAATATGTATTTTCTGACTCCGATGTTACAGACCTGACAACAGATGCTTTCATGCCCAACATATAACATCTGGCTTATTATAAAACACAACTGTGCACCTGTGGCCACAGAGCTCCAAACAGCACTTAGATACAGTATCTTCTGGTCTGAAAAACATTTTAATGTTGAGGCCCCCTCCACCCTTTGTGGTGATGTTTTTGGTGATGCAAAAGCTGGTGACTAAGACGAGCTCTCATCGGTTGGCTACAACAATTTAATAATAGATCTCTCATCCTTGGATGAGTGTCTAATTATTTCTTTAGTGTTAAAACAAGAGTTAACAGCTTCCTATCAGTTGATCCAAAAGTCTAACCAGTTACTTTATCTGTCATGGATTAACCACCCACTTGGTCAAAAAATTACAAAGATTTAAATTGCTACTGGAATTTCAGTGAGAAAATGCAAATTAAATCCATGTATCTGTAATTGCCCGTGTTATGTAACAGACTGGCTTGAATATGCTTAAGAAAAAAAAGAGCCTTATTAGTGTAATAAGCCATTGGTACAAGATTTAAGAATATTTTACTGAGCCAAGATTAGAGACTTAAATGTTCCAATCTTTCACTGTCGTCTCAAATTTTACTTTGACTTCCAAACTCCTCATTCTCCAAACCCTATATCATCTTCTAGTGTATATATATATATATATATATATATATATATATATATATATATATATATATATATATATATATATATATATAATTTTTTTTTTTAATAAGTAAACCAATATTTAAAGCAGTGCTTTTTCCCTACACAGTACATCAAAAAATGCAAAAGTAAATATTAAATGTCATTACAAATTTAAATACCTATCCATTTGGCAAAAGCTTTATTCCAAACAATAAGAGCTTTACTGTACAAGAAGACTCTGCACAATAGGACACACTGTTCCTGGTCCATCATTAAAAATGAATCCTTTCCAAACATCCCTTTTTGCACTAGCAGCATTCGAAAATGGTTGCATTTTAGATGAAAGAGTGATTACATGTTTATATTAAGCATTATTAGGAATCGTTAGAGTGCAGAAGGTTTACTGTAAACTCTGTTTCACCTCTCTACAATAAAATATGCCACTGATATATAGAGTTAATTTTTCCATTTTGATTGTATTGATTTAAGCACAAGCACACACACACAAACACACAAGCACACACACACACACACACACACACACACACACACACACACACACACACACACACACACACACACACACACACACACACACACACACATATGGACACACACAGGTACGGTTATTACCACAGTGGTAATAAGAATTTTAATCTTCATTTGGGGATTTTACTTTATTTTCCCTTCATAGCTCTGAATACAAACACAAATGTCTGATGTTACTGCTTTTCCCTACTTCCATGTAGCTCTCTAATTTATATCCCTACAGCTTTACATTTTAGGATGGCGTATGAATTATTTACCGCCTGTGTCTCCAAACACCTAAACGCTTACACTCAGCATGCAGTAGATACATCTATGAAACCACTCTCCAATGTTCCAACAGTTTATTCTGGATTTTGTATTTTTTTCCAAATTTGAAACCTGCACAATTTCTCAGGTGAATGTAGCATTTTTCCCTGTGAAGTAATAATTCAGTACATATGCAGCACCATGCTGTGTGTAAAGGAACGAAGCCTGCATCAAACAAGTGCAACAATTATGAAACACTACAGTACATAGTGAAATCAGAAATTAATACAGCAAGCGCGGATGTACTATGTTATTTTGAATAGATTTTTTTTTTAAATAACACTGTTCTCTTTGCTTCTCAATTTTGGCTGTTTTGTAGCAAAGAATCTCAGTGGGATTAAAAAAAAAGATCTTTGAACCAGTTTGAATGTTTTATGTTTAACCTAAATTAAAAAACTGGCTTATTAGTGCATATACATAAGTAAAACAGATGCTTTTCTTGCATACATGCATAGAATCTGCAATATATAAACGGCATGATTGTAAACCTGCCCACAACAATATCTCGTCATACCAGCATAGTTCAATTTAGAAATGATTGATATCTATAATGAGTATAGTAAAAATGTATATCATCATGTGAGCTGATCCTGCAATACAAACCTCTGTTATAGAGTGAGGACAGATTTTACTATAAAAAGAGAGATGTGTGGTATGGTTTTGTGGACTAAGACATGGTTTGAGTAAAGAAAGACTTGGGGCCCAGTTGAATTACATAAAAAAGCACTAGAACTACCCTAATTGGCAGAAAGAAACAAAAACAATACACACAAACAGTATAAACAGTAATAAACAGTAATCGAGTTGGCACTTTATCTAAAAGCAACCTACACAGGGGCTTCGCAGCACGTTCATTAATATTGCATAGAGACTATGCAAAGGAACACAGGAGGATTTGTGGAAGGGTTATTTGAAAACCTAAGAGATGACAAATATTTTTAAGAAGAATATTTCTTTGTTTTTTTTGTTTTTTTTTTCAAATCAAAGCGATTGTTTTGTTTCCGCTAAAGCACATTCATAAAACATTAAACTACTTTGTGATAGAAAGATAGTAAGAAAATCTGGTATACAGTCCATGCAAATACTTATAGTTTTATGCACATGAATATGAAATGCAATCACATCACACTCATTTGTTTGAAGTACATATACATATTTGATATAAGATCAGGTCTGATATAAGTAGTATTCATATTCATATTTTTTTTTCTACTGAGGTATGTCAAGTATTTGCATTCATTATTTATTGCGCTTTATGCCTTGCTATATTTACTTTATTTTCCCCAACTGGTATATCATGTATATTTCAATGCAGTGATATTCTTTGCAGGTACACCTAAGCTCTGAGTCTCAACACCTTGCATTTGTTCTTGTACAAA
Organism: Kryptopterus vitreolus; assembly: GCA_030449085.1. Lineage (NCBI taxonomy): Eukaryota > Metazoa > Chordata > Actinopteri > Siluriformes > Siluridae > Kryptopterus > Kryptopterus vitreolus. The sequence continues at coordinate 9,137,526 of JACRUU010000026.1, read as the reverse complement.
CACAGACATGCCTGAAAAGGTGTGTAAAGACACAGGAAAACAACAACTTGATATTCTTTCGATAAAATGAAGTAACACAGATCCCCAACAAATACTTTTTTCTACTGCTTACTCTACCAGGAAAAAGGGACATGGGACTTTTTGACACAGGGTGATTGTGATGCTGAATCAGTTACAGAAGCAGATTTTATATATTAGGGATGTCAACGTTAACGAATGAACGAAACTCAGTACAACAAAGAACAAAAAAGAAAAATTTAAGAAACTTCAGTACATCCACTCACGCTTCCTAAATTTCTCCGAATTATGCCTACTAACTGCGCATTCAAAGCCACTATATATGACCTACTAACTATAATACCGTATATCACCGTATGGAACCTTACAGAAGCGCATTGTGTTCACAAATCCATATTACAGAAGCTCATATATATGTGTGTGTGTGTGTGTGTGTGTGTGTGTGTGTGTATTCTTATAAATAAAATTACAGTTTATTTTAGTACAGTACAGTTCATTTTATGTATGTATTTTATGATACTAATATAATACATAAAATATAGCATTTCACAAATAAAGCATTTCACTGCATGTCGTAGTGTGTATGTATATGTACATGACAAATAGAAGTTGAAATTGAATTTAGAGAGGGAATAGGTATATCTCCTGGGTATCTGTGCCATTTTTATTTTATTTTATTTTAAAATTAACATGCAAACTTCCAGATTGTGTAATCGGTGGCAGGAGAAAAAGTCAGGACTTGAGTGTCAGGAGAAAAACTTACCTTTTGAATGTGAAATGTAGAGTGATTACATACATAAATATACACCTCTGTAATAATATGTAGTGTTATGACAATGAGCTAACGTAGACATGGGAATTATGTCATAAATCAACATGCATCTACTCTGGAAAGACTGCATTATAGTTCTGCATAAAGTCAGTTGTCCAACATAACTCAGTGATGGTACAAAGGACAAAGCTGTCAAAATGAGAACGAGATGGTGATAGATGTTCCAAGGCTTTAAAATTCCTAACATATTTTTTGTTCCTGTTCTAAACTTATTTTTTTGCAGTGGGGTTTCATTTTGAATTATGGTCTGGGAAGAGACCTGTGAAATGTACAGCCCGTTCTAGAGAAAAATGCAGTTAAGGTTTCTGTCCCGATGTAGATTTGTTGATCATGAATCATATACTTTGACAGAAATGGAAACATTTTCCAGCAAAATATCCAATCACAGGGGCTTTTGTGTTTCATGTAGGAAAATGTAGATGTGAAAGAATCCAAAAAAAAACAAAAGACTAACACATGTGCAGGAACCTTGAAACAACACAGTTTACTTTCGATGAAGGGCACGCGTTTCAATAAAATTGTAATTCCCCAAACATCGCTTCTTCTAGTCTAGTGATTTCAATACATCTTGCTCCAAAAAAGCTCATCATTGTGCTGCAATTGAAAAGTTTCCATGTTGAATTGATTTATTTTTTAAAAAATAAGAAAAGAAACACATACATGAATAGAGAGTGAAGTACTACTTCTACTAGGATTCTACTAGATGTACACAATGTGCATCCACTCTCGCTGGTTTGAAATGAGGTATTTTTTTTCATGAACTCTGATTCTTCTCAGCACAGCAGGGACTCCAGCACATAGAGAACACAGCAGACCACACATGTGAAGCAGTCAGTAACATAAGCCTTCTTCCAAAACAAATAATGTTGGAGCTTTCCAGTTTGCTTGCTGCGTTCTGTTCAGCTTTGGCTTTGATTCTCAGCCATGTACACACTCTGCTCAGTTCAGAGATAGAGAGGGAGAGAAGAGAGAGAGAGAGAGAGAGAGAGAGAGCGAAAGAGATTACATAAATATATTTGGAACAGCAGGTCTCGGGCATGCCACATTAGTCATTACCCCTCCAGCACCACCATCCCAGTGCAGTCCCATACTTAACCATGCCCCAACCAGTTACAGGAATACTGTATGGTCTAGCGATCCTCTTCCATTGATCTATATTCAATTGTTGATTCAGGCAACTGTTTTTCCAAAATAATCTACAGTATATGGTGAATTTAACTGATTAAAATGAACAATGATTGAATCATTGTCAAACTTGCAGCTCAGTATTTTTTTTTTCACCATGGGTTATTATCATGAAGAATGGCTGATTGGCTGAGATTGGCCATTTTGGGCAACTTGACACACCACACACACAAGACACACCATGGCTCACACACACACACACACACACACACACACACACACACACACGCACATTTATTATATATCACACACACACACACCCTTACACACACACACCGCCTTTTACACTTTACATCTACACTTTCACACTTTTCATACACACATTTTCACACACACCTTACACATTCACACACAAAGATATTAACACATCACACTTAACATAATTTCACATTAAACACAAAAATTTAATTGCACATTTTTAATCATTCATTGCACATTTATTACTTTACCATAACTTTTACATTTTCATTTTCAAAGGGTTGCTAGATTTTGTTCATAATTATAGAACATTTCTCCCTTTCATATGATGATTACTTTATAATTATAGACATTTCTGATTCTTACTTATCTCTCCCTTTCAGAAAAACTTATTGATTACTTAATATTTATTTTACTCCGGAAAGTATTCTTTTAATAATAATTTGTTGCTAACAAATTAATTTCTTTTTAATTTCAATGTACATTTTGTTATGTGGTTTCAGTTGTAAAATATGGTACGTGGCTCCTTTAAGAATTATGTACCGCTTGCTTTTCATATAAACTGGTCATATGTTTAGGCTATAGGAGGCATGTCCAAAGCCCGGCCGCAGCCTCCGTCATAAAATCAGTTTTATGTGGCCCGCCAGTCCTGTTGGCCACAGTATAAAATATATGCATACAAAAAAAAGCTATTTGATGTTCCACCACAAGATGGCAGTAGACCTGTGGTCAGACGCTCCCTTAACAACGTCAACAAAGAAGGAGGAAAAGCTATAAAATGTCAAAAAATACTACAAAACTCCACTGTATTATTCACCAAAAGTTCTCTATGCTAAACATCTGAAATATGATCATGTTATGAAGCTGGCTTGAGGCTATTCATTATATTCACTCCAAAGCCCTATGTCACTGACATTTTCAGAAGTTTGTACTCCACATCCAGGCTGAATATGGAGATGTTGTCATACAACAATGTAAGATGCTCAGTCAGGGGTCTGTACTGCAGCGTTTTTCTTTTTTACTTCAGTTTAGTCTTTTGAGGTGAATAAATTCTCTTAAAATCTCAGCCAAATGATTTTTGTAATGATCAAAACCGTTGTCTTTTCAAACTGTGTATTATTTGTTCTCTTGTTTTTCAATTGACAATCAAACCGTGCCTTCTAAACCCAAACAAATTAAATATTAAAAATAAATTCGGTCCAGCAGCCCATTTTTCCGAGTCTAAAATTGAAATAATGAAGAACACTGCCTTTTAATATCCAATTCAAAATCAATTTTTTTTGTCCATTGGTCCATTGAAAAATGAACAAGTGATACATACATGATTGATAAAGCCCTCAATGTTTTGTACTTCTGAATAAGATAACCCCGTTAGTGTTATTTTCCTGTTCATAGGGTTTTCAATTTATGGGTTTATAGTGAGCATGTAATAGTGAACAATATATGTTTCAAATGAACCTAGATATGATTCATCTTCCTGAAAGTTTTTTCCAAACAGACTTTTTTGTTATTTTTATATGGTCTTCAAATATTAAAGGCAAAGAAAATTGGTAAAAGCTTATTTATTTGTGTTATGTGTGAAGAAATGAAAAGTATCCCATTTGCAATACAAATGTTCAGTGTTAATGCTTCAAGAAATACCCAGGTGAATGGTACTTCTACCTCACCAAATCTGGCCCTCCTTGCAAAAAGTTGGGACACCCCTGAGTTACAGTATACGAAATTTGTGAACACAATGCGCTTCCCTAAGGTTCCATACAGTAATATACGTTAATATAGTGAGGAGCTCATACCTGTTGTGAATGTGCAGCTAGTAGGCGTAATTCAGGGAAATTTAGAAAGCGTGGGTGGATGCACTAAAGTTTCTTTATTCATTTGTTCTTCTTTGTTCTTTGTTGTCCGGGTTTCGGGTTTTTTTGTTCGTTCGTTGCCAACACTGGTTTTGTTTCGTTGGCATTCGCCAACACACCAGAACGCAGAGTGAAGGAACAAATGAATCACATATTAATGCAATATATATATATATATATATATATATATATATATATATATGGGTGTGTGTGTGTGTGTGTGTGTGTGTGTATCAGGGTCTTCCTAAGGTTGAAATGGCCATTATGAAAGACATTTTGCACTTTGCGCTTGCTTTTTAAATTTACATTTACTTTTACAGCATTTGACAGAGCAGGGCGACTTACAACTGAGCAATTGACGGTTAAGGGCCTTGCTCAGGGGCCTAGTTAAGGGCCTTTGCTCAGGATCTTCCGGCCCAGACTAGTTTAACCACTGGGCACCCACTAGTGGGGTTTGAACTCGCGATCTTCCGGTCCAGAGTCCAACATCTTAACCACTGGGCTTGAAATCCATCCTTCCCGAGTCCCATGATGTCTTAACCACTGGGCTACCACCTCCCGAACGATGATGTTGAAGACTTTGGACACACATAAATATTAGAATATATATATATGTATAGAGCAAAGATTAATTTGTTTATAACTGAAGGAAAGGAAAACAAACTGGAAAGTAATAGCATGATTCAGCCTGTATTTGCAAAATTTTTATGTTTGTATCTTCCATATACTTGCTTTGTGCATATGGTATATATTACCAATATTAGTTAATTATTTGTATGTTTGTGGAAGTTCTGCTTGAAAAATTAATTCACGCTTGCTGGATTTGTGTTACTTTAAAAATTTAGAGTTGTGGTTTTGGTCTGTGTGTGTGTGTGTGTGAACCTTATCCAGATTTGTTTGGTCCAGATTAACAGATAAATTGTTTCTGCTCCTCGAAAAAAATATTACCTTGCATTTCATCATTTTGCCCATTTCTGTATTTGACTGAGGAGTTTTTGTGTTTCAAATAATTAACACAACACAACAAGGAGCATATGCTCCATTGAGATATGCTAAGAGTAAGAATCAGCATATGCCTTGCAAGTTAATAAGCATAGTAGCATTTTCACTTCTAATCTATCATCCCTCCTATGTTATTATACAAAATACTCTTTTCTCTTTACACTGAGCCTTCTTTGAGGTCAATGTGTAGAGTATTTTCACTGGGGTCTCTTTACTCAGTTTGTATTCTCTCACAGCCTTCTTAATGCCCTTTGCACTAGAGACTGTTGTCTAGTCCGACACTGCAACATAAGAATAGAAATTATTCATCAGTTTCAGCAAAAATGCATGCTGGAACAAGCGCTGCTTTCTATATAAATATATGCATGAGGTTTCCATACTGTTTGAACACTCATGTGCATTTATCCGCAGATGACACAGCGGTTTATTTCTGTGCTCATCTCTATTATTTCTTAACCGGAAGAAACAGAGGAATGTTTGGCTTTATTTAGAAATAGCGACCGTTCCTGAGACTGATTCCACTCGTGCACTAGTGATTTCTGAACTTTTTAAAAGATAAGTAAAGATCGGGTGACTGTGATGACTTTCCTCACCCAGTGGACCATCTTAGATCATCTGCTTCTCTTGAAAATGGTGATCTTGTGTTTGTTCTGCTTCATCTGGTGTGCTTTTGTGCCAACATGCTGATAAACATTGCATGATTAAAAATGACTTGATTTGGTGTCTACTTTTGTGATGCTGGGGATAGGGTTATTGTTGTTATTTTTATATTAAACTAGACATTAACTGGATTAGAGCAATGTAATTAATTCACTTTTGTTTTCACCAAAAGCATTCTTCAAAGCTTTTTATATGTAGGTATTCCTACCCTTTGTGAAGACCTGCTCTGTACATCGTATATGTCTTTCTGCTTGGGATTGTTACCACAGGAGAATAATAATAAAAACAGCCGCAACAAAAGGTGAACCTAATGCCTAGCATTTTGTAAACCAGACTGCCCGAAGGGACATATAGCATTGTGCAGTAGAGCCAAAGTTTAGAGGTATTTTCTCAATCTACTCTATGAAAAGATGCATTGCTCTTTACAGAATCCTTAATCATTATGCTTTCCAAAATTGATAAGGTATTATTGTAAATTAAAAGCACATATCACACACATCAGCATATGGACAATTCCAGATATGTCATTTTTGTTTAATTAAAAACAGCAAAATGTGGACTTTTATATGTGTACCACTTAACAAAGAATATCTGTTTTCATTGATTGTTCAAGTGTCACATTTGATTAGAAACATGATTCATAGTGTGAGGGGAATGAAAACGGGGATCAAATTGAACACCAATTTCCAGAGTAGACAACCTGTGTTCATCTTAAGAGTCCAAACTGGGGTGCTTTCACCAACTTCACCACATTTTTTGTAGAAAGCAAGTATTTTGAAAGAGTGGAGATATAATTAGGGTAGGGAATCGAAAAAATCAATTTTGAGTCTTGAATCGGATACTAGCATATTTATTTTCATCTTACGTGGTAATCTATACATCAGTTTACAAGGATGGACTTGTCAGGATCTAGAGGGAGAAACTGTCTGTTTCGGGACCCGCACTTCTGGGAGCGTGCTTCCGATGCGCCGGTGTTTCCCACGCCATGATGATTCTCGTCTGCTTCTCATGTCTCAGGGATTTTTTCCGCCATCTATTTGACTCATCTATTTGGCTCTTAATCATATTAAAGTTCTTTTGTATTTGGCCCTTGTATCTCACCTTGGATCCTTTATGTAACCCGTGAAGCTAATTGTAATAATCGTAATAAACGAATATGTTACAAACAAGGTGTCACGACCATCATGACTAAGAATTGGTTCATCTTATTGATTCAAAACAGTGAATCGATAAGAATTAGAATCCATAAAATTTAACTAGACTCTAGACATAATTACCTGTTATATGTCCTAGGACATTAACAAGCTCATTTAAATTTCCACTGTCCACTAGATTAAAAAAAAGAAAAAAAGGGAGGGTAAGGAAGAATCCCCTGTGCAAGCCTGGGTAGGGTGATTGGCACCATGGTGCACATTTTGGCAGGGTGTAAAGTGGCATTCACCCAAGGGAGGCACAAGTGGCGGCATTATGAAATGCTCATGTCACTCGCTAACACCCTGGAGCAGTAGAGACGCAAGAAATAGCAAATCTAAGTGAGACAAACAAAACTGTCAAAAGTGTGAGCAAAAAGAGGAAAGCCATCAACTACAAAGGATCCATAAAAAAACAACCTTCTGCAGTCATGGGATATGACAGTGGATATAGAAGAAAAATGGTACAGTTCCTACAAGTTGTCCAAACAAGCAGTATTTTGCAGCAGTATTTTGCATGATGGGACAGCTGCTGAAATCGTGTGTTGCGGGCTTCGCTAGAGAAGGGAGTAAATGTGGTGATGGACAGTGACTTGGCTCCCACTGCTGCCCTGCTAATGAGGCCATTGTGGTTCAGGGTCGAAACACCAAATAAATGTTGAATGGATAACTTTTTGTCCAAGACCTGTCAGGGAAACCGGTGACTGAACCGGTTTTTTGGGGCATTTTTTTGAAACCTCTATTTCATTTATCCTGTCAAATTCTTCCAAACGAGGAAGCAAATTCATGTAGGGCATTTTCCGTGGATTATTTTCATTTGTCCAGTAGGTGGCACTTAATGAAATTAACATTCTACTGTAATTTAATTACACTTTTTTTCTCAGTAACTGTAACAAATTACTGTTACTTTTAATTTGTAATTCAATTTGCGTTACATGTGACCTGTTACTCCCCAACGCTGATAATACATTTGAGTTCAGTGATGGATCGGGACGGAAAAGGAACTCTTGATATCCCTCTGTCAAATCATCAGTATCCACTTTACAATCTTTGTGTCATAGATGGTGTTTGTAGATGTAAATCAACCTATAACTAGCTGCTGCCCTTCAAAAGTATGCTGAGTTGGTTTATAACAAAGGACAGCATGTTTCCAAGCTTCTGGATAATTGAATGTAAATTAGACTAATTTATTCGACTACTTGTTAAATTTGTACTATCAAATAATGTATTAAATAGGCTATGAAGTCATTGAAGTTTCACATGGAGTTAACGCTATTGATTAGTGTACCTCAGATCTGCATGCTGGTGAAAATACAACCAATTTTACCAATACAACCAAATTGGTAAACCGAGCAATGAATAGCAGGTAGAATGCTACTGAAATGATGCTAAAATAATTAAAGCTACACATCACAAAGTCCATATGATGTACATTTGGTTTGACGTACAAATTTATTAGGGCAAAAGTGAAAGGTTCCGGTGCTGCAACTGTATTTAATACAAATTCAGTGTCATGTGGTAATTCCCTGCCCCAGAAGTCTGTGTACATGAAATATACAGCACAAAATAAGCTTTAGTCTCGGCTCATTTGAAATTTGCCAATGTATAAAAAGAAAACACTTTGCTATAGTTAAGAATAGCCTTCGGATTTGCTATTTAAATATTTTGAAATCCTCCATGGTGTTATCTAGCCAGATGTAAATTGTACTTTAGGTTAAACTCTAAATTTGCTCTAAATCTGAAATTCACTCTTGCCTCTTCGAGACTCTGGACTTAATAGTCATTGACAAAAGGGCAGGGCTGCAGCATTTTCTATGCTAGTTTTAATTGGGGTTACGTGTTGAGTGAAATTGAACGCCTTCCCATAGAAAAGCTGACAGGATACTAATGTGTCGGGGTGCACTGTTGATAAATTGGGGCTATGACATGAAATAACCTCTTAATAAAAAAGAACAAAAGTCAATTGACATTTCCACTGTTTCATTCTTTTCCTCTACTTGCTTATTTGTCTCCTCCTTTGTACAGTATGAAACTCTGTTAAAAAGAAAAAAAAAAGATGTAAGTTCAGAACCCAAAGGAAATCTTTGGCTAATTGTACTATATAGTGTTCCCTGAGGTGAGGAAACAATGAAGACTGCTCTAATTTCTGTCTGTATATTCATAATTACAGCAGTTGGGTCACATGCCCAGTCTGTGTAGTACTATTTCTGTGCCACAGCTGTGAAGATTTTGTCTCAATTTCTGATTGATCCCAGTTAAATCTGAAACTTGAAATTAAGATTAAATTGAGTACTATAAGTAAATGTATGAGAAAATGCGATCAAAGCATAACAATATTTATTCATTCATTCATTCATCTTCTACCCCTATATGCGATCTTCCCTCGGGTCACGGGGAGCCTGTGCCTATCTCAGGCATCTATGGGCATTAAGGCAGGATACACCCTGGATGCAATGCCAACCCTTCGCAGCGCACACACACACTCACATTCACACACACATTCATACACTAGGGACAATTTTCCAAGGTGCCAATCAACCTACCGTGCAAGTTAATGGACCAGGGGAAACCGGAGAACCCGGAGAAAAAACCCCTGAGGCACGGGGAGAACATGCAAACTCCACACACACATGGCCGAGACGGGAATCGAACCTGGACCCTGGAGGTGTGTGGCGAACGTGCTAAACACTAAGCCACTGTGCCCCTCTAGTGCTCAGTGGCTTAATATTATTATTATTATTATTATTATTATTAAATATATATTATTAAAATTATTACACTTATTTAAAGCTGATTACCAAAATATTTTCTTTTTCATCTAGTTTAGTTCAGTAGTGTATTCAATAGACTATGGGAATAGGAAATCAGCTAAATTGTATTATTAGTGGCAAGGCCCAAGGACAGAAGGTTGTTCTAAGATTTCCTCCCAATTAACCGTCAGTGCTATGGTATGAATTACAATCTTTTCAGAAAATCGGCAAAGTTCAAAATATCCCATTCACAATAATCTGCCTGTTACCATTTCGCTCACGTTGTGAAATGCAAACAGCCTGAGACCATGTTGAATTATAGCTACAATGCACATCATTATTTGTTCACATAGTGTAAACAGCACTACTTGTGCATACAGAGTGTGCTCAATTCAAATGGGAGAGGGAACACATTGACCAGCTTGCATTGCGCTATAAACACCCTCATAAACTCACTCAAACTGTCTGCAGCATACGGCATGAAATGTTTTCTTCCTTTAAAAAACAGGCAGTTCTCTCAAATCAACAGAGAAGTTTATTCAAAGTGATTGCCCTTGAAAAGAGCAGCATCAAAACCGTGACCTCTACAGTCCTGAGATTTCCCAACAGAGCTGTTTTCCTCATTCTCTAGCTGGCCCGTTCCCTTTTGTCAGCACAAGCTCCTTTTCTATGTCCTTCTTCCGAGTTTATTACAAATGAATATGACAGCTGAAGAGAAAATGGGCCCATCAGTTAGTGGCACTGGAGCCCAGATATGATGGATGATGAGAAAGTTCCCCTCTAAACTTGGGGCTCTGACCTTCTTGCAGGTTATGTTACATGTATCTTGGCCTTTTTACAGATAAAGAGGCAAACCTCATCAGCTTTGAGATTCCGACAGTTAGCAGCGCATCAATCCTCAAGGTTCTTGTGCAAGGGGCCAAGGACACAACAAATGCAGTAAATTGAACAGCACTTTTAAAAAGCATTAGAGGTGTTTTTTTAAGCGTTTTCTAAAATGTCAAACTGTTCTTAAGAACTGCACAAGGTTCTAAAGAGACATGAATAGACAAATGCTAAATTTCACGAACTGTAGTAATTGTTTATAAAACAACACTTTTATGAAAAACAAGTTTTTTATTGCGATTCAAAAGACAAGAATTTTGGAGAAGTTTACTGTATGTAATGTAAATCTATCAAATATCAGTTTAACCTGTAATTGTTTATCCTACATTTAATTAGTTAAAGTGAAGTGTGAAGTAAAAGAAAGTGATACATTATTTATGTGTAATATATATATATATATATATATATATATATATATATATATATATATATATATAATATGCTGCTAGTCATATCCATCACACTGAAAGATTTATAACCTGATATTATTTTAAAAGAGTTATGAGGATTAATGCATAATCCAGGACTTACATACTAGCATCTAGAATCATTATTTAAAATTTAGCGAATTTGATTAAACAATTATATTCTGTCAATAAATCTCTACAAGCCTTTTAGTAGAACCCAAGCCAAAGAGAAATTCTACAATTCAGGAAGGGATGAAAAAAAAGAATGCATGCTTTTGAGAAATATGAAAATCTGATCGAGAAGTACTGTAATATATTCTGTTTAAAATGGTCAAGCCATTACTGCTTGAGATTAATATAAATGATACATTTAAATAAATGCTCAAACATTACTAAAACAGCAAGCATAAAGTGTTAAAAAATGCACATATGTATGATACATTTTTAGGTAGAATAAAATGCTGTAAACTAGGAATGCTTTTAAAAATAAAAGTGTTCATATTTTGTTTTTATCAATCAATATAAAACCCATGATGTGCTTATAAAACAGTATCAAGGTATACTTGCACACTATTTTTGAAGGTAGTTGGCCAGCAGAATTTTTCCAAACACCTTGGAGAACTAACCATGGATCTGCGGTGGGTGTAGGCTGCCCCGAATCCCTCTGCCTCTTCACATAATCCCAGACACATCAGAGATCAGGGCTCTGTAGGGACCAAACCCTCACTTCCCCAGCTAGTACTGTTCTTCTCTACACTGAAGAAAGTTCTTAATGATACTAGCTGTATATCTGGGGATTTTGTCCTACTGCAGAATAAATCTGGGACCAATCAGATGCCTATCTGATGTTACTGCATGATGGATAAGTATCTGTCTGTATTTCTCAGCACTGAGGGCACCATTACTCCAAAGCACCATTTTGGAATCAACCATACTTTACTGTTTCCTGCAGACAATCTGCACTCTTTAGCCCTTTGATGAAAAAGGCAGCCTCCTGCTACATACAAATATTTCAAATGTGGACTCATCAGCCGAGTGCCATTTTTTCTGCATGCCAGCCGCTGTGTTTTTATGCTTAGTTAAGTCACTTATCCTTGTTTCAACATTACGTTTTGTGGCTTTTAGCTGCAAAACCACCATCAGAAGATGGATGTACCTGAGTCCCACTGGTTGCCATTATTTTTTTTTTTGCTGATGGCATTGTTGGTAATCTTTGGAAATTGAAGGGAAGCAAGCATGATATGACTTTCATCTACTGCATTAAGTTTCCTTGGCCGACCACTGAATCTATGACCCTGTGACTGTGTTTCAAACTATGTATGAAATTGATGGACCTGGTTGGTATTAATGGTTAATAATACACCTAACTGCGATCCTACAAAATCCCTGACTTTGTTCAAGTATACCATGTGTTCAAATGTATTCACACCTTCTGGCCAAATAGTAGTAACACCAAATATTGATTTGCTTGAGATTTTTCTTCTTTTTCCTCACTTTGCATTTTGTAAATTTCTTAAAATAAATTATTAAAATATATGCATTACATATTTTATAGCATTTATTCACACGTGCCTAATACTTTTAAATATTATATAATATAAATATTCCTCTTATACATTTGCATTTACATTTGCAGCATTTGGCAGACGCCCTTATCCAGGGCGACTTACAACTGAGCAATTGAGGGTTAAGGGCCTTGCTCAAGGGCCCACTAGTGGCAACTTGGTGGTGGTGGAGTTTGAACCCGTGATCTTCTGGTCCGGAGGCCAACACCTTAACCACTGGGCTACCACATCCCTGTGAAGAATACCACTTATTCTCTTGAACCGCCTAACTATATATAGTACATACATATCAAACAGGTATTGACAGTCATATAATAGCACACACACGCACACATATCAATATATACATATATATATATATATATATACACACACACACACACACACACACACACACACACACACACACACACACACACACACACACACACACACACTTATAACACATCTGCATCCGCACCATATATCATATGAAATCAAGTGAAAAAAGCACCACTAGATATAGATACTAACCACTTCTCTTATATTCTGTAACCAAGGATACCTGTTTTCTAGCTCCCCCCAGGTACTTCAAATGCACCATGAAAACAGCTTTGCTCCCAATGCTGCTCCTCACGTAACATTTATTTTTTTTATCCAGGCGTTATTCCTTTATACTCTGAACTCAAAACAAGTAACACTGAAATAAATTACTGTGCATGGCACTTACAGAACTGACAAAGCCCTCACTGTGAATAAAACCTTTTTATTCGCCTGCTGTGTTACTTTTGTTGTTCTAATGTATTTGTTTTCGTCCACGTTTTTATCCAGTCAGAAATTCCATTCAAGTCAAGTCACGAGTCAGTCGAGTTCAAATTGCGAGTCAGTCAAAGTGCGATTCAAGCCTGAGTTCCTAACTGAATTCCCATCTCTGGCTTGAAATAATGCCTTGGGCACGGTTCAAAAACGCAACATCATATAAAAATAGAAGACAATATATAACCGAATAAAGAAAGCCCCAAAGCGAGTGACCTTTGTATACACCTAGTTCAACTTGACCTCAATGAACTGGAATCAGTTAAACAAACTGTCAAACGAAGTTGCTATTGCATTATACCTGTATAGTGTAGACTTATACAGAAGACGCATACAGCCAGTGTGTAAACAACATCTGCTCAACTTGGGCAAACCTTATAAAGTTGAAAAGTAAATTAAGAAGAAAGCAATTTATTGGGTTCAAGGTGGTACATGAGACAACAGAAACTGGGTGTCAGCAAACTTATGTCTAAACATTTATGAAAGCTGGCTCAAACAGTCATTGACAGTTATATAGTAGCATACACGCACACAAACACACACACACACACATATATAGCACATATATATATATATATATATATATATATATATATATATATATATATATATATTAATAATTATATCTATATATATATATATATATATATCTATATATATATATATATGTGTGTGTGTGTGTGTGTGTGTGTGTGTGTGTATATATATATGTATATATTGATATGTGTGCGTGTGTGTGCTATTATATGACTGTCAATACCTGTTTGATATGTGTGTATATATAGTTAGGCGGTTCAAGAGAATAAGTGGTATTCTTCATTCTCAAAAGTGATTCAAGAGAATTTGAGTGTTTAAAAAGATGTGCATGATCTCAAGGATTAGGTGTAACTTACAACTAAGTATTTGATGTTGCAAAAGTAGTTAGTGTAGTTCATATTCTCCTTTGAAAACATGAAAAATACATTTGGACAGGGTTGCAATCTTTCAGTCTTTATTGGTGCATGTAGTAAATAACAAAGCTATTCAGGGATAGTATCATCTGTCCCATCTGCTCATATAACAAGCCTGCTTTCTCATCAGACAGCCTTCATTATGGCTTTTTGATTGCTGCCTCTAAAGAGAGATTGATTTTAAAAAGTTTTTGGCGATTTCATAGAATTTCTCTCACCTGATGCTTCTGGGAAACTCGCATAGGACTTGCTATAATGGACGTTTGACGACCCAGTGTCACTGACTGTAATTTCGGAACCGTGCAGGCACAGAGCAACAACTTTCACAGATGAAAATCAAAAAAAAGGGGGGGGGGGAGGGGCACTAGAGGTTTACCAAACCAGCTGAGTAAATTGAAAAGCTTTTTCTCCCTTGTTATTGCACCAACAAAAAATGACATTTCTGCCACATACTGTTCTGCAGTCATTTTGTTTTCCCCTTTACACTTGCAGTGGAGTGCTGTCGGAATCAAAATGACGAGTTGGTTGCAGGTTTTCATCCTGTACAAGCAAAAGTCACAGCTCATAGACTCAGTGGTCATTTGAGAGCCGAGACAATCTTATTAAACAGGAACTATCAGATGTGGTGGCTGCATGGCTGGAATAAAATAACAATCAGGCATCCACACCAGTGCTCAGTGGATAGGATTTGACACTGGCTCATAGGTCCCTCCAGACAACACTCATCCACTGTCATGACTGTCTCAAATAATGTTCCTATAACAGTTCTGTTTAACTCACTTAGGAGGCCAAGGTGTTGGATCTGTTAAAAGAGGAACAGCCTATGAACACGGCTGTGTTTGACAAAATACCATTATTATTATTATTATTATATTATTATTATTATTATTATTATTATTAGTATTATTATTATTAAATGGTAGTGTATCATACTGAATAATCTTTTCCCCAATAGAATCTTTATAACTACCGTTATTTCTCACTGGAAAATAAACCTCAAGGATATTGTGGGAAGCATACCACATAAAGATAAATTACACATACCAGATAAATTTGTCTAAACTAATATATTTTAGGGACTAGACATCGCCTTGTCTTATGTTATACTCACTCCAAAAATGCATCAAATATTAACTAGAAAGTGTTCAATAGGTTGAGGTTAGAGCTCGATAGAAGGCTCGTCAAGATTTTTTTCCCACTCCAACCCATATTATCCATATCTTCATGGAGCTGGAATTGCATATAGGGGCATAATCATGCTGGGAATGTTTCAGGTCAAGTGAAGGACAAATGTAATATCACCAGATCACCAAAGACATCTCATACAGTTGTCTACCTCCAACGTTTTGGTAACTTTTGTGGAGGAACGACATATGCCTGGAAATGCCAGGTGTCCCAACACTATCTAATAGAAATCTACAGTAGGCTTATAGTAATTGAATCTCCAAACAAAAGCACTTGAATAAAGCACTTGTTTAGAATAAATTTAAGTGGCTCCTTTATCACAGAAATGTGACCGCGCATTATTTTTTGTCCGTTATATGCACAAACTGTAATAGTACTTACAAAAACTACATCCACTCCAAAGCTTTCCAAACTTTACATAGAAAGGTTCATTATACAGTGTGCCTCACTTTTAATGACAGTCTGCTGCACTATTAAGCATTTCTCTAATATGAGGTCTGTTCCACTTGAATATGAGTGCACTGCTCCTGTATTTAACGGTCTAATGTTGTAATACAGAAATATCATTCTTGTTTTTTCTTATTTATTTATTTATTTATTTTTAATGATGACTGTTTGACATTTATTTTAAACACACAATATGTAAATGCAGCATGGGTTGCTGTTAAGTTGATGAAAACATTTTTAACCTCTGATTATGTGCATGCATTTATTAGCAACCATCTCTCAAAAGAATTGCACAAAATAACGCCTTTCCAAATGTTTGCACAAATTAGCATAGAGGTGAATTTATAAGCATTTGTTTGGTATCCACAAAAAGAGGGGAAAAACAGCTCTGCAATAAACCCATTCTTTCGTCTGAATTGTAGATGTAAAAAGCAGTTATTAACTATAATTTTGTAAAATGCTGAGCGGTAAAGCTAAATCCCCTGATTATTGGCAAGTACTGTTTATTCATCAGAATAAATAGTGAAATGGGCAGTTGGGGATTTAATAACACCCTTCTTTTTCCAGAGAACCGCGATGAATAGCTGATAAAACACACGCAAACATTGTAATGGTGGCTTTCAACTTACATCCAGAGTGTATGTGCATGAATAATTGTTATATGCTCCTGTTTTTTTGTTTTCTATGCATGGCCGTAGCCTCGGTGCTCTTCCATTTACAGATATTAGGACAGTGATATTGATGTAATCAATGCTATTCTGTTATTAAAAAGTGTCTCAACTGCTCGACCGCACCGAAAAGGAAGGTGACTGTATGTTTGTCTGGTAGCCAATACACACACA
Organism: Kryptopterus vitreolus; assembly: GCA_030449085.1. Taxonomy (NCBI): domain Eukaryota; kingdom Metazoa; phylum Chordata; class Actinopteri; order Siluriformes; family Siluridae; genus Kryptopterus; species Kryptopterus vitreolus. The sequence continues at coordinate 9,120,765 of JACRUU010000026.1, read as the reverse complement.
AATTCACAACACATGCCAATATCTGGGATATTACAGGATTAATTTGGATTATATATATATATATATATATATATATATATATATATATATATATATATATATATATATAATTATATATATATATATAATCTATATATATATATATATATATATATATATATATGTGTGTTTTTAAATAATCTAGTAAATATTCTCCACAGCTTCAAGACAAATTACATGCTTCGATTTTAGCATGTCACATTTCCCCATTTCAACACATAAATATAGGCTAATAGTTTCCTCTTTAAAAAATTCTTTTAGAAAATTCGTCATTTCACTGCCTAAACAGGGATTGAAACATGCTGCTTGATGTTTGCTGCCCTTGAATAGTTGCCATAATCATGCTGGGTCTGTTTAAAGGATCAAAATCAAATTGAGCACGATCCAAATGCTTGTTGTTAGGCTTCTAATTTTGCCTAATCATGCATTTAACCGCCTATCTGGGTTTGGAACGAAACTGCTTTTGATCATCACCCCGGTGTATTTCTAACAGGATAAACCTCTGTCCTGGCGAGTCACTAACTCAAACACACATGAATCAAATGGCCTCAACATTGAAGTCATTTAAAGTCAAAGCACTTGGAAGTTTACCGTTACAAATCAGTTACAAGCAATTTACAGAGTGTATACGAAATCTGTCACTGATACCGTGTCTTGATTTAAAAGGATCCCAAGGTACCAGGAATGCCAAGTATTTAAGTAAAGTCCTTTAAATACAATGTTATAAATGTTAAACACTAAAATTATGATCTGTTTTGCTGAAGCATGTGAAACAATATGTTTTTTGCTTGTTGTGATTCGAGATGTTTTTCCATCCATGCCACATGTTTGATAAGATTCATGTGTGTTTTTTGAACATCCCATTCCACATTTAGTTCCCCCATTTTCTGTTATCGTAACCTCCACACTTCTGGAAAGATGCTTGACTAGATTCTGGAGTGTAGGTGTAGAGATTTGTATTCAATCATCCACAAGGGTTTTAGTAAAGCCAGGTACTGATGTATGGTTAGGAGAGCTGGGGTGCAGTCAGAGTTCCAATTTATCCCATCAGGGTTGCTCTATTGCAGGAGACTTTATAAAATACATTATGATTCAATAGCTTAGAATCATCTTTACCAGACTCAAGTAACAATGTTTCACTTAAGGTCCTGACACAGAATAAATGATGGATAGACCATCTTATATTTGACACTAGAATATTGTGATATAGAGAAGTGTTCACCTCACTGAATGCAAGGTTCCCAAGAACACCGGCTGCAAAGCATACCCAAATCATCACCCTTTCACCACCATGCTTTCCAGAGGTGTTGATATGTATGTTTGATGTGTGCTGATATGTCGTGTTTAATGTTTGCCAAACCTGGTGCATAACATCTCCCCTATGGTTTAAGTCTAAGTCTTAGCCATGCCGCTATGTTCTTTTTATAGAGAAGGTGCTTCATCCTGGCAACTTTCCAAACAAATTATTTTTGTTCAGCCTTTTTTTCTAATTTTACTGTTATATAATTTCACAAAGGGAGTCCTGTGTAATTTTAGATGTAAGAATATTGCAGTGTCTGACCTGGGGTGTTGAATTTGCAGGGATATGCACTGTTTAGGAGATTGTCATCCGAATATGTTCCACTTTTGAATAATCTTTCTCACTGTAGAATGATGAGTTTAAAATGTTGTGAAGATGGATTTGTAACTCTTTCCAGATGTATGGGCAAAACAATTGCCTTTCTAAGACCACTGTTGTTGTCTCTCCTTGGCATTGTGTTGTAAAAAAGCAAAATTTTAAGAACTGATAAAGGCCAGATTATTTGTATTATGTTCTGTTATGTATGTTTTACATACATACAAGTTCATGTAAAAGGACATGCAAAAGATACTGAAAAGTACTAAAATAAAATGTATAATATAAAATAATAATAATAATAATAAAATAAAATGCAATCTTGACATGTATCTTTGAAATTAATATTCATAATATATAATAAATTCAAGATGAACTCTTAACACATATTAGCCAAAATAATTCCACCACAGCTTTGCACAGCATTTACCATGAACATTATCACGTTTATATATATATGTGGTAAATCCAGTGTGTTTAGACCTCGAGGACCTGTCTAATTGTGACTGAACACTAGCAGTATACATCAATAGTATAACTGTGTCATTACCTCAGCTTTTGGATGAGAATAACATAGACAAGTGTAAGTGTGCTTAAATATGATCTCTACTAATGCTGAATCAACACTCTTGAGAGAAAATCCTCTGACAAATGCATATAAAATCTAATGGGAATTTATGTGAAAGTGGGTTCTGTGGATTGATGCATTGTAGTGTCAAATAATAGCAAGAATATGTAAGCAAAAAAAAAACATCTAATCTCGTCCTTCCAAAATTAACTAAACTCAGAAATTCTCCCACATCTAGAAGCTAAGCTGCTATCTCAAATCTCCATCGCTGAAGTCTGACCGTGGCTTACTTTGGCACGTACACAGTCTTAAAATGAAAAGGACAAGAAGGTGACACACTTGAGGACATTGCTGAATTACAGAGATAAATGCAACCTAAAATGACTCGACCCTGATCCACAGAGTAATGGCCTCTATTTCACACTACGTGGCTTTGCTGGACACTGAAACACAGGCATGGAGCCCTCCTTGGGCTAGGTTCCTCCATGGGCACCTTTTTATCTGGCTCTGATATAAGAATTGACCTTTTTTTCATGGTGTATTTCACCTAGGACATGTAGTTTTCCCAGCTTGTGTTTTGCGTTCCTTCACAACGGGAATTTTTTTAACCATTTTTAACACCTTCAGAATAGTTTTCAAGTTATTCTTAGGGAGATAAATGATATTACAAGTGTAATAACTGTAATCATTGGTAAGTGCTCTCGAGATCTTTACAACTGGCGATTTTACATCAAAAGCACTGTTTCAAAAATAGGTGTTATTATATAGGTTATTAAAAAAAACACCTACAACAGCACCTGATGTTATAACAAATTACATAAATTTAAACCAAACTTTGTCTAAAGTAACTGTTAAACATAACTGTGAATGAAGTGTGAAAATGTTAATGCAGGTGCACAAAAGTGTATATATATTGTGTGCTTATCAGTGAATATTCATTGATGTCCAGTTTTGTTGGGTCTTTCTTTATTTCACTAATTCTGGTTTAGATTTAAATGGCCCTCCAAATCCTTCAGATAGAAAATGCACTTACGCAATGTGAACTTAATATATTTGGCAAATTTCTTGTATGTGATGTTATTACTGTGATTCTTGTGAAGGTCTGATGCAACCTTAAGACACCTTCCTGGTCTGATCCAGCCATGAGAATAATTTCAATACATTTTTCTTTTGTCAAAGTCTATAATAAGACTAAAATAATCAAAGGCTATAATAATAATAATAATAATACAATTAATTACATATTGTAAAAAAAATAAAAAGAAAATCCCATATTTATAAAGACTTATACGACACCCATTAGTCTTGACCAAAATTTAGTTTTTTATTTCAATATTATTTCATTTGTATAGAGTGTTTAACACTGGGCATTGTCAAAAAGTAATTTTACAATTGATTAGAATAGATAGATTCATTTAATAATATACCTTGGCATTTCTGCTTTCAGGAAACAACTTCTTGTCTCTGGTAATGAAGAAAAATGTCAAATTATAATTATTTAAATACGTCAGTTATGTAGGTTTCTCTCTCTCTTCTCTCTCTCTCTCTCTCTCTCTCTCTCTCTCTCTCTGTGTATATATATATATATATATATATATATATATATATATATATATATATATATGACTGGAATTTTTTATGCAAAATCTTTAAGAATTCTAAAGGGCTACAGAATGATCAGTCAAAAACATTGCAACAGAAGTGTATTCTACCTATTTATGTTTAGAGATAAATCTAATTTAGCATCTATAAGCCTAATTGGCAGATCTTAATCATTAATAGCTCTATGTTTATTTGACACTTCATGAGAAATCAGTCACATAATATTCTTCAACCAAGTGACTGTCTAATGTTAAGATTGCTTTGTAAAGGTAACCAGTGGCACTTACCAGTGGCATGTATAATATCACTTTATAAAGGTTTAGATTGTAAAAAAAATAACCTAAATGCTCCACTGCTGCATTGCTTTATGTGAATTATGGAGGCTGGGATAATGATTCTAGGATTTTTACGACCTCTTAATGCTTTTGTACGTAATGCTTAATGCTCTGTAACAGTCCTACCTCCTGCAACATTAAATGATATTAAAGGCTGATATGACAGAAATAATATTTTCTCAGGTTTTAGGTTTCACACTTCCAGGCAGTGGTTCTCTGCTGGGAGGTCATCAAAATGTAACATTAACAGCTAAAGATGCAAGAGACATTCATCTTCTGGTGCTCACTATGGAGGGATATGATGAAAATAAATAAAGGGAAAAATCTATGGGTTTTATCTTCAGGAAGAAGATCAGGGTTGGAATTACTATTGATTAACAATTCAGTCCAATGCCATCTTTGTCTGGGAGAAAAACATTATGTTCCTGCACTTGCCTCTTGTGTTTTCTAGGAACTACGTCCTGGATTGTTTTAAATAAAACAGCTGTTCAGGTGTCTTTGCACCTGATTTTGTTTTAGAAAACAATAACAACAACGTTCAGTTATATCCTCTACTAAGTTTATTGTAAAGCTAAAATAAACCCACCACTATAATTTAAATATTACTGTCAAAATTGCATAAAATGAAAGCAAAGAAATAAAAGCAAAGAAAATTCAAGTGAACATTCAAGTGAAAAACCAATAGGTTCACAACAATAGACCGGTTGCACAGTGTGTACACGTGTGTGTATATAATATGGCGCAGGTGCCTGTGCTTAGAATTGGCCAATCACATTCAAACCTATGTTCAAATGTAATTATTGAAAGGTAGCCTTGCCATCATGAAGTGGTTATATCAGCGATTTCTATATGGCTACCTTGACATCATCTGAGAGCTTTGAATGGACAGAATGTTCTTTAGCTTATTGTTGAAAGGTATCAAGAGGGTGGTACAAAAGAATTTCCCAAACACTTGATGCGCCATAGAACATTGTGAAGCCTGTGAAGATAAAGAGATAAAAAAATAAGAAAATAAGAACAGGACTTCCAACCAAAATTGGACAAAAGGACAAAAAAAAACCTACAGCAATAGTAATATATGGCCAGTACTGTCAGACTCATTATATTCCCATCTGGGCTATGGGGTGGGATGGCCATAATCATCCAAAATTATGTAGCATAATGGTTTATTGTCTGTTTAGATACAGACCTTTTTGAGCATGATACAAACAATTATATTTGGTTTTTAAAAAAGGGGTTATCATAAAAGAAAACAGCAATATCCTTGATAAAGCATGATGGTGGCTGCATTATGCTGTGGGGCTGCTTCTCGTACACTTAGATTGACTCTAGTGAAGGCTCTGACCCAGTCATCTAACCCTCACAATTTGGCCCTTGTTAAATTTTCTCAAATCCTTACACTTACCCATTTTTTCTGATTCTAACCCAACTATGCTTAATACCTCGTCCAATAACAGGTACCATGATAAAGTAATAATCAGTGTCAATTCCTTCACCAGTCATAATGTTACAATGCCATAATGTTATGTCAGATCAGTTTGTCTGTTAATTTTTTCTTGAGTACATATTTAATACAACTCAAACTTTGAATTATGATTCAACCAAATATTTTAAACAATATAATAATTTAAAAAATGGCAATGGTTTTCCCAACAAATACCTACAAATACTATTAATAGGGTGTCTCAAATTGGTTTCTAATTATATATATTTTTTTCATTTTAAATAGCGTCACCCATCTTCACCTGTAATCAAATCTGCCCACGTCTATGTGAGCTTCTAATTTATGGGTTCCTGAACAGCTACTCTAAAATATTACATTGCTGAACGCCATTTTCTCCTGGCACAGTTTGAAGGGCAAATTAAACCCAGAATGAATGAAAACATGACAGGTGAGAGTGATGGCTCCGTCTGGTCATTCAAAGCTTTCCTCTATCCTCCACTGAGAGATCATCTGCTGTCATTTAATCAGCAAAAGCGTGGCTGTACAATCTACACACACACACACACACACACACACATAGACGCGCACTCTCTGATCACACACATTCTAATGAGATCAGATCCTCCAGCTTTTGAAGGCGGTTATGGTTTCTTATTTATCAATCATGCATGAGGTCTTAGCGATAACACCAAGGTCAGAGTATCACCAGGTCTGAGGATCTCCTGTGATGCTCCCAGACTTCTTCACTCATTTAAGCTCATTTAATCTCAAATCCTTCTTACCATAGCATTGCACTATTCTTATTATGCATCGAAGATCATCCGAATCATATTATGAACGACTTCTCATGGAATGTGCAGATTATTTATTTTTCTTCAATCAGCTGTCTCAGGTATAAAGCCATGGGTACATTTAAAATGCATAGTATACTTCATCTCTTTTGCCTTTCCAGCCACATGAAAACAACAATCTACCGTTAAAATCAATTTTAGATGTAGCTTTCCTAAAGAGCTTTAAACATTCTGGATAAGAATGGCAAGTCATGTGATCTGGAAAGTGTCGTGATGCTGTTTTCAGTGTCATCTATTTCAATTTCACGTTTCAGCTGTTTTTGTTTAGTGTACTAACAATACAAATGCAAAACGTATGGGTCAGATACCTCAAGTATATGCACTTCCTGTCAATTTGAATGTGATGTGTGAAATGTGGAAAAAGATAGAACGAAAAAAAATGAACCAAAAGGTATTTTCAAGAGTACCTGAACCCACGCCCGAGCAGATGTTTCTTCAGGTAGAGCCAGATGGCAGACATGAATTAAAATGCTGGATTTAATAGGATATAATTCTGTTAATCCAGTGCTACCCTGTGTGTCAAATTTGGCAAGAACCGACTGCATTTCATTACCAATAGTCTTTTTGGTTTTACCATTAACTGGAAAAAAGAAAATGCATTTTCAAACACACAACTATTTACACTGATTTTACACAAGTGATATTTAGACATTATTTTTTTCCCACATATGGTGACATAGTATTTGTTCATATGTTTTTCCTATATGACAGTTATTTATATTTGTTGTTTTTATTTTAGATCACATTTGATATCAAGTATTTAACACCAGTCATCACATATGTTCCATTGTCTTATTTTCCAGTGTTGCTCTTGTGATCTAAAGGACTGGGTCGTCTGAGAACAAAGATCAATACAATTCTCTGTTCTAACATCAGCCAGATAATATTCTCTGATATCTAGTCACTGTGAAATGAAAGTTAAGAGAAATACAATATAAATGATATGATATTTTGAAGGATGAAAAAGCTGAATATTATATCGGTTGTTTTCTAAATCCCCATTGTTGCCTGAGGTAGTCATTGATTCTCCGGCTAAAGTGAGAAGAGGAAAAAATAAAAATCCCTGCTTTCCATAGTCGAATATGTATGAAATCTCTACGTTTCAAAGTCTTCATGAAAAAAAAAAAAATTCAGCACAGGGGGAATCCTAGTAAAAGCCTAATTTATTTCAGTGATTTGCTGCAGGTCCCTCCAGCAGTATTTTGACTGGGGTTCTATTCCCTTGTCACTGGGAACTTTCAGAAAGTGAAGAGGACTGTGTCGTTTCTAGCGTTCCCATCTTACAATATGCAAGAGTCTTTTACAGAGGCATGGCAGAAAACAATGTGTTCTGTGTATGTATATGTATAATGTAACTCGTAAATCTCTCATTAATAGTGAAATGTCCCTGTATAATGATTCAGTATTAATATAATTTTTCTTTAATCTAATTGGTGTTTGCTTTTTTTTTTTTACTTCTGATAACATGAAAAGTGGTCAATTTTATCTCTACTGCTTTCTGGGGGTAGGAGGTGTACTTTTGTAGGGTATTGTAGGTGTTTGTCATTATACTGTGAAAGATGAAAAAAGCGCAGGGGGCACGGTGGCTTAGTGGTTAGCACGTTCGCCTCACACCGCCAGGATCCGGGTTCGATTCCCGTCTCGGCCATGTGTGTGTGGAGTTTGCATGTTCTCCCCGTGCCTCAGGGGGTTTTTCCCCGGGTTCTCCGGTTTCCCCCGGTCCAAAAACATGCACGGTAGGTTGATTCGCACCTTGGAAAATTGTCGCTAGTGTATGAATGTGTGCGTGAATGTGTGTGTGTGTGTGCCCTGCCATGGGTTGGCATTCCATCCATGGTGTATCCTGCCATAATGCCCATAGACGCCTGAGATAGGCACAGGCTCCCTGTGACCCGAGGAAGATCGGATAAAGCGGTAGAAGATGAATGAATGAAAAAGATGGAAAAAGCAAAGCACACAATAATGTACTGAATTTGTACATTTTGTAAATGAATGATTAATATTGTGACAATGATAAATAAATGCTGTATTTTGAAAGAAAGAAATACCCATCGTGTGGTAGAAAATCTAAAAGAAAGTGGAATATTTCTCATTTAATTAAAAAAATGATTTTACATATTTTTTTTTTTTTACTAACTAATTTGCTACTGCCGGAGCTAAAAATAAGCTAATACTTGGAACCAAAGAATTATTACTTATATAGCCACTAATTATGTTATTTTTCTCTTGCAGAACATCAGCATGTTTCTGAACATTTCTGGAGATCTTTATAGCACATATATAGAAATGTCTCATTACAGTTTTTCACAGTATGCGAGACACACCGCCTCAAACCATCAGTGTTATACCCATAGAATATTGAATACTCTCATGGGATTTGATATGGAAATTTCAGGCAGTTTGTATATATATATATATATATATATATATATATATATATATATATATATATATATATATATAGATATATACTATATATATTGTACATTACAATTAGTACATCAGTGTAATTTTAAACATATAAATGGTATTTTAATAATTATTAAAATGCATGGGGCAAATGCATGTTGTTTTAGAATATAGCCGTACAGCGATATTTCAGAATGCATAAACCGGGACTCATTTGTTAAAGGCTTTTCGGATATTACACTTGGATCATTTGGTTGCAACGAAAGTTAGACTTAATTTTTTTAATGGATCTCTCTGTCAAAATTATACCAATAATAGATGTCACATTTTAAAACCATCTGAAAGCTTAACTTTGTGAGACAAAGTTTTTGACTTCATCACAAGACCTATTCTTTTATTTATGAAATGGAAAATGCATGCCACGATGATTATAGTCATCGAAATGAATCCGTGTGTTTTTCGCGTTTAACAATACCAGGTAATGATAAAATAATAGCCATGATCTTGAGAGGAATTTGCGAGTTAGCATTAAGTGAAGTAATAAGCTTCTCTATCCAGGCAGAAAATTTGTTTTTGTTCTTAGAGACTCATAGTCAGTCACCCTGGAACAGATGACATGCTGCGGAAATAATAGACTGAGGCAAGGGCATTGCACAGGCCACCGGGCTAGTGCACTAAAAAGGGGGCAGTTGGCCAAAAACCCAGTTTGACAGCTTCTAACCTCATTTGACAAGAGTAATCACATTGACCTCATAACAGACAGCACAAACAGAAACAGAAGGCAACTGGCACTCTAGTGCATATGAGCACATGTGAATTATGCAATATTATATGCAGGGACCGTAGGGGAGCATGAGGAAAGCCAGACAGGCAATGAATTAAACAGATTTGGTGACTGCTATGGGAGCAAGACTTATGTCAATCTTGAATTGCAATCATATTTGCTGGGACAGTCGGACAACTTGCAAGCTCATGCATTAAATAAATTGGTGAGGATGCTGAGGCCAGATATGATGAAGACAGATATAAGACGGCACAAATGTATCACGCTGGTAGACACACACAGTACTTGCTACTATTTACCTATGCCATTTAGACAGAAATGAGGGCAGTCTTCCTGTTTTACAGGTCCAGGGTCCCTGGTACAATCCTGAGCTTGACTTACTCAGGATTACTGTTACTGTTTGTGCAGAGCTTTACATCATCTCCCTATTTTCTTTAGGTCTTCCTCAGGTTCTCTAGTTTCTTTCCACCTCAAAAATCCTGCTGATACAGTAGGTAGATTGACTACTTTCGATTACCCCCTGGTGTAAATAAATGTGTGAATATTTGTCCGTGGTGCACTTTGACCGATTGATATCCAATCCCGGATATATTCCAGATTCACACACTTTGGCTCCAGATCCACCATGACCCTGACCAGAATAAAGCAGTTATTGAAAATGAATGAAGAAAATAGGATTTAGTAGCCTTCATAACATTGACTAAAATGAATGTAATTGTGATTAGTTTTAAATTGCTCTCAATAGTATGCCTAAAACTGTACTGCAGCTATGAATATGAATTAAGTGGCGGTTATGTTAATATCATTTGGTTAATATACTAAAGGCACCAATGTCACTTTCAACAACATGCAGTTATTTCTTTGTACTGCAAATTTATATGATATCAATTATATGATAATCAATGCAATTGCCTCTCCTAGCCATAGAAATTCAATTAAAAAGGATTAAGGCCAATTCCCGGAAACCCAATCTTACCGGGTCACTGCCTTCCATACAAGTGTGACTTTGGTTGCCACATCTGTTGCCTGGACATAAGCAACCACTGCTAACACATAACAACTCTGCAATGTGTTTTCTTTCTTATTTTTGATGATAAGAACACAGACTAAAAAAAAATATTTTGAGACTCTATATACACACACCACCAGCAACTGACAAATCTAATAATTGAACCTCCAACTTTACTTTGGTTCAGCACCAGAGGGTCTTTCCTTATCAAAGACCAAGAGACATCATTACCTATACCTCTCTTACGGCCAGGCATTTAATCCTTCTGAACAGGAAAAGAAATTGGCCCTGAACCTTTGGCTGGTAGATTCAAAAAGGAAAAAAAGGATAGCATGTGAAAGTTAACTGACCATTTTTTTCTGCACAGTTTGAGGTCATTTCAAGTGGCGCTGCTGGTGCGCTTATATTGACCCGAAAAGTCAACATATAAGTCTTATATAGATTCTTATATAGATTCTGTGTTTTATAACATGTGTAGTACAAATTCTACTTTCCTGTTTACCAACAATCTAGCAAAATTTATACACAACATAATTTTTTTTCTTATTAAATTACTTACAATTCTATATATTTTCTATATAATTCTTTAATTCTATTTTATTTTAGTCCTCATCTGGGCCCAATGGCGTACTTTATGTTTCTGTATGACTTTTGTTACATGGTCAGGTTGCTAAACCATCACTCACACAACCAAGCTCCGGACCATCCAATGAGTATTTTATCCCCATTCCCACAACTGAGCAGCCACTGGGGGGGTTAAAGGCCCTGTTCCAGTCCATTTTTAGTAATTAAACATTTTGACATTTGAGAGGAGGTTGGTCACAAAGTGAAGGCATAGAAATTACACATACCAAATATCTGTAAAAATGCAAACACCTTAGTTTTATAAGTAGATTTATCAGTTAAAATCTTTGCCCTTGAGTCTTTCATTTATTGAAATGCCGTAGCTGAAATATTTTCCTGACGTTTCATCCACAGAATTTAATTCTCAACAAATCGGTTTTCTAGTATCTACTGAGTCAGTTGCACAACTTCCAAGATCTCTGCATTTAAAATGAACAATGAAGTGAATTCGCACTCAAATTCAGTCAATATGAAATTCTCTTTGAGTTTTTGCTAGTCCACCAGACATAGACCCGTTTGTATAATTTAGACCATGAAAATAAGCACAGGATGTTATTTAATATACCAAAAAGTATAAATTACTATCTGAAAGGGTTCAGATACAACAGAACCAGCAATCCGTAATGAACATGAATAAAGCATGCGCTTTTGCGCTTCTTGTTTTGGCCTTGGGCATAATCGACAAGGGGAAGTAGTTGTTGGTGGGTAAGGCTTTTGACTTCTTATAAGAAAGCCTTGCTCAAGGGCCCAGCCAAGTTTAGGTCCTGATCAAAAGGATAAAAATGTGAGATCAATCTACGGCAGGTCTCTCTTCGTAAGGGGGTGTGCTAAATACTGTAAAGGTAACGCAAAATTACCTTGTTCTTCTTAGCCTGTCAATCTGCTGGTCATATAATAGCACTATAATTATTATTCTCTCAGCTGTGATAAACTGATCCAGATGTTATTGCAAGTTTATATTTCTATCATCAGATTTAATAATAACAAAGAACATTATATGTATTCACAACAATAATTCAGTGTTATATGCACTATATATGCACTATATATGCACTATAATTACACATTATATTTATATAAATGTACATGAAATATTAGGTTTCATTTGATATTCCTGAGGGGCTGAAAGTCAGAAGAAGGTGGTGGTATTTTCAAGTTCGGTGTAGGAGAAGGGGGGAAAAAGAACATCTTGTTGTTTGCTTTCTGTTAGGAACATTTATATTTATACTTTTCCTAAAAGCTTGTATACACAGCATTACCCCTTTGAAGATAAGAAGTGCAGCCATGTTTGCTTCTGGTGCTTTGTGATGCCATTTTGATTAGACAACATTCCCTTAACTCAGAGCAAACTTTAAAGGAAAAATCCCAATGAAGTGAATTAGCCAGAAAGAAAAATAACAGCCATAAACACGGCAAAGCGGTAATTCTGATATACAAGCTGAAAAGCTGTAAAAGCTTGAGAGTGTTTTGTCGTCGGTAAAAAGGAAGCAGGGATGATAAATGTTTGGGTGACGAGCTTTCTGCCCATCCCGAGGCGTAATGTCCTGAGTGAATGTGGCAATAAATAACTGATTTTAATATTTATAAAAACACATTTGTATATATATATATATATATAACCAAAAATATGTAAAGTAATTATAGGCATTGGTGTTCTTTATTCACCCCTGCTTTTAAATGTACAGCAGATTCAGCAGCGATAACCTTAAACCCAAATTACATTTAATTGCTTTCTGCACCCTTAATGATGACTCACGAGAAAAAAAATCCGCAACCTGGAGCCTTCTCATAATTCATCAGATCATACTTAGCCCCGGATAGCAATAAAGTTCCTAAAATCTGAATTAAACTCTATCATTCCAAGTAGCTTTCACTAGCATTAGCAATGCAGATACCGAACACTTTAATAAATGTGCTTATCTCATCAAGAGTAGAATATGTGATATGTGAAATACTAATTACAATTTTATGAAGATGACTAAGCCCCAGAATGACATTTTATCTGGAGACTGAATGTTAATATGGATCCATTTCGAGGACAGAAGCTTTACGTCAGGAATAATTTTTGGCTTGCAGATGTGTAAGGAGTATTCTAAAATAAAATAAATAAATATAAGAAATGCTGCCATGCCAAGATCTTAGTCTCCCTAAAGCCAAGATTAACCTGTTAGATGAGAGAAATATTGGCATCCTATTACAACTGACACAGCACGACTCTCTTAATGTGATGGCGAAAATTGCAGCACAAAGACGATCACGCTGTATGATACCTCATGCGATTGACAATTTTAAATGCCAAATACTTGAAAGTGTTCACAAGCAAGCAGTGCTGAGCAAAAAAAAATGGAGGGCAAAGTTTATGGATGTCACTGTTCCAATGTTCCTTTTGTGTTTCCTTTACCGATATGTATCTTTTGTTTTATTTTCCCAACCTGCTTTGACATTGGATTCAAAGTTATGAAAGTTACACTAAAAGCAGCCTACAGCATATAAATGCTTACTTATTAGTGTTTAGTTTTATAGTACGCGCTTGTAATGATTTATAATCCTACGTTGCAGTGTCACCTACAAGAGGGTGGGTTCATTTTTCATTGTGGTTCCTTCCTCTTGTCACATCAGCAAATGTTCGTTGCCCCCAGCTTACTCATTAGAGATGTAACTCTACTTCCAGTTTTTCTAAAGCGTAAATGAAATTGAACTGGAGTGAATGTAGTTGGAATTTATTAAAGCTCACTTAATTGTTTACCACTTTAGCAACGGGAAGACAATTGCAGCATGTTTTTTTTTTGTTGAACAAGTAGGTCACTTTGACGCGTGGATTGTCCCCAACAACTACTCAAAAACGGGGGCCTCTTTTGACTAGCGTTTCAGGAAAAGAGCCACTCACTACTGTAGTGTTGATTATAATTGCCAGTATGATTTGGAGGCAAATTCTATGATAGTTGAGCTATGTATGACAAGAACACATTCAGTACGTAAACTCAAAACCAATACAGTAGATAAGATTACCAAAGTAGATTAGGTTGGATGAGATGTTCTTGGTTTTGTAGACTCTCTTGCCTGAATCATGTTCACCTGATTCACCTCATTTATTTCATCTAAAGGTCATCAGTGCATGCACGATTTATGGAAAGCGGAGTCCTTATGTTATATTCCATTATTCCAAAGACAGAATATGGATGTTCTCGGATCATGACAGATAACGGTTTCAAATGTCACATGCTGTGGAATTGTAAGATCATTTATTCTGATTTTATTGCATAGGTAGATATACAATCTTGAGCCAATGGACTAAGATTTATGTGACTGCATTTCTACTAGTGAGCATGGGGATTTATTTGGGACACACTGTGCTGCTGGCAAGGCTTGCTTAAATAAAATGATTATTGAAATCACTTCCATATTGGTTTCAATCCAACCTTTCAACATCAGCCTACAGTTTTTAGTGATGCTATATTTAGACCCTGAGATTATCATCTGACAATTTGTGTAATGGGGTGCTACTCGGATAACAGTGAACGTTATAGTAATATGGTGTGTTTGAAATCATGTACTGTACACAGTGCTAAAAGGTATTTTCTTCATGTAATTTCCAAAAGGCAAAATAGATATAGATAAGTATACAGTAAATCTTAATTGCAGTGATGGATGTTCATGCTACTTTTAATTTTCCAACATTTTAAACCATAGTTTTTGGGTGTACTGTAATGGACTGTTCTCTCATCCAGGATGTATTCCTGCTTCACACCCATTATTTTCAACATAGACTTTATACACAGTACACAGTGATCCCCAGTGGGGAAGGAAGATGAATGAATTATTTAAATGTTCCTGTCACCTTTAGAAAATCTATAAGTCATTTAATTGTGCTCATTTAAGAAATACAAAAGAATGGTCATAAATTTACTTGCATGAATACTAATATAGAGAACCAATCCATTGGATGACATACAGTATGGCATTAACCATGTGTTTATGTCACAGGTTTTTAGAAATGTTCACAAACTTTTCACAAACTGTTCAAGGAACAGTTCGTCTTGATAGGCCCTTCAAGTGGCTAGGCCTTAACTACCATATCCATTTTCCCAGCTGCTCAGGATCCACTACTGACCCCTGGATATCTTTGAGATGACACACTTCTTTAGTCTGGTCTTCTCACCGACCTGTTATACTGACACGATGAACACTTCTGGCGCTGCCACACCTGCTGATAGCCCTCTCAAATTGATTTTGGCCTCCAACATGATATCTCTATCCTGCCCTTCCAGCCGGTCGCTTTGTGTTCCACTAAAACGTTGCCTCTATGAGAACATCTGTGTCCTGAGTGTCTTTTTTTTAAGTGTCAGTTGATTGACCCTGCATATTGAAATGCTTCCTTGCGTTGATTTGTTGACTTAGGAAAATGTATAGTTCTCCCAGTTATGCAAAACGTCCCCATGGATAGGCCTGTTAAAATCCCACTGTCATAGCTCAGCTAAAATCGTAAAATCATGTAAAAATGTATCATGTCATCACACGACAATTGAATAGTTGTGTAAATTGTTGTGCTTTAATTGTCTGGCTTGCTTTTGTCACCATGATGTTAACCTCTGTTCACGTATTTAACCCTTGATGTATTTGGCCGCTGCATTCTGGTGCTGTTAATAAAGGCTGAATTTTCGAAACGCCTCCTGAGTCCAGTGTGTTACAGTGCCCTTAATTTTGACCGGCCGCTGTTGAGTGATTAGGACCCTGGCCCCATGACCTGAAGGTAATGAGTTCAGATTTCAAGCCTGATCAAACGCCACCTTTGGTCCTTCGGAGTATAACCCTTAAACCTTATTGCTTTTTCATCAAGTCACTTAGGGGGGTTGGAATAAATGCACTCGTTTTGCCCTGTGTTATCGGCATCAGTGACCAGGTGTCAGAATTTTAATCTTCTTCACTGGAGAGTGCAGGTGTTTTACTATGACCTATGCTGACACACTAATGACATGTACAAGATAGTATGCAAATTCTGATTAGCACTAATGATTAAAGATATGCAACACAGCAGAATTGCACTCGGGGTTGTACTGAAATGAGACACATGAAGGTGACTTTTAGTGGTTGATGGAACACAGATACAGTAATGTCTTTTCTCCTATAAAGAAGTAATGACAGATTATATTTCCTCTTTCTTTTCTGGGCTGTAATAAAAAAATAAGGAGCTGTTGATGTTCTTTAAGGAAGTGGCCTGTGATTCTGTCATATTTCAAGAATATGGATTAAGTGTTCAAAAAATGCACTTAATTAAATGTGGCGTTAAGCTTACAAACAAACAATTGTTAGATGCTTGACCAACAGTTTGTGAAGACATCTATTTAAATGACAACAGTATGAAATGATGGCTGTAATGTATAGGTGGATGATAAAAGTCCTGAGCCAAACACTTTCCATTTCCGGAGCTACAAAAACATTCACATTCCTTTTGTTCTCTCTGCTTTCCAGCCTAGTGCAGTTGACTCTTCACTCTAACAGTTTTGGAAGGATTTGCTGAGGCGTGTGTGAATATAATACCCAGTTGTGTTACCAACACTCAGACGGCAGGTGTTGAGTTGCGACCTTGGATAGCAAGAAAGCCTGTAACAAAATTTTATTTTCTGTGCTTCTATGTAGCTCTCATTTTTTGTAAAAATAAAATGCCTATTCCATTGTCCCTAGTGTATGAATGTGTGTGTGTGTGTGTGTGTCCTGCGATGGGTTGGCATTCCATCCAGGGTGTATCCTGCCTTAATGCCCATAGACGCCTGAGATAGGCACAGGCTCCCCGTGACCCGAGAGATCGGATAAAAAGTGGTAGAAAATGAATGAATGAATGAAAATGCCTATTCCGGGAAGCAAGTGTGTAAACATTAACAGCCATCCAGCTCTGCATGTGGATGTATCTGGCTAATATTATATATATATATATATATATATATATATATATATATATATATATATATATATATATATATATTTATAAATTTAATAAAAAATGATTTGTTAGCAAATGCAGCATTGCAGAAGGTTTTTATAGAGCAGGGGTGTACTAATATATGAGAACATATTTTACAGACTATTTATTAAGATTTTAAATAGGAAAAAAAATAATTTGACTTTATTTTACACTTAAATGGAGTCATTTTTATATCATAAATATTTTCCAGTTGTCAGAACACTGAGAATACTTTTTAGATCACATAATACCCTTACAGAACTTTCCCTATCTCAAAGCATTCATACAACTGAGACGGATGATGGATGCTTACAGCAGCCCAGAGTGAGCTTCGCTTTTGTTTGGGCATAAAAAGCTCTTAAAAGCTCTTAAAATGCCTAAAAAGAATTGTGTGTTAGTTCTTCATTTATTAAAGAAAAAGTAGCCGTATTGTAATTCATTGTTTATTGCTTTGACAAATATAACTACACCATCAAGTAATCCGAAAACAAATAAACAAGACAAATTATTCTTTTAATGATCTCACTTCTTGCATTAAGCATTCATTTATTCATCATGCGCGGCTCCTTTACTGTGCTCACTGCTGCTGTGGACCCAGACCCTTTCCCCAGAACCTCATCATGGGCAGCATCGTGCCAAAGTAATGGTGCAAAATTGTTATGTTTAGCATTTCACAATTTCACACTTCTTCCAGTTCTTCAGTTTGTTCAGTAATATTGTAATTTAGGCAGCACAGCCATTTTCTCCTAAGCGTACTCGGGGGATGAATGGGTTGTGCCTCTATCAAGAAAGTGTGGTCTGTTAAAAGTTCTAATTAGAAAACCTTGTGAAGAACAGATCCAATTGATATATATATATGTGTGTGTGTGTGTGTGTGTGTGTGTGTGTGTGTGTGTGTGTGTGTGTGTGCAAGGAATCTGTACAGAAATCTTTGACGGAATATTGCCTTGTGGGCTGTGTATATATTTATTATTTCTGGTCAAATATATAAATATAATGTCTTTTATCTGTTAAATCCTCATCCTCAATTTGTGTCATGTTAAAAAAGCCCTCTTGACAAGCCCTCATGTACTATATATGACTATTTTGTAAAGCTTTTTACCAACTGTAGCTGTTATTGTAAAAAAAAATAGGCCAATTGTAATCAGCCAGTGAGACAAAACTTTTTAGTTTCTTTTCCAGGTTTCCAGTATGTAGGTAAAATAAACTATATAAACCTGGTTTACATAGTATCCATCACTCTGTGATTGTGGAAGTGTTTGAGCTGGAGTGGGTTTAAATAGTGATTAAGGAAGCAATTACTGGGGGATGTGATGTTACTTCAGAATGAATGAGTTTTATTATGGATATTTGCCCCATCATCATTCTTTCCCCACTTCTCACAACAAAGTCATGCCATGGGTGATTGTAATGAAATAAATGACACTTTGGAAAATCGATTGTACTTTACATTTTCTTTTAAGACTAGTTATTAAAATGAAGTGGCATCAGTTGTACTGTTGTGAATCCTGTATAGAGATATTGACAAGAAATCACTGCTTTTATGGTCAATCATTCCAATTAGGTCTGACCATGCCAAAGCTAATTGTCCTAAAAAAATATATATAAACAATGGATTTATGAAAGAATTGGGAGTTGCTTTGCTGTGATAATTGCATTTCCCTGTTTCCCCTCAAATGGCCTGCTGGACGAGTGTTTAAATGGTGCCAGTCTCTGCTGATAACCAAGAGCTACCTTCAGATAACCCTTTCATACTAATTCCGGTTTCCCAGGAGTTTAACACGGATGAATAAAGCACATAACACATTTTCAGTTCTCTGGCCAAAGCTGTTTGTTTTGTGCCTGCATATTCAGTGTATCCTCTGTGGATTATATATTGTATTTTGGGGGAAATAATATTTGGTTAGAGAGGGAATGATTGACAGCCGAGTGCCATTAGGGGCGCCAGCCTTTCAAACAGTGCGCACAATTGGATCGTGTGAGGTCTTGTAATATTCCTCCCTACAAAGCTCTTCTGATTCCTGCATTCTTTAGTCGTCGGCTTTCCAACGCAGCCCGAAGACAAGCATGAGCTGCTGGTTAATATTAGCTTATACACACCTGATGTAGGGTGACATTAACAGTCAGCACTTAAGGTCAGCGCATGAAATATGTTTGCAAATGTTTTTCCCTGTCCTCCGGTGTGCCATGCCAAAAGCTTGCCAGGGCTAGTTTAAGATTATTGCAGCCGAAATGTCTCTTTCATTGTTGTGCATTTGTTCCTCTGCGGGATGCCGTAAAAGTCCATAGTGAACATTGTATGTATGGAAATTGTTCACTAGAGTTACTGTGTTGATTTGCATATTCAAATTTAGATGAGCTAATGAGAGAAAATGACCCCTAGCATTATTTATATATATTATTTTACTTTAGCATGACAAAGTGATGTGTTAATGGTTGTCAGCATCAATGTACTGGTTTGTGTATTATAGAAATTGCTGATCTCCTGAGCTTTTCACAAACAGAATGTTTATTCAGAATGTTGCATCAGGTTCAAACATCCGGTTGAAGTCAAACCAATTAAGGTAATTGATTGGAAATACGAACAGGTTGCTGTGACCTAAAGGTAAGGTTATGGTTAGTCACTACTTTTGGTGAGCAGAAAGGCATTCAGACTACATGGGTAGGGAGTCATTGATTAACAATGTACAATGTCTCATAAGCTGGTTTTATTAGGGGTTCAAGCAAGGAGTGCTGAAACCCGATTGTAGTAGTAGTGATTGTTATTATTATTGTTATTATTATTATTATTATTATTATCATTATTGTTGTTGTTGTTATTGTTATTGTTATTATTCTGCCATGAAACTGATCGTTAAGTCCTTGGACAGATGGTAGATCTCAATTTGGGGAGAGGTTAAACTCCAAAAAATTACATTTTACACAGTTTTGGTCATAGCTTGTAGAAGATTTGTCGTACACTCAAAACTTTTATATTCATGGAATCATTGGGTCAAACCAAAGAAAATCGAAAAAAAAAACATTTCGGAAAAATTGGTTTGTGTTAAAAACCTACTTTTGCAAATTAGTTATAGGTCTTTTGAGGCATCAGAACAAAACCCAGTGTAGAAATGTTCAGTAGACATAATTATTATCAAAAAAACATTGAACATTCGACTCACCGTTGCAAAGTTCAAAGTAGGCGGGGCCACATTGACAAAAATGGCTATAACTCATGAAAACTCATGAAACTTGTCAGATCTCTCTCTGTCCTCAATCCTTGTTCAAATCCAAAAAATGTTACCTTTTCAACAACAACAAAAATTTTTTCTTTGTTTGGTGTATATCCACTATTCAATATCCACTAGGGGGCAATATCAAGTGTTTCAAGTCCAACAACTCCTTATGTCCTCCAGTGTCCCAGTTGCTTGAACCCTGCATATCGCTGCTTTCAGCTATATTTTTTATTACAATTTATTTATTTTTTATTTTACCCAAACATCAAAGGCTGACACCCCAGAATAAATGTAATTTTTATACCTAGTACTAGTGCCGTGTCCAAAATGTAGTTGAGCATACTACACACTTAGTTATTTATTGTACAACTTAAAATATTTTGATTTTTAAATTGCACATTATACTACTGTTTTAATAATACATGCAAAAAAGATTTCAACTCCATTTCCTATTGAACTGTACAGCCGGATTCAACCAACATATAAATAGCTTTTAATGTTTTTTAGTTTTTAATTAACAACCTCTCAGGTAGTGCTGTGTCAAAGCATTTACCTTATGATCAGTAAATTGTGTAAACCTGTTTGTGAGAAAAAATATCCTAAAGCAAAAGCATTGGTGACAATGTTGATCCTTAAATGCAATGTAAGTGAGAATTACATTCCCTACATTATCAAAGGTGAAACTTTTATATAATAGTTAATGGCAGGAATACATTTTTACAAGCCTTTGTAAAAGTCAAAGACAAGACCTTAAAAAAGGCAAGGTATTGGACATTAATATGAGCGCCCGCTGAGAGTAAATGAAGAATAACACTGCTGAGCCATGTGCATTATAACCTTTGCCTTGTGCCAGGCAAGAACAGCCCACATTCATTTAGATAAGCCTTTATAAAGTGTCAGGATGATCTGTGCTTGCCTGCGTGGTAAGATACAAACTCATTTCATCTAGACTTCCATGCATGTGGGGAAATGGCAGCACTAATGCAAGGGCAATAAAAACCCAAATGCAAGCCAGAGTGATGTAGTCAGAACATGAAGGCACTGGTAAGTGATACACAAAGTGTTTGGAGTATCTCTTTCTTCTTCCTGAGTACACAAAAAGGTTATTAGGTATATAAAAAAAAGAGTAGAACAGTGCACAAGACATTCTCTATTTTGTAATCTGAATGGTCTCTTTAAAGTGAGAGCGACGACTTCTTTTACCCATCCGGTCACAATAATACCTTCAGCTAACGGCATAGGGGCACTCGAACATTTGACTAAAAACATTGTACCACATCTCAACTAGACAACGTCTAAACAATGCAATCAGTCTCAGTTCCTGGTATTTACATCATTTTGTATGAAAGAAAAGTCCTTTACATGGAAGAATGTCAACAATATTTCCATCTCTGTATTGGTTTTGGAGACTCTCCACCCAGGTCTGCTTTCAGGCCTTCTGGGAAAGCGTTCCAAACACCTGCAACCCGACTCCGGAGGGCTTCAGGGACCTGTGGTGAGAGAAAATAAACAAAATAGAAAAGTCATCTATTGGCAGGTTTAGCAAATCAGTAGGTGGTCTCAAGGACAGTGCAATCTGAGCCACAGACACTGGACAAATACAGTCGAATAGTGGTTTGCTTTGTGCCTTACTGCATAGTGGGAGTGCTTTTACTGTCTAGCCAAAACAGTTCCCAACAAAACCATCTGTAGGCTGAGTAGTCACAATCTGTGTCTGGTTTTTCTGCTTTCCGTTTTTCTCTAAAGGCACTTACACGTGTATTTAATCTCATCGAATGAATAATCGTTAAATCCACCCAACAGATAACGAGGATAACAAATACATTTTGTGTAGAATAGGCTTTATTTTGTCACATGTACATTGCAGCACAGTTAAATTCATTCTACGCATATCCCAGCTTGTTTGGAATCTGGGGTCAGAGAGCAGGGTCAGCTATGATACAGTACCCACAGGGTTAAGGGCCTTGCTCGTCACTGGTAACTTATTAGGATTGCATTTTTCATTGTTAAATAACAAATAGATATTTTGTTCCATTTATTACTGGATTTAGGTTATTATGGAGCATTCACAACAAATCTCTGTGATTTACCTGTTACATATTAATGCAAGGTATTAATACAGTAATACAGGCTAATACAGTAATGAATTTTAAGCGATTAGAAGAAGTATGTTAACATAACTTGATTTGAATGTATAGAGGTCTTATAAAATTACCCACCACCTTTAGACCACATGATTTAACAGTATAGACCTGGGGAGAGTAATGTTCAGGTTTAAAGCATAATAAAAAACAACAACTACAAAAATACTTTAGTTGTTGCTAACCACGAATAAAAGTTAATTGGTGTCAGGTCTGATCTATGCAAGGTATTTCAAAACGCCTCCTGCTGACTCATTTCAAATATTTGGTTAGACCTCTCATTAAACCTCCATTTGACTGAAGAGCTTTTACACCGTGTTGCTGGCCTCCAAAAAAAAATGAAGTAGGAACAGAGAAAGGAAAAGCGGAAACTTGTTCTGTTTGTTTCTCTCCCAATTACACATCAAATTGAACTCTGGGGGCACCAATGTCTTGTTTTGCTCAAGTCTGGATGTGCTATTTTCCTTCCACAGATGTGCACATTGCTCGTGTCTCCCGAGCACAGACAGACTCGTATTATACCAGCTGTTGTGTTGGTTAGACCTGGACAAGGCGTCTCCTGGGTTCTGTTTTTTCAGCTGCCGTGGTGTTCTCCACTACCCTTCCTCGCCCAATCCGTCTCCCTGTCCTCTGTCAAAAGCAGGATAGCCAGCAGGTTAGCCAAAATTGCCTGACCCCTAGCACTAATCTCTCAACCTCCGGGCCTGCTCTGCTTTTAATTGTGCCTAACGAGGACTTAGTTTTTATTTTCCTTTCGGGTGTACCAATCCTTTCCTTGTGTTCAATGACATTCTAATATGGGATTGATCTTTTTTTGACTATTGACCCACTCAATCTTTATTTGCAGTTGCAGTTTCCTTTTCCCCGCAAGGTTTCTGCCTGGGTGTGCCCTAGAGATTGCACTCGGGGATCTGATTAGTCATGATTAGAAAAGCAATCATGCTCTTCTCAGCAGGCAATCGGCATGGATATTCCCGTAGAGACGCATTTCACCGAACCTGCTATTAAGAAAATAAATGACTGTTCATGCTTTAACGGAAGGCTGTATCAATTAGACTGTTTCAACCCAGCTAGGACAGTAGTTTGAACATATATTAATTTGCATCGTCATTCAGTAGATTTTGTAACGCGACAGTTCATCGTTTGTATCGTCTGCAAACTTGTGCCAAACAAAGTTTTCAGACGTCCTCATTAAGCACAGGTGTAGTTTGAATGACACTCTGCCAGATACACATGTGGAAGCAAACAGACATGACAGATATCTGAATGACTCAGAACACTTGAGGTCTGTTCACCAGACACTGATTATGTCATTTTGACGACTAAACGCACTGCAAATGAGGTGGAATTTTACTGTCAGACTGTAAAAGATGTCTTAAGGGCAATGTTTGTACTAAAAAAATAGCCCTTTTGAAATCAGGAAGTAGAGTTCCAGTCAGTAGAGTTAGTGCATGTAGGGATTTTGAAGTGCCTATCAAATTGAGCACCAAATGCACTCCTTGGCGTTATTTATTTAATTATTTAAAAAAAAAAAAAAAAGAAAGAATCATCTAATGTAATAAGAATACAAATGTCAGAATGGATCGGGGTGACACAAGACACTGTGACATTAAAGTGAGTAATTCCTTACTAGAAATAAAGGTAGTAGAATGCACTTGCCTTTGTTGCTGAAATGATTCCACCAGTGGTCCATCTTGGGAAGCTTTATTATGTGTATTTATATCACAACTACAAGCCTCTCAGGCTTTATTTATTTATTTATTTATTTATTCTAGGATCCTTATTTAGACCCCTTAGGTAAGTAAGTAGGAGATGTGGGAATGCACGTTGCCAGGAAATAAAAAAAAAATATTCATTAAATAGTAAAGACATACAGTTGTAACATCCCAATGACAGGACACACAGTAGTATTCCCGGGTTGGAACGTTGTCTGGCATCTTGTTTTTACTAACAAAACATGCATGACTCATTTGTGATTTATAAGCATGTTCACAAATTAAAACTGCACCATACACATTTCTATCATTTTGTATATGTTGCTATTGGATTGTATTATTTTAAAGAGTTTCTTTTATTTCCCCTTCATCTCCATTTTCTTAGTTACATTCTGCTCTCTTTTTTTCGAGTCAATTACTAATGTGTCAGTTAGTAGATCTTCTCAAGCAACGCCTCCAGCTAGAAACATGAACACGATCCATAGTTTCAGTTTGCATTACTGATGGAACGTTCACACGGAAGCCTATTTGTGTGATAATTAAGTGCTAATGTATTCTTTAGCCAAGGACCATAAGGCTATTATTTGGGCTTGGTTATATGTGGAGAGGGGAAAAAATAATAATAATAAAATGTGGAGCTCCTCTCCGAGGATGATGCATGACCATGCAATATGTGTGACACAATATGTGTGATCTACAGGAAAAAGTGCAAGTGCTGGGACAGCTAAAAAAGGCTGTTGCTTCAGTCAGCATCCTCATCAGGACTTTGGAGGCTTGTTCACTGGGCTTTTTGCTCATCGCTCTCTGGATGCTGGCAGTCAGATAGCGCATTCTGACCTTGAGGGTCATTAGAAGGGAACGAGACATCAGTCAAACGATCAGTCATTTAAGAAGCAGTCAGTCCTGTCCTGCTATCTCAGTACTAAATCACTCGGCCATTTTATTCAGGCGAAGGTGTACGTGCACGGGCAAGGGGTTTGAGCTGTGTGTGAAAGACTTTCATGAAGCGGATGAAAGTAAATATTTTGGAACCCGAGGTCAGCACCGATTACATTGGACGCCGGTGCTATGCGATACGGAGGAATGTGTTACACACAGGGAACACGCATGCTGCCGTTTATGTTCAGTTCTCTCAGAAAAGGTGCGAGAAGAGCACGGCGTATCTTCTAGAGCGTAGCAGCCTGCCTTGCTTACTAGATTTTCTGCAGTTGTCGATCTCAGGTTGTTTTCCAGATGGAGGATTTCGTTTTTTCTCTGATCTCTCTGGCACCGGTGCCTGAAATGGAACGCTTTACGTTGCATCATGGGTCTTTCTCCTCCGCAGTGTCTGCTGAAGACAGCATGCTGTAGCCCTTTCTCTTTCTCTACCTGCCTCCTTTGCTCCTTTTCATTGACGCTGAATAATGCAATATGTTGACGTTTCAATCGCGTTCGATTTGTGCATCCACTCTTTTCGTTCTTTTTTCTGACACGTTTCCCAATGAATTGTCTGTCTGAGAGAAAGTTCTAAATGACAAAAATCACTAACCCTGAATTTAAAAAAAGAGAAAAAAATTCCACTGTTTTATAATCTATATAGTTTTGAAGGATATCTGCAGCAACATTTGAGATTTCATAACACATTTATATAATCATCATATTTATATATCTTTCATAAGTCAATAGTGGAATTTTTCATTAAAATTGAATGGAAAATTATTATTATTATTATTATTATTGTGTGTGTGTGTGTGTGTGTGTGTGTGTGTGTGGGGAGTGATTTGAGAGGTCAATTTGTCTTTACAAGAATATTTTATGCTCATCACTGTTACTGTACATGTTTTGTTCTTGCAAAGTTGTTTTCTTTGCTAACGGCCTGCTTGTGAAGCTTTGAGACATTATCTACGAAGTTTCCACTTCATTCCCTTTCATTTACTTGACATATGGGCTTCTTAAATTAATTAAGCTGTAGGAAGTATACATTAGTGCTTTACCGTTATAACTCCAAATTAGATTTTCAATTTATTTCGAGAGCATTGAAATCATTCATTTAGCTCACACAAGAGCCCAAATAAGTGGAGTCGTACATGCCTTGTTTTGTGCTTCCATAATACATTTATCTTTCATAAAGCGGCATATCAGAGAATCTATTTAAAACGACATAAATGTAAAACATTTACGGTTATAAAAGGTATATGAAGTATGTTGGATAAGAAGCCTGCAAATTTAATTACATGGAGAATGCACAAAGCTGTAACAAGGGTGCTGTGTTATATTATTGTTGCCTTTTATAGGGGAGTCTTGTGATTAAAAGCACATTCATGAAACTATGAGCAATCTGTGAACTGCCCCCTTGATGGTGAACGCCTCACTGAGAGTATGTACATCTCGCTGAGAGTATTTATGTACTTCATAGAGGCGCAATCAAATTAGATATTCCCTCAGCTGGAGTGCTGGTCATCCGTTTGCATTAATAAAGTCTAAATATGCACCATTCCATGAATGCAGTGTTTTGTTTAGAGGAAAGCCCACCCTGGAGCAAATTAAAGATGTTTATATTGGGATTTAAGCATTCTGCTGCTGGAGTGGTGAGAATAGGATGTAGCAGTGCATATGGGAAAAATTCAGGACCTCACAGTATGACTCTATAACAGTTTCTTTCCACGGGCCATGAGACTCTTCAGTGGGAAGAGACTGGACTGACACACGAACATACACACACACACACACACACACACACACACAAACTGAACACCATTCTGCGCCCTGTAAGATTTGCATATTTTTAATACACTTAACTAAAATGGCATGTTTTTATCTACCGCTGTTCCTATGTTATTGCACTTCACACTAGCAATGTGTACTAGTGTGCTGTACTGTCAGTTATTATTACAATTGCCTTGTTGCTTCTTGTAGATCTGTGGTACTTCGTTACTGTATTTAAGTAGATTTCGTTGGCATCAATTCTTCCTATTATTTTTCGGACATTTTTTTACTTTTACTCATTACATTTTTACACAAGTATCTGTATTTTCTACTGCTTACATTTTCCACCCAGACACATTACTTTAGTTCGAATCTATGCCGTTTACAGCCCATGAAACCATTTACGGTCGTTTTCACCCTACCATTGGTGTATCAGTGATGTAAACATGACTGAGAACAGAAACATTCCTGATCACCTGATTAACATCATCTTTCCTCTGCTTGTGTTCTATATGATGGAAGTTCAGACTGGATACATTCATTATGTAATACAATATGAATTTATTTTCGCATTACTATATTAATAAGAGGTGAGGGCCGGTTATCAGTGCGACAATAAATCAGGTAGTAATGGCTACTTTTTACTTTAGTACATTTCAGAGACTGAACTTTATTTACTTTAACTTAATAAAAAATATAGTCAGTATTTAATTTTTATCAGCGTCTTTTAAAGCATCAGCATCTGTACTTTTACTTAAGTGAAGTGATTTTGAATTGTTTCAGTATATGCTTTATTAGCTGTGTATGGCTTAAATGGCAGTAAAGCCAAGTGAACTTATTTGTCATAGATAATTTGTTAGTTGGGGGCACGGTGGCGTAGTGGTTAGCACGTTCGCCTCACATTGCCAGGATCCGGGTTCGATTCCCGTCTCGGTCATGTGTGTGTGGAGTTTGCATGTTCTTCCCGTGCCTCAGGGGGGATTTTCTCCGGTTTCCTCCCGGTCCAAAAACATGCACGGTAGCACAGTAGGTGATTGATTGGCACCTTGGAAAATTGTCCCTAGTGTATGAATGTGTGTGTGTGTGAATGTGTGTGTGTGCCCTGCGATGGGTTGGCATTCCATCCAGGGTGTATCCTGCCTTAATGCCCATAGACGCCTAAGATAGGCACAGGCTCCCCGTGACCCGAGGGAAGATCGGATAAAGCGGTAGAAGATGAATGAATGAATGAATTTGTTAGTTGATACATTTTTATTGTTAGTCTAGTGAAGTAAGCAGTTGTAAGCTGCAAATATTATAGGCACATTATTATTATTATTATAATTATTATTATTATTATTAGTAGTAGTAGTAGTAGTAGTAGTAGTAGTATCTTTTAATAGAAGAAACTTATTAACTGATTAATTTGCAGCAACTAATTTTGGTTAGTGCTTTGGCAATCTACAAGAAGGAAAACATGTTGGTTCTATTTAGAATAAAAGGCTGATGCTTGGAAAGCTGATTCGGAACAGAGCAATGAGATGGGGAGGTACAAGAGCAATGTGGCTAAAGCAGGTAGAGATGAAGCATAGAATAAATCATAGTTGGAAAAAAGTTTTTCTCTGTTCTGGCACCGAGGTGGTGGAATGAACTTCCCCTTGACGTCCGAACAGCAGAGTCACTGGCAATCTTCAAGCGATGACTGCAGACCCTATCTCTTCCTGAAAGACTAAACCTAGCACTTACTCCTTTTTTCACTGTCTTGGCATCACAACAAGAAGAAATGAAAAAACAAAAAAGTCAATGAGTTTAAGGTTTTTTGTATCTTAAGTTTGTAATCAATCATACCAGAGTTAATTTATTCTCAAATGGAGACTTAAAGCACTTGCTGTACATCGCTCTGTACAAGGGCGTCTGCTAACTTCTGTAAATGCAAATATAGTGTTAAAAATAAGGATATGCTTTTCATTTTAGGAGCTCAACTAGTGGCAGTCAAATTTACATTTAATACATTACTACAAAGCATTAATTAATACCATGTACAACGACACCCATTTTTAGAAAAAAATGCTTATTAGTAAGAGAAAACTAATATCCTGGAAGATAAATATCCAACCCTCTATTCATAATCACCATAAAGGCAATCAAATCTGTCTTTCATATAAAGACAATACATCAAGCCTGAAGTGACCCCCAGGTTTGGACATACTGTACAGTAAGCCTTTATTAATCCCTCCTGCACTGCTTTATACAGGATTTAAGCAGTGATTAAGAAAGGGGTGATTATGAAGTCTACACGGATCTTTCCATCCTGAGTTGTGCCACCACTTTAGGTGGAGAGTATTTCTTTTTTCCTATATAAAGCAGACACTTAAACGTACAATTAACATTTCTCAAAGGGTAAGATTTCTCAGTAATGTTAAACGTTCTGGTATGCCAAACAATATGATCAGGATCAAAACTTATGCATTCCTTTCTAATATATATATATATATATATATGCAGTACCTGTGATTAACTTCTAACAGTGGCATGTAAAGCATCCTTTTAATTAAGCATCTACATCTTTTTCGATCCATTATGTGCATTGAAAACAGTGCAGCACACAAAGCAACACTTCAACAATTTCTCATCCAAAGCCATGAAAATCCAGACCTCAGCCTTAATCTCATCACCTTGGGCATTTCACGCTACAGTTTGCTTGCCAGGCACATTTCAGGCAGCCTTAAACTAAATTACACATCGTAGAAAGGTAACAGTGATGCAAAGTGAGAGTGACTGATCTGTATGATACACTCTCCATATCTAATGTCCTGCTTGGCTAATCCTCAGCTGCAAGACTGAAGTGCTAATTGGCTTTTTCTCCTAGTGCTGTGTGCACACAGGTGTGTTGGTGTATGTGTCTGTGTACAAGTGTTTACGTAGCTCACGAGTATCTTATCATATTTAAGGACACGATCTAGAAGATCATCTCAAAAGAATGTTTATATGTATTGCCTATGTGTTCTGTTCAGAATGCTTATGTAAAATAATGATGCAAGTATAATGTAGGTTCTACATTTTTTTTTTACACTAACAATTTTGGGTCGGTCTCTATCCTTGTGCTAACCGTGCCCACGTCCAGTCATGAAATCAAATTGTGCAGAAAGAATATACACACAAGACCAGAGTTCCAAAGCAAGCCTGTCATTCCACCCACATTTACCCAGAGTAAAAAAAAAACACTAAAGACCTATAACAAAAATCAGAAATTGTGTTTAATATACTAACAATATTCTCACTGTGATAATTGATGTCACATTTTGAAAGGAACGACATAACTAGGATGACATTATTCAGGATTTCTTTCTTTCTTTTTTTTTATTTCATATCCCTGGATGCAAAGTTAATGCAAATTGCTTTGCAGGCTTTTCTCGGGCTGTGATGTTAATAATGGCAGGAAAAGCAAGAGGAGATGGGAGTCCAATTTGTGCGTCTAAATGAATTGCCTAAGTAAATTAGCATGCACGGCACAGCCACAGAAGATAGCAGGAATTTTCTGACTTATGAATGTTAACAGCTGCTGATTTAGTTTTTTCTTCCTACATGACTAATTACATAAGAGCATCAGACTCAGAGAAGGTGCCAGAATATTCGTTGTTCATGGACTTTTAATACTTTTGTCCTCGCATTCAAATGGTCTTTAAAACAAAAATGAAATGGGCATTGCTAGTAAACATTTTGACATTTAGTAAAAAAATACTGTAAATTGATTTAGTTTTGTCTTTTATTATTATCATCATTCATTCATTCATCTTCTACCGCTATATCCGATCTTCCCTCGGGTCACGGGGAGACTGTGCTTATCTCAATGCCAACCCATCGCAGGACACACACACAAACATTCACACACACAGACACATTCATACACTAGGGACAATTTTCCAAGGTGCCAATCAACCTACCGTGCATGAGGCACGGGGAGAACATGCAAACTCCACACACACATGGCCGAGGCGGGAATCGATTCCGGATCCTGGAGGTGTGAGGTGAACGTGCTAACCACTAAACCACCGTGTCCCTTCTGTTATTATTATTATAATACAGGATTTTACTTTAAAAGATTTGACAATTAGAGCAGTAGGCTGATTACATATCCTAAAATTGCAATGCATTGTGGGATAGCTTGCATTTATGGCCAGGGTTTCAAAATTTACAGGTGTCAGAATTAACCCTATGGTCTTTGGTTCCCAACCATACCTGCACCTCCATGTTCTATATCCCATGATGCACTTATAACTGTAAATAGTATTTTATAGTACTAGTGAAATTCTAGATTCTTACACAGTATTCCTTTATTATACCTTCATTATGATCCTAGTTGTTAGTTGATTTTGTTTATGTTACACAGTTTTGTTTAAAAAAATGCTTTACTGACACCTCTAATAATAAATGTTTGAATAATAGTAGCAATATGTACTCATGAAGATGTCTGTTGGTCGTCTTAGCTGCATTTTACGAAGTAGTTCTTGAATAACTCCGTCTGCAAAGGTACAGTTCCCACCGCGCTTCACTGTTGAGTTCTAACTGGCTGATTCTCAGAGATGCTACTGCCATATTTGACATTACGTGGGTGACAGCTCTAAAAAAGGTGGCTGGCTTCGGATGCTTCAGATAATGGCATGTTAGCCCACACTCTCCTAGGCTGGTAGTGCTGTGCAGTAAGAGGGAGATATTCATGGTTGTGAAAATGCTACAACAAAGTACGACCAAGGCTCAGCTCCTCGAAAGACAAATAATTCCGATTTGGAAATAATGTGTCAACCGAATCTGAAACCATTTAGAGCATGAGAATCCTGGTAAAACCAGGAACTCTTTCCAAACCATGCTTAATGGATGAAGACTCGTTTAGTGAATGAATAAAAGAGAAAACTTTCTCTATAGGAAAGAGAAAAAGAATTTGTTTATATTATATATGTGGAAGCACCTACATTAGAATGGCTTGTGAAATTTATTATTAAACTATATATAAATATTTTGGACGTTATCTTTTTAGAGCACACGCACTACTGCTAATCTGTGATTTGAATAAGACTATGCCGTTATGTATTACCTTTTTAATATTACCGTAATCAATACCTCCTAAACATGCCAGAAATCAATAGTGTCTGTTGTGTAAATGAACTTTGTATTTTTAAATTGCTAATATTTTAACAGTTGGCACTTAACTGTATATATATAATGTATATAAAAATAAATACATAAATGTCTGTGTGTGTGTGTGTGTGTGTGTGTGTGTGTGTGTGTGTGTGTGTGTGTGTGTGTGTGTGTGTGTGTGAGTGAGTGTGTGTGGAGTTTGCATATTCTCTGCGTGCCTCAGGGGGTTCTCGGGTTTCCCCCCAGTCCAAAAACATGCATGGTAGGTTGATTGGCACCTTTTAAAATTGTCCCTAGTGTATGATGTGTGTGTGTGTGTGTGTG
>JACRUU010000026.1:8913331-9083331 GCA_030449085.1 Kryptopterus vitreolus | reverse complement strand
AACGTTTATTCCTATCCAATATTCTGTAATGTAATTTGTAAATACATTAACGTTTGTTCTAATACATTAACAAGGCAAGAAAAAAGAACACCACAGAAGAATAAAACTAATAATAAAATGCAAAATATATGTTTTTGTTAAACATAACATGTTTGTCTTTGAGTATTTATTTTAGTAAATGTCATTCATATTTACTAATTCGGTTGCAATGAGAGGTCGTTCTGTCGTCTAAATAAACCAGGAAAAAAATCTCATAACTCGTGTTTTCATGTAAATATAAAATACTTGTCTAAAATAACATGATATGCATGCGTAGGTTGGGGGGACAAGAATAAGTTCATCATATTTTCCTAAGATTAAAATGAAGAGCCTTAGATTTATTTAACCTTGAATTTAACATTTAACAGTTAATTTCCTCTATCTCTTTGTTATCTGTAGTCTTTCAGCCTGACATGGGATGGTGGTAGTTCAGTGGTTAATGTGTTGGCCTATGGACTGGAAGATCACAGGTTCACACCTCCACCAAGCTGACTCTAGTGGGCCCTTGAGCAAGGCCCTTAACCCTCAGTTGTAAGTTCTTCTGGATAGCGGTGTCTGCCAAATGCTGTAAATGTAAACATGCTTTGTCAGCAAAGTATATGATGTTCACTAAGGTCGTTGCATTTTCAGTTTGCTCATAGTAACCCGACGCTTACATCCCATTATACATGCCTGGTTCCTGCGCAATAATTCTGTGATTGATTAGCAATGAGGAATCCTTATTTCATTGCTCTCCCGCACGAGCATAAACAGATTATCTGATGTAAGTCAGACACACTCATGTGCACATAGCCAGGGCTTGGTTTTAATATTTATGCCTGTGCTTGCCCTACTCATTGCCCTTGTCAAAATCGTAACACCACCAGCACATCAGTGACTCCTCTGGTCCTCTAGGGATAGCCATGTTTGGCATCATCTTTGGAGATTTTGACAAGTTTACATGGATTGCTGGCGGGCTTATGTGGTCTTGTTACGGAAATCAGCTGCGTCCATGGCTGAACACACTCTCCCTACTCTGGAAGTTGCATTTGCTTGATGTAAACACATTCTTCACAATGGCATGAAAAGAACAGATGTAATCAGAAAATGAGAAAAATGGAAATAAGCATGAGAGTATTTATTCACTTTGTGGGCTTTTTTGACGTTGTCTGCTGTAATAATACATTATATGGACATTATTATTATTTGTATTATTATTATTATTATTATTATTATTATTATTGTTGTTGTTGTTGTTATTATTATTATTTTTAATAATCCATCTATCTATTGATCCTAAGCTGGCATTTTAACAGAGAGAATCTCTCAAGCCAATATTCTTCTGCGTGTGCCAGTGGATTTCCAGGCTTGGCAGTGCACAGTCACATTTCTGGCCCAATCTAGACGGAATCAAAATTGAGTTTAAATTCTATAAATCCTCCTCAACCTGTTTGATCCATGCTTTCTTTGGTTTCTTGAAGCCTCCAGTATGAAGGCCAAATTCTCTACAGAAGTATGTGTGTATTCTGCACATATGACCAAATTTTTGCATTAGCTGTTTTTTGGATCTGTCCCCTCGAACGTGGTTGGTATACACATCAATGTTGAAGGACCTAATACCAAAGCCGATTATTGTTTGGGACAAGTAGGATCTGACATGAGTATTGCATTTGGAAAATTTTGAGCTTGCCCAATTCTGTTATTATAAAGCATCCAGAAAGGTCGAATTTTGGTCTTTAAACAGCGTTTGAGAGAAGCAAATGCCACAGATGCTTCCCTCGTCCTCCGTTGATTCTCTGTGCTTCCTGCGATCCAGCATATTTGACTTTTTGAACCTGTTCGATCTGGACACCATCGAAGAGTACAGATAAGGTATTGACGATCATAAATACCT
This sequence comes from Kryptopterus vitreolus, assembly GCA_030449085.1. Lineage (NCBI taxonomy): Eukaryota > Metazoa > Chordata > Actinopteri > Siluriformes > Siluridae > Kryptopterus > Kryptopterus vitreolus. The sequence goes on along the minus strand of JACRUU010000026.1, from coordinate 9,081,419 downwards.
TCGTCTTTGCTGTGTTACTCTTCAGGTCAAACTATTGAGTGATGCAAGTAGTTTCACAGAGCAGATCTATAGCCTCAGCATTGTCATCTATAAATATAGCAATATCATCAGCTAGCATTCAGTCAGGTAGGGAGTAACAATGGCAATAATAATTCATTATTATTATAATTATATGCTGATATTCTAGAAAATATAATTTTTCATCCCACTTCACAGTCAATCTGTAATATGAATGAAATGAATTATATTGTGTTTACACACACACACACACATATATATATATATATATATATATATATATATAGGGGGCACAGGTATATAGTATATAGCAGTGGCGCAGTTAGTGGTTAGCACACTGCCAGGGTTCCGGTTCGATTCACACTCGCCAGGGTCCGGGTTCGATTCCCATCTCGGCCATGTGTGTGTGGAGTTTGCATGATCTCCCCGTTCTTCAGGGTTTTTTCTCCGGGTTCCCCGGTTTCCCCCGGTCCCAAAAAAACATGCACGGTAGGTTGATTGGCGCCTTGGAAAAATTGTGTCCCTAGTGTATGCATGTGTGTGTGTGAATGTGTGTGTGTATGCCCTGCGATGGGTTGGCATTCCATCCAGGGTGTATCCTGCCTTAATGCCTTCATAGACCCATAGACGCCTGAGATCCCCGTGACCTGGAACATGAAGGCATAGGCGGATCCCGTGACGAATCGGATAGAATATATATAGCGGTGAGATGAATTATATATATATAATGAATTAGTGTGTGTGTGTGTGTGTGTGTGTGTGTGCCTGGACAGTGTAATCCCACTAGCCCATTTCTATAAGCAATGTCTGTGTGTGCTATTAATGCACTTTGCGATTGAAACCAAGGTTAACCCCAAACCGTCAATATTAGTTTTAGCTGCAGCCAATGGGCCATGAGTGACCCTGTAGATTAGGACCGGCAGCAGTGTTTTGCTACATTTAGTTTTAGCACAGCTACATGAGTGACCTGTAGATTAGGACAGCAGAGTGTTTTGCTACTTTACACAGTCAGCTCAGCAGAACTGTCAGCTCTGTCAAGGGTGATTGTAATTCCACTGAACATGTGTTTGAACAAGGGCAACAGTCACTGTAAAGCAGTGCAAGGCATATTGAAAAATGAAACGTAATATCATTGTTTACAGTGTATTACAAAACACCAAGTAAAAATCCATAATCCATATGAAAGCTTACTTAGATGAATGCAATTCATAGTGTTGGCCAGGATATGATATGCTTTTAGCTGTACATTGATCAGTGTCTTCATGTATGAATCAATCTCTCGAGTTGTCGATGATCTTTTTAAAAAAATTTTATTTTATTCCTACGATTAAAGTAATAGGGAAACATTTTCCACATTAATATCATTTCCCATGATGTTCTGTGGCATAGGTTTTTGAGTGTCGTCTGGAAACGGAGACCTTCTTCCCACATAAAAAACATTAATATCCGAACTCTGGCTATTTATTCAGAAAATGTCAAGGAAGGCAAACATTTTTTTTTTTACTATAATTAAACATTAAATTAATGTGAAGTTAATGATAAAAAACAAAATTAGGAGTGACCCTATTTAGTCTGCTTCCTTTTCATGCCCACTCACTCTCACAAACTGTACCCCACAGATTAAGTTTTACACACACACACACACACACACACACACACACACACACACACACTGAACTAAAGAATCACTGTGTTAAGTAAGTGTCTATCACAGTGCAACCATTAGCTGTGTGTTAATGTAAAATGCACTATATAACAGTATACTGTACATGATCAGTGTTTGAAGTAGGAGTTATTAATAATGTTTCGAAAGGTATCTCCAGTCAAATGTGATTTTGCGAAAGTACGAAATTAGACTTTTGCAATCACTCTGTGCAGAGGTAGAGGAAGTACTCGATTCCTAAAAGTACAAATACCACTGAAATATTACTCCAGTAAAAGTAGAAATAATCCTTTATTATTTCACCTCGTGTAAATGTACTTAAGTGCCTTCTTTTGAATATGCTTAAACATGTCAAATGTAAAAGTACTGGTCTATGTTGTCATGACTGATACTATTCAGTGTGTTTATTTCCTGATTATCAAACCTTTAATAGGAACCAGGCTGCATCACTTTCAACCAATATTTAGTTATTTCTTGTGTTTGTATCTTTGTTCAAATAAATCAAGTTAAATCATAGCTAATGTTCAGTATGTTGGCAACCATTAGTTACCACAGAACAAGCTAAGGTGAATTTTTCTATGCCAGTTATACTTAAATGAATAAATAAATGAATGCATAAGGACAAGTCATTCATACTTTATTTTAGTTTTAACATAGTATCTATCTATAACTGCGTATTTAGAAGCTAACATCAGTTGAACATCTTTGGCCAACTGGAATGTTTCCCCATATATGCTTCATACAATATACAGCCTAAGATTAATGGATTTGTATATGTAGTATGCTGTCTCACACACAGTCGTTTTCGGCCTTATGAGTTTCTGGATGTTATTTCAAAATTCTGTTATAATAGCTTAGGCTATTCGAGCACCATGGAAAATAGATCTTGCTGTTATATCTTGTACTGAAGAGTATAGCTCCTCACCCTGGAGAACTCTTCAGAGCCACTCAGTGATGCTGATTCACACAGAGCAGTAATGACTGTACAGCAGAGTTCCGTCAGCCATGTTCTTTTCATTTGAAACGAGGTAGAGTGCCTGAGTCGAGAGCTTCAGTCACGCTAACATGCCAGCCTGGTCAGCATGACTCCAACATTTACTGTCCATGATTCGAACTTACTGTGTCTTAGAGATATGCCCCACTTATTATACATTGGCTGATTTGTGTGAATTGTCCCTCGCGGATGTAGCGCTAAATGAAAATGACTTGTATTGGTTAGAAGTTTAATGCCACATCATTTTAGGCACATATGAATGATAATCCATTTTATTAAGCTTTTTTTTTTTTTTTTAACAGCACACCCCGGAATCATAAAGCATGTTTTATAAAGCAAACAAGCTGCATTGGGATATTGATGGAGCGTATACCTGCGTCTTCAAGCTTATAATTGAATTTGAAATTTGATGCCTGTCATAGTAAAGCACTCAGTTGTGCCTATTTCTGAAGCCCCATTAAGAGAAAAGACTATAACTCATTTCTGGCCACAGAACCAGCTGGGGTCTGGCAATCATCTGTAGCCTATGTCAAGTCCCACACCTGTAAAGCAAAATTAATGGCGTCTCGCTCATCTCTTGCCTGACGTCTCTGTTCCAACCTTCAGCCATTTACAAAGCAACCGTCCCCGATCTTGTGACCCTCTTCTAGTCATCAATCTGGTAGTGACTAAGAACACTGCACAAAAAAGAAAAATGCTAATGCGCTAACAGTGAATGGAAATTACATGAGGATGTTACATTTTGTGTGATTCTAACATGCCAGAACTAGATTTCACCCATTATCACAGTGGGAAGTTTTGAGAGAAGTGTTCATCATAGTGCACCATAGCGAGATGCTGTGGAGTTAGCGCTCCGTTTTATTCCAGACTTCGTATTTAATGCTTATCGTATAGAGAAAGGAAAAAAAGAATTCTCAAGCACATATTTTACCAGAGATGACTCTTCAGCGAAGTTCTTTTCAGTAGGATGATGAAAATATGTTTTATGTATTATATACATATATACAAAATTATGTATTTTAAACATATATAAAACAGGTTTTATCGTCCATGTGTTACAATAGAACCTTTATCCAATTTGGAAAGATGTTTTGTGGAAAAAGACAAAAATTCCACGTGCATTTGCTAACTACTTTTGCTTTGATTAAGGATGCTGAAATGATGATGATGATGACGATGATGATGATGATGATGATGATGATGATGATGATGATGTTATGCCTATGAAAACCCTTGAGTAGTCAAAAACAAGACTATATGACAATGACCAACTGGTTGGTGAAGAATAGGGAAGTGAATAGTGCAACGGTGAACAGTGTGGTGTCCTGAGGGTGTCCTGACGGCTAATACATGGACATCATGCTTACACGACATACTGCAGGGTAGCTCACTCTTTGAGTGTTTTTGCTTGAAGCAACCATAGAGTTCAGCCTATTAAAACTCTTTCAATAACTTTTTTTGTCCCAATGGTGCCCATATATCTTTTACTGCCTCTGTTATTTGAGTTCCATTCTTAACCTGAATAGAGACCTATTATTGTTCATTAATTCCCGAGAACCTTGACCATGATGTTTTTAAACAGCTAGTTTTAATGACTACATACCATCTAGTATATTGACTTGATATTGAGCTGCAGATTCTAGTTCTTATATTTGAGACCCCTTCTGAGGTCAATTTATTGGCTTCCTTTAGCTACAAGGACTAGGTGACGTTTTGTACCTCTTTAAACCCTTTCATTCCAAGCCTCATGGATGTTTGTTGGTGAAACCACTTTATTCTTGTTTCTTGGATCAGAACACACCCATGTGTCTTAAGCACCTTTGTAAGATCTGAGCATGCTTTCAATGAGATCATGGGTTCTCTGTTAAAGAATCTTCCTTATACCTTCTCAACACAGATCGTTTATGCAGTGGGCTAAAAACTATATCTATATTAATATATTGTATGCTTTGTATAACCTTTTTTTATTTATTTTTGAACTTATATATTGTATTTTTTTTCCTAATATTTAGTCTAATGCAGTAATTTTGTATATGAAGAATATCGTTGTGCAAAAGAAATGTGCTTAATTGTATTGAAAGACTACTTTTATCATTTTATAACATGCACATGCAGACAATATATATATATATATATATATATATATATATATATATATATATAGATATATATATATATATATATATATATATATGACAATATTTCTCAAGACACAATTAAGTGCACATTTTAACAATGGACTTTGTGGTAATGACTAATTAGCTTTTACTTACACATACGTTTTAAATCATTATGTTTTTATAGTTTTTTAAAGAAGTGTACTTGGTTCCTTGTATTGACTAATACACTAAAGCACATGTACAATAACTGATTTGAATTTCAACTTAAGTCCAACATTTAATGTAAATATGTTTAGTCATAGCACATTTACTTCACACTTAAGTGTGTTGTTATTAAGACATTTAAGTATCACATGAATTTCACATGAATTGCTTGTCAGTCACTAAACAGTGCACTTTAACAATTCTTTAATGAAGCTATAATTAATGAAAGCACATACTATATAAATATGTAATAAATTCCCAAGTGATTAAGTGCTTTAAGAAATCGCTCAAAGGTTCCACTAACTGCATTTAATCTGCGATACATTTTAAATAAATTACAAATAAAATACACTTAAGCGGCAAAAGATTTACTTCATACTTATGTGTTCTTATAAAGTTTAATTTGCACATCAAGTACACTTTGTAAAAGTTTGATAAAGTCCACAAGTGTTGATGAGTATGTCACTGTAGCTCTAAATCATAAACCAGCATTAGTTCGTTAGTTTTTGTGTGATCCAGTCACAATAAGACAAGGGGTAAAAACAAATAGCCTCTTATTAATCAATAGCAATTAGCAATAGCAATAGCAAACTCAAATCTACCAAACATCTTATCATATTTTGTGTTATGGAATTATAATCTGTGTGTATAGCACATGCTGTCCATTGATCTTTAGGAACGAATCAGAATAATAATAACCAGAAGACAAATCATGATAGAAATTATTTACTATTTCATTCTTGAAATGGCTGAGGATATTTCCTTCCATGTTATGAATACAATGAACAAAAAGTAAAGAAGATATCTCGAAGCTCGGTTTATCTGAACCTCTCATCACACCCCATCGACAGCAGCAGCAATGCACCAACACATTTGGTGATTCAGACAAGCTAGCATGATTCTACATTCGAACATTGTGAGTTGTGTCGGTATTATGTGTGTGTGTGTATGTGTGTGTGTGCATGTGTCAAATACTTGAGGCTCACTCTTCTCTCCCTGTGTGGCTACAGAAAAATGTATGTTAGCGATGCTAAGTTGATTTGAAAGCTGACTTTATACACTTCGGAAGCGATGCTTTAGCCAAAGGCTGATGACACCACTTGTCAGCTTATGTTAAGAAGATGGGGTGTTGAGTGTTGTCACCTCATCATGACAGACAAGAGGTTGTTATCTTTTGTGCCCCCTAACAATGAGCAGTAGGTCGGGTCAAGAACCTTTCAAAGGCAAAAAATTATCAGAACGCATCTTCATTACCCAAGTTAAGACTTTGTAGTAAAACACAATCACAGTGTCTAATTCTTTATTCGAGTTCAATTTCAGTGAGAAAGTAAAATTGTACATACTAAAATATCACACAGTCTGAACCTTAAATTAATATATATTTGATTGTTTGTTTACTTGTTTGGTTTGTATTGTGTTTGTGTGTGTGTGTGTTTGCTTCAGATAAATATGCATATGGCAAATATTTGTATAAAAAATAAATTGAAGGTAAAATTAATTTAAGAAGTTTCTTTTCAGATGTAATAAGTAAACATCGCATATCAAAATGGAAGTGAAACACAAACGTACAAAAATCTGCACTTTTTCATTTCCTCATTCTCTTTACATACTTTTGATGAACGCCCTTGATAAGAAAAAGTTATCCTTTTCCTAAATGTACCTAACTATATTTGCTTAAACGTAAGTCGTTTATAGCAGAACGTTGTATTTTTATATCTCGATCAGAATCAATGTCTAACATTTGACTGCATATTTGTTCATAAATATGTATTAAATTAATAATAAATTAATTAATAATGGTCTATTCTTGACATTTCTTTGTGTTTCTCTCAGAGGCACTGCTTAAAGAGTACATTTTGGTTAGAGTTTATTTCCAACCAGATTTCAGCTGTCACACCACCAGTTAAATTCAATTCAATTCAATTCACTTTTATTTGTAGAGCGCTTTTTACAATTTGGCATCATCTCAAAGCAGCTTTACATAACACGTAATGGAACATAATATATAATGAAAAGTGAAGATCAGTTTAGCCCTAATTGTTTCTTGTTGAGTGAGCCGAAGCAACGGTGGCAAGGAAAAACTCCCTGAGAACAGGAAGAAACCTTGAGAGGATCCTGACTCAACAGAGAACCCCATCCTCATTTGGGATGTTAGTTTTGTGTGTGGTTTTTGTTTTGAGGATGTTTATTGTGAAGTGTGGAAGTGTGTATCCATAAATTTGTTTGAGGCGGGGCGGGTCACCATGAGGTTCAGACAGGACCAGAGTGCTGAGAGTGTCTGGATCACTGGCAGCTCAGCACTGGGACATGTAATCAGGGTCAAAGGTATCTTTCTGCCTTGAATCATCACAGAGGACACTCCAGGCGTCCGGTAGTAATCCATATTGCTTGAAGCTGTTGCTTTATCCAATCAGATTTCAACTCGCTGACTCTGAGGTCCTCTAGAAAGCGTCCAAACATGTCACCTTTTTAGCATTTTTAGATTGAATGGTCAGAGTGCGCACTAGTCAGAGCTTGCAAAGCATGCCTATATTGACCTGTACATGCTCAAATATATTGGTGTTTTTTTTTTATATCACAACGGCTGACAGAGGAAAAGTAACTGATTTGGTCACAGATATACTTTTCAAGGACATTCACAAGATGGACTTTTCAAGTAAAGCTGGACTCTGTGACCGAAGGTCAGACAAATAGAGTTGTTAAGCTTTTTCATGAACCATTTATACATTAGCTTTTCCTTCACCATACACAAGAAACAATCATTTTGCCTCCATTTCAAATCCCCAGTAAAACTCTAATGCATGAAAGAGCAAAATTGCACCGGAAAAAAACAGGGGTCATTTTATGAGGTTAATACTGAAATGATCTGACTGTGTAGCTGCACTGAAGTGTAGCTACTGGTTGAATTGTGTTCATCAGGCTTCCTTCTGACATAATCTCATTCCTGCCTGCAACATGAGATAATTGCCTGTTATGCAGCACTCTGTTATACAGCGTTTTGCATCATATCACTGCTTTCTATAGTCATGGCATCATAATGGTGGTATTAAGAGGTGGACCGATTCAGGAAGGACACCTCCACCCATTCTACAGTGTTTCATCAGGATTGTATCTAAAGTACAACTAAAAAAGGTATCATGTCTGTTTCACACAGGAGGTGCAGACATTGTATTTCTGTCACACTGATTATGCACGAGATCTCCTTTTTCCTTCTGCTAATCAACATGTGAAGTGACAAAACAAGTAGCGCTTTATTAAAGTGTCTCTTCACCTTCGCTGTAACATCTCACTCGATCGAGTACTAAAGCAAAAAACGATTGTGCGGCATTAAAAAAACGAGCGAATTAGCAGATCTTTTAAACTTCTTCAACGATTTTTATTATTGAATAAGTCGAACCAAATGCAGGCTTTTTAAGGATGTAAATACGGTTTTAATGATCAATGTGACATCATTTCAGAAACTGCTTTATATGGCGTTTACTGTAGGATAAGTACAATCATTTGACTGGCTGAGCATCAATCCAAGAGTGTTATAGTTAATAGAACTGTATTACTCTGCCTTCCTGTGCTCTCACATACAATTCTACTTTCAAACTCCTAGCAGTTATTATAGGAGAGTTCTCGTCATCGGTGAAAATGACACTTTTAGGAAGTTTTGTCTTAAAAAGTCAAAATGCCTGTCAGGTGCAGATGAAAAGGCTGAAGAGATGCCACTTTTGACAGGAAAAAAAAAAAACATTTAATAGGAATGCACAAACATTTGAGCTAGAAATCGGCTTTAAGCTGCATACTATAAATTGTGACTTGTTTGGGATCCATTTTAAATAGCGGAGAAAAATTATTTATAACATTTTGCCAACATGGGTCTGAAATGTCACTTATTTGATTATATTTAAATAAGCACTATTACTCTCACTATCACTCTCATGTGGATATATGTGATAGTGTCACTGCAAATGAGTCAGCACAATGTATAAAATATGCATACTATTATAATCGTTTAATTAACCCTTAGAATGAGCATGGTAACATAAGAATAACATTTTACACGCATATGTGTATACGTGTTTAAACTTTATAATGGCTTGCGAAACCCCTCCCTTCCTTCGCCAATCTGCTGACAGTACGCGTCAGCAGATTGGGCGAAATTTGTACTCTTGTAAACACACACTATATCTTTTCTGTTAGTTTCACTCTGGCTTTTGAAGAAATGATAGGAGTTGCTAATTACTATCCTTTGAGATAAGATAAATATCTGAATATTAAGCGAGAGGTTTAATAGCTTGGTGTTTCTGCAGTGTTGCGTCAGAACGTATTCACGTAATGGAAACCCCAAGCCCGGCAGAGCCGCATGATACTGAATCCTGGTGAGCACTAAAAGTGCCGTCAGTCTCAACAATCCTTTTAATCTCTCATCAATCATGTGGAAGTGGTGCAGGGGCCCCTGATGCTATTACCGTCTCGGGGAAAATTGCTATTCGTGTGAAGAGACAAGCCTGCAATTGGCAGTGAAAAGTAGCCATGGTTCAGTAGGGGAAATGACAAGCCTGAGTGAGCAATCACAGAAACAAATCGCTCAGCAAGTGAAACACAAGTCCTGTAAGTAAACAAATGAGAAAATTATGCTGTCTCACTAATTACCAGATGTGGTTAGGGCTATCTAATGGATGTGTCTGTGCACGACTTGAGATTTATGAGTGCTTCTGACTTTTCATGGCATCTCTGAGTCACTTATCCAGATGGGAGATGCTGGGTGGCTTTGGTTTGACTAATCGTGTGCTTGGGTATGAGCTCTCTGTTCTTTAATTCTTTAAAACGATAAAGTCAAAAGGCACAGAGTTCAACAATGAAGAACATTCTCTAATTACACTTTCGCTAATTGACTTAGACTATATTTAGTCATAGAGTAAATAACCTTTGGTCAAGTTTATTAAGTTAACACTGGCCAGTAGATTAAGTCTTGATTTATTGTTTATTAACATGTAATATTCAACAATATCTTTCTTAAAGAAAGCATATATCTGAAATATATATTGCATTTGAACTATTGCATTCAGTAACATTGTGAAAAAGCATTGTAGTGTTCATTCATTCATTCATTCATCTTCTACCGCTTTATCCGATCTTCCCTCGGGTCACGGGGAGCCTGTGATTATCTCAGGCGTCTATGAACATTAAGGCAGGATACACCCTGGATGGAATGCCAACCCATCGCAGGGCACACACACACACACACACACACACACACACACACACACTCACTCTCACACTACGGACAATTTTCCAAGGTGCCAATTAACCTACCGTGCATGTTTTTGGACCGGGAGGAAACCGGAGATCCCGGAGAAAAACCTCCTGAGGCACGGGGAGAACATGCAAACTCCACACACACATGGCTGAGACGGGAATCGAACCCGGACCCTGGCGGTGTGAGGCGAACATGCTAACCACTAAGCCACCGTGCCCCTGAATTGTAGTGTTAGTATTTTTAAAACACTATACAGAAGTTTAACTGAATTGAATTACACCGTATAATGCATATGCGTATGAGATACATATGCATATTTACATCAAATGTTCCCTTGTAGACTGTCTATCACAAAGCAAACACCTGCAATCGTAAAATTACTGTTTTCTCACAGTTGAGACATTTATTTAGCAATAAATAAAAGTCATCTTCGTTTGAAGTTATAAAGCTTTAGAAAGCAGTTCTGAGTACATGATTGTATAGACTTATTAGTCAAGTGAAGACATTATGTAATCAAATATATCATGCTATCATTTATCATTTTGTCTTTGAATTGTCTTACTTTGTGATGGCGTACAGTTTACGTACCCAACAAATTTGGATTTTAAATGACAATAATAAGCGTTGAGACAATCATATCATCCGACGCATAAAAAAAGACCATTGTACCCCTCAGTCTACTCATTAGGTTTGCAATTAAAATGGGATATTAAAGATTAATCTCAGCCTGGTAAAAGTTTCCGGTGAAATCTATTTCATACTGGCGGAAAATGTCCCCTATTTCCCAATGAGGTTTACAATGATTAAGTTTGATTATCTCATTAATGAAGGGAGTGAAGGAGAGCGAGACAATATATTCAAGCCAACACTAATTAAGAGTTTTACAGTGCATGTAATGTAGGTCTCAACGCACCTTGCCTAAAAATAAGATACATCAGGCCAGTATTCAGCCGACAGTCAATGTGTTCAGTAGACAGTACATAGCAGGGTTCAAAACACACAGCCTTATATAATTTTTGAGAAACCTGCATGTTTGTGTGTTTATAGGCATTTACATTTGGCAGACACTCTTAGCCAGAGTGACAAACAATTTTCTCATTTATACAACCTAATAGTTGCGGGTGAAGGGCATTACTCCAGGGTGGTGCCGGGATTTGCACATTTGCAGGTTTTTAACCACTGAGCATCCACTTCCCCAGTTAAAACATAAAAACACAGTAAATTGGACAGTAAATACCTGAACAGTTTGAAATGTTTGGCACTAACAGAAGAACTTGGACGGAGAACATAAGAGATGGTGTTTCGCAAACTCCCTCACACCGGAGTCAAACTTGGTGAATGGTTTTTGGGGTTATTCCAGGTTAAAGAAATACTGAAACAACATGGCTACCGTTAATTAATTCATCACCATGCAATTATGTCTGTACTCCAGCTAATTGGAACCTATTTCACCAAAGAACAAGAGAATGAACTGAAGCATACGTTCAAGCTCTGTAAGCGCCATTTAGAAAGGAAACGCTTGTCTGAGCAGTCAAACATATTTTGGAATGACCCTCCCTGTCACTGCACTTCAAGCCTATTGAACTCCTCTGTGATGAACTGCATCGTAAGGTCAGGACGAAATATCCGAATATACACGGAATTAAATATCTGGATGGCAAGAGTATAAGAAGCTGTAATGAGTGTTATTCATCATTGAACGTAAAGTTTAACATCTGTACATATTTGGATTTGTTTGGTCATAGCGTATTCCTGTTATTTGTTGCATGTACACATAAAGCATGTGTTTCTCAAAGTTGATTGAACACTAGGAGTTTCTGAGCTTTTGTTATTCCCACCTTGGGGCAATTTGAAGTAGTCAGTTTGTCCTTGGGATTGTTTTTAGAATTTGGGAGGAGACTGTAAATCCTAGATGGACCTTATATGGGGACTTGGAGAACATTAAGGATTCTACACCATGATCATTAGTGCTCCAGAGTGAACCATGGAACTCCAAGGTGGTAAAACAATCCAATAATTCAAAATGAAAAGATTTTAACAAAGAACTCATTTTGTTATTATTATTATTATTATTATTAGAAGTAGTAGTATTAGTATTAGTATTATTCTGATGATGATTAAAGCAATACAACACAAGGCGATAATATATCGAGTAGAGAAATTATTCTCCGAAAATATTACTTTGAGTTTTTGTGGAAACCATTTAGATTTGAGATCTATCCCTGTGGCTTTAATATAATATATTCATTTACTCCCCTCACAAGGAAGAAAAAAAGTGTCTCAGCATAAAGCCCACATTTGTGGATGAACAGCAGCTTGTGTAAAACAATTACTGTATCTTATTTGGGCAGTACTTTCTAATCTGGTTGCGTAAGTGAAGATCGGGTTTCCATGGGGATGCTGTTTCAAGGAAGTCGAGAAGACTGATACAGTTCAACTGTTATTATTTTACTCTCCTGCAAATCTTTCCCACAGGCCCAATCACAAAAACATGATCACAGATGAATGCCACACCAGGGGGCCTTCCGTCTTACTGAGTACAGACCTGGCTCTTCTGCTATCTGTCTGTCTGTCTGTCTGTCTGTCTTCTTCCCATTCACCTGACACTTAATCTTGGGATTTCAACAGACAAAAGCTTTGATATTGCTGTGTGAGTGTGTGTTTGTGTCTGTGTTTAGATCTGAACTGATCCAAGTGAAGTTAAGGCTTTCTCACAGCTTCCTGTGGAGTAAAGAGCGGACTGCACGTTAGGCGCTGTTTTACTGGGCGTCTACATGACTGTCAATCTGGATCGATGCTGCTGCTAAGTTAAAGATGAGTATGTCAGGATGGATAAGCATGAAAACTGTTTACTGTAACACATTATGATAGGTGCATTCCTTGTAAATAGAAATCGCACAATGGGTTTATAACAGTTTTTTTTTTTGCAGGGTTGATCGATAGTGCATTATTGCAGAGTAACAAAGCAGCTTTCCCAATTTCGTACCTTTTGCACTTATACTCCAAACTGCCAGAATTATACTGAACATTTCAAATTACAAGGAAATTCAGGCAGACAGTAGAGCTGCTGCTGAAAACCACGGGTTATAAAAATGCTGATAGTGATTTCCAAGTGTTACTACACATAAGCCTGGATGAGCAGAGCCCTGAAATGTTGTGCACAGTAACATGAATACTTTTTTGTACATTCAGACATTGCCAAATAAGAATTCTTGATGATGTTATGTTTGTGTAATTATTTTTTTTATTCACATTTGCCTAAAAACACAAAATAATCAGCTTCTAATTGACCCGAAAGAAAATAAAATCCATTGCCCTTGCAGACTTTTGAAAAACATTTCTTTCTAATGGCAGAGATTTCATTTTCTTTTTTTTTTTTTTTTTTTTTACAGTGCATGGCTTAACTTAATGTTTTTATGAGGATAACATTTTATAAATCTTATGCACCATGGCCCAGTACACACAGGAAATCTTTTGGAGTAAAATCTTAGACACCATTGTCAAAGCATGATAGAACAGCCTTTATATATCACATATACATTACAGCACAGTGAAATTCTTTTCTTTGCATAACCCAGCTTGTTGTTGGGTTAGAGGGCAGATTCAGCCATGATACAGCACCCCTTGGAACACAGAGGGTTAATGGTCTTGCTCAAGGACCCAGCTTGGCCATACTGGGGTTTGAACCCGGATCTACAGCCCAGCGCCCTAGACCACTGAGCTACTGAGATAATTCTGAAGTGTAGTGTGCATGTTTACAGTAAAGAGTGTCCCCAACATACATTTAACTCTAAATGTTCAATCATTGAATGGCAATCATTAACCCCAGATTTGTTCTTTTTGAGTTTTGCCTAGCTATTTCGCTGTACTTGGCAACGAAGAGTTTGAGAAAGGATAAGGAAGTTGCGCAGTGGCAAGGTGAGATGTTGAACTTTCGATCGGAAGGTCATGAGTTTAAATGCCAAACACCACCAATCTAACCCTGCTGAGCTCTTGATTGCTCAGTTGGATAAATGATAACTGTAAGTTGCCGTGGATAAGAGTGTCTGCCAAATGCCCTACATTTTAATGAAAGCTGTAACCTTACCTGCATCCATCTGTCCACCTTATTGATAGTCAAGTAATGTCTTACTAATACTAATGCACATCCCAAGTCATACTGTATTTACTTATATAAGCTTATTAACATGCAACACTTTGGGGGTTGATTTTCAATGCAGATTTTTAAGAACATGTGAATCTGCTATTTGTTAAATGAATTGTGTTTGTTCATGAATATAACCAACAGTGTTGGGAAGGATTCTTTGGAAATGTCATAGATTAAAGTAATTTTTGAAATTGAGGGGGTGGGGGATTTGTAACTATTTATAACTCTAAATAGACTATAATAGAATATATATAATAATACTAATATATAAGCATGTATTTGCTTCATTAATAAATCCTAGAATATAGATTTTGGCTGGTATTCGGAAGTAAAAAAAATTTATTTCATACAGAAAGGTTTCTTAGAATATGATTTATATACTAGATTTGTATACTTTTATTTTATTATATGAATAATACCATATTCATTAATAACCGTGGACACTTTCATAAACACAGACGCTTCTAAATATGGATAGGAATATAACTGTAATTCAAAACCGAGGCAAAAAAAAAAAAAGAAAAGAAAAATAACTGTTCAGAAACATTTCTTTTGAAAAAGCAGTAAAAAGGGTGAAACTGATGTAATATGCAGTAATATGTGATTGATAGGTTTTATAAAAGAAACTGTCAAATATAATATGTATTTTTAACAGGAAACAAAGCCTTTTAAAGATATTTAACATGATATGATGGTGTCAAGTTGGATTTAATGCTTTATGTAGAGAAACTTCAAATGTTCAGATAATGCTGGGGTTATATGTAAAAACAGTTGTGAAATTCAACAGTTGTGCAGATCGTATATCAAGTGTGTCAAAATAATAATACATAATAAAGCACTTATCAAGGTAACCAATAACTCCTGAAGCATACGGTCTGAAGCAGACTTTGGACTTTTCTAAGGCAGACTGCATGCATATGACAAGCCTATATGAAGCCACAGTACACAAAACAGATCTCCAACTATATTTCTTTCATTACAAGTCAGGGCTGTGTGCATCATTCATTGCAGTGTGAAGGTTAAAGTAAATTTGCAGCGCATTTCTCTCCCATTCACTTTTTCACACTGCCTGGTTTTATTCATCACAGATAGTCAGGCTTCCCAGGCTCTCCTGTGCGCTAGGGTGTGTAGGCGCACATGTGGGTGTCCTGATAATGAGCCTGAACTCGTCTTCCTGTTGCCTATGTCAACCGAGGGGCTCCAAATCCCATGGCGACACCATCACAATCCCAACTCGGCCAGACTGTTTTCCATTTGAAAGAATATTTAACTTTTCACTCATCTATTCACGGCTACTGAGAACCCTAAGCCTCGCCCAGATTAGCTGCCTGTGGATAATGCGACGAATTGAAGGCGCACACATACCACCTCCTGGCCTCTGCCTTGTTCTCAGGGTAACCATACACACTTGGTGGGATAGGGATCCTTGAACATTCTTTATGGCTTGTGAAGGAGCAGGAAAAAGAGAAAGCGCTTGACACAGGCATGAGTTTCGTGGCAGACCTCATTTAAATGCTGTGACCCCGACAAAAGAAATGTCAGGTGGGACAACATGAAGGTTCTGTGTCTGCCTAATCTTCAAACTCCTGGTGTCAGAGGTTTTAGCAGGGGTTGGAGAAAAACACAAGCTGAGATTTCCTCAGTAAACTCACTCAAGTAGAATTGCTGGAATGGAGCTGTTTAAAATGAAGTTAATGTGAGGGAGAGATTAAGCAGTTCAGATGTTAGCCAAACGAAATTGCTCAGCCAAACATGTGTAGAGTGTTCGCTTTATTAACAACTCTTTAAAATGAGGCTGTGTTTGTGTAATGTGTTTCACCTTCTATATCTAAAAATATATATATATATATATGGGCACGATGGCTTAGTGGTTAGCACGTTCGCTTCACACAGTGACGTCAACTAGAAATCTGATTGGCTAAAGCTACAACTTCAGTCAGCTTGCACTGTACACTACAGGTTATTAAAATATTACAGGTGTGTGTGTGTGTGTGTGTGTATGTGTTTGTGTGTGGGTGTGTGTTTGTGTGTGTGTGTGTGTGTGTGTGTGTGTGTGTGTGTGTGTGTGTGTGTGTGTGTGTGTGTGTGTGTGTGTGTGTGTGTGTTTGTGTGTGTATGTGTGTTTGTTTGTGTGTGTGTGTGTGTGTGTGTGTGTGTGTGAGAGAGTGTTGTTTGTGAGTGTGTGGGGGTGTGGTGATCGAGAGAGAGAGAGAGAGAGAGATTTGCATCATAGGATGAATCAAATAAACTTTTGGATGACAGAACTAATATGAAAAACAGCACCAGAAGACTAATAAGGCTATGAACATATTTTTACAACAATATGTTCTTTTCCATTTTAGTTACTCATTCAGTTTATTAAACAATCACGTTTGCATTTCCATGCAATTTTTGAAAGCCAAAACAAGATTTTACAGGGTGATTTTAATCTTTGTATTTATAGGTGCATTTCATAATGTATGTTACAACTGATTATAAAAGCAACAACATATTCATATCTCTACCCAGAACTGCTTTTTATGACTTGAATAAGACACAAGCAGTGTAGAACTGCATTAAAGAGTATCAATCAATGTTGCTGAGTTTGCGAGTGCTTAAAACTTGATCAATTGTCTGTCAACTAAAGAAATGGATTACCTATCAATTTAATCTTACTGTGTTAAACATTTAGCAATGGTGCTTTACAGAATATTTACAGAACATTTAAAAAAGCATATTTAGGGACCAGCACAAATATTGCTTAAATCTTACATGTCCTACTTTTGTAGATTTACCATTTTATAGATTTGACTAGGGAACTATCCTGATTAAAGAAAGTAATATATATATATATATATATATATATACTATATATATATATATATATATATATATATATATATATATATATATATATATATATATATATATATATATATATATAATATATATAATATATCCCAACAACCTCCAGAGGGCAGGAGTGAATGTATTTCAATGCACCATCTGTATAAAAAAAAAAATCTGAGAGCAGAAATACAGGTCACACCACAAGAGGCAAACCACTCAAGAACCAAGACTGACCTCTACTAAAGTAATGAAAAGGCCAAGGTGTAGAGAAAGCAAGAATCTGCTCTTAATACAAAATATGCTCTCATTCCTCAAGCATCTGATTTTGCAACTCATGATGCATAGGCAAAATAATTCAAATGCCTGAAGAAACATTCTGTCTAACAAGCTAAATAATCTAATCTAATTAAGAGCAACTTCATTGTACCGATAGAAGGAGACCTAAAACATGCTGCCAACACAACAAAGAGACTTTATTAGAGAAGGGGGGGCGCTGATTTAGACTGGCCAAATCAGTCACCAGACCTAACCCAGCCCGAAGAGGAGACTGAATGGAGGAATCCCTAAAACAAACAAGAACTGGCAGTAGCTGCAGAACAAGTCTGGAAAAGGATAACAAAGCAAGAATAACAGTTTGATGATGTCATTGGGGCACCCGGCTTGATCCTGTTATAGTAAGTTGGAATATGCATTCAAATGCTAAATGTTATTTACTTCAATTTACAGTCTTTTGGGTATTCTTTCTGTACTGCTGCTCAACTATGTGTAAGTCCTTTAGATATAAATATGAGGAAATGAAAGCTGCTAATTTAATTCATAGTATATATGATCTGATATTCATATGATGTTTTTAATGCTCTTAAACTCAAATATCTTTAGTGTATGAGAAAATGCCAAAATCATAAGGATTTTGGCATTTCTCATACACTGGCATTTTAATTGTACAAACAACACTATAACAAGCACTTTCATGAATCATGCTTTGCTATTTACTATTGGCCCCCTTGTTGAATCCACAGATAAAATCCTTACTGTTCCCAGAAGCAATTCTCATGAAGTAATATGCGCAATAAAACATTGTGAGATAGCACCACTGTATAATAATTTTACTATTACACAAAAGGTGCTTACTAGGACTTGGACATACTAGCTGCTTTATATTTGTCATATGTGCTTTATAGTACAGTGATTGTATTTCATTACATATTTCAGTACTGTTTGGAATTTTAGGTCAGAGTTAACCATGTTACTGCAGCCGTAGAGAGGGTTAAGGGCCTTGCTCATAGGCCTCAATTTTGGCAGATTGGCAATATTCAGGCCGACTTTCTGATCAATAATCCAAAGCCTTAGCCACTATATTATGTAAAACAACTCTTAAGTTGCCTGTATAGTGCTTGTCTTGTATTGGAATAGATAGCAATAGAATATACAAAGGAATTTTGCACAAGGAAACATACAGTGCATGAGAAAAAGGTTGTTAAATAATCCAGAAGCTTATCAACTTAAAAAAATCTAGTTTAGCCAAATCACAGGCTGAACTGGTCAGACTATTTGACATCTTTATTTAGTCACAAAATCTTTATTTTTAACCATGATATTTCAGCAGAGATATAGGGATTTTAATAAGGGATCTTAATACAGGTCAAAACTTTTTACAGATTATTGCATCAGAATTTATTGTGAAAATAAGTGAGTAGGAATGAATCTATTCATTGTTTATTCGTTTTTGAGTAGATACTTTGTCTTGGCCAGGGTTTCGTGTCGTCCAGAGCCTGCCTGAAAAACACTGGGCATGAGGCTGAAATACCCCCTACAAGGGTAACCAACAGATCCTTCATTTACGACATTCGCCTGACACCCTTCTCCAGAGCAATAAGCAGGTGGACGTTAAGGGCCTTGCTCAAGAGCCCAGCAGTGGTTGGTTGCTGGTGTTGGGATATGACCTTGTGACCTTCCAATCCAAAGACCAATGCCTTAACCACTGAGCTTTCACCACCTCTTAGAACACTAATAACACATTCGCACCTAGGGGCATTTAGAGTAGGCAAACCACATATTTGCAAAGATTTTTGGGGAGGAGGGTGGAAACCAGAGAGCGCGGAGGAAACTAGTTTAGATTTTCAGATTGAAGATGTGTGAAACTTCACACAGGGAGGAAACCTGAGCTCAGGATCGAACTTGTGACCTCTAAGGCTTCACGTGAGACTACAACAATACCAACTGCTCCACCATGCTTTATAACAAAGGTGTTTAGTATATATATATATATATATATATATATATATATATATATATATATATATCTATATATATATATATATAATATATATAAAGCACATTTATACAGCACATCAAATAATGCAACGGTGGCTGTCAATCATGTTTCAGGTATTCATGTCTCCAGCTCTATAGCATGATTCAAGTTTTTTATATGTCACCAACATAGTTATATACAGAATACATCTTGCAGTGAAATGTAAATATTAATACTTGCTGTATGTGTGAATGTAGCTCTTTATGGCCGTGGATCTTTATCCTGAGATTTCAGGATTGTCAACCGAAATGATAGTTCAGTGGTTATCTTGGACTTCTGATCAAAATGTTGTGAGTACAAATCTCAGCTCCACCAAACTGCCGCTGCCATGGCCGAGAGCAATGCTCTTAACCCTCAAGTGCTCAGCTATATAATGATATAATTATACGATGCTCTGGATAAAGGCATATGTCACATTTTTAGTGTCCTTTGTTGGAAAGTAACAACGGAATTGCAATTCATTACTGTAATTAGGTAGCATTTACGCTTATCTTTACTTTACTGAAGTATTTCCATTTGGAGAGATTTAAACTTTACTTTTTATGCAGCTACATTTAGCGAAATTACTTTTTAATTTACGATTAGATAAAAACTTGACTGTTCAAATATGAGTTTTGTTTTGAACCTTTCGGTCTAGAAAAGAAGGTTTTGGGCCTATGATATTTTTAAATAGATTTCAATCAGTGCTTGACTAATTAAATTAATAGATTGGTGTTGTAAGTGTAACAGTAGAGACTTTCCACACTTGAGTTGATTAAGTATGAGTTTTGTGGAGAGGAAAAACAATAATCGAAACCTTATAGCCATAATAAATCACAGTACTTGGGGTACTTATGTATATTTGAAGGCAAATACTTTGTACTTTTGCTCAAATGAAAATTTAAACGGGCACTTTTAATTTTACTGGAGTAATAGTTTACCTTGTATATCTCTACGTTAACTCAAGCAAACGGTTTGTTTACCGCAGAAAAGTACCATTAATGTGAGAATTATCAATAATCCTTTTCACACCAAAAAAAACTAATATTTTTTTAATCATGGGTGGAATTGATAGGTCAAATATGAAACATCTGAGGAAGGGGAAATAATCATCTTGAGGCGTTGTTAAATTTAATTCTCAGCCACTAATCACATCCTTCGCTTAAATGACGGAATATCACAACGTGCTCGTGTGTGCCTGCGATGTGACTACATCCATCCCAAAGCCCTACGGAACAGCGTGAAGGGTTATCTTAAGGGTTACGCCGCCTATGGTGGAAGCGTGTCCGCGTATACTCATGTGTAGTTTGAGCGCCATAACCCCTCTCTCCTCCTCCTCCTCCTCCTCCTCGCACGACCCAACACGAAACGTACCCCCCCACTCGCACTCCCACATGGTACGCGCCAGCTCTGGCTTGCACGGGGCCGCTGTGGAGTCGCGTTCCGGCGTTTCCCCGCCGCCTCTCGCTCCTGCTGTATCCCGTATCCTGCATGCGCGAATAACGCGGCAGTCCCTGCACCGTTTCGGGTCCATTTTATTTCTTTTTTCCCCATTTCATTTTATTTCAGACCGCGCTTTAAAAAAAAAAATATATATATATATATATAAATATACACACAGCGTTTATTCCGCTGCTCTTTCTGTGCTATTGCGCGCCGGACTCTTCTCTAGCACTCTTGAGTGTCTCTCCTCCGAAATGATGCCGCTGCGCACTGGACGATTCACCTCGTGTTAATTCTCTCATGGGAGACGACGTGCGAGTGATAAGTCCAACGCACCCTGCTTCACCTAACCAGAGAGAAGAAAAACAAAAATACAAATAAACCGAGCTAGAATTGGACAGCGCTACGGATTGAACGCGGATCTGCTTTCAGAAATGGTGAGCTCCCATTTTCTCTTCACTTGAAAGTGCGTGATGCTGCAAACGCAAAGGAGCGTCACGCAGCGCACTGGGGTTTCTGCTTGTCTTTTCTTTTTTTTTATTTACTTATACCCGGGACACGGCTTTTTACATCGATATTCTTTTAGTACCAAGCTTAACTAAGCTGGAGATAACACCTTAAGGGCTTTAAGTGTACTCGGAATCCAGCACATCCACACTAGCAGCACGGTAGGATTAAGCTTGCGTGCTCTGGTGCTGCAGCTCCAACACAATGTGATGGATTAAAAAAAAAGTTGCTCTTGTTAAACGTTTCGTAGTAAAAAATAAATCATAACGATTGTAATTCTTGCCGATTCGAGTCGTCCGGTTAGACCAAAAGACGCATGCTTGGACGTGCTTGGGGTTTACGCGTGTACCACCTACACGGCAAATCAAGCAAGGGCTATCATACAAATAATATTAATATGTTATGAGTAATAATAAATGCATAAATATATATCACTTGACTGGTTCATACTTAAAAACAACGAATGCGCCTTTTTTTCTCCATTTGAATTCTCGTTTCATGCCTTCTTTGCCGTTAAACCGCGGCAATGTGCATCTCACATCATGCGCTTTCTCCATCTGCACTGCCTACGCGAATGGATAAGGAGAAGTCGATGCAAACAAAATCATGTCATAAAAGCGTATCATCCTTACCCATCCGACATGCACGATTTTTCTTTGTAGGTTTACTCGGGAAATTCGAGTAAATTCTGGAAATTATATGAAAAATTGTGTGTCGGTTGTAGTGGTAATGGGTGCCATTGGAAAAGTTTGCAATAACATCATGTGTATTGTTGCGCAAATGCCAAAGAAATAAATATGGATGGTGAGATAAAAAAAAAATAGGTTGTGCAAAGATTTAGAGGAAAATCTTTTTTCTTTTTTTTTTTTGCTTTCCTCTGCATGTATTACTTGTACTGTCAGCCATGGTTAAGCCTGAAGCTGAGCACTATTGGGCCCAAAATCCCAAAGTCAGTTCTAAAATACCCCACAGGCTGCATGCATAAGAAAACTTTTCTTGAGCTACTATTTCCCTAAACGGACACTTGTGTGGAATGCTAATCAACCTCCTCTGGCTGTTCAGGATGGAGCGCTGGGGCGCTCTGAAAATCACAAGTAGCTCCCGCTGGCTGTAGTGAGGCCCAAATGCTTGAATAGCTGGATCGAGGTCTTCGGGGTTGCGTGAAGCACTAGGGGTAATGGCAATAAATGAGTCTGAAGTTGGTGGGTCAGTGTAGAAGCTGACCTTTCTAGGGTAGCCTTGTATTCTGCTTGTTGTTGGTCCAAGTTGATGAGCACAGAGGAACAACGAAGCACCGACCGTTAGGCAGTGAAAATGAAACAAAGCAAAGACAGAGCCGCCTTTGTTATCTCGCCCTCAATGCCTTAGTCTTTCTCCATATGTTTTTTTTTTCTTCTTTCGTTTTGCATTAAGCATATTCTATTCTCATCTTTCTGCATCTAATTTACCCATGACAGAGAATAAAGTGTGGAGGTAACTTATATTTGGCGTTTCATTAGTAACAGACCCACAAGCCACGTTCTCATGGAAGCTGCTCCCAAATATGTGTAAGATTTGACCTAAAGAAAAGTGCACCCAATTCCTTACTTTTCTCATATAGTGCTTTTGATGCCTCATCTCATAAAACTCCCACCTTGTTGGAGGCCTTTGGAGACAAAAAAACAAAACAAAACAACAACAACAATGATCAAGGCGGTACAGTGTACTACCTCAGATCTCTGGTGAGGCTTTCAGAGGGGACTCTGAGTCTCTCATGCAATAATTGCAGAGAGTTTACAGTTACTGAGGGAAAGAGGAGGCTTCACTGGAAAGTGGACAGCCAGAGTATGGGGAAGTGTGGCTCATTGTCCTTTTGTTGCTTCTCCCTCCTATTAAAGTAGTCAACAATTGCACCCCTGCTGGGTCTTTCATCCCTGCAGTGCCACAACCATTTGATCACTGCTTTTAGCGACCGGCTGTTTGGAGGTGGTTTTGCTGGTAGAACACTTCACTGAAACCTAGTGTGATAGAGCTGAAGTGAGAACCCCACTGATTTTCTTTTCTCTTCTAGTTTTTTTTTTCAAATGTTTCACACATATTCCCAAGTGATACATAATTTAATCCTTGCCCCCCCCAGCCGCGGCCTTTAATCGTTCACACTTTTAAATCTCAAACTCAGTTCACAGTGGTTAATATATACATATATACCGAGAGCAGAGCCTCTGATACAAGACACGTGTTGCTTTAGCTCACTGTGCAAGGGAGCACCGGAACAAATTTTCAGGAACAAAGCGGTAGGATCTTTCATCAGCTTGTGAAGAAAGTAATCAGGACTCTCATCAGCTTCCTCATTTCGGTCGAGGCAAATCCTTTGACCTTCAGCACTGCCCAGTCTAGCATGAGGAAAGTTGGATAGGGGCGCAAAAGGCGAGTGATTATATCACAAGCGGATGTGGTTTGGATAGTTATAAAGCAGGGCATACATGGAAAAGCCAGATCAATGAAGCGTGTTAGAGCCGTGAACTCACGCGCACTCACAACCCTATGGCGGATCAATGGGAAAATTGGTGTGACCCTTGGTGCTTGGGCTTTCTGCTAAGGTAATTAAGCTTTTATTGTAAGTAAGTTTATAGTGCTATAAATACCACCCAGACATGTGATTACCCTGATTTAAAACAATGCCCAACTGCTCAGTAAAACCCACAGTTGTTCATAAAGGACAATGCTCCACGGCAGTTTGCCAAACAGCCACCGGTTTGTTAATTCGAGCAATTCGTGTTCGGGTTTAATATCTAAAAGACCTCATCTCTGAATGATCTGGCATGTAATCTGTAATCATAGAACACTTAAGCGAGGGAGGTATTTGATATTGCACAGGCTTAATGATAGCAATGGTTTATGAGCTGGGAAAATGCCTCTTTTCTTCCGAGGTCAGGGCAACTATGCAGGTCTGGCCGCTCCTCAGTCTGGCGTCTCGTGTCCAAAACGAAACGAAAGAAGCAAAGAATGAGAAGGAAGGACTTTTCTGTGAGATGTCTTCTTAAGATGTCGGCTGTTTGGGTGTTTTTTTTTTTTTGCATCATGATAATAAATAGACTTTCCCTTAAATAACATTTCCAGTGGAATTTTGCTGGAGGGGAAATATATAAAAAAAACACCCAACAGCTTAGATCGTTAATTATCAAATAAGTCTTGTTAAATTGTGGTAATTAGGTCTAGCTAATTGTAGTCCTACGGAAGCTCAGTCAAAACAATACATCACTGTTGGCCTCCCTTATTTTTGCAGTCTGTGTCGAGGCTTAATGATAGTAAGAAAACGGAGTGACTGAATGAATGGCTCTAAACCTAATTTAGCCTCTTTAACAACGCTTCATTTGCTCCTCGTTTTATTTAGGGGGAATTACGCTATGCCAACACTTTGGGGGCGACTTCTAACATGTGTGTCTGATCAGACATGACATACATCATCGTCATGCTTTTTCCATTATTGCATTAAGCGAGCTTTAAGAAAAGCTCAGCCGACCCTCTCGCTCTTTTTATCCAGAGACTTGAGAGATGCGAGAGGGGAGAGGGCGCTGCATTCACTTGCCTGGAGCATTATGCTTAGCCGAAACCGCCGTCTGTCACACAATGATTTATCGCGCGAAGGACTAATGGCATAGTATCGGGATAACATTTTATTGTACTCAAGAGCTGGGAGCAAAGAATAATAAAAAAAAAACAGTAGTCGTCTTCATTTTCAGAATCACCGAACGGTGACTGGTCACCCGAAAACTGAGGTGTCTTGAGATCTCCTCAAAGAAGGATATTCCCCCTCTCGCTCTCTTTTATTTACTCTTCTATCTTTCTGTCAAATCAAACTTGCTTAATCTGAGGGAAATTTTCATTCAAGGACACATTCTTAGTTGGAGTTATGCAGCTGTCAGAGCTTTACACCATTCTCTTCTAAATGCGGCTGTTGGGCAAAATGCAATTCAGGCCTTGCATGCGAGAGGCACATTTTTTTCACCCCCCCACCTCTCTCCCCAAGCAGTTGGTGGAGAAGAAAAGCTTGTCCCTCACTTAGACTTGGACTTAGGACTTGGACATTGTGCATTCTGAAAGCAGGGATCAGAATCAGCAGCTGCCACATTTACATCCAAATGACCTTGGAGACGGTCTTTTTTCATCGGACGTGCCCACCTCCTATACACTTCCAGCCAGGTAGACCCTTGGCTCATCTAGCACATGCTTACTGATTCATGCACAGCACACAAGGGCATTCCCAGGGATCATTTGTTCTTATTTCTGTGGATGTGGATGTGGAGGACACACTTGGCTTGTTTTCCCGTAATATGGATTACAGTTTTTGTTTGTCGTTGCTCATGATTTGAATAGAACACTTTGATAAATGTAGATGAGTGAAGGTGTGAAATTGAAGTCGAAGCAGTTTGTTTAGTTTAGTTTAATCAATCAGGGATGGCGGGTGATGCGTGGAATACATAAAAGCCCAGGAAGAGTTATTGCTCGCTCTTGCTTGACAGCTGAAAGCGGTAGATCCTTTAAACGGAATAATTAATCAATTAACTTCTATTTGCCGTTAACGATGATAACGCGCCCGGCCAAAGAGTGGGGTCAGCGCCGAGTTCTCACTTCATCCTTCTCGTGCATTGTGTGCTTTGTTTAAACATGCTAATGCACCACATGGCCTGCAAACGACCTTATTGCTATCGTGCACGGACAGGGCTTAAATGGAATTTGATGGAGGTGGGTTTCAACACGGTGGGGAACTCGACACAATGGAAAGATGATGAATGCGCTTTGGAGGTTTTTTTTTTTCTTCTCTTTAATAAGGAGGCAGCACTTAGAGTTCAGGCATCGGACTCTATTGTGGTACACCTAAAGCATGAGTCCTGAAGCATATGCCCTTCTTGATCCCCAGAGTTTACTGCCCTGTGGACTCTCTCACACCAGTCACACAATCCCCGGTGTCGAATTATCACTATGAGATCAGCTGGGCACAACACCGAATCTTTAAAACTAGTGGTAGAACAATAGAAGTACTTGAAATAGAATTTAGCATTTTCCAGACACTATTGGCAAATAGTAATGAAAACTGTTTGTTTTAGTTAAAAAATGTTTTTAGATTAAAATTGCACATTGTTTTGAAGCTAAACAGCCGAGGTAGGAAATCTGATAGCGTTCATTACCCTGGGAAATAAAAGCAAACAAACTAACAACAAAAAGCAATTCTAGAATTCTTAAAAGGATTTTCGTATTTTTTGTGGTTACAAACACATGGTTTTGCAGGAATCCGATTCCAACATGTCTGAGAAGTTTAAACATGAAATAAACAGGCATGAAACTCCATTTCTTCAGATATAGAAGCAGCAACTTCATGTTTTTATTCAACACAGGGCATGTTTTTCTTTTTTTTTTTACTCTCTTTCTCCTTCAGATGCACCGGCTGGGGGTTTAATAAGCATCTTTGAATCATATTGATTCTTTTCTTCGCCCTCCGCTGGAGAGATGGGGGGTGACCCATGCAATGAATGGGGCCCTTTTACTCCCATCCTGCTCATTGGCAATACGAGGCAGAATCAGCCACCGAAGTAGCTTCAGGAAAGAGGGGTGGGGGGGACAATACATACTCGAGCAAGAGGGCTCATGTTTCCCCTCCTGAGCGGTCACTAACAGAATGTCCATTGTGTCCTCCATTTCACACTACACATGTAGCAATTTCTGTGATGATTCGCATAAGCCACGGGAAGCTAATCATGATCTTGGCGCGCGAGACTCGGATTTCAGCTTTTTGTCACCGCAGCTTAATTTACTGTCACAAACTTTAACACGCCTCATATATATATCCAGTGGAGTGTACGAGTGTGGAATAACGCTTCGCACCTAGACAGGCAGGCCGTCTGGTTCACTTACGGCTGCCGTAGATCTGCTAGAGTAATGTCCGTAACCAGCGCATTATTACATAGCCATTATGATTACAATTATCTGTGTAGTCTGGACTAATGGAGGAAATGCGCTAGCAGTTATAAAGAAGCTGTGGCTTTACCGGTCTAACACCCGCTCTCCTGTAGCCAAGTGCTGTCAATTAGGACCCATAAGAGAAGATTTATAGTAGTGCATTGAGTGTCTGAGGCGTAGACACTCGTAATGTGCTGTCTGGGCTGGAATATTATAATCAAACAATACACAGATTTAGTTGCTGAAATGTGGAAAAATAAATAAATAAATAAATAAATGAGTATGTGTGTGTGTGTGTGTGTGTACATAAACACTATTAAGTTTACTTTTACTTACTACTAAGTTTGAGCATACCTAGTCATTTTCATTTTAGTATTTTCAAACTTTTACGTACCACAGATTTTTAATTCGGTTCAATAGCAGAACGGTTAGAAGAAGAAGTACAAAACATAAAATTGTCACCATTAACATTTAAACATTTAAAACAATTTTAAATAAAATGCCTGTTTAGTTGAATAATATATAAAATAATATTTTATAAAAATGCATTACATGCAATACATGCATTACAATTTATTATACTATATTCAATATTATATTATTATAAAGGGACACGGCGGTTTAGTGGTTAGCACGTTCACCTCACACCACCAGGATCCGGGTTCGGTTCCCGTCTCGGCCATGTGTGTGTGGAGTTTGCATGTTCTCCCCGTGCCTCAGGCTTTTTTTCTCCGGGTTCTCCGGTTTCCTCCCGGTCCAAAACATGCACTGTATGTTGATTGGCACCTTGGAAAAATTGTCCCTAGTGTGTGAATGTGTGAGTGTGAGTGTGTGTGTGTGTGCCCTGCGATGGGTTGCCATTCCATCCAGGGTGTGTCCTGCCTTAATGCCCATAGACGCCTGAGATAGGCACAGGCTCCCCGTGACCCGAGGGAAGATCGGATAAAGCGGTAGAAGATGAATGAATAAATGAATGAATATTATTATAAACTGGAACAAATTAAATTGATGAAATAGTCTAAATTTAATAGGCCTAATTTTTGTGTATCTCAGTGTGTTTGTGTGTGTTTTATGTTATGATCTACTTAAGTGTTCTACTTAAGCATCATTTCACAAATTTCTTCATTCCCGCCACCCTCCATTCATTCTCTCCCATTATATGTGGAATTGTCATGATTTTCTTCTTTTAAGGGCTGGAAATAAACGCTAAAGAATCCATAGTGCTCGCATTAGCTGATAGCCACTTCCTGGTTAGCGGCTAATGCTAGCGCTATGGATTCTTTGGCTTTTTCTCACATGAGAAAAACAACTCATTTCCTGTATGGAGTGAGTAGCCACAGTGTCACAGCACTAACATGAGATTCTTTTTATACCCCTAGCATTGTTGTGTATATTATCAAGTTTAATACTTTATAATAATAATAATAATAATAATAATAATAAAATGAGAATAAATAAACTAGCCGTCCGACATTTAGTACATTCTTGAGAAAACTACGTTCCACATGTTAAAAACCAATACATTTCAATAAGAATATGTGCACAGTTATATCCCTTAAATGATCTTATGTCCATGTAACAATGTCATTATTAATGCAAGGGACATTTTTAGTCACCATAAAAGGCAACAGATGTTATCTAGGAGATCTAGTTCTCTCTCTTAGTATAACACTTATAAGAGATAACATTTGAGCACGTCTAACATAATTTATAAATGTTCACCGTGACATATTGCGGATTCCTGTGACACATTCGCGCTGCTCTTTTCTTGGATTTGTCAGCGTTTCCACAAGCCTACCTGCAGCTTCATCATCTGTCATACATTCATAATGAATTATACGCAGAAGAAGAATGACAGTTGAAGAAAAACATTGTGTGGTCTTCAGCTGTCCAGTTTGATCAGCCTATACCTACTGTAGCCCCAGTTTCTGGTTGTTGGCTGTCAGGAGTAGTATCTGATGTGGCCTTCTGCTGTTGTAATCCATCTGCCTAAAGGATTGCTTGATGTGAGATGCTTTTCTTTTCACCACGGTTGTAAAGAGTGATTTTGGGGTCAAACTTTTCTTTGATTTCACTGTTTTATTTTAACACCACTTTGTGTAATGATGTTTGCTCAACCAAACATGACATGGCCAAATAGCCATTTTTGGGGGAGGGGGCGACGACCTGTATCTGCATGGTTGTATGTATTTCGCTTTTTTCAGATTGCCTGATTTCATAAATGTGCAGGTGTACCTATTAAAGTGGCCTGGATGGCAGGAAATTGTTTTGTGAAAATAAATAATGGAAAGAAAGTTTACAGCCTGGGTTTGCTTCCTTAACAATCTTGAATGATTTCCTACATCGTGCGCTTGCTGTCTGCTTTCACTTCATTCTTGTACGGTTCAAAACGCATGTCTCGGCTTTTCATGTGTCGGTTGCGTCATTTGCAAGAAAAAAATATTACAAGTAAAGAAAACTACTCGAAAATATAAACATTAATATCATTGCTTTGACTTTGATTTGCGCAGATCCAAAGCAACAGGAGAAAAAAAAATCCTTTAGACTGCCCTCGTGTCGAAAAATGTATGTTGCATCATAGGACGAACAGATGAATATTCTTCAGTGGCTGGTATTCGGAGAGACTCGCCCGAGCTCCAGCGGCCATGCTGCAACGACGACTCGGAGATAGAGAGAGCGAGCGAGCGAGCGTAAGAAAGAAAGCTTGAGTAGCTGATGAAACTCACTCTGTCCTGTGACAAAGAGAGGACTCTAGGGACAGAAAAGTAGACAGAGTGAAAGAGAGAGAGAGCGAGAGAGAGAGAGAGAGAGAGAGAGAGAGAGAGAGAGAGAGATGAAGTAAGAAATCAGAAGGCATGCAAGAAAAGTGGTGAAAAAGCATGTATAGGATAAGATAAATAAAAGGAAAGGGAGTGAGAAAGTGAGAGCAGGCCGTTGAGGAAATTAGAGTCCAGCCCTCAGGAGGTGGTTTAGAAAGCAATAATAAGCGGCACTTATTTTGTTTAAAGCCCCCAATTTCAGGTTTCGTCCGTCGGCCGCCGTGTCCGTCAGCGTCATCTGAATAACAGAGCGATTCCACATTTTCTCCATGTACGGGTCGCTCACCTCTGATCCGTTTCCCCAGTGGCGTTTCATCATGTGGCCAGCAATCTTATGCAAGATGGTGAAATGGCAGATAATTTGCTGGTAATTAGACCCTAGTGATTTGCAGGTGAAAGGATGCTCTAAGTCAAGGCTGTGCTTGAATGCCACCGAGGCGGTCGCACCTGTAAGGGAGAAAATGTTTATTTTTTCTTTCTTAATACTTACTTATTTTGTTAAAATATGACTATTGGCTATAGTGGTACAGTACAATGGTAAAACAGTCGATGAAGGCTTTAAAGGTGAAAGGATGTGGATCGACTGATGAACGTTCCATGGGAAAAAAAGTTTTGTGCGGTTTGTCACTCTTTCAAGGTTCTAAAACTTTTGAGGTGACTGCCAATTTGAAGTCGCACTAAGAATGTGTTTTTATCAAGATGAAAAAAAAGTACGAGCGTGGAACAACTGCTTCGTTTTGTAGCGCCAGCGTGTTTCTAAATGCCAGAGAATCGTGTCCTGTTTAAGCCGAGTTTCTCTTTGTTTTATTCGAGGACGCACTGGTTGTCCAATTGATTGCTTTGTTTGCAGCACTTTCCACTCGTCTTGCTCACAAAGCGACCCGAGGGGGAAGAGAGCCCATGCTTTTACAGGATGAGTGATTGAAAAAGAGATGTGTGTATGTGAATGGAGGGGAGGAGGGGAGGAGGGGGGGGGGCGCAAAGAGGGAATGAGTCCTTTGTATCTTGACGTCATCAGTGTTTTTCCTGTTGCAGATCTCCCACCGTAGCTCTCCTCCTCCACGGACTGTCTACTCATTTGTGCGTATCAAAGGCAAAGCGCTTCAAGAGGCAAAACGGACCCTGAAATGAAAGACCTGCTAAGCCCTCTAATACAACAGCAATTAAGGTCCCACAATTAAAGCGCTTACTCTGGAATTTGGCCTCCACGCAAGGGCACCGTCGAATAAAGCGGGCGCACTCAGCCAGAGAGTCCGTGCAGAGCTTGCAAATAATTACAGGTAGTTGTTTCACCGAAAATTGAATTAGCTCGGAGGTTGAGGAACGAAAATGAAAACGTATAGACAGCGGCCGAGGCGTGAGTAAACACACTCAGGCATCGTGCGGGTGGAGAGGAGTTGGGTAAATCCCCCCCCCCCCCAAAAAGCAGACTATAATCTGAAAGGAGCTAAGGGATGTAACTGGAATTAAATGATCTCAAGGCTTTAAATGTATTATGGAGTGTGGTGGAACTGATAAAACTCATTATACTGACTGGTGATAGAGGTGATTTAGGTGGATGAAAGATATAAATGGGAAAATCCATTCAAATTCTAAAACATCAGAAGACATTAGAACGATTAGTGAGGCTTTACATGAAGATTCCTGTTGTTGTCAGGATGTAGTTTTCTAAATGTTTCTGACAGACTGTATGTTTGTGGACACAAGCATACCGACATCATCCGATTTGCATCTGTAATAACCTCCATTTTTCTGGAAGAGAGGTTCCACTAAGGTTTGTGGTGTGTTCGTGGAGATTTGTGCTCATTCAGCTACGAGGGTGTTAGTAAAGTCAGGTTCGTAGTCAGGATGTAGCGTGTAGAGTTCGGAGTGCAGTCAGCAATTCCACTTCATCTCAGAGAGACGTCCAATAGTATTGAGGTCAGAGCGCTATACAGGCCAATCAAGATCTCACCATGTAAACCAATTCTTCATGGAGCTCTCTGTGCGAACAGGGACTGGAACAGGTTCAGGTCCCCGAGTTCAAAGACATCCTTTACAATTTTGTGCCACCGATTTTGTGGGGACAATTTGGGGTCAAATATGGCTGTAAAAGTCTTAATGGACTTAATGTGTTTTGCCAGTAGAAAGTACTATGGGAAGTAGTAGCTGATTGGTTAAGAGTTTGGCCATGAGTTCATTTTCTAGCATCACCACGCTGCCACTCATGAACCTTTGAGTAAAGCCCTTAACCGCTCAGTTGGATAAATGAGAGTCACTCTGACTATGGGCTTGTAAATGCCATAAATGTAAATGTGCATTTAAAGGTGCATTAGGTAGAACTTGTGTGGGGCGAAAATAGGTCTCTAGCCATTAAATGGTTGGAGGTGAACGAACCTGCCATTACCATCAAGCTATACAAAGCTCCTCCCACAAAATGTATAGGAGCCCAACTAGACTAATCATGGTAGTAGGGAGTGATATGGCATTACTTTTAAGCGCACTAAGACATTCAGTCTTGAGATCCTATAAACATCCTTTAGGAGGAAATCTATATATACAACTATTATATATCATTTCTATATAATTTCGCACATTGGTTAACAAATCACATAACGGACGAACCATTTTAACACAATAATGACAAACAATAGGCGTAATCAACACCTGCATTCACATATGTTCCATCAGCGAGTCAAATTACGGCCCCATTGATCAAGCCAAAGCAACACCTGCATGAAAATTTGTGGGACGGAATTTTGACCCGAGGTTGAAAAGTTTTAATATTTAAAATCTGGAGCCCTAAATGTATTCAATTATAAGTGTCATTTAATTTGTAGCATTAGCATTATTATTATTATGTTTTTGCCATAGACGAAACCATCATCCGCATGAGCATTATTTAATATTTAGGCAAACTTCAGTTGATGTGTTCATTCACTTGTGTCATTTTCATAATGAATGTCACTTATGATTTATTAAAGCGGAAGTTTGCTGTATTGTTCATTATACCCAGTGCAGTCAGTCTGAGTAGATACGAGGACACTAATTTAAAGCTGTTCCTTATCATATTAAGATTGCACGCGGTTAAGGGAGTTGTACGATTTTGTAACTTTTCGATGGATATTTTTGGCAAAACATTGTGTGGTGTAAGAACAAAATATCTTCAGGCGACGACGTACCTCTTCCTGAAACACTTCAACTAGCACTTTTCACTGTGTGTTTATATTTCTTTTTTTTTATTTAATTCTCTCAAAAGAGTTGCCGGCTGAAGTAAGCTAGTGAACCCGCGTTGATTTATTCATTGATAGAGACTCTTTTGATAGAGGCACTTTTGTATTTCTGTATAAGGGCGTCTGCTCAATTCCATAAATGTAAAAGTACAAACACAGCAGCAGTCAGTATATTTTGACGTCTTCATGATTGCATTGTGTACAGTTTGGAGATTATCAGTAGTGTGTCAGTAGTATACATTATATCAAAAAGTCAAGATTGGTTGGATATTTCTAGTATTTTAGTTTAGTTTAGTCAGTATGTGCATAATAGAAACGGTAATAGTATTGTTAAAATAGTGTGCGGTGTTTAAATAATCCAGGTTACAAAAATAACTGTTTGACTGTTGTATTATTCAGTGTGTTCTTATCATGGGTGTGAGAGCTGCAGAATTAAAGGTGTGAAAATTAAAGGTGTTTCGCAGATCACTAGGATCTATTGTGAAATCAAATTATTACGAAGAGTTGTAGCTTTTAGCATACTTCTGCTGTGCAGCTTGTGTTCTCATTTTGTTATTTGCAGGACAACTTTCTCCTTCTTGTATTGCGAGCAGATCTATTTAGACCAAATCTAAATGTGGAGTCTGTTACCCCTGTGTTTGTGTGATTTATGTAACGGAACAGGAATACACTTTGTCCACTGGAAAAACTCCAAAAGGGATGATAAGAAATGGACGCCGTTACTTGTTCATGCTGTTCATGTTCATGTTTTATGTAGGTGAACTTTGATCTGGGAATTCCCATGTTTTGGTCTTGTGAGCCAATAGACAACATGTTGATGTGACTGTTGTCTCTCTGTGGTTATCACTGTTGCTTATTATTAAGTAGAGGTCACAACTGACTATTACCTCGGTGCTCAATTTAATGTGTCTTGGTGTAGATACGAGAAAACTGCCATCTTGTAAACTAGCATTCTCATTTGTTCATAACCATATCGTACACTTCATACTGTGGAACATGACAATGATAGGATGTCTTAAACATTTTCATTCATCTATCTTATGCCACTTTTATCCGACTTCACTCTCGGGTATCCTGTGCCTATCTCTGGAGTCTTCGGGCATCAAGGCAGGATACACCCTGGCGGGGGGAACTGGAGAACCCGGAGAAAAACCCCCGGAGGCATGTGGAGAACATGCAATCGCCATACACACACATGATGGAGGCGGCATCAAGAGTGTATAAAAAGCTCTAAAAGGATTATAAAGCTTAAAGTTATACACCGTTAGACACAATGAGCTCATTCATTGGGGCGATTTTATATGGTCTAATTTGCTTTCATTTTCTGGACAAGTTTTACAAATGAAACCTTTTACGAAATAACACTTAACGTATTGTCTTGTACAACATTCTGGAACAGAAGATTTCTTGGATATTTACAGCAGCAGCCTTAAATGTTTTGTGAAACACGAACTTCAGTCACGGCTGCACTGTTATAGGAGACTTATCAACCACTTCAGCACAGTAGTTTTAAGCCTAGTGATGGTTCATAAAAGCAGTCCAAACTGAAAAAAATTCTCGTTCTCCGGCCTTTTTCTTAGTCTAGACGTTAACATCTCGTTTTCTTATTGGAAGTGATATTTTGATGCGGTATGTTTTCCTAATGTGTTTTTAAAGCAGCGGTGTGAACGAACTCCAGGTGTGTTACAGTGATCTCTCTGTGCTCTCCGTACATACTCTGCCCACTCCTAATCTGCTTAACCAGGAATGCCCAACTCCTGAAGATCTTCCTGTCGAATTTCATTTCAGTTCTAACCCAAGACACACACACACACACACACACACACACACACACACACACTTCAGTTAATTAAGTCCTTAAGCGGCATCTAAATATTAGGACCAGGTGTGTTTTGAAATAAACACTGCAGGGTAGCAGATTTCTGGGAATGAGGTTACAGACTAAGCGTCCACCAACACACACACACACACACACACACACACACTCGTATGTTTTGCTCCTCTTTTACACTTGCTAGCTGTCCTGCCAATGCCAAACCCTGTTTACCGACAAACAAAACATAGTCTTTCCTCTGTAATGGTTCTCAGAGCTACACTCAGGCGTTATATAACACACCTTTATCTTCATTGGGGTGTCACTAATAGTTGAGTGCCAGTGATTTCCCCCATCAGTCCCACCAAGGAGTTCAGCCCCATTCATTTCCTTTGGACCCTTGCTAGCTTGTTTTTATCTCGCTAGCAGTTATTTTTTTGCCTCGCATTTAACAGATCACAAAGAGGCATGTATTCGTTTGCGTCCGGGTCCGAGGCTAGCCGAATTTGTATAAAGAGACGGACGAAGCATTTAATATTAGATGAGTTGATGTGTTGCCTGTAGGAAATGGCGATTTATTCCGATATATTTTTATTGTGGTAGCATTCTTGAAATCCGCAATATACAATCCAACGCTGAATCGGAGGGTACGAGTTTCACGAAGTTCAACTCTGAAAACTTTGAACAAACAGTTGACATTTACAAATCCATTATAGGTTGTTTACTTAAGTTGAAAAAGTAGGAACAAATTCCACTTTGCTTTGCCAAGTTGTCAAACTAATCCAATAGTGGGGCGGAAAAAAAGAAAAGGGGAAAAAAATGATTGTATTCAAAGCAGAAATCTCATTAAACGATCAAGCAGAAGGGATTGTTGAAGCAGCCAGCCGGTGGCATAGACACTCAGCCCTTTGTTTTCCCAACCAAAGCAGCCTCGATTTTCAAACCGAGTGCAAGTGCAAGGCATGTGGGCCTGTGGCGGAGAGAGCTGGGAGAGACTTGTCAATATATTTTGTGAGCATTAGGCAGCAAAGTGGAGTGATAGCTCTCAAGGGGGCTGCCCTTAAGCTGTTCTTCTATAAATATTAATCAGGCCCACAAGCTTGCCTGGAAGGTAGCTCGGCACATTTGGCCCGTGTCGCCGGCTGTAGTTCTGCATGTCAAGCTGTGATGGGGGGGTGGAAGGACGAGTTGACATTTAGCGACACGTCTCATTTCCAGCCCAATTTCATGATTCCCTTCTGAAATGGCACCCCGAGCTGCTGACCTAAAAAGGGAAAGGAAGAGTCGGAGATGTATAGCCTTCATTCCCTTACACTTAAAAAGAGTCCTTCCAACAAGTGTGCTGTGCTTCCCGACCTTTTCATCTAAAGCGCTGCAAGGACGGAAACTTTGCCCGCCCCACTTCCTGGACATCTATGTCGCATTAATAGTAATAATTCTGTTATTGCATATAAAGCTCTTAATGTGTCAGTCATACTGCTTCGGATCATCAGCTGACGTTATGCGGAGAAGACGTTAAACACTTCTGCACCATACACACGCAATCACTTAATCACTTCTTCGAGTGCTGTTGATTAGTTAACGAGCAGCATTTCAACGTTTAGCTAAGCGCCTCGTATCCCTTTGCATAAGTCTCCCACACAGACGTATCGGAATGCATAATTATGTCTCACTAGCACAGAATGGACTATTAAAAACCCAGCCATACATAATGCATCGTTGACTGTCACAAGAGTTTATCTTCTCCCCTTTTCTCCAGCGCCGCGAGAACGATCCCTGAGTGGAGGAATAACCTTTAAAAGAAGAGCGAGCTTGTGTTTTGGTGCTTCGTTTTTCTTTGCAAAATAATGTCAGGCCCTCTAAGTGCCTTTGAACTGACCAGGAAAACGCAGCGTGCACATTGGACTCCGGGTGTGAGTACCGAGGCGTTTAATGGCCGCCACCAGCTTGGGCATTCAGTTGCTTTAACCACTCCGCCTTTTGTTCCCATTTGGTTCAACCTTATTTTCTCAACGCCTGACTCTTGGGAATCGAGTGCACGAGCGCCGGTCGGGTTTCGCTTCATGCGTGTGCGGTTCTCTGTAGTAATCTTTTAACCAAAGAGTAAGGGAAAAAAAATACAACAGGGCAATATGACATGAATATCGTATTGTTGTTTCTAGCGCGGTCTAGAATTTCAAGTATACAACGCAGTGACTCCTCTCCTATTTACAGTAACAAGCGGCTTATTGAAAATCAAAGTGTGTTGTCCCATCAGATTCTTTAGGATCAATTTGGTGTTACAGAGTGTGCATAGTCATAGTATGAGCAAAAATATGTGGATTTGTCCTTTCTGATCACCCTGTTCCATATCAAGTTCTCTCTTTTCTCTCTTCCGTTTCCACTCTTCTGGGAAGATTTTTGGAGTGTGCTTGTGGAGATTTGTGCTCACAGGTTTTAGGTCAGAGCTGTATGGCAGTATTTCAGTTCCAAATTGTCACGTTGAAACACTGCTGGGTTCGCTATAGATCAAGTGCAGGGAACAGTATAATAGTAATAATAATACAGCATCCAGTGACATCCTATACCATTATGTGCCTTCAACTTTGTGCTAACACTTTGGGGAAAACACCACACATTATATATATAGATGATATATATATATATATATATATATATATATATATATATATATATATATAGAGAGAGAGAGAGAGAGAGAGAGAGAGAGAGAGAGAGAGAGAGAGAGAGAGAGAGAGAGAGAGAGAGAGAAAGAGAGAGTCAAGAGAGAGTCATGTGTCCCAATACCTTTGTCCAATTATAGTTGTTAATAGTAGTAGTTGCCATAAATTATTAGTAATTCTAAATAATAAAATATAAGTAGTAATGATGATAACAATAATAATAATAACAAAAAATAATTTAAAAAATTCATAATTCATCCAAAAATGGATAGTTGATGTATTAATTATTAGTAATTATAAATACAGATATGATTAGGTGTCAGTATACAATATTTTAATATCATACTGTACATGGTAATAATATGTTTTAACATATTGCCATATGCCATGTTAACATTATTAATCATATTAATAATAGTAATAATAATAATAATAATAATAATAATATCTGCTGATGGATCTACCTTACATTATGCTTTAGCATTACTTTTTTTGCATGTTCTTATTTCTGCAAGATAAAATATCTGTACTGACAGTATGCAGATTAAAACCTACTCAAGATCATCTTTGTCTTTGATTCCATCAGAATCCGAATATTTATTTAAAAAAACTTTTCATTTTTGCTCATACGCACTAGGAATTTGTCCTGGTGACAGGACATCAAGATACGCGACCGAAGCTTTAGATTCTCGATAACGAGGAGCTCATCAAATGCGGACATCATTCTGCACTTGTCCTGGAGTGATTTATTAAAGAGCGAAAGATGCAAAAAAAAAAGTACGAGTGGACTTTGAAAAGCATCAAGTGCATACAGAAGACCCGTGGCACGTCAGAACATGTGCTAACATGCGGACCACTTGGAATGCCGGGTTTGTTGTGACCCTTTTTGACGGATTAAGATGAAACACTGCTGCTTTCCCATGCCAGTACGCTTTTAACTGCAGACTGCAGTTGTCACAGAGTAAAGCGAACAGACGTAATATATTTATTAGCTTCCAGTTAATCTTTTAAAAGGTTCCCGAGCATGTGTTCGCGTGTAATGAGTACATCTGATGGCGGTATAGGAGGTTTGTCCTAGATTTAAAGTTAAAGTCAGGGTGGATTTGCTCGTCATCGGATGTTACCTGAGTAAGGCTGCCGTTTGTTCTGGCTTTTTTAATTGAATGATTCAGTGCAAGCTGGATTAGAACGACGAGTGCTGTTTGACAAGGTGCAAAATCGCACCACATTGATGTTTCAGAGTTTGCTCAAGCTTCTACATTAGGGTGTTAATTAATTGACAAATGCTTTATTTGGAACTTATTTTTATCTTCCTGAAACCTGATGTTTGCAACATTTTAGTCAAGAGGAAAGAGGTGCTACATATATTACTTAGAATTAAGAAAGGTTTAGTCATTTCTGTTGTGTAGAATGCTCCCTGCTGGATTTTTTTGTAAGAAATTCCAATATATATATATATATATATATATATATATATATATATATAAAATTGATCTGGTATTTTTGTTCATCAAGAGTCAAGAGTTCATATTTTTGTTCATAAACTCTATGTAAGGATTAAAATGATATTGCTCTAATATACTTCTCGACAAAGTTTGCGTAAATCATTTTGCAGCCTGCCCTTGTGGTTAAACAGAAACCGGAGCATTTTCCCCTTCCTTTGTTCAGCATAAAAGGAGAGTGTTGACAAATCATGTCATCATGTAGCAACTATCTGTTAGTGCAGTCGTTTTCGTCCTACCTTGGACAAAGTATGAAGGACAGACGTAACATAAATCGTGTCTGGCTTTAACTGCTGTTTTAGCAGGAACCACAAGCCCCACATTAGCAGAAGTCAGCCCCCACCAAGCAGCGCAGCGCAGCGTAGCGATCATGTGCATCAAGCTTTCCAACGACTTCAGCCAAAATCAGAACCTTGAGCATAAGCAACCTTCGTTTCGTTCCCAGAGCTAGAACATTACTGCACAGTTCCCCCAAACATGTCGCATGCGCAGGGAACTAAAGCAAGGAAGCGATATTCTTTCTCCTTTCATTTTTTCCGTTGTCGTTTTTTGAGAAGGTGAAACAAGGTTAATGTTATCGATTAAGCTTGCATAAATTTGCATCAATGGTATTGAATTTTGTACAACAGAATTAATAGGACTTTTTAGAGGAATTCCGTCGATGATTTCTGGACATGCAGGATTTTAAAAGTCATAGAGTAACAAAGAGAGTGTATGGCATTTGAATGTAAAGTTGAAGGAAAAAAACAAAGCGCTATTAACTAAAGTAGCTAAAAGAAGCCACAAATAAATAGTACCAACAATGTAGGTCACCACAAACACACACACATTTGCATTGTACATAGATGACTGTACATTTACATGCGGAGAAATTTGTACTTAACACTAAACCGGCAAATGCTGAAGAACAACTAAGATGATTCAGAATTTGAATAAGTACACTTAATGGCCGTTACACCTTTACACCTTCAGACACGATTTATGTCCTTCTTGCCTATTTTTTTTCATTCATCTTTTCTCTATGTACCCTGAAATTTACATTTTTATTAATCGTTAGCCTGTCAGTCTCAGGGTTCTCAATATGTTTCTCTACGAGGCATTGTGCTACTGGCACTTCTTTCTAAAGGTGTATTTGTTATTCGTACTGTGAGATCCTAAGGTACATCAATAACAGTACCAATATTATAGGTGTGTATCGAACAGAAACAAAATAACTTGCCTGGAGCACCACTTTTATCCACCATTACTGTGTGTCATATAATGACCTAGGTGTGAAGAGGAGTGATAATAAATGTCTCTCTGACCCATTTCATATTTGTTAGCTCATTACACCCAGCCGCACCCCTCCCCACCTCCCTTATCACCCCCCCCACCACCCCCACACCCCCCCACCCCCACCCCCTCCCCCCCCCATCCACATACGCAAGTGCACCAGGTCATGTAAAGAATGGAGAACTCCCCAGTGCGACTAGATTTGTGTCAAAAATCCATTTCCGTGAAATTTTATAAAATTGAATAATAAAAATGCCAGGCACAAAATGAGTTTAGTAATGGGCTTATTAATATTAATTCAAAGCCACTTCTCTATTTCGGCTTGCTAAAAATATATATGAGAACGAGGAGATTCATTCGAGATTCCAGACAAATGTAAATTACACACACTTACATAATAAGCAGTAATTAACATTAGAGCTAGGGGCACGGCGGCTTAGTGGTTAGCACGTTCGCCTCACACCACCAGGGTCTGGGTTCGATTCCCGTCTCGACCATGTGTGTGTGGAGTTTGCATGTTCTCCCGTCCCTCCTCCTCCCCGTGCCTCAGGGGGTTTTTTCTCCGAGCGTTCTCCGGTTTCCGGTTTCCCCCCTGGTCCAAAAAACATGCACGGTAGGTTGATTGGCACCTTGGAAAAATTGTCGATAGTGTATGAATGTGTGTGTGTGTGTGTGTGTGTGTGTGTGTCCTGCGATGGGTTGGCATTCCATCCAGGGTGTATCCTGCGTTAATGCTCATAAATGCATGAGATAGGGAAGATCGGATAAAGCAATAGAAGATGAATGAATGAATGAATGAAATTAAAGCTAGTATGAGAGACGTCACATTGTATGAATTTCGGTGGAATAATGTTGATGTGTGTGAAACTGACAGAAAGAGGTTCAGGCTGCTTGACTGCAGAAAATACTGCTTTGGTCTGTGAAGCCTTGTAAATTTAGGGTCCTCGTAAGCCGCCTCAGTCCTTGAGTCTCATATATCTAATAAATAAAATACATCCAGCGTAACACATAAGGCAGAGGCGGGTTTGTGAATTGCTGTCTCATTCCTCTGTCGTTCCCGCTCCCTCCATTTTCCTATATAACCAGTAATTTGATTTGATTGAACGTACTGATGATAGCGACGGGCCGCGGTGCGTTTCTCTGTGACCCGACCGCGCTCGCGAGCCGTAGCACTTTCCCGCTTTTGCCTAAAAGCGCTGCTTAGATACTACAGCACGCTATTTGCAACCCTGAAACAGTTTTTTTTTTTTGTGCACACTAATTCATGTTCAAAATGAAATGTTAAGAATGTGGTCATCGGGGAAGTGAGATAAATCCCAGTAATATGGCTGACTTTCGAAGAAGAGATTAATCTCACCTCCAGTGTATTTGTGTTGGTTTTGGTCACGCGCTTGACGTCCAAATCCTGAGAAGCTCAAAGTCAGAATCGGGATGGTGCTAATAATATAATAAATGGCAGCGGAGCGTTTTTTGCAGCTAGTTAGCGTCTATATTCGGCGTCGTACCCAGAGAGCCAAAAAAAACACGTTGTGTATTAAATAGAAAAAGTGCTCCTTGTTGAATAAATAATAGAAGCACTCAGTCTAGACGAGGCGAGAGAGAGAGTAGGGGGAATTCTCACTTAACCAAATTCCCTTACTTGTTTTAACCCCTTAACAGCTGTTACTGGTGATATAGCAGCTGTATTTAGAGCCTTATATACACTGGTATTGGATGGTAGGCAAATATATGTGCGTTTTGAGCTGATTTAGTTCCTAATTATAACAATAAAATGGGGGGGGGGGGTTCTCTGCATTCTCAAAAATCACTGATTTAAAATAATATGATTTCTTTTCCCTCAGCTGTAGGATGTAGAAAACCCTATTGCAAATATTCCATAATGGTATTGCTAAGGTACTAAGGACGAATAAATGAATGAACAACAAATACATTTACGTGAATGACATTAATTCTTTGTCTCTCGAGCTTCCTGTCTACCCACTTGCTCTTGCTCATATGAAAGCAGCTCGTTTATGTCATTACATTGTTATGCCTTTTATTATATCTGCGTATCAGACCTGAAAAGGTCAGGTAGAGATCATTCCAAACCAGACTATTCTACAATCACCGTTTCTTTACCGTCTAATGACAGCTCTACATGACAGCTTGATGTGATCGGTGTGATTATTTGGTAGCAGCGCAAATGGACTAGTGCACGATGAGCGATGAGCTTCTCAGCAGCAGATGCATGCTCTCGGAAGCCCGGGCGGAAACGCTCTTCCTGTTCCCAGGAGCTCCGGCTGAAATATCTCCATGCTGAACTGGATCATCATTCTGTAGTCATGATAAAAGAGAGCATGCCGCTTCTAATCCACGTCTCTGTCTCCGGCCGCTCCACCCACCTGCTGTGACACGATTCAGACTCGGGTGTTACTGCAGCAACCCAGAACAATGCCAGCTCCAGAATTCACAATTAGGATTTGGACGATTCAAAAGAAAGAATCTACTTTGTAACCGGAGTAAATTAGCAGCGAATGCTTGTTCGAAGGACTAATCTGTTTGTGTAAGCAGTCATTTTAAGTATTTTATTTGGAATTTCAGTTCAAACTGTGACATTCCGGGTGAAAACACGAAAGCCGGACCATTGAGTCGACTCTAGCTTGGCTCACATAAAGGGAAAAATGTTAGCCTATATCCTGTCTAGGTTGTATTTATGCTGTTAGTACAGATCAATCTCAGGTACATAATCGCTATTAGGCTTTTGTGGTAAAGTACTGTACTCCCCCTAAACCACCCCCCCACACATACACATACACACACACACACACACACACACCCTCTAACTTTATGCCTGCTGGGATTTTCTTGTTAGCAAGGCCGGCACGTCTGTATTATAATAAAAGTTGACATCTTGCATGAAAGCGGAAATCCTTGATTCCTCGGGTGTTGTTCTCCTTTTTGGATTCGTTTTTATTCTGTCCAAGGTTGTCATACTAATTAATAATTTAGCTGGAACACACCAGCTATGAATACACACCAAACTATTTTTTTTTTGCAACAGAAATATTTTGTGACCTACCAATTCTTTGCTTTAGGACTGCTTTCATCAGTGTTTTTCATCAATCTATGCTAATACTATATTTTCCTACCTGTATTCCCTATATACCTTGATTCAACTTTACTAAAACATTTATTGCAAGTTATAAATAGAAATTTAATCACCTCTGCTCATTATATCTCGTATCTAATAGAGCTTAGGGTCGATATAGATAAAGCGAACTCTTATTATATGTCTATGGACGGTTTTGTCTTTTACAATCAGCAATAGCTCGTGAGGATGTTAATTAATCATCAGGATTTTTTTCCCTTCCTCCCTTTTTCAATAGCGATCTTTTAGATTTGTAGAAACACGTGTGCACTCAAGTATAAGATAATAGATGCCCGGAGTTCATATTGGAGGTCAGAAGTTGAGGAAACCGTAATCAGTGAGGGAAAGAGGCACCTTCTGTGCATGGCACACTCGGTGAGTTCTTTCATTTGTGTCTCAGCAAGATTCCATCTTCTGTTGACTCAATATTGTAATCAGAAACCCAGGGAGCCAAGATGGATACAGCAGGTCATGTGTGCCGTAATTAGTGGAGAAAATAGAAAGTCAATGTCTTAACATCCTGCTAACATCGTTATTGACCCCGCCAAGGTTTAGCCACATACAAAAAAAAAGAGAATATATATATATATATATATATATATATAATTTTTATAGATATATAAGAGATATATATCTACATTTTCCAAAATAAAATCATTTGTAATACATAGCAGAAAAAAAAGTTATTTATTATCATGCATTTATCATGCATTTTGTGTGTAAACCCGTTCACGAATCCTCCAGCCAGCCGATGGGTATGAATCCATTTTCAGTAGCTAAGCAGTCCAATTTTTGTTGTGGTAAAATCATTG
This sequence comes from Kryptopterus vitreolus, assembly GCA_030449085.1. Lineage (NCBI taxonomy): Eukaryota > Metazoa > Chordata > Actinopteri > Siluriformes > Siluridae > Kryptopterus > Kryptopterus vitreolus. The sequence continues at coordinate 9,036,796 of JACRUU010000026.1, read as the reverse complement.
CACATGCACATCAATATTCATATAGTCCCACTCATTAAAATGAAATTTGTTATTGGTCGTGTATGCCCTCTGGTCTGTGCGGTTTTATGCATCGCAAGGCCACGCGTTCCGAAGAGAACGCTGAGAGACGGTGCTTATTCAGCAGCAGCCTGTTTCGGATGAAGGAACATGCTGACTTTTGGCACACTGTGCACAATTTGCACGACATTATCATTTGGACAACTAAGAGAACATATATCGATTGGAGAAATCAGCACTTGTTGTCATTTCGATATATCACTGATTTTAAACACAACGATCATTTGATTGCGATAAAGACATGCGTGGACAAATTTACACATACAGCATATGAATTCCCACCAAAGGGATGACTGTGGTTATTGTCTTCCCAATCCTCTCGCAATAAAGTTTGTGATGTGGCACATTGTCTGAACCTGAACAAAAAGTCCCCAAGGCATTGGGAAATGTGATGTGCTCTGCTTGTCTTCAGTGCAGAAGTATGATCTGCATCTTGCTAGAATCTCGCGATATATTTAACTCCAAGGTGAAGGAAAGTCATATGGTGGCTTTTCTTTATGTCGCTTTTTTGAATACTTTTCTCAGATGCTCTGACGTTTCCCCCCACGCTGTATGGCCAGAAGTCTATGAGTATCTGACCTGTGAATATCCCACTCCAGATTTACGCCTCTATTTGATTGTGGATCACGTTGGAACAGGTCTCGTAGTTCTAGATAAGGGAAACTGTAAGCGTTTTCAAGAGGTTTCAGTGTGGATGAGCGCTTTGGAAACAATCCGGAAAACAAAAGCACGGACGCGACTTTTCATTTTAGACTAAAGGTTTTCAAACGTAGCCGTATCAGTCCAGACTTGGCCGTCGTGGAAAGCATTTTAGTGTAGAACCAAACTGGATATGATGGATGGACTGCAAAAGATTACCTTGTGGGAGAGTCGGTATCTCGTACCCGAGGGAATGACTACGAAACCACGAGGTGATGCTTTTCGTTTTATTTAGGTTTATTTTTGTGCTTCACACACACACACACACACACACACACACACACACCCAAACCGCCTTTCAGTCCTAGTCTCGGCGTGCGTTTCCAACTTCCATCGCCTCCCTCCTTTTATCCTCCCCCTGATCACTGGATAAGAGAAAAGATTGGTTAAATAAAGTGGGTGTAGGTGCTCCCTTCTCACTGCTCGTCTCCGCTGGCCCCGCCCTCCATTCTCAAACCGGTGCTCGGCCACGCCCCCCGCCGCTACATATCTGTTATAATCTGGTTATTAATAAAAATGTTAAAAATTCTTGACCTCCTGAAAATCACATGATCAGGGCTGACGCGTGTAGTGCAGCACACGATGCAATTCAGCGGTGTTCATACCACTGTGAAGTGAATTAAGTGAATAAATGAAAAGGCTTTCCAGAAAGTCAATAGGAGGATGGGTTTATTTGTTCACCAGGAAACTACAAATAGCCCGGACATGAGATCTACTTGTCCTGGGCGCCAAGTCTAGCGATTTGTCCACCCCGGAGAATAACTATATGAAATAATGCAGCAGGCTGCAGGTAGCGATAGGATTTCAAAGCAGTGTTGTTAAGAATGCCGTGGTAATTAAATACGTTTACCAGCAGGCTGTCAAGCTTCAGTCTTAATCCCTGATGACAAGACAAATTGTTTGCCTGCTTAGATAATGAAGCATCCCATGGGTCAGTTTGGAGGTTTGACCCATAGGTTGTTACACTGCTGCCACGTTATATGCATATGTGAAGCGTGAATGATGGACATGACATTATTCACGTTGAGCGATGATGCAGGAATCTAAAGAGCGGTCGTAGCCGTCACTCTGTCTGCTGCTGTGCTCTGCTCCACAAACCTTCACTGTGATGTCCAGCTTGGATTCCCTCCATCTGACAAGTATCATGTTCTTTAGAGCCTTAGGTAGAGAGAAGGGATATTAAACACAGATTTTCTTTAACTGCGGGGAAGGGGACTTGTGCATTTTGGCTTTAGCGAGGTATTTCAGCTCGGTGCAGAACACACATACAAGGCAGAAATGCAAAGGACTATACCACAGTGCTGTTGAGTTTTTGAATTAGAGATGGTTGCTCAGTGGTTAAGGTATTGCGCTCTAGACCGGATGGTCCAGTTTCCAATCCTAGCGTTGCCGAGCTGTCACTAGTGGGCCCTTGAGCAAGGCCCTTAACCCTTAATTGCTCAGTTGTAAGTCGCTCTGGATAAGGGCGTCTGCCAAATGCCATAAATGTGCAATTTGATTGGTCATATAGGAAGCACTACTGAAAATATCCTTATCAATTAAATCAACAGAATTGTGGTGGGGTCTTTACTGTAATAAAATGGACTCGGGCCAATCGTTTCAATTGTAACATAATGCACTGGGACTTTTTACATTTTTATGTAAATTGCAATATATTCTACACATATATTTCTTCATACTGTACAGATGCAAATAGTATTTATTGTTATATACTGATCATATATAATACTTATGAATACTTATAATATTCATATATAATACTTATATAAAATTTACTCCTGGTTGGATGCTGTATTTCATTGCTTTGTACACATATGTGCAGTGACAAAGTTAAATCTAATCTTTTATAGCAAGCACTCAATCCACATGATAGACAGATAAACAAAGAGAGCATACAGCCATTAATATGTTGTAGTTTTCTATTAAGACGTTTATTAGACTTTTATGGATGGACTGTCAGACTTTTTGGTCTCAGTAACTTGATAAGATCTGTTGAGCCTGAAAAGAGAGCAAAAGCGAATGACTTCTGCGACTGTAAAAAAAAAAAAAAACCCATACAACTAAGATGTCATAACAAAATTTAATTTTCTACATACAGAGTACGAAATGTAGTGAAATATCATAAAAGAAATATCAAATTTTTATCAATAAAAGTCCATCGTTGCAGTGTAAGACGCCGTTATCGTGAGGTAAAAAAAATAAACGTAATTTTAATAGCGTGCAAACACAAGATAATTAAAAGAATGAGAACGAGTCAAGGAAATCATAACCTTAGCATGACGACACAATGAACAATAGCAACAGCCATGGAAAACAAACATGAGACAAAGAGTGCGAAGAAAGGTGATAGTTTAAGTGCTAATTACAAGAGAGTGTGATTCAGGTATGAATGGTCAGTTATGAACAGGTCATGTGAGAGTGCTGTGGCTGGTGGGGCTTCAGAGCCATAATTCACACAGATTTATAATACTGGCATTGTGATCGATCATTTCTGAATTACTGCTTTCTGCAATGGATTTTTATTTATAATCCATTGATTTGCCTTTTTTCACTTTATATATATATATATATATATATATATATATATATATATATATATATATATATTATTATTATTATTATTACATTTTTTTATCATAAAAAGCCAGGACTAGCTTGCAAAAATAATTAAAAAATAATTAATTTTGCTGTGTTTGGATTGGGCTCCATCATGTCACCTTGTCGTTGATTATTTTTCTAGACAAGCACATGTTTCATACATAAGCAATGGGATTTCCGTTGATTTTGTCAGACTTCATTTATATCTCATGTCATCAGGATATCAGCCCGCTGGTAAACACATTTAATATAAACGAGGAAAGTGACCTTTTTTTTCCCGTTCGTGTCAAGTATGTAGATTCTATCAAATCTGCACTGCAATTCAAACTCAATTAATTACAGTACTGGAACCTACAACACCACCATACAACTTCATGATATGTAGCATTTCATATTATCGGACATTTCTTAGTCTAACATATGAATTTATTACACATCACATGAATTATCTATCGAATTTTACGACGGAAAAAATGTCTTTCAGAAGTCGATCCGTGCAGTTTCGGAACTGTGACTGTTTTTTGCTGCTGTCATGTGATTGATGAATGTCACTTCAGGGATTAAATAACATCCTCTCATTTCTGTGTAATAGTGTAATGGCATCTCTTTGCCCTAATGTCTGTCTGTGTGACAGTTTGCGTTTTCGCAGACGGTATTAGTGTTGTCACGGTTACAAATTTTGACTAGTGACACGATACCTGAAAGCCGGAACGATTCTCCCACCCCTGTACAAAATAAAAAAAGAGAAGTTGTTCCACTATATGGCTTTTTGAGATCTGCACCAAGCGCGTTTCCATTACCTTTCAAAAAGCGCAAAATTTAAATAGCGAATTGAAAATACGCCGAATGGAAACGCGTCAAATTCGCAAAACACGTTTCGCGAAAAAAGGTTTTTATGCTCGCATGAGATGGCTTTTTGCGAATTAAAAAGGAATAATTTGCAAAACAGTAAGGGAAACATTTTTTCGCATTTCCAGGTCACATGATATAAGTGATATAAGTAAGCCTGCCCATTTTTTTTGAGTGCCATCGTGAGGGGACGAGTTTTACTCGCATGATATGGTTAATGAAAACATATCGACATTTCGGAAATATCGCATAAGTTTTAGGCAAATTTGTAATGGAAACGTGCCTACTGTTACTGAGCACAGGATGAACAGAAATCGCTTTCTTCTCCCCTTTTTTTTTTTTTTTTTTTTTTTTTTTTGGCTTTCTCCTGAAATACTACCCAGTTCATCATGTCCTTGGATGGTTGTAATTATATGACATTTTGTAATTAGAAGGGTAATTGCACGAAATTCGGAGTAATCTCAGCACGCTCTTACGAGGATCTGCGAGCCGAAGGTCAGACAGCGACGACGGAAAATAGGACGGGACTTTGTTCTGAAGGTTTAGATGAGAATGTTTAGTTTTCTTTCATGAAAAGAAGGTAGCAATTACTTTCATTCTCACTTATTAGCTGCGTTTTCAACTTTCTTACCCGCCCCTTGTTTTTTTTTTTCTCTCCCCTTCCTCTCCAGCTGCAAATGTTGTTCCTTTTCAGGAGTAAATGAAGACAAACAGTATTTAAATGCACACCTAGCCTGTGAAGGGCGTCGATTTAGATATCGGTCGCTTGTTAAAGGTGACTTTGCTTCATTAAACAACATAATTGCGAACATTTTGCTTGTGCTTAGGGCTTTATGGGATATTAAGCATCATCATCATTAGTGGGATTTCACTGGTGCTGTCATGTGTAGTAGTTCCAGTGTATAAGCCAGCAGTTCTTCCTGTTATTTTGTTAATACACGTATAACACCAGACGCAGAGCTCTTCACTGAGTTGGAATGCTCATGCTGTCAAAATAAAGTGTTGTGAAATTCGATTGTAAAAGACTTAATTGCTCAAAATGTATTAACGACGTGAGATCGTTAGGACCACGAGTGAATGAATGTTGCATGTGTTTGACTTGTTGGCTTACATTTCATGGCACAGAGGCATCTTATAGCTCTTCTCAACCTTTTTCAGATGACCCCTGACAGCACACTTGAACCCAGGGCTGTCTGTGTCCTGGCCAGGGAGGTGGATCTGTTTCACAGCGTGTAACCCTACTTGCGAGAGGAGGATGTCTGCCTTTTTTTAAACGGCTCCTGGAAATTGACCCTTGTTTTGAAATAAGGTAAAAGCATTGGAGTAATATTCAAATGAGCACAAGAGCTTTGTTTTTGTTTGCAGCATACATTCAGTTGGCAAAGGTGCCATTACTTTAATTCTTTGGGAAAGCTTTACCAGATACCGTATCTCATAGTATGGAAGCAGCAAAAAGATAATGAAATATTTGTATTGTATAGGATGTATTTGTGAAATTGTGTGTTTTGAGCTGCTTTAAGAGGGACGTTAGCCTAGCCGAAAAAGCCAACAAACAAGCATAAATTGTAACGAGCATGTTAGAGTAAAGTGCTTGTAGGCCAAAGTGTTGTTTTGTGTAGCCATGGTCAGCAATGCCATGTTCGCCTGGGCTTTTGATAGCTGATGTGTATGACTAAGTTGGGAACACGCTTAGAGTGGCAGTACTGGAAGCAATGGAAGTGGGTTACACAGCCAAAGGGTGCTTTTTTTTGCACAAAAAAGAAATGGATGGTACTGTGGTATTATTTGCAGAGAGTTTTATGTGTTGTAAATCTTTTACCCTGGACATAAAAGGGAAGAAAGACCAATATAAGGTGTATTTTGGCTGCGTTTTGTACGTCAGTCAATCGCAGTTACGGACCGTGACTAAATGCGGCGCCTTAACAAACACTAGTGGCGTATTACGGAGCACGGAACTGGTCACGGCGCGAGCGAGTTTAGGTATTGAGTGAAACGCTGTGGCGCATGGAGTAGTGTCGAAGCTCTCATTCACGCAGAGCGAAGATTAGCTGGAGATTTAAGTAACTGGTTCTCCCAGGCAAGCTCGTCACGTCTATTGATGTCTGCTCCCAGCGTAACAGTTCCTTCTAAGCGAAACGCAGAACGATTGGTACTTATCTGCTCGCCTCATGTATCCAGAACCCGTTGCCACGTGATCCGTTCATTAGCCGCTACAGTTCACTAGCGATATTGTGTGTTGAAGGAACAGACGCACCTTCTGTTCCCTTTTATCCGCTGAAAGACCCGAGTGTTAACCCAAAGTGGGTCTGTTAACAACGTGTCTCGCGTTAACTAACACCGCTTGTCTGGCGAGTCCGACAGAACGCGTCCCGGAGTAAGTGAACGAGCCTGGCGCTGGGTGGCAGCGACGCCCGCGTTGGCCCTCATTCCAGATCCGAGCCCCCCAGGGAGCTCTCGGCTTACGGCTGTCGCATCGTGCCGCATTAACGAGGCACGCTGAAATAACACGCTGCCATCTGGAACACAGCCTCTCGATCACACTCACCTCAATTAAGACCTGTTTCTTCAATCCAGTCTTGTTTTTTTTTTTTTTTCTCCTGACAAATGATTGCATCTTTTCCCCCCCCCCGACATGTTTTAACTGTACTTTAAGTCTTTGAAAACTCTGAAGCAAAGTGCTGCTTTTTTTGTGTCTGTTTTAATGCCCAGGGGCTGCAATTTGATATTTTAAAAGCATGTGCGAAGCAGGTGTGGAAAAGTAGCGTGTGAAATCCGGGAGGTTGAATCTGGGCTTTGTGGTGTTGAGAGGTGCGCTCACTTGGGTGAAAGCACTTTAAGGCTGAAGGCTGGGTCTCCGTGCTCAACACGACCCTCTCGTGACCCCACTTTAACCGACAATGAGCACCCTTGAAAGGTTTTCTTGTTCTTCGCCACCTCCCACTCATAGTTGCTGTCCCTCAATGATGAAGGTTTGTTACTTTGTAGGGTTTTCCATGTAGCACATCTGACTATGTACTCTTCAAAGTTGGTCCCGGGACAATGATCCGAGTCACATTTAGACATGTAAACATCATGTCTGTTTACACTAATGTGCACCAGTGGAAGAAGTTTTCCCCGCTTGCAAAGTCGGATACGCACAGATGAAAAGTCTCTTTAGATCAAATGGTCGAAAAAGTCCGAACTGAATTCCAAACATTCCTAGACACTAAGGAAGATTCCTTGTTAATGAATCCCCGTGAACTTTTTCCTTTAATGTCCTTATCCATGGCTCTTTTCTCAGACTCGGGCTTTGCAAGTTTCAGAGTTTTAACGACTCCTGCTATCTTCCGTACCATAAAAGTGCCTAAAGATCACGCCGAGGCCGGAAAGCCTTTGAGGCTCGCGAGCAACTAATTAATGCAAAGTACTGCTGCGGGATTCAAGCGCATAACCAGCTCCTCTCTTGCACCAGCAGTCGACTTTCACTGGCGTACATAGAAAAACAGACCCGGTAGGTGCAAACCCGGACCCCCCAAGCCGAACGCAATCCCCCCTACCCCCCCGCCCCACGGCGCTTCATAATCCTGCATGACTAGAATAAAATACCGTGTATAAACGAATCTCCCAGCCTGCACCCTGCATGCTTATCCATGGATTGAGTTAAAGTACAGCTGTCTGAATTAATTCTGCTCAGTTCATTTTAATTTCACAACCACTTGCTTCTCCAGGTTTCCAAAAGTGTGAGAAGGAGGGGGGAAAAAAAAGAAAAAAAAAACCACCCCGCTTACCAAAAAACAGGGTGATGACATGTTTTGGAACACTTCATTTATCGCACACAGTTTGACGTACTATCATGATGCTCTAGCTTCGTCGTAAAAACCAGACAAGCAAACTGTGTAAATAATGCAACGTGCCTGCATTAAAGAGTGACTCGGGATTTGATAGGCAGCTTGAATTCTCCCTCGTTCTTTGACACGTCGGCTTGATAGACAGGTGCTTTATTCAGGGTATTTTCGGCTGTGAGTCATCCGCGATGTGGCGTTAAGTGCGAAAGTCATTTGCACAGCTTCTCAGGTGTCACCGGGTCGGGTGCGATCGTCTCCTCGAAAAGAAAAGAAAGTGGGAAAAAAAGCGAGTTGAAAGAAGGAAATTCTCTTTGACCGTCACACCTTAGAAACAGGATCGGTTTTGGTTACGGTGTCCGGGCAAAGCACGTGTTAAAAAAAAAAACAACAAAACAAAACAAAGAGAATTATTAAGGGAAATATCTAAATGTCCTAAAGTTTTGCAGTGTGAAAAAAAAACAATAATACAAAAAATCATCATCCAATGTAGAATAAAAAAAAAAATGATTCGAAATGGGGGCACGGTGGCTTAGTGGTTAACACGTTCGCCTCACACCGCCAGGGTCCGGGTTCGATTCCCGTCTCCGCCATGTGTGTGTGGAGTTTGCATGTTCTCCCTGTGCCTCAGGGGGTTTTTCTCCGGGTTCTCCGGTTTCCTCCCGGTCCAAAAACATGCACGGTAGGTTGATTGGCACCTTGGAAAATTGTCCCTAGTGTATGAATGTGTGTGTGTGTGTGTGTCCTGTGATGGGTTGGCATTCCATCCAGGGTGTATCCTGCCTTAATGCCAATAGACGCCTGAGATAGGCTCCCCGTGACCCGAGGGAAGATCAGATAAAGCGGTAGAAGATGAATGAATGAATGAATGATTCGAAATGATACGGGATTATTATATTGATATCTAGATGATCATTTCAATTAATTTGTTGTCTTTTTTCTCTTGGCGGATTCTTTTAGTTTTTTTGGTCGAACAAACAAATAAGTAAGTCATTAGAGAAATGAATAAATAAGTAGTTTTGTGTAGTTTATAAATGTCCGCTTGAATTGATGACGTCCATTTTCAGCTGGGTTTCGAAACAATGTCTAGGATCGACATGTATTACGAGTATTTTTCATCTCCAAAAGTTTTGTTTTTAATTTCTGTCACAACAGATGGTGATTGTTTTTCCTTTAACGAAGAGTTTGTTTTATATCTGGACGGTGACGTGACGCTTGTAATCGTCATTCATGCATTTCGGAGTCTCCAGCTCAGGGTCATTTGCGTTTTCTTGGAGTAACAGGGAAAAAAAAAAAAAGCTGGCGGTGGCACTTAAGCGTGCCGTGCTGTTAGCTTATCTGAGCATGCAGGTTGGCTGTTTCGAGATGCCGGCGAGATACGGGCCGCTCCAGGAGTGCCATCTGAACCCCGGCACTTAGCATCTCTTACGCTATCGCGTACGACAATCTGTAAGCGAGAAGGGGTTTCTCATGGGCGTGAAAAAGACAGGCTTCTGAAAGCATCGAATCCTCGCTCATTGCGTCTGGCTGGAGGACATTCGAAAGCAACGAGGCACAACGAGGCGGAATCCCTTAAAACGCCGGACATGGCGGCAGTCGCCTGGACGCAAAATCCTAGCACTAAACTAAACAAGAGCTTGTCGGGAACGTTCTGGGATGAATCCTTGCAGTAAACTAATATACAAACAAGCAAACGAACATGTACACAAGAGTAACGACAAAACGGCGAACTCAGCACCAGCACTCTCGTCCAGCTTCCTCCGCCAAGGGCCAAACTCCAAATCCCGCTTGTGTAACCATTTATCCCTGCCTCCATTTGGTTAATAGATCCATTAAGCAGCAACGAACGAGAGAGAGGGAGTGCAGCGAGTGTGTGTCAGTGTGTGTGTGTGTGTGTGTGTGTGTATGTGTGTGTGTGTGATGCGAGCCGAGTGCGTGACATGTTAATTCAGCATAATTTATGACCGAGAGCTTTGCAAGAGAAGCCTTCCTGCACGAGTCGTATCTCGGAGGATCTCCTCAATCCCTCGCACTCACTCGCTCTCACTCCATCAGCAGGCTAAGAGCACCCTCTCGCACATCCGCCCCGATGATAACACAAAAACAAGCTGCCCTGTCGGAGACACACAATAGCCGAGGAAAGGTTTTTACGTAGCCCGCTAGCTGCTAAGGCGGGGGGCTAAAAGCACACCTGCCAGGAGAGTGGAGGCTAATCGGATTTCCCTCGCACCGTTATGGCCGCTCGCCGCTTCTCATATGGCTTATATTTATGGAGGGCTGTTGCTCGAGCGAACACTCTCGCTCCACCCCGCCTCCCTGGCCAACCCTTTCCACCCTCCTCCGTCTGTCTGATTAGATCCTCGATGATGGCTGCGGCCCAGAGCTGCAGTGATCAATCCTAATTTACCGGGAGAATTAGATTAACATTTAAAGAATGCCGCGCGTCGACCCGGACGCTTGAAAGGATGCATCCCTGTCACTCGGCCCTTAACGCCGAGCGAACGCCCAGAGACAGGCTCACTTTCTTGTTGTTTTTGGAACGCGCGTTTGAGCAGGGCTACTTCGAAGCGGCCGCATTCCAAGAATCACACTGTAGTAGTTAGTCAACCAAGAATATGCTGACCTGCCACTCACTCGGCAGACCATCTGTTTGTTTTGGACCGTGCTGATGTGTGTGATATTCACATGGCTCGCACTAGTACTTTCTCACATTCTCACATTGTAATTGTTTCTTGAGAAAAATCTGTAACTCTGCCTGCCTGCCTTCTTGCCTGCCTTTTTTTTCTTTTCTTTTCTTTTTTCATTTCTTTTCTTTTCCTACCTGTCTGTTTTAATACCGCAAAAAACAGCCCTTAGTGTGCTTCAATGATTTGCTTTCCTACTCAGCATGTTTTGAAAATCACAGATGAATCCTCTTTCCCTTCATAAGGCTACAAATCCAATTCAGCAAGCTAAGCACATTTGCAGCTGCAAGGTATAGTCCATAGAACAGGCCCGGGTGTTTACGGCCGTTATTCTCCACGCAGCGCATGAACGAGCGTGGAAGGACGTATACGTGACTCGCCGGAGCGACTCGCGCCTTCGGAACAATCGCACATTTTGATTCCCATGCGCTCCTTTTTATTACCGAGCTCTTCACTCACCAGAGGACTTTTTAAAAGGTGCTAGAGCGGCCCTGTATACCAGCCTGAGCAAATATTCATGAATGCGGGCCTATCAAAGGTGCATTTTACATTGTGCAATAAATCCAGGTAGGAGGAATTGTGCCGTTGACAGGGAAGCGTATCCGCGAAGCCGAATGCTCAACAACAGTCCGCCTAATCCTTGTTTTCTTTGTCTTATCTTGGCAATTTTGCACAGACCTTTTTTTTTTGTTGTTTTTTTTCATAAATAAATAAAACATCCTACACGCACTGTTTTTGAAGCATGCCCAGGCAAATTGTCCCCATTAAAGTAAGTAATAGGTCTAACTCAGAGTGATTCATCGGTCGACTACTGCTTTGGCAGAAATGGGAAATATGCTGACTCATTATATTTTTAGCATAAGTTACACTGATGCATCATCCCTTCCCTGTATGTAGTGCGTGGCTCATGTGAGATATAAGTCAAAACAGTCAGGAGTGCAAAAGCCATTACAGTTTAGACTCACTGCTCACTGAAGCGTGCGAGTGATGTATCGTCTTTTAAGATTTCCCAACTTTTTGTTTGGTTTGGAAACAATGTGGGAGATGCTCTTCGATTTTGCCAAAAATGGACGTTCTTCTTGATATTAAATATTAATTCATTTTGATTTCAGATGTTGAAATCTGATCTCTCTCCCTCCCTGTGTTTGTATATATATATATATATATATATATATATATGTATGTATGTATGTATGTATGTATGTATGTATGTATGTATGTATGTATGTATGTATGTATGTATATGCATACAATATATATTTGGTAGTTCCTGGTCTGCCATGGTCAGTATTTATCGAAAGTGGAAAGAGTAGTAGTGGTGTGAAAAGGTGACAGGTTCTTTGACAGGGTGCGATTGCTGGCCAGTGATGTTCCGATCAAATAGATGATCTTCTGTAGCTCAATTTTCAAGAAGTTAATGCTGTTAATACTCCATGGGTCAGGAAAAAAGGGGACCAACACAATAGTAGGCAGTCTGTGATAATGTACCTGTGTGTGTGTATATGTTTATATGTATGTGTATATACAGTATATATATATGTGTGTGTGTGTGTGTGTGTGTGTGTGTGTGTGTACATATACACACATAGGTACATTATCACAGCCTGCCTACTATTGTGTTTGTCCCCATATATATATATATATATATATATATATACACACACATACACACACACACACACACACACACACACACACACACACACACACACACACACACAGATATATGTTGTAATTGTGCTCTCTTGCTACGTTTAAAAGACTAAGAAGAGCCAACATGTGTACGACTTGCAACTGTATGTCATCATCGAACATATTTTGACTGGAAAAATAAAGAAGTCCTTAATTAAAGTTGTTGTGGTTTCACAACAGGTCATGCACATGATTTCTCGCCCTCATACATCAACTGAAGCAGCATTCTCATAATCAGCAATGTACACTGATATTTTGTACAGAGAAAAGTTTCCATGACTACACACAAAAGGACATGAAAAGTTATTTGAGTGTTTTTTTCGGGCACTAAACTTTTTTTTTGTGGTCAAATATCTCCTGTAAGAGTGAACAAGTCTTATTTTCGGGTATCGAGAAGTAATTGACCTATGTTCAGAAAGAAGAGTCGTGTTATTTTTTCTGCTACCATGATCTATAATGAAGGGTAATGTATTTACATGGTCGTATGTTATTTTTATGTCTAAATCAGAATGTTTACGATCCCGATGTTTTACATTTAGTTTTGTAGCATAATCTAAAAGAAATGCAAAAACTAAATCTGATTAGAAGTGGGTGTATAAATACTATACGAGCTAATTTAGAACACTGTTTCAAAATAGAAAAAAAAAAAGATATTTGCTACTATGTCTGTGGCAGTAAAAAAATTACAGGATCATTATTATTATTATTATTTAAATACATTTTAAAGGAATTTGCCCCAGCCTATGTTTTTTTTTTTTCCATCAGAGAAGGTGGTACGGTTGCTATTGTTCGTATTGCTCATAAAACTCTGATTATGAGATTTTGTGCATTGATGCAGGATTGTTCAGGAGAGAATGGCGGTGCATTGAAGAATTGATTACTTTTTCCCATTCCCACTGTTTCCACCTAATTTGTTTATAGTCCAGGTTTATGACTTTGCGAATAAGGGTGTTTTTCCATTTGCAATTTTTCTAATAACTTAAAGCTCAGGACTCGAAGCGAAAATCAGATTGTAATACACTGGGTTTGTGACTGAGAGTACGTCAGGAGAGAACAGCAGGACACCTGTGTAGACTCAATGTTCAGCTCGCGCCTCTTTTTCTGTTTCCTTACCGTGTAGTTTATTAGACTGTCAAGGAGAAGCATCTTTTCTTTTTTTTTTTTTTTTGCCTGTCTACTTTCAGAGCACATGTAGCCGAGCGAAATCTGGAGCACAGCTTTTTGCCCTCCATTTTTATGGCCGTGATAAAAGAGAGAGCAGGCTGGAATTGACGGCACACCATTGTCTGGGACCGCTCCGAACGAGCATCATCGGAGGCAATCAGAGCCCACGCTGTCACAGCAGAGCTGTTAGAACACGAGTCCCTGCCCTGTTCGGCACAGTTTTCTCCTCAGACAACTCGCCCGCACCGCTCTGGAGTTTTTTTAGCCCTTTGGCGTAGTGGAACTGTAATTGGTTCCCTGTTACAGCTACACCACTGGTTTCCCCAGTGAGGTATCTCCCGAAAGCATGTAGATGAGACTCGGCGTGTTTCTCGATGCACAGTGTTGTAGGCAGGGTACGATTTATTCGGCAGCTGAGTAGAGCAGATTTGATTTTCAACCCAAATTGAATAGAAGCTCATCGAGGCGAGTATTTATGAAGAGCTTTTTGACAGTCAGGCATCAGCCTGTGACTTGAAGCAGTACTATTATTATGTGCCGAGAATATGTGCTCGTCTAGTTAAGTCGGTTTCTAATGCTATCCCGTCCACACATATGCAGTACATCGAGTAGAAATGTAGACTGACCTGAAGAAACTTTCGCCATTTTCTATTATATACCTCACAAAATATATGTGATCTCAACCCGGGAGTAATGTAATCTCATGTTAAAAAGCTGTTTATCTGAAAAAGGAGTTAAATAAAAGTATTCGCATCTATACGTGTACCTTTCAGATCAGTCTGTCTAGTCTCATCAACGAACATCAGTCACGACTTTTTATCATCTTCACCATTTCAATCTGTTTGTTCCTGCGTCGGTGTTAAAATAACCGATGATTAGTTTTGTCTGGGTTTTTTTTTTCCTATTTTTGTTTACTGATTATGCTTATTAAAGCTTTGCTTTATGTTCTCTTAACCATTTGAACAATAGTCAATTCCCGCCTCTGTCATGTGTGTACGGAGTTTGCATTTTCTCCGGGTTTTTTTCTCCGGGTTCTCCGGTTTCCCCCCGGTCCAGAAACATGCACAGTAGGTTGAGTGGCACCTTGGAAAAATAATCTCTAGTGTGTGAATGTGAGTGTGTGTGCACTCTGCGATGGCTTGGCATTCCATACAGGGTGTGTCCTGGCTCGATGCCCGAAGGCACCTGAGATAGGCTCAGGTTCCCCGCGACCCGAAAGAGAAATCAGATAAAGCGGTAGAAGATGAGTGAATGGATTGCAGTATAACATATAGTGCTAAAGGAAAGTTTTCCCCCCCAAAAGATGTAATGACTGTGGACACTTAACGCGATGGTTGCAGCATGTACAGATCTAAACAAACATCTCAGCAGAGACAGTTACAGTACATAATTTAGATTTGAGTCAGTGATCAAAGTACAGCTAGTCATCAGTGTACAGCTGGGAGCTTCAGAAATACTTAACCTTGCCAAGTGCAGGTGATGGAAGATTGACAGCTCTGAGATCGAGAAGCACTGAGGCGCAATAAGAACTCTTAGAAAAACAATGTTTATACATTTACACAGCAGCCTCAGACTAGTTACTTTTTCTAAAAAAGCCAGATCATCAGGAAAAACCCGGACGAACTTACATGAAAATGATAACTGGATGAGCTTGACAACTGAATCATCAATAAGTAAGCATGATATCTGGACAAAGAGATGATTAACCAGATTTTTTTTGTATGATACTGGAAAAGTGTAGAAGTCACAGAATGAGTGTGTTCTTGCTTTCTTCTATTGCTGCTGTATATTTGCTCATATTATTGCAGCTTGAAAATCAGGGCATGTTTCTCATATATATATATATATATATATATATATATATATATATATATATATATATATATATATATATATATATGATACACACCGCCAGGGTCCGGGTTCGATTCCCGTCTCGGCCATGTGTGTGTGGAGTTTGCATGTTCTCCCCGTGCCTCAGGGGTTTTTTCTCCGGGTTCTCCGGTTTCCCCCCGGTCCAAAAACATGCACGGTAGGTTGATTGGCACCTTGGAAAAATTGTCCCTAGTGTATGAATGTGTGTGTGTGTGTGTGTGTGTGTGTGTGTGTGTCCTGCGATGGGTTGGCATTCCATCCAGGGTGTATCCTGCCTTGCCTTAATGCCCATAGACGCCTGAGATAGGCACAGGCTCCCCGTGACCCGAGGGAAGATCGGATAAAGCGGTAGAATTACGATGGTAGAAGATGAATGAATGAATGAATAAATATAGGATATATATATATATATATATATATATATATATATATATATATATATATATATATATATATATATATATATATATATATTATATATATATATATATTACACACACATAAAATTTTTTTACAGACTTTCCCCTCTTCTGTGCCAATGTAACTCCTGAAAACCTATTTTATAACATACGTTAGCCCGAAGCGACCATCCTTTTTCAATTAGATACTTGTGAGTAAAGCAGTACAGGAAATCAGTGATAGATTAGCTCTTGATATGACGGGCTTCGTGAATGATTTGGACCTGCCTGGAAAACCTATTGTGCTATTATTAACATGGTGCTATTATCAACATGCCATAACTTGTGCCTGAGAAAATTCTTTAGTGTTGACTTGCAGGCTTGCTTGGGTCTTCACACAGGCGTGGTATAAATTATAGATAGTATATGAGATCTTTAAATATGTAGCTAATATGTTGACCTTTCCTGCTGTCATGTTACCATTAGTGGTGGAAAATTTGAATTTACTAATAGTCATTAGTGTTGCATTCATTTGAGCTGTTCCTGTTCTACCCAGCGGATAGTGATTGCCACAGGACCAGCACTGACCAGATATTATTTAGGTAGTAGGCCATTTTTAGCATAGCAGAGAACCTGAATATAGCTGCTGAGTTGAAAAAACAAAAATATCCACCCAACAATGGTGCAATGGTCAGACTCTGTTAAAGGCCAGGAACATTTTTCTGTAAAAAAAAAGATCCCGAATAATAAATAAACATAAATCATTGGTTTTAAATGTAAATCATCACTTATTGATTTGTAGCCAATTGTGTGTTTTTCTTTGGCAGTACTTGTAAATGTTTATATTAGACATTATTTTTTTCTTCCTCTAGATGAATTAACATAGCTGACAATGAAGCCAACGTTTAAAGATGAATAAAAAGCCAATTCAGAAGCATTATTTATAGCCATTACTATTGGCTGTTTAGCCATTACTATTTTTAAGCAATAGTATCTAAGTATACACTTATGAGGGTGCCAGTGCCACACACATACACATACACATACACACACACACAAAAAAACCATGTCACTCAATATCAATGATGTAATTTAGTGCAATATCATTGTCATATTGTCTCGCCCTAGCCTTGATTCTCAACTGCTCAGCTAAATATTGTCAGACGGCATCCTGTCACCTTTTCAAGTCTTGTGCTTCGGATAAAAGCACCTCGAAAATGAATGATGTAAATGTAAAACGTATAGCCGGGGGCCTTAGTGTGCTTTATCTAAATGACGGAAGAGTAGTTTGCAAGCATCTAGCATGCTGCTCAGACAAACAGAAAGCCATGAAAAACACATGATGCCATACTGCTGAAAAATAGCGTGTGGCATGGGAATAGGCCTCGGCACTCAGCCCTGACGCTCAAACACTCATCCACACACACACACACACACACACACACACACACACACACACACACACACACGCACACACACAGAGCCCAGGGATAAGAAGCTTTTTTGAAGGTGCCATCTCTGCTAGCACATTGCTAGTGTATTTTTAAACCACTGCAGTGTGTAAAGCCAAAATGCTTCACATGCACTCTCCACTGGTACTGAAAAGGTACATGAGACTCATAGCACTGATCTTCTTGTGTGTGAGTGCAGGACCATGCCTTAGAGGTAGGAGAAAAGGAGATGGAGAAGTATAAGCAGTTCTATGCTTCAGCAGTCTCATAGCAAGTCATGGAGCTCAGGGATTGGGCATTAGAGCTTGTGCCTTCTCTGCTATGGCTCCAGTCAGGTACATTTTTTTTTTTTTTTTTTTGGAGTTTGAGCAGTCGGTCATGCCGGGCTGCTCTAGAGTGCTGG
Source organism: Kryptopterus vitreolus (assembly GCA_030449085.1). Taxonomy (NCBI): domain Eukaryota; kingdom Metazoa; phylum Chordata; class Actinopteri; order Siluriformes; family Siluridae; genus Kryptopterus; species Kryptopterus vitreolus. The sequence continues at coordinate 9,019,084 of JACRUU010000026.1, read as the reverse complement.
TGGGATTACACACCGTTGATTATTGCTTAGCTTGTCTTAGGACCTCTCTCTCACCCTCAACTGTGGCTGTAAATCAGAGGCCAGCCCGGTCAGGGCACCATAATAAGCAGTAATTGGACTCTAATGAGGCACGATGGCATGAAAACACACACACAAGTTCCCTATCCATACGCACCCACTACTTTTCTTTTGGCTACTCTCTCTTTTTTTTTTGCATACCTCTATCTCACATATGCTGTCTCTCTTATTTATTTATTTACATTTTCCTCTTTGGCTCAGTTACTCTCCAAGGATTACGAGGGGCATCTGAAGTCAAGATTGTTTATTTTCTCTTGTTCCAGACCTGTACGGGCAATATTTGAGCATCCTGCACATAAATGTATACTCTCTCCCCTCTAAACACACAGCAGCCAGCGGACTCCCCTCTGACATCTCCTCCCACCTGGGCTAGAATGTAATAGACCTCTCTTGAAAGCATTTTATGCCTCCTTTTGGTGGTGTTAATGAATAACCTGCCATTTTTTTTCCTGAACAGCGGGCTGTTAACGTTTCATGGCTCTAGCCAAGGTCAGGGATGTACATCAGTGTGGAAAGTGAATAAATGTACCTCGTACATCCTCCCTATTCACCAGTGCCACCCCCTCTGTTATTTACTGGGATGGATTGAAAGCATTAGGCCAGCTGTAGGCCTAGTGCCTTGTGCTTTCTCCCCCTCTCTTCCTCCCTGCCTGAAGCCTATAATGTCAGGGAAGTGATTAGTTGGAGGGAGACTACAGCAGGAGCAGGTCTCGGCTACTTTTTGTTTACATTAAGGCTTTTACCAATTCTGTTTTCTATGCGCTGCCAGACTTTCCTGTTTGATCCTGGAAGCGGGAGGGCTCTGAATAACACAACCCCTCTTGTGTACACACACACACACACACACACACACACACACACACACACATATGCAAGCACCTACCAGACACACTGCTATGCCTCCTTTTTCTTGCTCAAGACTGCTAAATTGAATTTGCCTCCTCTCCCCATACTCGTCTATTAAAAACACACCTTTCTCAGAGCTAAGCAGGCATGCGAAAGGGCCTCTGCAAAGGAAGTGAGCATTGCTTTCAGGCGACTCTTAGATCTGGATAGAGATAATCCCAGTTGGGTTTCTCGGTTCTGTTATGACTTGAGGTGGCTAGGTTTATCTTAAGGCAGCAGCAGCTCCTAACCTATAATTGTTCTTCCTGATGTAATACACCTGATTCCAGAAGTCAGCTAATTAACAGCCCCTTCGTGGGTTGGTGTGGGTGTTTTGGCAGGGAAGAAGACAGGGCAGAAAATGCTCCAATTACTGGCCTAATGGATGTTTTCACACAAAGGATATTGCGTACTGTATATCAAAATGACATCATTAAAGTACTTTACAACTTTGCAAATAGATTATTAACACCAGACACTGAATCGTAGTTTCATTGTAGACTTATGATGTCAGACAGAACAGCAAAGGCGTACATAAGTCTAACATACGGCAAGACATCATTTTTACTGTAGTTATTATTCATTTCGTGGTGGAAGAAGTGCTATTTCCACATTTAGACTAACACTTTAGTCAATAATGCTCATGAAGGTAAAATGCTGTCAGCTAATCTAAGGTAGCTATAATTGGCAGTGAATGTGAATATAAACACTTATAAATTACTTAACGTTCCTCTCAGAAATCCTGTCAAATTAATTTACAGTATTATTCAGCAAGCGCTGGCAGTGAATCCAAAATTATTACTTATATTTTCCTCAGAACTTCTAGCAAATTAACTTATTTTAGCCACATAGCTAGCGCTGTCAGTAAACATTCATAAATATGACTTGTCATGTCAGCTTACTTTAACCAGATATTTATCATGAATATGAATGTGAATAAATGACATAATGTTCCACTCAGAAATCCTTTTAAATGAATTTATATTGAATATATTTAGCTAGCGTTGACAGAAAATCTGTCTGTTTAGTTTATGATGACTAGCATTAGGCTCTGTTAGCATGTAGAGAAAAAAGAAAAAATATCTCCTTATGCACTTCCTCTGCCTTTTCTCAAGCGTATTCTATTATACAACATACTTTGTTGCTTAGTACAAGTGGAAATTTGAGAGTGGATTATTAAAGCATGAGCGCTAGCATTAATTCAGATATCTAGCATATGACCAGCACCATGTGTTTATTGACCTCCTAAAAGCAGGTGATTCCATGTAAGCTTCTTACATTTTAAGCTCAACATATTGCATCCATTTTCATTATGTTTGCCTGAGGTAGAATTTCACAAGCATGCTGATGGGTCACGCATGAGAGTGCCCAGTGCTGGTAAACTTAGGCTTACTGAGCAAAAAGCTCCCTTCGCCTCTGGCTTACAGTCTCATGTGGTCAAGTCTGCTTTTGCCCCGACAACTGTTGTTGTACTTTAACAAATTCTATTCATCAGTGTAATCATCTCCAGAACTTTATCATAATCTGAACCATCAGTTGAGCACCACACACTTGTTTCCATCGCTGGAGGGAAAGGAATGATATTATTCTCTATGCCAAACCACAAAATGGTTCCGATGGGAGATAATAGTGCTGGAGCTTTGCATCTGCATCGTAGGACTGAATAACTCCACTTAGCTCAGATTGCTGAATGAACAGACATGCTGAATGAAAATGAGCTTGCCTTTTACTAATTAAATTTTTTTTTTTTTTGCATATCTTGAGATAAAATTTCCGCTAAGGATTTGTGGGAAAGGAGTTTTACTGACTGTATTAGTGAAATGTTTTGCAGTTCTAAAAACAAACAAAAAAAAAAACTCATCCTTTTTTCCATATCTGATTTTTATAGTGCAGATATGAGCATCATACTGGCTAATCATTAGACCCATCGGAATTTGACACAGATCAATCCACAAACCAACTGGAGGACTGCATTTCATATACATACTATTTGTTCTGATCAACCAAATACGCTTATGTATGAGCATAAGAGAAGCACTGTATTTTCACAGAAAAACCTCATTTTGAGAACGAAGGTAAAAGAGTAGTCTTTTTCGGTGAAAACTAAATAAATAAATAAAAAAACGAGGCGTTAAAAACCCTCATAATAATCAAAAGGTCAGACATGGTATCCGTGCAAATAGTCATATTAAGTAGTAGTGGTTCAAAATGAAAAAGTGTAGACTGCATTTGATATAGAGGATTATTGTAGAGTTTATTTTTAGCATTGTTGGTATTTTTTATATATGGCAATGCCACAAGTCAAATCACTTTCTTGGGAATTTGATTATAAATTTTATTTAAAAATAAGGGTTATTGAGATGATTGTATATTGAATTGATTACATATGCTTTTTTTGGATGTTTTTCTTTTGTAATAAATCCTTTCATTCAAAGCAGTCATCCTGCTTGCTTTCTCTGCTTTAAAAACTGTGTTGGTTGATGACACTCGTTGTTTTTTTACGGGTTCTGGAGATGCATCGTAACTCAAACACTCAAACACTGTCCCAGTTTTGAGCAGCAAGCAGGCTTGAGTAGATATTCTACTTATGGAACTATGTTTGGAGTGTCCATCAGGGTACTTCATCACTTTATTGGAAAAAAAAAGGTTTGTGTTTTGCATGAGAGGGTTGGTAGAAGTGTTTTCCAGGGGAAAACTGCGCAAAACTTTAATGCAAATAGCATTACAATGGCAGAAAATATAAACAAAAACCCTTGGGACAGACTACAAAATATATCCATTTTAGTGCCCTGTATCGCAGACAAATAAAGGGTTGAAAATAAACTCGACAGGTGGGATAATAAGGTGTAATTTGCCTCTAGAGACAACAGTAAGTTAAGAAGAGCAGACATACAGTTTAGCGCTTGTTTGTGCCGACATTCTATCAAACCTTTACACATTTCTTTTTTTTTTAATCCAAAAAGTCATGTAGAACAGTGAATATGATATTAATGCACAAACTATTTTCATGTTTTTGACACACTTCGAATTCCTGCAGATAACGTTAACGTTCCTTTGCATTTCTCCTGTCAGTCATGTTGTGTTATTTTACACGGCTTGAACAACAGGGCGTAAATCCAAGACATTCAGCTTCTTGGCATCCTGTTTTTAGCCGCCGCTGAACTCCGGGGAGTAGATAACAACAGATGCGTCTCCTTTTTTTCCTTTTTTTTTTCTCCTCAGCTTTCTTCATACCTCCAAATGTTCTATCAAAGAAAAACAAAAGTAAGAATGTTCTGTTAGTTTTTCAGCTAACCTGAGCTCAAATTCTTAGCAACAGCATGCCAGTCAGTCACGGCTCTGCTTTCAAATATATGTATTTGCACTAGGCGCCAGCTGTCAAAGTGTTTCTGATGCCAGTTGCTTTATTGAAAAGACCAGATCACGTTCCCATGGCCTTAAAGGTACAACCTTAAACATACCAGCAGTCCAACAACAACACGGCGGCATATGCACAAGGGCGTCCAGGATGTTTCAGTTGAGGCCAACTGTCTCGGAATTAAGACAATGCATGCAAGCAACCCCCAAACTCCAACACAAGGCTTTAAATGCATTAGCAAAGGTCCGTGAACCTTCATTAAATGCAAAAAAAAATTAGTAACCCAGAAGCAAAAGGCTCCGCAGTGTAGAATCAGCAGCTGAAGGGCTCCCTCGGGTTAAAAGAGAAAGGCTGTTTTTGTCGCTGACTGAGGTCCATGGGCCGAGGTCTCGAAGCCATTAATCACAACCATCTTTTTAGCTGTCAGTCCATACAAAAGGTGACCCCTCTGCCACAATGAGCGCGACAATAAAGAGCCTATTGACGGAGGGGGTTATGTCTAGTTTACTGCGGAGACTAACTCAAAACATTTGTAGAATAGTATGTAGAATGGCCTTAAAGAGCTTTATACTCATCCACCTGTAGTTGTTCAAGTTTTTTTGTTTTTATTGTTGTTTGCTATTCGAGCAGATTTTCGTCCTGTAGCCGTTTCACTGGCACTTGTAAACCACACCGCCGCTCTGATAACGCTGATGGTCACCAGTTGGAAAGCTGCAATCCATATAAAACTCACAAGACATTGAATCAGTTTACTACCCATTTAAGGTGGCATCCTCCAGCCCACAGAACGAATATGGCTCTCGGCTGAATCTTGATCATTCGCCCCAGCGCTGCATGACAGACTCGATTTGGAGGCCAGAATTTGCAGAGAGCTTGACTGAAGCAAATTAAATGAATCAAGTAGGGAAATCTCTCTCCACTTTAAGCAAGCCCCAGAGAAAACAATGACCCAGCCTCTAATCATCTTTATAAATCCACATCGACATGCTCTAAGCTCGTTCATGGTCAGACAGTAGCGTGTGATTACCTGCCGCGGGTGAACAGGGAGCCCTATAAATTGCCATCCGCACCCATACGCTCACCAAGGCACCATTTCATTGCTGAGCCGAGCAATTCATCTCGGAGCCACTGCCATTTTGTTTTCGCTTGTGCCTCCAGCTACTTTATATTGCGCACTTAGATTAGCATGCAAACTGTTGCATGGCAAGCTTCCATTTACCACGCGCCTGACATCTTCTCGATTTGCTTAAGGTCCTTCATCTAGTGGTTCCCCAGGTATATTTTTTACACCTGACGGTTTAGAAAGCAAGAAAAAAAAAGACCGAAATATTATAATAAAAATTGTCAATACAACGGGGTGTGGAAGTAACAATGCTATCAGCATGAAAATCTTTCTCCCACATATGTTTGTAGTTGGTTTTAAGTATTCGAATGGATTTTATAGAGTCTTGTCAGTGACCACCCCTGCCGGTTTTATGTGTCTTACTGGAGCTGATGGTCTGCAGTATTGCTCTCAACCACAGAAGGACACCTGCCACTTAAAAAAGCAGCTGGAAGTGCACCATTTCTCTCTGATGCTCATAAAAAGGGAGCGGGGCGGGGTGGGAGGTATGTGTGACAGGACTCAAACCATAAAGTTTATGGACACAAGATTTGTTGTGCTGTATTTTATCAATATGAATCCCTTTGTCTGCTTGCTCTGGGTGCTTCTGCTTTTTCTTTCTACTTTTTTTTCTTTCTTTCAACAAAGCCAAAGAAATGCTGCAGTGGAGGTTTGAACTGGAAAAGGGATAAGTGCCAAGATGAGGATCATATAAAGCAAGGCATTGTTCGATTTTGCCTAGTCTCATCGCATACAGACTTATCAGTGTTATGAATTGGCACAAAGATATATTTAAGTGGAAGCTTGGGTCTGTCTGTCTAAATTTTCTTTTGTCCAATGGTTCTGAGATAAAATGAGTATTAAAAAAAAGTACATGCAAGTTCCAGCTGCTACCTATGCTGCCTCCGCTGCTGCTGTTACTGCTACTACTGAAACTGCTACTATTTATGCTCTTGCTGCTAATATTTCTACTTTTACTATTGTCAGTTTTCATTTTATATATTTTGTATTTTTTGCTATTATAGTAAAATAGTACAATTTTATTTGGATTCTAATTGTCCAATTCTAATTGGACTGCGACTAAAGTTTTTACTACTACTACTACTACTACTACTACTACTATTATTGCTGCTGCTGCTACTACTACTACTACTACTACTACAAATACTACTGTTACTACTACTCCTACTACTATTGCAGTACTAGTACTACTACTACTACTACTACTACTACTACTGTTACTACTACTACTACTGTTACTACTACTACTACTATTGCAGTAATAGTACTAATACTACTATTGCAGTTCTAGTATTACTACTACTACTACTACTATTGTAGTACTAGTATTACTACTACTACTACTGCTGATACTACTATTACTACTATCACAAATACTAATGTTACTACTACTACTACTACTATTGCAGTACTAGTATTACTACTATTACTATTTTTTATTCTACTACTACTGTTACTACTACTATTGCTATTACTATTACTACTACCACAAATACTACTTTTATTACTATTGTAGAACTAGTATTACTACTACTACTACTGTTACTACTACTACTATTGCAGTACTAGTATTACTACTACTACTACTACTACTACTACTACTACTGCTGATACTACTATTACTACTACCACAAATACTAATGTTACTACTACTACTACTACTACTACTACTATTGCAGTACTAGTATTACTACTACTACTATTATTATTCTACTACTACTGTTACTACTACTATTGTTCTACTACTACTACTTCTGATACTACTACTACTCCTACAATTACTACTTTTACAAATACTACTGCTGCTACTACTACTACTAGCATTGCAGTACTAGTATTACTTCTACTACTACTACCATTATTATTATATTACTGCTGTTACTACTACTATTGTTACTACTACTATTACTACTACCACAAATACTACTTTTATTACTATTGTAGTACTAGTATTACTACTACTACTACTACTGTTACTACTTCTATTGCAGTACTAGTATTACTACTACTACTACTACTACTACTACTACTACTACTACTACTACTATTGTAGTACTAGTGTTACTACTACTACTGCTGCTGCTACTACTATTACTACTACCACAAATACTATTGTTACTACTACTACAACTACTATTGCAATACTAGTATTACTACTACTACTATTATTATTATTCTACTACTACTGTTACTACCACTATTGTTACTACTACTACTACTACTACTACTTCTTCTGATACTACTACTATTGTTACTACTACTACTTATACAAATACTACTGCTGCTACTACTACTATTATTACAATACTAGTATTACTACTATTACTGTTACTACTACTACTACTACTACTGATACTACTAGCTATTACTACTAATACTACTACTGCTACTACTACTAATGCTACTACTTCTACTGCTACTATTATTTCTACTACTGAAGTTACTACTACTTCTATTACTTCTACTACTACTAGTAATAATAGTAATATTGTTGATACTAACACTTTTGCTACTGCTGCTACTACTATTACAGTACTACTATCACTATCACTATCACTACCGTTGCTACTACTTTTAATGCTCGTGCGATCTTTTAAGAAAAACTACCAGGAAAATGCTGGCTTAATGTTTAATACATTTCTGTCCAGGGAGACACAAGTTTAAGACTCAGCATTGTTAAGCACGTCAGACTCTTGGCTCTCTCTTTGCCCCAACAGTGTAGCTATTGTGGTTTACTTCTTGTCATAGATGCACAGCGATTCCAAAGGGAAAGAAAAGATGCATAAGAACGAATTTTGCATTATTTGTATTTGTGACACTAAAAGTGCCGTTTCTCACCTAGTGTTGTTTCTGTACTACCTGCACTTATGCTTCTACTACTTCTATCACAACTAATACTAACATATAGCTTGTGATTTTATTGATTCTAATATTGCCTTATAATTCTTACTAAACAGTTTAATGGAACTACTGCTGCTGTTGCTGTTTTAGTAAAGTTATTAGTCTTATTACTACAAGTAATATTACTACATTTACATTTACATTTGCAGCATTTGGCAGACGCCCTTATCCAGAGCGACTTACAACTGAGCAATTAAGGGCAAGGGCCGTGCTCAAGGGCACACTGGTGGCAGCTTGGTGGTGGTGGGATTTGAACCCATGATCTTCCGGTCCAGAGTCCAACACCTTAACCACTGGGCTACAACCACCTCCCTTGGTTTTTATAGTAGTTTAGTATTTATAGTAGTAATAGTAATATTACTGGGCTACAACCACGGGAGGTGGTTGTAGCCCAGTAATATTACTATTACTACTATAAATACTTCTACTACTAATAATAATAACAGGATACTGTAAAGAATACATTGCACACAACAAGACTAAGCCTTAAAATATTGCTAGCAAGATACAATACTACAATATAAGACACTACAATACAACTTTTACTAGCAGCTTATTACAATAGTAAGATACTGCAATGTGTTTTCTTTTGAACCTACATCAATAACTATTTAACTCTGTTTTTTATACATTTTTTTACAATTGATACTGAAAGAAGAGAAAAGCTTTCAATAGGAGCTGAGGAAATTGCCTCACTGAACCGTTGAATTGCACTCATTTCTCACGTCGAATTGCACGTTACTGGGCCACACCACTCATTCGAATTAAACAGAGCCACAGAACATCATCCCAGCATGTCCAAAGAATGAAAGCACCCACATAACCCCGCATCATTTCCTGTTTCAGAACTGCCGGGGTTGAACCAGCGGCATCTCTTTTGATGTGGAGAATCAAGAAGAGCTCATGATGGAAGTGAAGGAACGCAGACCGTACCGCTCGCTAACGGCACGGCGGGACACCGAGCGCCGCTACACCAGCTCTTCGGCCGACAGCGAGGACGGCAAGCTCAAACCCAAATCCTACAGCTCCAGCGAAACCCTCAAAGCCTTTGAGCAGGACCCCCGAGCAGCCTACGGCACACGCGTCAAAGACGTAGTTCACCACGAAGTCGATGAGTTCAGCAGGCAAGGTAGGGGCTAAAGACCAGATCCAGATGCTTTAACCAATTACGGTATTCCGAGTGCGCTGAACTGTTTTTTTTTTTTTTATCAGTCTCTTAAAGTAGGCGATTTTGAAGAGAACCTCTCATGTTCCGTTATATCTAATCCTGTCTATGTAACGGGCGTCTAATTGTGTGATCTCATTCAAAGGGTTGTTTACAATTAGCGAGAGAGGATGAAAATAACGACGATGCTGGCATATATCCATACAATCTGCTTTACAGTCTAATTAATTCACCTTTGCCAGGCCGTACTCGTTAGATCTCTGTGATAAGTGTCAGGATGAACCCGTGTATCATTTGTACGTCCGTATCCTTTTGATGAAATTTTAAATAGTAGAGTCACCTTGGTTTTCAGATCATTTTTCTCTCTCTTTCTCTCTCTCTCTCTCTCTCTCTCTCTCTCTCTCTCTCTCTCTCTCTCTCCCTCCCCCCCCCCCCCCTCCCCACCTCACGCTGAAGGAGATATCTGTTACATTCAGCTGTTGACATGAAAAAGCTCCATAAGTAGCAGCAGGTTTTCTGCGATGGGCCCTGCATCCCCGAGATATGCTCTACAAAGGAATCGCATTCGCGCAATTAGGGGAGAAAACGCTGTGAAGATTTGGTTTGCTGTTAATTAGATTCACTTTCAGTCATTAAAAAACTGCAGCATCTAAACATAAATAGATAAAAGGCTGCATTGTAGCGCTGCCATTAGCCCAGCGGGAGTCTAAAGAGAGAGGCTGGGGTGAATGCCAATGCCAATCCACGGATGTCTTTTATGACCTTCTAATGCAGGGGTGTCCGTTCTGTGGAGCACCACAGCTTATTTAGCACACCTAATACTGCTTATCAGCTAAATGAGTTTGTAGAAAATAAAGATCTCTCTTGAAAGGGTAGAGTATATGTGAAAAATATTGATTTTGTTTATTTATTTATCTATTTATTTTTAATAAATGCAGGTCAGCATTTCTGGTTCGAAGGGGGAAAAAATACACGTTTAAATGAATGCACTTGTTCATATGGATATGATTATGAATGCATTATAGTTTTTATAGTAATAACTTAAACCTGAATTGAACAGGACATTGCACAATTAAAGCTTGTATTATTGCTGATACAGTGAATTGTCCCATTAGAAAGCACTTTTTTTTTTTTTTTTTTTTTTTTTACAAAGTCGGAGGTAGAGCTTGTAACTCCGAGGGCAGGCTCAGTTATTTTTGTTTTTATTTGTTTGCTTTTACGTTAAGAGACAGGGAAGAAATGACGCTGGTGAGGTAGCAGCTGTTTATAGGTGTAATATTGCAAGTGATAACACGGACTAATTAATATCATAACTGTTAAATGTAACTATTGCATGTACAGTTAAATTGTTCGTTCATTCATTCATTCATTCATTCATCCTTCTACCGCTATATCCAATCTTCCCTCGGGTGAAGGGAGCCTGTGCCTATCTCAGGCGTCTATGGGCATTAAGGCAGGATACACCCTGGATGGAATGCCGACCCATCACAGGACACACACACTCACACACACACACACACATACACACACACACCGGGCAATTTTTCCAAGGTGCTAATCAACCTACCGTGCATGTTTTTGGACTGGGGGGAAACCCGAGAACCCGGAGAAAGACTCCCTGTGGCACGTGGAGAACATGCAAACTCCACACACACATGGCCGAGACGGGAATCGAACCCGGGATCCTGGAGGTGTGCGGCGAACGTGCTAACCACTAAACCACCTTGCTGCTAGCGTCCTCATGGCGCTAACGTCCTCGTACCCATTATTATTTATCGCACACTTTGGCAAGATCGACTTTTTCCCACAGGTGGTCAGGTTCAGTGCTTTACAAGTAGATCTGATTTCTGTCACGCATCCCGGAGATACACCCCATATATTTATTTTTCTATTGTCTTCATCGCTCGATTGTATATTGCCTGCTTAATGCACTGTTCTGGGAAAGGTTTGCCAGCAAAATGGTGACATGATGGACTGTGAAGATGATGATTCATTGTTATACACACAACTGCAATTAACAGTGTAATTAGTTTCTGTTGATTGTGTTTGATTTTATGCCACTTTTATAATACGGTGTAATAATTCACCCGGGGGACAAAAAAAAATATTAACAGTGATCATCAGTTAAGTGCGTCAGCTTTTCAGAACATCATAGAGAAGACACACTACCTAATAATTATAAATAATAAATATATCAAAATATAAATGAAATACCAATGATGAATTATACATTGTGTAGATTATGAACAGCCTCTAAAAATCCATCTGGTACTGTTTTATATTAATTAAATGAATGCTGCAGGAAATGTGTGCCCTTTTACATTTTTTAACAGCATTATTTGGGTGGGTGATGTTTGTATTTATTGTAAAATATAATAAGATAACATGAAAATGTATTAATCCCCAAAGAAACTCTTTTATCTAGAGCCAAAAAAAGAATAGAAATATGGGATAGTATTACATAGAGTTGCACATTATAGTTCTAAATGATTTGTCACATGATATTAAACATGACGAGATATTAAACATGAGAGTCGTATGATATTGTGCGATGTCATGTGCTCCAATATTGATATTTTTTAAGCTTCAGATTTGGAGAGGTTTTTTTTGTTGCCAGAGTGAAGTGCAGGTGCCCTAAAGTGCCGCTGTATAAGCGGGAACTTTTTCAAAAGAGTCAGGTTTGAAATCTCGGCCTGTTTTGCACTTGGGCACTGGAGTTCAAGTGGATATTATGTACCCACATGAAATAGTCGAAATAAAATGTGGTGGAAAACGAATGCTAATTAGACATTTTTTTTTGTGTGTGCCTTTTTTCAGTCGGCAAAGTTCAAGTACGCCGCATTGTAGTGCCTGTAGATACAGTTGCCATGGGCACGAAATGTCAAACGTCAACGCCACAGTACTCGTTTTTCTATTTTCAGTCGAGTTTCAGGTTGTCGATATGGATTTGTTCATTTTGCATGTTATTGCTCAATTCGGTAACGGCTCGACAGAATGCCCGTCATGTTTCTGTGGCATCTTCCTCCAAATGTTCAGTACAACATCATATTCAGTAACAATAGAGTATTGAAAGGAACTCATGAACCTAAATGGTGTGCGCTTTTTACGTTTCAATAGACTCCCTTATCCAGTGTGACACTTACAACCGAGCAATTGAGGGTTAAGGGCCATGCTCAAGGGCCTACTAGTGCGCAGTTTGGTTGTTCTGGGATTTGACCCTGAGACCTTCCGATCAGGAACCCAATGCCTTAGCCACCTCGCTTGCGCAGAGTTCTATATCCTCCTTTAACGCACTGTTGTTCATGAATTTTTATCAATTTATTTTTTTAGGAGCAGATTTTTCGCTGCGAGACCTGGCTTTTGGTGATGCCGTGCCTCCGCGCATGGTGGCTTATCGCTCAGACATGGCAATGCCACACCGTGACTACTCCCTCAGCGTAGGCTCGGACGCAGACACCGAGACCGACGGAATCGTGTCTCCGGAGCACGCCGTTCGTCTGTGGGGGCGAGGAAACATCAAGTCAGGCCGTAGCTCCTGTCTGTCCAGCAGAGCCAACTCCAACCTGACTCTGACGGACACCGAGCACGAAAACACAGAGAACGGTGAGTGTTAGGCCTCCTCCTCCTCCTCCTCCGCCTCTTTTTACACGCCGGATGCTCTCTGTTCCGCGGTAATGAGCTTTTAAGAAGCCAATTTGGCTCCATTGTAATTTTCCCTTTAGAACTGGTGGCGCTTTGAACCGGGAGCTCTTATGGAAATGAAGAGCCTTGCAAAATAATTCACCTTGGCTCTTGGTTATAACAAGCGTTCATAAAAGCATCTTATTATGCCAGTTGCAATGCGATCTTAATTTTTCCTCCCGTCTTTGCCTATTGATTGAAAAGTCATAATAGGAATCAGTAAAAGCTTCGCACCGTTTTTCTACAGGACATATCTGCTTGACCAAGTATTAAAAGTCACGACGATATATTTTTAATTCCAGCATGGAGCTTTGATTTGAATGTATGCCGGTTGGACGGTTCTGGTTCTGCTTTGCGTGTTCTGTCGTCTTTGTGTGTATCCTCATTGTGCCCGTAGTGACCCCCTTTGTCTATATGGTTATGGGTTTTTCTACTTTGGAACGTCACCGGCTATGGCATCTACGGAACAAATTGGACAAGGGGATGAATCAGCCCCCTTTGTTCCTCATAATTGTTTTTGGATATTTTTTCACCCAGGACATCCGGCCACGAGTAATGAACCAGTGGGCGAGTTTTTATCGGAGTTGTTCGTGCGAGGCTCTGGGCTTACCGGAAAGAACACATTTCTACTTTTTTAAATTGTTCTTTCATCTAAGACGGGATTAATTTTGCGAATGCGCCCGTCCTGTTTAAGTCATTTGGTTGTCGTGGTTTGTAAATATCAGTGATTGGCAGTAATGATTTTAGCTATGTGTGCACTAGGATGTAGCAAAGCTAACAGGTGGCAGGTGCCCCAAATAGCCTCAGCAGCCATGATGGATCTGTCTTGTAGTGGCTCGGCGCTTCTAAATTACCCTCAAGGGCCTAGTGAGTCTCTTTACTTGCATGGAAGGTCACCGTGCACCGAGAACACGTCTCCATGAAGCATGCCAGGCGCGGATTCTGATTAGGCAGGCAGACGAGCACAGAGAGACACATGCAATCGTGAAGAAAAGTTGCGTCATATGGAGTCGATCGGGAACTTTTGGTTTTTTTTCTAATGGGCGGTGTTTGGACGCACATGATCAGGAGAAGAAATGCAGCACGGGGACGAGGAAAGAACTGATACGATAATGGTTCTTTATGATCTCATGCAAGACAAACTGAGCGATGACGGATGGATGCTGAATGTAGAATGAATGGTGTTTTTGATCCTAATGATTACAATTACGTACAATTTTATTTATCTCATATGGGATTTTTTTTTGGGAAGGGGTACCTCAGTGGTCTATATGTGACAAATAAAGGCTATTCTATTTATTTTATATACACTACCAGTCATTTCTTTATTTTCATCCCTATTTACACTGTAGATTGTCACCAAAGGTATCATAACTATGAATGAGCACACACGTAGTAATGTAGTAAACAGGAGTGCTGCGCCAGATGACCTGGCCTCCACAGTCACCTGACCTAAACCCAATGGAGATGCTTTGGGATGAGATGGCACCCAGAGTGAAGGCAAAAGGGCCAACAAGTGCTTCGAGATATGTTTTTGTTTACTTCATAGTTAATGTGCTCATTCATAGTTTTGATGCCTTCCGTGACAATGTACCTATATGAGGCATCGATGAGCCGTGGCTGTCTCGAGTAAATTAGATGGTTGCATTAGGAAGTGCATCTAGCATAGAACATGGTCCAAACTAAATATGTGTATCATAAAAAACATTAATCCGCTGTGTTGACCCCTAATGAGAGCAGCCGGAAGATTGTTTAATTAGCCTTGGCTACCCATCACCCTGTCCGCCGCTCTTCCTTCTTTGCGCCACTTTTGATAGAAATGGACCATCCATCATCTAGACGATTATTTGGCGCTTGTGAAACTTACTTTGAGGACAAAATGTTCACTTGCTGCCTAATATATCCCAAATATCACTGTAATTTATTTCATTAGTCATAATATTTAATGCATTATCGATATGTCTTGTCCGTGTATATACAGTACACACAGACAGAGAGATTCTGTAAGGTATCATTACCAGATATATTAAGAAATGTAAAGTTCTCATGTCTGATAGATTAAGGTGTTATCCCCCGGTTTATTAAGCAAGAACATTTTATAATTCCTGGTATATTTGAGACAATCTTGTTGCTTGCAATCTTTCATTGGCAAGGTTTTGTATCATTATATCTGAGAAGATGCAAACAGATTAGCTATCTACAGTGTCGAGTGGATATTATTTGAGTTCAAATCTGCACTGATTGTCATTCCCAAACACTCACTATATGAGGCTAGAATGCATGTTAGAGAATATGTTGTTGTTTGTATATTGTAACAGTGTAAAAACTCCCCATCACCATTGGGAATATAGATTTTGAGAGAAATGTTATTTCGAGAGACTGAGTGTAACAAGGCAGACGCAGAAGCATAGTGGGGATTCAGGAGCAACAAGGTTTATTTCAGATTTTGGCAAACGATGAAATCGCAATCCAATTTACAAAGCAGTAAGTCAGACAAAGGGCAAAACACAATCAGTAATATACAACAAGGAGAAATGGGTTATATAGCAAGGAATTCCAAAACTCAAGGTTCACTAACATGGTTCACAACTCCACTCAGTTGCCTGAAGTGGCAAAACTCTTCACAACGAATAGCTAAACAAGAGCTGCGTAAATGCTCGAGAAACGTTGTTTTATTGTGACAGTGCTTTTAGAACCAGGGAAACAGGTTTGTATTTGGATCTGGCGATAATTATGGTGTTTATAAAATGGCATTTTTGTGACAAGGTGCAAAAGACAGACATTTGCCAGGGGATCATACGTTTGAATATGAGTGATTCGATAGGTAAATGTGGCTTGGAGTTAAGAAAGCAAAACTGGACACACTCTCTGGGTTGGAACATATCTAGCCAATCAGCATTGTCTGTAAGGCTGTAAGATTGCTAGATTGACACGACCCTGAAAGGAAGCACGTTAGCCCTTAAACTTTTTCCAGTCGGGTAGTTTTTGCATGGTGAAAGAGAACTGACTAGCGGAAGCTTTCCTTAATAAGATGAGTACTAGGTACAGCCATAAGAGTGTGTGTGTGTGTGTGTGTGTGTGTGTGTATATATATATATATATATATATATATATATATATATATATATATATATATATATATATATATATATATATAAACACAAATCAATTTTCCCAGGTTACACCTCTCTCTTTCGCTCTGCTCACAGCTGTTTGTCTCCAGCAAAGCAGTCTGTCCGGTACACTTCTTATTCCACTCGTACAAGCAGAAAAGCGCTCGCTGTCAATGTTTAATCAGGTGGTGCATAATAACATACATTTTCTATATGACAGGTTAATTAAAATCCACTGAGCTTCTCAACTTGCGTGTTCCTTAATCATAGTACGCCAACAAGACATTTACGCCGTTACAGCATCATCTTTAATCGTAGATGTAACGCATTATGTGGTGTCTGTACACACAAACACACACACAAACACACACGCATGTATACATACAGACGTGGACAAAATTGTTGGTACCCTTTGGTCAATGAAAGAAAAAGTCACAATGGTCACAGAAATAACTTTAATCTGACAAAAGTAATAATAAATAAAAATTCTATAAATGTTAACCAATGAAAGTCAGACATTGTTTTTCAACCATGCTTCAACAGAATTATGTAAAAAAAATAAACTCATGAAACAGGCATGGACAAAAATGATGGTACCCCTAGAAAACACAGAAAATAATGTGACCAAAGGGACATGTTAATTGAAGGTGTGTCCACTAATTAGCATCACAGGTGTCTACAACCTTGTAATCAGCCATTGGGCCTATATATATGGCTCCAGGTAATCACTGTGTTGTTTGGTGATATGGTGTGTACCACACTCGACATGGACCAGAGGAAGCAAAGGAAAGAGCTGTCTCAAGAGATCAGAAAGAAAATTATAGACAAGCATGTTAAAGGTAAAGGCTATAAGACCATCTCCAAGCAACTAGATGTTCCTGTGAGTACAGTTGCACATATTATTCAGAAGTTTAAGATCCATGGGACTGTAGCCAACCTCCCTGGACGTGGCCGCAGGAGGAAAATTGATGACAAATCTAAGAGACGGATAATCCGAATGGTAACAAAAGAGCCTAGAAAGACTTCTAAAGAGATTCAAGGTGAACTTCATGCTCAAGGAACATCAGTGTCAGATCGCACCATCCGTCGTTGTTTGAGCCAAAGTGGACTACATGGGAGACGACCAAGGAGGACACCATTGTTGAAAACGAATCATAAAAAAGCAAGACTGGAATATGCCAAACTACATGTTGACAAGCCACAAAGCTTCTGGGAGAATGTCCTGTGGACAGATGAGACAAAAATCGAAGTTTTTGCCAAGGCACATCAGCTGTATGTTCACAGACGAAAAAATGAAGCATATCAAGAAAAGAACACTGTCCCTACTGTGAAACATGGAGGAGGCTCTGTTATGTTCTGGGGCTGCTTTGCTGCGTCTGGCACAGGGTGTCTTGAATCTGTGCAGGGTACAATGAAATCTCAAGACTATCAAGGAATTCTAGAGAGAAATGTACTAGCCAGTGTCAGAAAGCTTGGTCTCAGTCGCAGGTCATGGGTCTTGCAACAGGACAATGACCCAAAACACACAGCTAAAAACACCCAAGAATGGCTAAGAGGAAAAAATTGGACTATTCTAAAGTGGCCGTCTATGAGCCCTGACCTCAATCCTATTGAGCATCTTTGGAAGGAGCTGAAACATGCAGTCTGGAAAAGGCACCCTTCAAACCGGACACAACTGGAGCAGTTTGCTCATGAGGAGTGGGCCAAAATACCTGCTGAGAGGTGCAGATGTCTCATTGACAGTTACAGGAAGCGTTTGATTGCAGTGATTGCCTCAAAAGGTTGCGCAACAAAATATTAAGTTAGGGGTACCATCATTTTTGTCCATGCCTGTTTCATGAGTTTATTTTTTTACATAATTCTGTTGAAGCATGGTTGGAAAACAATGTCTGACTTTCATTGGTTAACATTTATAGAATTTTTATTTATTATTACTTTTGTCAGATTAAAGTTATTTCTGTGACCATTGTGACTTTTTCTTTCATTGACCAAAGGGTACCAACAATTTTGTCCACGTCTGTATATGTGTAGATGCCGTTATCATATGAACATACGATCCTTTTGAAGAACACGGCTGCTATCAGATCTCGGCTTGCGTTTTAAAAATTAATTGCTTCATACAAGCATGTAAATTATGTACAAATATTTTCAGAAGTAAGCGCGTTGTTATTTAGCAATTAGCATCCAATTTCCACAGTACACACCGAACACGGTGTTTACCAAAGAAACAAGAGTGTTTAATTGCGCCACTCAATCAATTAGTTCTTGTGTAAGAGAGACGAGTGCATACGTGTCTTTGCGTGTTACTGTATGTATGTGCGTATATGTAGGGGTGGGCAGGTTGTTTACAGAGTAAAGTGTTTTAGGGTTATATTTGAGGATAAGACATATATACAATCCACTGAAAAAGTATTCAAACCCATTGAATATTTCCGCATTTTGTCACAACTTATTTTATCGGGATTTTATGCGATAGATCAGCGCAAAGTAACACATAATTGTGACATGCAACCAAATCCTACATGATGTTAAAGATTTTGGACAAATGAAAATATGAAAAGTGTGGTGTGCATATGTATTCGGCCCCCCTTACTCCAATACCGTTAAATAAAATCCAGTGCAATCGACTGCCAAGTCACTTAATTAGTAATTAGAGTCTACCTGTGTGTATGTAAATCCCAGTACAATTACAGTTGTTCCGTGAAGGCCTCAGAGGTTTCTTACAGAGCATTAGTGAGCAAACTGCATGATGACTAAAGGACACACGAGACATGTCAAGAATAAAGTAGTGGGGAAGTTTAATAAAGGTTTAGGTTATAAAAACATCGCACGGAGCACTGTTCAATCCGTCATCCGAAAATGGAAAGAGTATGGCACAACTGTTAACCTACAAAATGACAAGGAGAGCATTGATCTAAGAAGCAGCCAGAAGTTCCACAGTTCTGCAGAGATCCACAGCTCAGGTGGGAGAGTTGACAACTACTGCATTAGTCGTGCACTCCATCGATTTTGGCAGTGGTAGCATGAAGAATGCCATTGTTGGCGTAAGTCTTGTAGGGGACAAAGCAGGGGTCAGATGAGTCTTGAACTTTTTGGCCTACTTGCAAAACATTATGTTTGGTGGAAACACTGCACAGCAGCCTGAACAAACCATCCCCAACATGAAACATGGTAGTGGCAGCATCATGGTGTGGGGATGCTTTTCTTCAGCAGGGACAGGGAAGCAGGTCAGAGTTGATGAGAAGATGGATGGCACTAAATACAGGGCAAAATTGTTATTCATAAAAAATCTTGAACATTTTCTTGCAATTCACAAATATACAATACTTTGTGTTGGTTTATCGCATAAAATCATAATACAAAACATTTCAGTTTGTAGTTATAACTTGACAAAATATGGAGATATTCAAGGGTTATGAATACCTTTGCAATGTACTGTATATAATATATGGACGGCAGTATTAGGGCTCATGAGAATTTCCAGCCAAAGTGGTTCTCTCCTACATTACAGTCAAATTCTATATACAAGTCATACAGATCTGTGTATAGAGCACCGGCCATATTATATCATGCCTGTTTACAAGCTGTTGTTGCACAACGACACGACCGCTTCTCTTGCTGATTATACAATGTATTTTTGTATAAAACATTCTTGTATTCAGCTCTATTTTTTACACCCTAGGTATGCCGGTCAGCACTATTTTGAATATTTTGTGTGTCTGTCCTGCACTGTCTGGTATTGTCAGTTCAGCATTAGGTTGCACATCACAAATCGAGTGGAAATCGAGTGGAACATTTATCAATTCTTTATCTTATACAATGACATTGCTTGATGATATGAGCTTAAAGCACACTTCACAAAACACTGTGTATTGTCTCGACTAGGCTACTACACTATATAACTAGTAATTCGGTATGATACACACAGGTCTCCTCTGATGAGTGAAAAGAACCTGGAGGGGAGGAAAAAGTCATTATTGTTACAAAGCAGCAAATAAATGCCTTAATTAGTACCTCAAATGCAAATATATCACCTGCTTGTATTGACATGCAAAATCCTCGCCTCTTTGTTGAGAATGTATTTAGCGAGCTAATAAGCAATAATGGTTTCAGGCAGAAGAGAGGCAGAAGAAATAATACAAATTTTTGATTCTATTAAATAAAGGCATGATTTCCTGATCATAGGATGTTAGATATTTCAAACCGGTATTGCATTAACGCTAAAACGTGACATTTGGAACAGGTGCGGTTCGGAGTTGCATTTTCCAGCGATTTATGCAATCATAGCTGTCTGTAAACATGAAGCACTATTTGTTGTGTAAATCGCTGTTTGCGAATGTAAATATTTAGAGGATGAAAATTAAAAACCGGAGAATGCCATCTGGATGTCTGGTCCGATGACTTTTGGCAGCCATCTTTGCGTCCTCGCTGACCAAACCGGCAGTCGTGTAAGTATGCGAAATAATTTTTTATTTTTTTTTGCGACAGAAGAAATCTGGGACACCAGAACGGTCCTGCCAAAATGAAGAGAGAAAAAAAAAATCACATGACCACATGTTCCCTGGTGGGTGTTTGCGAGACGTGTACACATTTGCGACGAGCCAATGCGTACATTATATAGACCGAAATACAAATTTACAACGTGTATTAATCAATAGTAGTGACTTGGGTCAGGTTCTGAGTCTCTCTGATCCTATGAGCTTGAGTACTTTGTCCCCCAGCCATGTTCCAGAAGACGAGGGCTGCTCGAGGCGATACGCTGCCAACCCCGAACCGGCAGCCGAACACTCAGCGTTTTCAGTCACTAATCCCCACCTTCTGCACGCGCATCCGTGTCTTGTTATATTATCGCGGTTATCATAGCTCAGCCATATCTGATGGAATTCTTATTCAGAAGAGAAGAAAAAAAGTTACACGTCTATGTCAGCGTTTTTTTTGCTGTATCTCTTTAGCGAGTGATGTGTGCTCAAATGGAACGGTCTTCACACTGTAAACACTTCGTAATCAATGTAATCTTCGCGTGTGGACCGTTTCCATTTCACTCGGTCAGCTGGGAAATCTGAGGTTGCATTCAGCGGCTTAGTTCTTCCAGCACGGTTTTTACACCAGAGAGCGACATCAGGAGCGATGTTTGACCTATTGGGGGATGAATCAAGCATGAATTAAAAGGCTTTTACGAAAACGAAATCATTCCGGATGGGCGCACTCGAGTTGTTTAGAGTAGCTTTGTCTGTCGAGCTTTGCGTACATTTCTACCCTGAAAATGATTTGGTTTTTACAAACAAGCTCGCAGCCTTCTTTCCGGTCCTTAATATTCATTTTAATATTTCCAAAATCTTAATAATTTATAACACAAATTGCAGAATATTAATGATCTTTTTAAGGAGTGTTGAAAATATTAGTGATGTCATATTAATACTAATGGGAAAAGTAATGCTTGATGCCTGTCAATTACTGCTATATGCTTTCATTTGATATTCTTTTCTTCTTCCCGTGATAATAAGGAAATGTGGATGATGCAACTTGTTGGTCATGTGACTTGCTGCATATTCCACATATGCGCATATGCTTAGATTCAGCAGGTTTGATTTGAGTATTGCGGAACTAGAGCCGGGCGATTAAATCGATTAATACGAGTTTATGGTCTATGTCGATGTTGAAAAAAGTGGAAACGGATTGTATGATATCACCGTGGTTTGGCACAATGAGCTTCCGTAGTTCACCTCATCCCGCCCCACATTACTCTAGAGAAATATATAACACAACCTAGCAGCGCGGTCCAAGAGGGGCGGGGTTTCATCATTTGTATGGGAATGTTTTGGGTTTGCAACTTCAGACGTTGAACAAGCCAAAGCCTGGTGTAAAATTTGTCTGGAGTTCATGGCAACTAAAGGAAGCAGCACGGCTGATTCATTCCAGCACCTCAAACAGAACCACGTTGTTGAATGGCATTTACATTTTCCCTACCGTATCCAAAATTGAATTTTGTCTAAACAAATCGGTGATTTAGTTTGTACGACATATCTCCCCGCTTTATGTGAAAGATTAAACTCCAACTTGAGGACCTGAGAAATCTAAGAAGGATGCTAAGAGAAATCATATATTGATGTATAGTAATACGATTTTTCGCATATAATAAAGATTATCATTATTATCGAGCCAAACGTTAGTAGACATGGAATATGGATATGATGCAGAGAAAACACTGCAATCAAATAATAAAAAAAAAAACAGATATTTTTCTCAGGCTCTTTCTTTTGTATGACCTTTTCCCACCCTTTCTCATTCTCACACATTTCCTATTGCAGTCAAAAGCCTAATTATAGGTTCTCATCCTATTTCTGAATGCGCGGCGTGAGAAAATGATTTACGAGCACATGAAATCGAGTGCGAGGTGAAAATTAGCGAGGCTTGGGTCTTCTTAAGGGTCGCCTGCATTATTTCAGCGTGATTTAACCTGCACTATCCATTAGCATGTTTTCCACTGGCAGGCCGGGCTCTGATAACGCGCCGATGTAATCGCCCTTTAATGCACGTACCGGCGTAGCCGAGAACTGATGTTGATTAGCGTCTCAGCTATCGGCGCGCTCTGTTTGTGGCTGCCTGTGCAAATTGACAGTAACACCGCAGATGCCGGCATTCAGCGATGACTTCCGTGTGTCTTAAAGGGTGAGAAAGCTAACATAAGAAACACGTTTGATGTCTGTACACAATATGCCTAACAGAAAGCGCCTTC
Organism: Kryptopterus vitreolus; assembly: GCA_030449085.1. NCBI lineage: Eukaryota > Metazoa > Chordata > Actinopteri > Siluriformes > Siluridae > Kryptopterus > Kryptopterus vitreolus. The sequence continues at coordinate 8,996,044 of JACRUU010000026.1, read as the reverse complement.
CTTTTTTTGTTTTGTTTTCCATCTTTCTTCTTTGCTTTTTTTTTTTTTTTGAACGAGAGAACAGTAAAGTAGGTTAATTTTAGCGAAAGCCTCTGCACCGTACGGCGACTGTGTCAGGTGTCACAGCTGAGGCTCAGAACCTGTGGGAAACTTTGAGCCGCTGATAGATTGAGGTTAAGAAGAAAGGCTCGGGGGAAATGATGCGTGTTTCGCTACGATCATTGCGCGTTCCGAACAAATGCAGATGTTCTTCCTGTAATTTTTTACCCTTACGGGCGAGTAGCAGTACACAAGGTAATTCTGTTCTTGTCAAAAGGGAATAGAAACTGCTAGCAGGGCTGTTCTGTGGCCACAGAAGGTATCCCTTAATGCTGTTTGTCACGTTTTCTGTTGTGTTTTCTGTTCTGTTGTTTTCTGTTTGTCACGGATCTGTAGAGTTACTGTAGCCTTCACTGCCAGACAGTTTTAGCCAGTTTCTCATCCTAAAAGCATTTTTGCCACAAAAAAAATGGAGGTTTCATTCCAAATCAGTCTGTATAAACAGTATAAACTGTTGTAAGGGACAATCCCAGGAGCTTGTATTGATCAAAAACAGATATGACAGCCAGCAGCCATATCACCCTGTATCTGAAGATGGGTTGACCACTTAAGCTAAGCAGGGATGAGCCTGGTTAGAACTTGGATGGGAGACCACCTGGGAATACTAGGTAGAGGTGTTAGTTTATCCAGCAAGGGGCGCTTACCCTGTGTTCTGTGTGGGTCCTAACACCCCAGTATCTTGACTATACTGTCAAAAAGCACTGTCTTTCGGATGAGACGTTAAACCGAGGTCCTGACTCTTTGTGGTCATTAAAAATCCCAGGATGCCTTGAGTAGATGAGAGGCGTGTCCTCGGCATCCTGTCCAAATTCGCCCATTCTGTCACAAATTCTGTCCATCACGGTCTCCTAACCATCATCATTCCGTCTCCTCTCCACCAGGAAGCAAACCATGTATTTAAGTAGAGATACACTAGGTAAAATATCTTATCACAAGACTGCTTGACACGAGATGTTCTTGTTGTTGTTGACCCAATGCGGAATTGTATCTCAGCGCCCAGTAGAGCTGGGCGATCTCGCCTATAAATTGAATCTCAGATTCTTTGAGACAAAATTTCGATTTTGGATACAGTGGGAAAATGTGTCCACTTATTTATTTATTTATTTAGACATGTTTTTACCTGCTGATTCGGGTTTGCCGCTATCATTTTTATCGCGCAGCGCCCTTTCAACACCATTGTTCTGTTTGAACCACGCTGCCACAAACTTCAGACAAATTTTACAGCGAGCTTTGGCATGTTCAGTGAATTTGCAAACGCAAAGCATTTCCATACGACTGATGACACCTCGCCCCTCTTGGGAACAAACTCTGAATTTCGTCGGAGCGCAGTGCCATGTTGTATTTCGTATTTCCCGCGTGTAATGCGGGACGTGACGCGGAGAACTACGGAAGCCCGCTGTGTCAAACCAAAGTGAAAATGTATAATCATTTGTCAAAAATCGACATGAAATGTAAACTCTTGATAATAGCGATTAATCGCCCAGCTTGTACGCTTTATCCTGATTGGTGATTTGCTGCACGTTTGACCTGTTAAGTTTTTATCCACTCAGAAATAAAAAGAAAAGAGCGTTTTTGCAAAAAGTAAAACGTACCTGACTTTGAAATGTAGTGAAGTTAAAATCTCGCCAAATGGAGTACAATTGCATTGCAGACACCTGATTCGCTCCCTAGACGATCAAAACGCATCCTTTTGCGTTTCGTTCTTTTAAATCTGTCCCGTTTTCTCTTTATCTTGCGATTGCCGTCTCGGTGCAACACACAAGGGGACGTCATGTTTAGCTTCAACACACGTCTGCGCTCCGGAATTACCACATTACCTTACGAGTGATTATAATATGCACTCGTGACGGCGCTATCATGCTGTAACAAATCACTTTTATTTACCACTGATCTCGCTGCCGGAACTCTCCATCTGCTTTTCCCTATCCAAATTGAATAAGAGCTACAGATGGCTTTTGCTCTGGTCTCATCCATTTGGTGTTTAGTATGCGTGCATTCTCTTTACTTTGCGGAGTCCTGTGTACAATATTGCGCGTCGCACTATTGTCTTGCCGAAGCAACATTTGTTTGTTTCTATGCATGAATGACAATAATACCCAGTTGACTTCAGAGCACCTGTCACCAATTAGTTCTTCCTTTGCATACCATGGGCAAAGACTGTTGATATGGGAAGACAAGGATCATTTCTGTTGTTCAAGACGCTTTTTGATAAGGCACGCATTTGTCACGAGAAGCCTCTATTCCTCCTTGGTATCCGCATCTACCTGAAGTGTTTGATATTTCGAGTGATGCTTTTGAAGCTCGCTTCATATTTATAGCGTCGCATTAACCCCCCACCCCCAACCCATCATCGCTTTCCCTCCTCATCCTTTGAATCGGTTCCCCTGAGCCTTTGCGGCTATTACGAGTGCGCGTTGCGAAAGTTAAAGGAGTAGATCCAGCGCGCCATGTTGTACAGCTGCACACAGGGATGAGGTTACAGGAACCTGACCTCCGAGCAGCAGAGAGACGAGATGGAAGGAGCCACCGTTTTTTTTTTTTTTTTTGCATAGATGAATTTTCCATCAAACGCACTGATTGAGGAAATTGATTTCGGCAGATCTCATGGAGGGCAGTGGCTGCATGTGCCAATTCTCAATCTGCATGAAATGAGTTGCGCGACCTTCTTTCTGAGCGGCCATAAAACTGCGCCGGCCATGTTTCCAGCGCGATAGCGAAACTAGAGATGCTGCTTCGTTGCACATTTCTTTATTATGGTGCCAAAAAGGGGAAAAAGAGAGAGAGAGAGAGAGAGAGAGAGTGAGAGAGAGAGAGAGAGAGAGAGAGAGAGAGAGAGAGAGAGAGAGAAGAGTTTATTCCTTATGTGTCTGCTTCATATGATATACTGCGAAAGTTTCCTTTGATTTTATTAGTTTTTTCTTCAATTCACCAATCTAAATTTAGCTGATAGATGTGAAATACGATCAGGAACTAAATGAAGCCATGGCCATTGCTTCGATTAGTAGATTAGGTTGTATTGTGGGTAACATGAGGCCTTTTAATGTTTCCTCTCGAAAGGTTTTATTTTTGGTATCTAAGAAGTAATTGTGTTTTTTCGAAGATTGTTCTTTAACATCAGTTTCCCTGCGGGCACACTGTATGTTCTGGTGGACTACACAATACCACATAGCAGCTTTTGGCACCAGGAGCTCTGAGGCAAGGCGGGCACTTGTTTAATTATAGACATCACTGTATTATATGCACCTCGTAAGTGCTATTTGTCTGTGAAATTTGATATCCTGGAGCTTTTTTATTCTAAACAAAAATACTGTTTAGTTTTGTCCATGCCGAAATTTTCCTAGGAATATTTGAACTTCATACACAGTATATATATATATATATTATATATATATATAGATATATATATATATATATATATATATATATATATATATATATATATATATATATATATATATATATATAGTGTGTGTGTGTGTTGTGTGTGTGTGTGCATGTATAAAGGTATTAAGCATATCTAGTGTGTGTGTGTGTGTGTGGGTGTGCATCTGTAATGGGGTTGCAGATAAACATCTATGTGTGTGTGTGTGTGTGGTGTATGTATGTATGTATGTATATATATATATATATATATATAATATATATATATATATATATATATATATATATATATATATATATATAATATGGCAGAAGCTGATGAACATGTGCAGTAAGATTATATATGAATATAATATTAAAATAAAAAAGTAATTAATCTGTGCTGATGTGTGTAAGGCACAGTATATGTAAAGAACTAAGAGATATACACATTAACAATATGAGATATTTGCCTTGTACGTGCAACGGTATAAAAAGTATACATTATATACAGATTTGTAGAAGATAATCAAGGCTATGTTGTGAATTTACACTTATATAAAACTGGAGTATTTTTTTAGGGGCTTGATGTTAGTGTATTGGTAATAAATTCGGATACTCTAATATTATTATTTGAGAGAAAACATGTTTTCAGTAGCTTCGTCCTGCCGTGAAACACTGTTAGAAAATCCATGATAGTCATTAAAGATGAAATTTGACTCCTCACTGAGGATTGAAAAAAAAAGACCCCAGGAAAAATAAGAAAAACTTGTCACGCTCGCACCCAGGCCTGGGCATTACTTCTGTTCAGCCACCAGAGAACTGCTGACTTTGGTTTCAATTAATCACGCTTATGTTCTGCCCTTTTTTTTGTACCCGACATGTTTTTATTTATTTGCTTGCTGGTCTTTGGCTGAGGCAGTTCTTCAGATGGAGGATTAGTCGAGTTAGCTCAGGCTCATTTGAAAGCTCATTATTATGGATTTGAATGCTTCTTTGAACAATACAGATTTGCTATAATAGCCACCCTCCAGAACCACCCTTCTGGACCTGAATTTGTGCTGCCACCACATACACACACACACACACACACACACACACACAGACATGGACATGCACACTTTAAAATCATACTGGAATGCACTACAGCCACCCTCATTTGGCCATTAGTTTACCCAGCTATGAACCTAAAATATCACTCTCTGTATTATTAGTCTGTTGGCAGTCTGTTGCTAGGTGAAAAGCAGTCCTGACTCTGCATATGTACTCATAATATCTATGCAATTATGCAGAGTAAAATACGCAGCCGTGCACAATTTCCCCTGTTAAACACATTTGATTTTGCACTTCATAGGTTAGCATATTTTAGTTTGAAATGAGATTTTGCAGGGACGGTTGCACACATTCCTTTTTTTAAGCTTGAAAAAACACATCTGTATCCTGGATATTATTAGCCCCGAAAGAAGGTCTTTGTCCGTCATCCGGCTAATGCGTCCCGGCGAAATGACAGACATGCATCGATTTTCAAAATTACCGTAATTACATTTTATCAGGCCAAAATCAAAATCTGTGTCATCCAGCTTTTGTGCATGTGTCATTATGCATGACAAATACAGGCTTTCACTACTAGGTAGTGGATATGAAACATGAGGTGGGCCTGCGGAATCAAATATCAAAAACGGAGCAATATTTGGAATGAAGATGAATTAGGCATTAGAGTGAACGGAGCACACGTTTACAGCAGATCCCACACGGAAGTCCTCTTTGCTTCTACTATTATTAAATCACCTCAGCTTAAAGCGGCTCTTTGCCTTCGGCTATAGAGAACAGCTCCACTTTCATTCGAGTATAATTGCCCCAGGTAGTATAAACAGATGAGCTTGGGACAGGGGCTGTTTTTTTCTGATTTGTGCTACTTTGTTCTATCGAAACTGTCATATTAACAGTACATTGTGATCCCCAAAGAGACTCGTGTGATACTGATTGATGGAGACTATAAATTTAGCCAGGAAAAAGCTTTTTGTGTGTTTTGTGTATAGTAAAATTCATATTGCAGTATTTTAGAATTGTAAAGAGCTCAAGTTTTGTTTTGTTTTTTTGAATTTGATGCACTTTGAGTGGAAATATATGCAAATGCAACCCTACCAAGTGTAAAAGACAACATTACATTGATAATAGTGTGGCAACGAATTGCAAATCGAATGACAAGTAGTGAACTTTAATAGTCCTCCCTTTTGCACATATATCTACCAGGATGATATGTAGTTACTCTTTTTTAATAGTAAATGCAATAATGATGAGGAATTTATTGAACCTCTGGAAATACTACGATACTAGGAACTATGATTAATGTTTTAGCTCAGATCAGAAATAATCACCAAAAGCATTGTCAATGGAGCTTATGTCTAGACTAGATTTCTTGCTACTTGTATGCTAGGCTGTTTATGTTATAGACATTTGGACAGAGACGGGAACTAGTGCTGTAAATATACGATTCATAGTGAAGAAGTGCTGGTGTGTATATACAGTATATAGGTTACTTCAGAAATGTAATAGATTACAGATTACAAATTACCCTATTCAAAATGTAATAAGCAGTGTAACTTTTCAATTACTTCATATACGTAAAGTAACTGATTACTTTTTGATTACTTTCATTTGTCCACTCGGTGGCACTTTAAGTAAACATTAACAAAAAGAAAACTGCAGCAGATCATCATTCCAATCAAAATCATGTTTCCGTTGAAAATCACGCAGTATTCTAACGCACTGATTTTACATGACATTGTTCAGATGTAACCCGATTTGTAATCTTTAACATTTTCATAAGTAACTGTAATTTAATTACACATTTTTTCTCAGTAACTGTAACGAATTACTGTTACTTTTACTTTGTAAGTAAGAATAGAATAAAATAGCCTTTATTTGTCACATATACATTACAGCACAGTGAAATTCTTTTCTTCGCATATCCCAGCTTGTTGTTTTTGGTAGCTGGGGGTCAGAGCGCAGGGTCAGCCGTGATACGGCGCTCCTGGAGCACAGAAGGTTAAAAGTCTTGCTCAAGGACCCAAGGGCGGCAGCTTGGTGATACCGGGGCTCGAACCCGGACCTTCTGTCCAGCAGCCCAGCACCTTAAACCACTGAGCAACTCCCTCCATCAACTACTAATTAAACTACTGCTGTAACATGTAACTAGTTACTCTAGAGCACTGTGTGTATATATAGGCAATATTCTACCCACTAATAATCATGGAGATTATTTAAAAAAAAAAGATGTGTTCTTTGTCCAAATTTGAAAGGCAGGTAAGTGGAACTCCTGCTTGCAACATTGCAGCATATAAATGGCTGCCGTAGGCTCTTTATACGTTTTCTCCATATCTTTTTCTCAGTTCTCCTCCAGAGGACAAAAAGTAACCTCATTGCCTTTTGGGAAGTCGTCTCATCTCTCAGCTGTATGGATTGCTCAGTTTTTACCGGTTGCACATGAGCTGTGCCAACGGCCTGTCCTAAGTGAAAGAAGCTGCGGACAAGCAGCCTCCGTTTCTTTTCCATTATCACTCAGAGACACGGCAGCTTTTTGTGCTGACTAGTAAAGATGGCTTTGCCCAAGCCTCATCACCAAACGCCTGATAAGGAATAAACGAACTGGCAGAACTATCTATAATGATTCAGCGCAGTAGCTCTCATTAGCGGGTCCGCGAGCGAACCCGATGCGAATTGCGTATAAATCAAAGGCAAGCCTTTAAGACAAGGTGCATCGGGTGAGATTACAGATTCTGTTACTGCTATGAATCCCGTTATCGTGAGTACACCCCCCTCCCCATATACAAAACATTTCTATGTGAAGACCACGACGCAGGACGTATCAGTAAATTTTTGATATTCGTACTTTATCCGAAGTACTTGCAGTACTGTTTGAGGCGAAAGAAATGTACAAAAAGAAGGTCCTCATTATCTCCTATCACCGATAGTAAACCGTTATCAGTCGCTTATGCAGTTAAACCGACCTCATTTTTCCTACGGAGTAACGCTGATAATATAGGTTGAATAGTCATTGTTGTAATTTGTTGGCACAAAGCGACGGCAAAAAAGGGCTCTCTTGTTGCTTTTGTGATAGACTCGGCACAAATATACAATGGCTGGATCAATAGCCTCTCTGATGGTGGCTTAACCAGCTGCAGCAGACTGAGATTGGTCTTGTTATCAGATGCTCAGAGCCAAACACAGATGCTTAGAAAGCAAAGCATGCCTGTGATACATGTGTAGCATTTAATTCCACCCTTGCACCCCCCCCCCCCCCCCCCCCACACACACACCCTTGTGCCGGTGTTGGTAAATGCACAGCATGAGTCTATTAGGTTTGACTAGCACCTGGTTTATACATAGAAAACTTTTCTTTTCTCAGCAAGGTGGAACTTTGATGGGAAGTGCGCATCCGTCAAACGGTGAGCATTTTAGCATTTGATTAAGCGAAAGGATACCGGGATGCTCACTCAGCGCTGCCCCAGGCAAAGCACATTGTTCTCCTGTTATGCCTCTTCACTTCAGTTCCTCCCAAATACCTTGAGTCAATTTGAATCTTTTTTTTTTTTTTTTTTTTTTTATAAAATCAGAACTCGGGCTCTTGTGTTATTTCAGAGCGAGTTCGCACGTGGCGTGCGATCGGCCGAGGAGCATCGGAAGACACGTTGGGAGGGAAAAGTCGATAATTATGTGTTATTTGCATTATTGTGATCTCTGGGGTTCGGATCTCTGCTCCTGTGGCAGCTGACAGCAGAGGAAGGAATGATGCGTGTTTTGAATTGATTAGCGCGGCCCGGCCCCTGCGTTGTAGAGAGTTGCACGGAGTGGGCGTGAAGGCGATTAGAGGCTTGTTTTTAGGGCACTCGCCGAGAGACAAGAGACACTCTTTCAACGCGAGGAGGAGGAGAACTACTCCCACACGGAACACAGCCGGTGCTAAGACACTGCTATCATGCACAGAGAAGCCTGAGACACAAAACAAAGGGGATAGGGCTGCAACAGTGTGGAACATTCACCACAAAATAATAACACGGGAGGATATCCTGCTTTGCAAGAGATCAGGGAATGAGCTTATAGCTTCCCATTTTCATAGACATTGAATGCTATACATGCAGCATTGTCAAAAACTTCTTTGACATGAGTACATGACATGAGTATTGCATTGTTAGTAATTTGCCGCCCAGCTCCATTATTACTCAAAATAACAAAATTCATGCACTTTGATTTTTTCTGTCGTTCTATTAAATTATTTGCATTAGTTCACGGCCATCTGTCGTTCACAGATTTTTTAAGCTTATAATTCTAATAATTCTTATAATTCTAATAATTCTTATAATTCTGTGATTTTCAAGGCATTAATTGACATTTTAAGCGTTAAACCATTCATTTCATTAATTCATATCATTCGTTAAAAAACCCGTGAGTACGCGTGCATTTCACTGTATTTAATTAGATTAGATTATTACTATTACTGTATATTTTATGTTGTTACTGTATTTACCCAACTTACAGAAAAGAAAACGACGGCGCATACCAAGGGAAATGCGTTTGCAGGAATGACAGTACATATTGGGGAAATGTTGGAATTTTTCATCCTAGCACTGTAGGAAACATAGCAGTACGGTACTGTACAGTATACGGGTTGACCTTTTTTGTGCATATTTAGGGTTTAAACTATAAAAATAGGCATTTAAAGAAATTAGTTTTTTCTTTTTGTTTTTGAAAAAGTATGATTTTATTGCTGAAATTGCTTGCCTTATATATATATATATATATATATATATATATATATATATATATATATATCTGTAAAAATTAAATGCATTTAGTGCACACGTAATTACTTTATTACATCAAAATGCAAATACATATATATATATATATATATATATATATATATATATATATATATAATATATATATATATAGATATATATATATATATATATCAATCAATAAAAATGTGTAAATAAAAATATGAAGACTAATTTCAAATGACTTAAAAAAGGTAAAGTCTATACTACATTATTTTCTTTAGCTTCCAAACGTCAGAAACTTCCGGTCGTTTTCTTTGGCCAAAATCTTCAGTGGGCTGTTTTTCTTTTTGCAGCATCTTTGGTTACCTGTATAGAGCACTCCAGAGTTTAGCAGGTGCTGGTCAGTTATAATGGTACATGTGGAAACACAGTTTTCCGCCTGTAGGCAAATGGACTAAGCTAAGCAAATACTTTAGTACGCAAAAAAAGTGACTTGAGGAATCGCTTCAGCCCAAATTTACATTATAATCAGAAAACCTAAATAAGACAGGATATGTGACTGCCATGAATTGTTTTGACATAATACAATACATTATAATACTATAATATAATACTATAATATACTATGCTTGACTTCACTATATTATATATGTATTATTATATAATTGTATCTACATTTTTATTTAATTTAATTTTATAAACTTTTATATTGGATCATATTTTCAGTAGACCAAGCACAAATAACAGATCAATTATATAGGTAATAAACTGCAGTATTAATCTACAACATTATACTATGAGTAATATTGGAGATGTTCTAAACGTATTAGCATCTGTAATGTTACACCATATTGCAATAATGCGCAGTCCGTTGTATTTAATGTCCTACCTTTGAACAAAATAGACAAGAAGAGAAGGAGGGAGGGAAGGAGGGAGGGAGAGACAGAGAGAGGAAGAGAGTTAATGGGAGATGCTCTTCTGATCCTATAACAAAGCGAGCTCCTGAACCTGATGTTTGAATGGTCTATCTCAGAAGGGATTTGTGCTCGTGTCAGCCTGGTCCTGTCAGGCGAGCTGAGTGTAAACATGAATAGATGACATGCAGAAAGATCAGACGAATACACAGTTTGATTTAAAGCTTGACAGTGAGGGACTTTATCACGCCAGATGACACAACTGACCTGGAATACTCTGTGAACTGAAATATCGCAGCTTGTGATATTTGCCTATGCATAATATTATAATTTGTATTGGATTATCATTCCACACTGGGCCGTGTTAACCATCCGTTTGATTTTCTTTTCTTTTTTTTTTTCCTGTCAGTTTCGCTGGGGTGAAGTTTCACTGATTCTTATTGAATAACCTTTTCACAAATCCCCTGAAGGATTTTTGTCATCCTTGCATTCGATTCGCTCTCGTCCTATGGGTTGGAATTGTTGTCTCGTCATCTCTGTTTTCATTCTTAATGCCATGTGGGTTCCAAACCTCACGACATTTAGCAGTTTTGCGCCCTGGTTTTAAGCACCCTGGCATAAAAAGTAAGCCCCGATTCAAAACTCTTCCGATTCGAGTCAGGACTTCCAAAAAAGAGCCGCCACTGTTAGGCCAAGCAGATGGAGCCTTTCAGCTCAATGATGCACCAATGGCACAGCGCAAAAAAAACGAAAAACAAAACAAAAATAGGACTGGCAGAAGGAGGGATGAGGAAGAGATTGTCGAAAGGCAGGAAATCTACAGACAACTGGCAGGGAGAAGTCTGTTTTATCAGTTTGCTTACTCTCATTGGTTCCAGTTGCGCGAGTCCATTAATACACACTGTTTAGATTTCCGCATGCTGTTTTTTTTTTTTTTTTTTTTTTTTAAAGAACAAATACTCTGTCGTTTATCACTAGACCCGGAAAGCTTAGTTTATCTAGACTGCAGTCAGCTGATCAAATATTCAAGAAGTCAGGGATACGTTACAGAATTGTGTCACAAACATACATTCTTTTCCTGGAGATCCTAGCCTGGCTTCTAAAATCCAGGGATTGGATGTAGAAACTAGCACAGGATGGCAATATATATATATATATATATATATATATATAAATATATCTATATATATATATATATATATATATATATATATATATATATATATATATATATATATATATATATATATATATAATAACTGAATATATAATATATATATCTGTGTCTGAATGTGTCACTCCTTCTCATTTCTTTAATTGCAGCATTTCATTATTCCTCTTTGCTTCACATCATCACCTTTTAGCTCGTCTCTGAGGAAAAGGTGCACTGAAAGAGACTAGGACAAAGGAATTGAGTGCTAATAAGAAATCCTCCCTCACTGAAGTGTAGCATGGATTATGCTGGTTATAGGGTGGATCTTATATAGATAAGATTGAATTAACTATGAGGTTTGTTTCACTTGTACATCACACGTCCGAAGGGTCGTCAGTAATTACAGTTTTAAACATCCGATCAGAAGGTTTTGAGTTCAAATCCCAAAGTACTTTTTGGCTCCTAATCCTTATGTACAACCCAAATGTTAAACAAAGGGTTTCATTTCCACTCAATATGTTCATTTCATTTAGATTAGACTCGGTTTGTGGTTTTATACATCATACTAGTTTTTGGGAGGGGAAGCTAAGTGGAACATTTATACTCTGCTCACGTCACACTATCACAATATAGACGTCTCTGAAGGAAGTCGCTCTAGAAAGAAACCTGTTCCTTGCAGTGCATTTAAAGAATCGATGCCTACATAAAGATGCCAGACTAATTGATTTCCTGGAGGAAAGCAAATAGCAGCTCTTCTTTTCACAGATTATTAATTCAGAGATGAATCAGTAACCACATACCCGCTGGTGTCCTGAGTAACTCGTATGCATGTTTGCATGTTTTAACTGCTGGGTCTTACATTTTGTACATTTTACTAGTAAGATGTAGTAGTACTACATTTTGTAGTAAGAAAAAACGGCATTAATGAGATTCGCTTGCTACTGGTAAAAAAAAAAAAAAAAAGATCAGTGTTTTTGTGTATAATTTGATCAATATTGCGCAGGAAAATTCATATCCATGGCAAACGTTTTGTATCTCTTTCGGTTTGAAATAATTCATTCTGGTCGGGATGTGGTAGAGCTTTGACCAATCCCAGGAACAATGGGCATTAGTCCAGGGCAGGTTTTAAATAATGGAATTTTTGAGTAATTTGTTTTGCATTAGCTAGATGATGTAATAAAGTGGTACTTTGTAGTGGACCAAGTCCATAGATGGGTTTTATACCTGCAATTCTGATACACTCATTTTTGACGAATAAATCACTGACGGATAATCAGATGTATTTTTGTCTGAAAATGCAACCGCCTGCAGGTCATATTGTAAAACTTTCTTTTGTGCCAGACTGTGAGCTGTGTAACACCGGGCCTGTCTCAAACTAAGCTTTTGCCTTTATGGTGTTAAATGATATATCATTATAGAGAGATTGCAATTACATTTTTTTTTTTTGCCTACGTTGATGTTTATAAAAGCCAGTGTTGGAGTACTCACCATTTGTTCTGGTCTTTCTCTTGTATTATACTGCCACTCTGATATTGCATTATTGATTGCTTGCTGTTAGATGGCTTTGTCAGGGTGAATTTATGACTTTTCCAATGATGTTCCATTTGAAAAGCCATTTCCAAACTTCCTTGTAATATGCGTGTGGTCTCCGGTCTTGACATACAGGCCATGAGGGAGCGAGCAGAGAAGCTTCGACGAGGAACGAGAATACGGCGCTCCATTGTCGAGTCCGAAGGAGATACGTGGCCTCGATGTTCCAGGCGAGCTGATTTAAAGCCGACGTTGAAAAGTAATGCAGTGTGCATTGACTCAAAGAGGCACATTATTTGCTAAACATAACGGCCTGATATCACTGATTCATTCCGAAAACTTTTGAGCGAAAGGCACACAGGCACAGGGTGAATGGGATCTATAAAGGAAAAGTGTTTTATGGAGTAATTTTCACTCATGAGCCAGGCGCAGCCTGTGTATGGCCTTCTGTTCAGAGTCTGCTGTGCGAGACAGATGTTGTTGTCGTCACACAGGACATTTTAGCACTTTCATGGCACGGCCCTGTGAGACTAAAGCCAAAGCCAGAGGAGCTAGCTCGGAGCTGATGGAGAGGGCTGTGTCGCCCTTAATCTCACACAGGACTGCTGCTAAGCAAGTTTAGCCGGGGAAAAAAGCAGGCTTGACAGCTCGGAATTTTGGGAAAGGTTTCAGGGATTTGACACAGTGGGGCAACTACTAAAGTTCAGTAAGCTGGGGTATTTTCACAGCACAGCTTCTTTTATAGTCTTATATAGCGGCTCCCGGTGTGCAGGGTCCTTTCATAATTAATTAGCCTCGCAGAAACTATAAACGAATAGCTTTGGTTCTTAGCGAAAAGTCGTTTCAAATGTACATTATATATTTTGGCAAACCGTTGACTGAAAAGGATCCAGGCATTGATAAATGCAGCGCACGGCAGGTTTTTCAGCTTGCTGCCTCGTTCATTGGTAATAATCAGTACGTATAGAAATGAACTGTTTAGGATGCTAACAGCGCTTGAGCTCTACAGAAAAAGCTGGAATTAATGGACCGGCAGTGACTATTGCAGTTACATTTTAAAGAAGGGATTTAAGGAGCTACTGAATTGTTTGTAAATGCATGTTCACACACACACACACACACACACACACACACACACACACATGTCTCTATCAGTTTTAAAGAAGTAGGTTTCTTACTCACCAGCTTCTTGTTCTGATCCTTTTGTTTGTTTATTTTGTTTGTTTCCTCGTCCTGCCTAATTCCTATAAGATTATCTCCACATTATGAAAAAAATGTCTCCAAAAATCTGCCAATTCCAGCATCATAAGAAATATAATATTGCTTCACAAACTGCTAAGTGTGAAGAATGTGAGCCCACTGTAAAGCCAATGGATGTTGAGACCATTTGATATGAAAAGAAGCACACTGGATTATTTTAATAAAGAGATAATGGTGTAGGAATTAAGACAAAAAGTCCAATTTACCTTCATCCAATAGCTTCAAATGGCTGACACTTTATAAAAAAAAAACTACAGTTCAATTTGTTCGTACTGAATATTTTCTGTTCAGTGGATTACACTTTTTTTTTTCCATATGAAATTGTCAGGCTTTGGGGAGATTTAAAAATGTGGACATAATGATGTTGGAAATTGAATGTGATATTAGTGTACTTCCTGGCACCAGGTAGAGATTTGCCAAATCTGAATAAGCCTAGTACCCAGGTAACATTATCAGTGTAAACTGCTGGAGGAAATGAAGAGTCATGAATGAGAAAGAAATGTGGAAATCCATCTACAAACAGTTCTACATGGTTGTTACTCATATCATTTTTGTCAGATTTATTTATTTTTTTTATACAACCGCAGTACAATTGAGTGCGATTCATCACAATAAAATATATATATTAGTTAAATTGATCCCATAAACAAAAGAACAAACCAATAATGAACCAGGGGATGAAAACATGTAATGCAAATAAGAATGGGTTCATTCAATAGTATACTGAAGATATATCAAAAGTGATTTCACAGTATTATGTTTTTAATATTTTGTCATTTTAAAAGTATGAACGTTTTTCTTTTGAACTGTAATTCTATTTGGAATTTGAGGATTAAATTAGCTCAAATTAGCTATATTAGCTAATTCGCTAAAATTAGCTTTCCAAATAGACAGATGTTTTTTTTTTCTCCTTTATGAAATGTTTACTGTTTTCTGTTTGAATGATTGGCTTGAACCCAGAGGGTATTGCATGCTTATAGCTGACAATCTGCCTTTAAGTGTGAGTAATGCTTTGCCTGGTGGCATTTCTATTAGGTCCTTAATGAAGCCCCTATGATAAAGTATAATGCTCAAGACTATGCTCATTGTTATGCTATTGAAAAATGTAAAATGTTTAGCGCTTACATCTAATATCATGACTAGCCTGTAATCACTGTAGTTGATAATGTTATGCTAATGCTGGTGAATATTGTTCTATATTGTTCTGTTATTTTTTACCACATAAAAAAGTTGCTTTGGTATATACTTTGTCATATTAAAAATGCTATCATGCCGTGATTGTGGGCGCTGCTGAATTCTTGCAGATTTTCACATGTTCAACAGTTTAAAGCTGCTATTTTGCCTCTCATGCTCGTCCATATTGACTTTCTATTTTCCACTTGTGAGAAGAGACTTGTGTAAAATCTACTTTAACAATACCGACTGAATTCCCAATCCGAATGACTCGCATAAGCTTCTGAGGTTGCGCTTGCCCAGCCTTTGGCGATGCGTGCCTTGCAAGGCCTTGTTTTTTTTTTTTTTATTTACAGATTTTCATGTTCTAAAGGCAATAACGGCGCTTGAAGGCGGTTAGAGAGCAGATCTATCATAACACACGGTGCTCACGACTTTGTGTAGTTGGTATTTATCTGCACCGCTCCTGTGTTTTACATCCAGTGTCCTTGCCAACTTTAAGGTGAGATGCTGAGATATTTGTTTGTTTTGTTGTTTTTTTTGGTTTTTTTTCCCTTCCCCCGCTTTTCTTGTCTGCCGCAAAAGTGCCATTTTTAGAACACTCCCTGGGCTTAAACATCCTCGAACAAACTGATAACGCTCCTCTTCAGGAGGAAATCACATATCTGTGCCGACTCACATCTGCGTACGCCTTTAAAAAAAAAAAAAAAAAAAAGAAAAGTGCAGAGGTATATTTTACATTCGTCTCTGAAATCTAAGGCCAGATAAACACCTGGCTTTTGTTTATAGAGATGATAGGACAACGTGTAGAGCACATCAGGGAGTTTTATATTATGTGCAGAACTCAGCAGAGCCGAGAGGAGGCGGGAGTAATGATGCGGTTATTCACGCCAGCAAAGCCACATATACTGTATTCCAAAAATTCGCATGAAACCTAAGGAGGGTTTAATTATTCATAGTAATAAAGTGCATACCAATTTCAGGGTTTAGGTGTCCGAAATTAAATCTGTATGCTAACCAGCTTAGATCAGCCCTATTTCTTTTTTTTTTTTGTCTTTTTTCGTGGCCATTTCCCTGCCCACAAGGTGGACCGAATATATTTAGCTGTTAAAATGCAGCGCTGAACTCGATTTTCATACATATGCAACACGCATTCTTTAGAAAGGCTGCTGAGGCTGAGCTGTGGAGCATCCAGACTGCAAACCTGCCAGTGAAAATGTATTATTTGGAGATTTATAATGTGACCCCTGGTTTACTCGGTAGCTCATTTTTGCTGCTAAATCCAGTTTGCTCACACAGACCAGATCATTTTCACTCCTTTGTGGTAATTAGGCACACAAGCAGCACCAGCAGCTCAAAGACACCCTGTAGTGAATTTATTTGTGTTTTAGGGGCTAAGCACCATAGGTGTGTAGAGACAGCCTATAGTAACTGTTTCCTTCTACTGCTTTTTATTATTGATATTTAGATTACTATTTTAATGCTTTTGGGGTTGCAAAATTCAGGGTATTTTCAAGATATATTCCATGGAAATGAATGGGAAAATAGGGAATTAACAGGGAATTACCAGGAAATAAAGTTTACATTAAGCGTAAATTTACTTCAATGTAGTTAAAAAAAACATCTTGTAGGATTATTTTGGTGTTAACAGCCAGACTCATCATTCCCCTGCACATAGCACAATTGCGGCAGGGCTACTGAGCCCATGTGCATACAATTACGATTAAAACTGCTGTCTGTAAGATATTTGCAACAAAATCATAGTAAATGTTATTAAGTCAATTAAATCAAAAATGTCTTTTTTTATATGCGTTACATTGCGGGTGTGTCAGATATAGTGTTCCAATTTGTGTTTGTATATGATAGAGTTGATATGAATCTCCACACATTTCTAATTAATTCCCATAAATTACTGGTAAGTTTGCCAATTTGGAATATTTCCAAAATGACCCAGATGCAGAGCTCTTAGAAATGCTTCAGGATATTTCCCAGAAATATGCCGGCAGTTTGCAAACCTGATTACTACTAAATGTTGTTGTTGTTGTTGTTGTTATTGTTGTTATATTATATACAGTGAGTCTAAGGCAGCACATGGAACACTTCAGATTTACATTTGTAAAGCAATAGAGGACTATTGTGAAACTACAATAGCAGTGTGATTTCTTTTCCTCTGAGCTCCTGCTGGCTGTGTATGTGTGTGTGTGTTTATATATATATATATATATATATATATATATATATATATATATATATATATATATATATATATATATATATATATTTGCATTTATTATTTGTCAAACAGGATGTCAGGCATTCTGTTTTAATGTGTGATTTTCTTTTCGCTACATCTCTTGCAAATTTTGTCCAGTCACACAGTATAATACAGTCTACTGGCAAATGGGAACCAATGTGTATTTCCCCGCAACACTTAACATCAAATGTATTACTTATATTTAGCAACAGACTGATAAATACTGCTAAAACTTTAGCAACTGTTGATTTCTAACGTGCTTGAAACGGGAAGTGAGGCGACGCCTCAGCAACAGATTGACATTTTGCCTTCATATTTCCTTGGGAACAAGCACTGGTGCAAACACAACAAGCGCCCAGTGGCTTCTGGTCTTGCTCTGTTGCTAAGGGATAGGGTTCAGCATGGCCGCTGAAATGGTGCATGCAGCGACACATTAGGATTTTCTATCGCGAATCGCCGTGCCTCTTTGAAATAAGATTATTGATTTCGCAGACATTACTGGCAGAATCCTGAGCCAGGCCTTACTGCTCAAACAAATAAATCGGGAAACGATTTATCTTTCCCTCCTGGAAGACTTCAACTTCGTACAGCTTCCTTTTTACTGGTAGGTGCCTGTGTGAAGGTCCGCGCAGCTGCTTATTTTAACATGGGCGCGTACAGCGAGAGCGAAAAAGCAGGTCGGCATCCCGCTGTTTGTACCAATCGCCTTGGCATTTGACTCCACGTGTTTGGCCCGGCCCGGTGGGTGGGGGGGTGGGGTTTGGCTGGGGGTAACGGCAGGTTACAGTCAGGTTGCCATGGTGAATGCAGCACCTCAGCCTACTTGAAAATTAGTGGCTCCTGTTTCTTCGCCTTCCCGCATAATTAGGTGATTTCTGAGCAGAACCCGCTTCCTCACTAGCGTGGGTGGCCTGCTGAGTTCAGGATCCGTGGAGCATTGCTGTCGCAACCGTGCCGAAAGGCCACGTCCCAGGAGAGGGAGAGAGAGCAAGAGAGAGAGAGTGTCTGGAGTGTAGAGAGGATGCAAGAGCACACATTTTGTGTGCATGTGTGTGTGTGTGTGTAACTATAGTGTGCTGATGCTGCGGTCTGGGCCGGTTCAGCTCTGACTCCAAACAGCGAATAAAGGGCAAAACAGTCAATTTCAGTCAAACAAAAAGAAGTTTTCCGTTCAGATTTGATCCGAGTTTCGTGTTTACCGGGCCCACTCCGTGGCGCGGTGCCTCGCGTAAGTGCGACGGATGAGAATGAATTACGGCAGGCTGGCTTAATTAAGCACAGTCAGCCACAGGCCGACCTTTCCCTGTAAGACAAACGTGCTCTCTTTGCATAGCTGTGCACAGGTATGGAAATGTGGAGCGGTCTCGTGACTTTCAGGACTTTTTTTTAGAGGACGCCGACGAGCAATCCGGAGAATTGTGTCCATTACTTCAAGCGCTTAAAGAGTTTTGCGCAGTTGAACACAAGGTGAAACTTAATCTGTGATTGATGGATTTAATCGGAAGGGAAAAGGTCGGTTTACTTGCCCGTCGCACTCGTGACAGGAATTTCTGGCATCAAGGCGCCTCTGTTTTTACGAACTGCCTTCATTTTAACGCGTTCCTTTCGCCCGACTGTCAACCAATCGCACCTGACAAAAAAACGCACCCTAATTTCATATTGAATGCGTTGGTAATGTTTCGTGATTGCGCTCGGTATTAGCATGCCTAGCCCGGGCTTGGCTGATGAGACTAGAATGATAGGCTGAGCTCATTGCACCAGAGTTAGTTAAGAGCTCGTTTGCAGCATGTGGGAGAACAACACTGAATGTTAATCGCACTTTATTGGGGCCACCGCCGGGATTCAACTCCCCATGACAAAACGAAGTGAAAAGGCAATGAGTCTTAAATGTGGAAATTGAAAGGCGAGGACTGTTGTCTTGTTGGAGCGCGAGCAGTAGGCCCCGTGTAAAGTAGACCACATCAGGTGCTCCTCTTTGTTTAAAGGATTTTAACAGTGTCCTGGTTGTGCTCTTATTCTAGGATCCATTATATTGCAAATTTACTTCTTTTTTTGTCTTTGTGCTGTGTTGCATGAATGAATGAATGGTGTTTGTGTTGCTGTTTGTGTAATCATGCTGCATGCGAGCATTTTCGACAACAGACGAATGAGCTTACGTTTATACACCGCATTCAATTTCGACTACATAAAACTTAAAAAATAAAAGAGAAAAGAAAGGAGAGATGTAATCTTTAAGATCTTGGACTTGAAGATATGAAGATCAATGCCCTTCTTCTGAAGCTGGGCCCTTAAGCAAGGCCCTTAATTCTCAATGTACAGTTGTATAGATAATAAAAATTTAAAAGGACATTTTGCCCATAAATGCTATAAATGCTATAAATGCTATAAATGTAAAAAGAGTTATGTTTTTTTTTTCAGTGAGTTAGGGTGTAAATGTCAGTACAACTATTTGCAAAGGGAAAAAAAAATACTTTCAGTCAATATTTATATTCAGAAGTTAATTAGCACATCGAATGTCTTTATAAAACACATTTAGTTCTGCGTTAGGCTGTATTTAAACCTACACTCATTACTGCTATAGGACTTTATGATTAATGAAATGTGCGGTGATCTATAGGATGGCTAGCAACTGGTAAAAGAAAATAAATTAATAAATAATAAACCTAAATAAGTAAGCAAAACAAACAAATAAATAATACAATAATCCATTAAAGGCATTTGAATGGTTTTTCTTTCATGCTTTGAAAAAGTATATTTTCTACCCCGATGTTTCAGAAAAGCATGTTGTGCAATAATTGACCACAATCTATTTTTATTTATTTATTTATTTATTTATTGTTGTGTCTTGTGTTCTCGCCCATCTCGTGTTTATTTTTGTGACATGTGATCCATGTCAGTATTCATCGAAAATGCTTCCTCATGAAGTTTGCATCACCAAAAGTCTTTCTGTCCTGGTTGAGTGATCATAAAATGCCAACACCCCTCCCTGATCGTTGTCCCTTTTCAAACGGCGTTTCCAGCTGTGAGCCCCGTCACTCATTTAAACCCCGCCTTCAGGAGCGGGGGAAAGACAGACACATTTCATTCATGCCTCAGATCATTTGCATGTTGTGTTTTGTGATGTAACGTGTTACATACGTGTTTGGTTTTAAGTTGTTTCTGGTGTGTTTGTGTCTTTGTGTGTGTGTGTGTGTGTGTGTGTGTGTGTGTGTGTGTGTGTGATTCTCAGGTCCTCCTCTGCATTGCTCTTCTGGCTCCTCCTCCCCCGTCGCCTCCCCATACCCGCCCCCTGCCCGCGCAGCCAGTGAGAGCCAGGGAAGGTTGCTAGGTAACAGCGGGCCTCGGGCCGACCCCGACTCTGAGTCGGAGGATGAGTTTGGCCCTGCTTCTTCGTTCTTAGTTAAGACCGGCTCAGGGAACGTGAGCGTGTGCGCCCCTGGCTCCGCGGCCGCCGACGGTGAGTGCTTCATACACAGGCTCTGGCAGCACTCACACCTTTTATTTCACCCACATTTGCATCCCAGGTTTGCGCATCGCTCTTATCTACACTTGTCGTATTGTGTTGTTTGCAACACTTCGGTCCCGGAGGCACGATTCTTCTCTTCCTGTATGCGCGAATTATGGATGGGATGTCAATAGACGTTGACTCAACGTGGCGGTTTGTAGCTCAAGATGCTCACCTCAGGCGAAAACACTGTGCTGTTTTAGGCTGTAGTTTAAAATGAGTCAAGTGTCAATGGGAGATTTATTATTTTATTTATTTATTTATTTATTTATTTTCCTTTCCTGCCCGGGGGGTTTTTGCAAAGGCCCACAGGGGAGCGTTTTATATTTTAAGAGCCTCCACTACCTTTAGAGGAGGATATTCGCCACAAAGGGATGCCAAACACTTTAAAGTCAGCTTCCCGAAAGACGTACCTGTTACCCCTCGACTCTGAATACGCTTAAACGTCTGAAATGTTCTTTTCTTCTTAAATTCATCCTCAACGCTCAGCATTTCATTGCTCCAATTCGAAATTCTACTGGTCACCCTTTATTTTAAAACCTATTAGAGCTTCAGAAAAGCGAGCGCTTCCAATGTCACACTAATTACTCTAATTCATTGTGTTTTTACATCCACGTGGCTCCTCTGCCCCCCCCCCCCCCCCCCCCCCCCCCCCCCCACCCCACCCCCCCCCCCCCCCCCCCCCCCCCCCCCCCCCCCCCCCCCCCCCCCCCCCCCCCCCCCCCCCCCCCCCCTCCCCCCCCCCCCCCCCCCCCCCGCCCCCCCCCCCCCCCCCCCCCCCCCCCCCCCCCCCCCCCCCACAGCCCCCCCCCCAAGCATATTAGATCTCACGATGAGAACTTGATTAACTCCAAACGTCTCGCGACAATTTTTTCCCCCCCTCCCAACAAACAGCTCATTCCTCCGATTGTTCCTGACATCCCAGAATGCCCGGCTCCTATTGTTGGATCGCTCCCGTTTGGAGCAGACCTCAGCAGGTCTTGCTTCGTTGCCCTTGTCATGGTAGATTTCGTTCTGCGTCGTGAATGCTGGCGTGGTCCACAACAGCTTCACGCCTCAAAGGTCTAGCAATTTGCAGGCGCCTTAAAGTTCAGATGTCTTTAGTAGATGTTCTAGGGATATGTTTTTTTTTGTTGTTGTAATACCTAGTAAATAATTACATGGATAATGAGGGAATTTATTGATAACATGAAGGCAGATGTAAAATAAGCATGGAGGATGAAGGGAATATGTCAGAAATGGTTATATTAGTTTTTCTTTTTCTTTTCTTTTTTTTTTTTAGATGTGATGTCATGTAAATTGGCAATTATAGGATTCTTTCATTGACTGATTAGAGTTCAACTTTTATAGACTATCCCTTTAAGAGTTGCGAAATTCCTCCTCGGCCCCTTATCTACTAAATTATGACTGAATATTAAGCGGCATTAATAATAAATAAAAGGTCTCACTGCCGTCAGGCTTCAATGTTTTTTTTTTTTAATTTTGAATAGTGAAAATTCAATCCAAAATAGAAATTTAGTTGAGAAGGAGGATCAGGAAGTCCATAATTAACTGTATTGTGTAAAGCTGCTTTGTGACAGTGACCAAAGAAAGCTCTCTACAAATAAAACTGAAGTGACTTGAACTCGGATGGTGCGACATTATAGTTAGATCATCATTTTTTTTTCACGAATATAAAATATTTTTGGTGATCATTTGTAATATTTTTTAGATGCAAGCACTTGTTTGTAATACACAGTGTAATTGCTTTAATTACAAGTTTGATCGGTAACGCTGCAATTACGAAGCTGTGGATGGTGTGGGTTGATATTGATAGGACTGATTTGGTTTATGTTTGCTATATTTTTGGTCTGTATTCTAAAGCAGACGTTATAATAAAACAGATAAATATGACTTTGGCTCTCTGAAAGCTGTGATTATTGCAGAAGGGTATAAATCATTAGGGCGAGGCAAATGCTGTACGGATTTAAGAAAATATCATAAAGTGACTCTAAACATGACCTGATTGTGCTCCACAATAAAAGGAGTCAATAAAGGAGGAGTCAATATGCGATATTATTCCGAAATGGCGATCAAAAACTGTTGCGAAAGGACGGTGTTTCCATTAAACGTATGATGAAACTAAAACTCGTCCTCTCGCAATGTCTCTCAGAAAAAATGGACAGGTTTACTTATATCGCAGACAATCGCACGTATATCATGTGACCTGGAAATGCGGGGGGGTAAAAAAAACGATTCCATTACAGTTTTGGTAATTATTCCTTTTTCGCATTATCTAAAACAGCACCTCATGCGAGCGAAGTTTTTGCGAACTTAATTTCAATTCGCTATTTAAATTTGTGCATTATGAAGGGTAATGGAAACGCACCAATTGTCGTGCTGGATGACTTTACCCTAATTTAGTGACACACAATTTTTCTGAATAAAACCCTCCTTTTCTGTTTTAGTTCATTCATGATTTAATTTCTGATTGAAAATGAAGCATAATTTGCTTTGAAATTTCTGAGAATAAAAATGGGGGAAAAAAATACTTCTTTTGAAAGGACAATCAAAACTCCACTGATAACAAAATACACACTGTTCTTTTTACTCCTTTTATGATATTCATTGACACGTGAAAAAGTCAGGTTTATTCAGGATATCCGGTGCAGGAAATCACACTGTATGCATGTAGTTTGTGTTGTTATGCGACATCAAATAATCCGAAATGGCACATTCAATCAAGTTTTGGATAATGCGGAAAAAGCACGGCGCGTATGCAGCGTATGTATACATCTTGAAGCGCGGATGTTTTTGATTAGACCAGCACTGAAAGCAAGCGGTCAGAAGTGGACATGCGTGTAAGCACTTGGTCTCTCCCAAAGGCCCTTTAATGCAGTATAACAAAAAATGCTCTAAATAATAGATCGACTTTACCAGTTAACTACCCAAAGGCTTGCACTTGCATCACACTCTGGAGTATTCCAGCCATCTGTCAGCACATTAGATGCCGACGTGTGGTTTCTGCTTTTCCTCCACAAACAACCCCTGGTCATCTAGCAAACAACTGTGATGAAGTGACTCGCCGGTTGGAAAAGTTGGGATTTCGTCTCTTTGACACACGCCTGTGATTTGCATCAGTTCTATAGGTTACCCTGCGGCTGACAGTGTGGGGTAGCACAAACACCAAGGAATCGGCTTCTTTGCCTGCGAGCTATGTGAAGCGCCATGCAGCTCTGTTTGACTGAAACAAAAGAGCATGCAATAGCGGATTTAGCATGCCGAAAGTAAGTGTAACGTGATGGAAGACTTGTTGCCAAGGATCAGTTGTGTTGCATTTTCTCTGTTGTTGATATAGTAGCGGGCCTGAAGCTGTTTTTTTTTTTTTTTTTTTTTTTTTTTTAGATTTCCCCTGACAGTTCGGTCTCTCATTCTTCGCATGACCTGCAAATAAAAGACAAACGATAAACGAGCGAAATTCTTTAGAGGGAACTTTGTCATTTTTGTCATTGCTTAGCTGCTATTATTGGCAAATCTGTGCCAGGACAGGAAGCCAATTATGCTATAAAAAAAAATAAAAATAGGTATGCTGCTGTTTATTCACTTACAGCATCTAATGATCCACTGAAGCCGAATTCACTTATATTACCTGCTTAAACGCCGTCCTTAAAATATCTTACACGGATTTTATATGTGTATATCTGACCTGCTTTATTTTTCCCCCCACTTTGAAATTAATTTCCCATATTTTAATGAACAGGTGTCATCACATCCATTTTGATCTGCCGTTATGAGCATTAATCATAGCTCAAGATAGCACGGCGAGTTAATTAGCTCAGTTAATATAGAAACCCTGGCCATATGTTTCTAACCCCTTTTCTAATTCACCATCTCTCTTTCTCACACGATGACATCATGTCAGGAAATGAAACAAGTACATTAGCCGCGTTAGTACAGTTCACTGTTTTGACTGCGCTCCCTATGTAGGTTAATAGACTTAATGAAAGGAAAGAAAAAAGAGAACGAGCAAGAATGAGCAAGTCCACGGTCGAGTCCACGTTCTCACGTCTCCTGAAAAACGATAAGGGGCGGGGGGACGGAGGCAGGACCGCGTTGGCTCGGCGCTGATCTGATTCCGCGTCCATCTTTGGAAATCGGCCCTATTATGTAGTTACGGAAACGCGATCTCGTGCTGAGACGTGGTTTAGCTCAGGGCGTCCGGAGTGTCATTTCTCCCGAGGTATTTGGTATATTCCTCTCAAGTGGACGAGAGAGAATTCCGGAGGAGCAACTGTAGTCTGGGTATCGCGGTAGGAAAGCGTCGAGTCTAACTGGTGTGAAAACAAGACTGCGAATTATTCGCCCTCGCGTAACACGGAAACGGAACAAACAGCTCGGTTTAGAGGCTGAGAAATTAAAGCATTGCCACAGGGGCTGGAGTGCACGAGTAATTTACTGGTATTCGAACATCCATCAGGCTGACTGTGCCGTTCTAACTCCTGTAATAAGTCCTGATGCATGAAATAAAAGTACTGGTTGTACTTTTTGGATGCATTTACTGCTTCATTTTCATCTACATTAACTCTCAGAGATATCCAGAGAAGAAGGGGGAAAAAAAAATGAAAGGAGAATAAAACCCAGTTCTGAATGCTGGCTAAACTGCATTAAGGCCAAAGAGGCGAACTCACTGAAGCTTGAGCTTCTTTATCCAGCATGTGTTGCACCGTGGCCCCTGGGTCTGCGTCTGGGCCCGGATCCCGGAGAGAGCGTTAAAACAGGGTGTGGACCCCCTGCTGGGCTACTGTTCTCCAGATTTAGGACTCCGCTTTCAACCACGCCATCCGGCGTTTGCATCTTTCAATATGAGGCAGCATGGGGTTTTGGCCACAGTGGGCTGCTAATTGAGTATGGTTCTCCTGTGTAAAGGCCAATTCAGCATGCCTTTGCAGCTGACTGGGTAGGAATGAGCGGCGGGGAACGAAGCCGCCTGGTCGTCCTTCATGCCTGCATTTAGATGAGCAGAGCTTGGTTTGGAGCTCGCTTTATCATAGGCCTCCTCCCTGTCACCAGAGCAGAGGGAGCAAAAAGAAAAAACGGGGTTTTAAAGAGGTCACCGTGGAACGAGTCTTTTTTTTTATTTTCCGCAGGAGATACTTTGATACCAAACTATGAATGCTGAGATAATGAGTAACACACGGCAAAGGAGAAATTTGCGGGGAAAAAAGATTTTACGTCTGCGAATTCTATTAATGGTGGCCTTTTCAAGCGACTTCAGATGTGAGATTCTGACTCTTTCTCTTAGAAGATTTATGAAAATGCAGCCAATAGCAGCGGAGGACGATGATCACAAACCATGTACTTGAGTCAAAGTAAAAACTCGGTAAAATATTACTTTCAAGTTGAGAATTTCACTTGCCATAAAAACAACGCTTTATTATTCCAGTAATGTTCCTGTTATCATTTTTGCCATTTTGACTCTTGCTTAATCAATGCGAAAAGCCTCTCATCTTACTCTGAGTGCAATTATATGAATGATATCTTTTCAGTTTACCATGAGCCTACTTTTCAACTGCTTAAAAATAATCATATGAATAAAGTTTTGTGGCAAGTTAGGGTTTTTTTTTTTCTCTATCATTTACAGTTTTATCATTCCAAATGTTCTGCTTGCTGGTGAACTGTGTGTTCGTGCTAAGTGGATACCAGCAATCAAAACAAGTTCAAAACAGAGCACGCACTCTACCCTGATTTGTGGCTTGCTGCGTGCTTGACCAGTTAAGTTTGTATCCACTCATAAATAAACATGAACAATGATTTTGCAAAATGTAGTGGAGAAAAACAGTAAGGAAATTTCACTGGGAAATGTACTGAAGTCTCCCCAAATGGAAATGCTTCAGTAAAGTAGCGATACGAGAAAAAGCTACACGAGTACAATAATGAATTACCATTGCTTCGTAACGGTCCACCAATAGGATTGTCCCAATGGTAACGTATCGAAATAGATTAACAAATAGCTGCCGGCCTAAACAAGTACATTTGGAGAAGGCTTTAATAGAGTCGGTCCTCTTGCCACCTAGGCATTGGAAATAACATATGAGGGTATCAAAGCCATCTGTGTATCTCCCCCATTTTCAAGACCTCGAATGATAACAGGTCATGCATGTTAATCCGGGTTGAGACACCGCTGTGAATGCTTCCGGTTATTGTTAGGAACGAAAAGAATATGGAGTAAATACAAACACCTGTCTCACAGTTCCTCCGGAACACGACAGTTTTCACGTGCCCATCTCAAATCCGAGAGCGGTGTAGATCCTTTGGTGTCTTTCCCGAGTGCGCTCGCCTTCAGACGCGGCCCTGTGAAGACAAGCTTCCTTTCCCCTGTGTCCTTCCTTCTCTTTCTCCACTAATGGTGAGAAACAGTAGTTTGACTGGTGAGCAGAACTGAGAGCAGTAGTGTTGAAGCCAGAATTCCCCAGGCTTTGAATTAGGCTCAGGGGAGACATTTTTGCTTGCGCGCTCCTCTGTATCTAACATCTAGCAGCTGGGAAAAATAAATAAATAAACGCGTTCATGGAAGAGCCACCTTCATCGATGTTGTATGTGAGTAGACAAACACTATTAAGTTGGGGTTTGATGCTCCTGCGCTTAGCTGTAGGGGTTTCAGCACTGGATTGCTTTTAATGATCTGTCTGGCTGGTGACTGTCTTTTGATTAATTCTGAATCAAATCTCTCACAACTCGGCAGTCTGATCGAGTGTTCAGGGCATGTCGTGCCTTGTCAGGTGTGACCGTCGTTGGTGTAGGTTGTTATTTTTGAGCTTCAGGTCGATACGCGCTGCTCTCGGGCGCCGGGCTTCTTGTTGCCTCTGTATTCACAGTGGAAATTGCGATATGCAGATATGACACCGAACACGGCTGCCAAACTTTGGATGGTACCAACT
This sequence comes from Kryptopterus vitreolus, assembly GCA_030449085.1. Taxonomy (NCBI): domain Eukaryota; kingdom Metazoa; phylum Chordata; class Actinopteri; order Siluriformes; family Siluridae; genus Kryptopterus; species Kryptopterus vitreolus. Next base: position 8,968,096 of record JACRUU010000026.1, on the reverse strand, counting down.
TGATAATCAGGCATGAAACATATAGCCGAATAAAACGGCCTCACCGCTCATCAATTATTTATGTCTACAAATCAATTCTGCACAAGGTTTAATGGTTTCGTATCAACCATTCCTTAACTAACGCTGCTTACTGAGGCAACCCGATTTCCCTCAGAGATTGTTTTCAGACCAGTTTAATGGGACTTTGTCGCCTACGAATATCGAACGTGCAATACGAGTCGCTTCTTTCTGCTTTTCTTACGTATATCTTTCCTTTTTTCCATCCGTCTCTTCTTCACTTTTTCCTCTCTGATCTGAGAAATACACAAGAACACAAAAATACACATGTTTAATAATAATTCTATTATATTATGTATATTACAGTATTATATTACAGTATATATATATATATATATATATATATATATATATATATATCATATATATATATATATATATATATATATATATATATATATATATATATATATTCATTATATATATAGATATATATATATTATATCAATCATTCATCTTCTACCACTATATCCAATCTTCACGGGGAGCCTGTGCCTATCTCAGGCGTCTATGGGCATTAAGGCAGGTTACACCCTGGATTGAATGCCAAACCATCGCAGGGCACACACACTCACATTCACACACACACATTCATACACTAGGGACAATTTTCCAAGGTGCTAATCAACCTACTGTGCATGTTTTTGGACCGGGAGGAAACCGGAGAACCCGGAGAAAAAAACCCTGAGGCACGGGGTGAACATGCAAACTCCACACACACATGGTCGAGACTGGAATCGAACCTGGACCCTGGCGGAGTGAGGCGAACGTGCTTACCACTAAGCCACCATGCCCCATATACAGATGTTATGATTATATACATTTCTTTTACAGTATATGCGTTACATTTGTTAGTGGTTGTTTCAATTGTAAAATATGGTGCGTGGCTCCTTTAAGAATTATGTTCCGGTTTTTTGCTTTCCATATAAACTGGTGATCTCTTATATATCTCTATATATTCAGTTGACGGCTCAAACCCAGCGCCCAAGGTAATTTGTTCCGGCCCTCCAAATAGCCTAGTGTGATAAAGGCATTTCAGGATAATGGCCACCACATGAAGTGGCGTGCGTCTGTTCAATAAAGCACGAGCTGCAGTTGAAGGCTGCGCAGGCGTGCGTCACATGACATTAATCGAGTGGTGCGAGCAGCCTCTCTGTTGAGACGCAATGACTGACAGATGATAGATGATAACCTGTGTTAATCTCTTCTGTTTATTCATATTTTTCTACAAATTCAGTGTAAAAGCATGAACACTACTACAGCCTAGTTAGACAAAACGGCTCTTTCAACTTTTAAAACAAGAAGTTTAAAACATAACATATGTACTTGTTTGACTGTAAAAGAAGCTGTTTTGTGCATTTGTTATTGTTATGCAGTTTCAAATGCCTACTTTTATTTTGTTATGCTTCAAAATACATTTGAATATGTTCATAAAAAATAAAAGCTCATTGTTCAATGCACTGATGCTATGTAGTTTCAAAATACAATATATAATATCATATATAATACTATATATATATATATATATATATATATACATATATCAAAAGATATATATATATATATATATATATGTTAACTCACAGAAATATATATATGATATATATATAATATAACTATATATATATAAAATGGTACCACCTATGAAAATATATATATATATATATATATAATATATCTATATATGATATAAAATTGATGACATAGACATTTTGAAGGTTGTAACCAAAGCACATTCAAGCATCAGCATCAAAAATGTTATGATGATAATACACAGTTGGCAGTTGTATGTATTTGTTTCAATGCATATTTAATCTTTTTTTATGCAATTTTACCAAGTTAAACTTGTATAATCAAATAGATACAATATGCTGTTCATTTAAATAATGATTAATTAATTAATTAAATAAATAAATAAATAACAATAATAACTTGTAGGTAGTAGCTGGTGTCTTTCAGAATGATTGGATGAAAAAACAGGTCCCATCATGTACCATAAACAATGGGGCTGAGTGGTCCTCTAATGCATTATGTTAATAAACGCATAATACTGAAAGCTCAAAAGCATCTTCATTTTCATGCTAATTTGATTTGCAGTATCTTAAATATGCATTATAAGATAAAATGAATGATCATTAGAGTTTATTATGGTTCATTATAGTGCCACCCGTCACAGAGAGCGTTACCAACAGTGTAGCAGCAAGTCAAAGCCATGTGTCTGTATTCTAAGGGGGAAAAACGAAATCAGGTTTTATCAACATTCTGTATTTGACATGATTACTATAAAAAAATATCAATTTATTAAAACAACCGAACAATGATTTTGTTTGTGCAATAAACTTTTTAAATGCTTTTAGTTTAACAACAACAATCAAACCAAAAAATTAACTTGGATTGTTTGTGTTCTTCTGAGCTGAAGTGAATATTATATGCCTAAATTAAACAAATAGTATCTCTCATAGACATAGTCATTTTGCGAACAGTATAAATTCAAATTATCCATAATGTACTTTGATTACAAAAGACAAATTCATTTCAAGTCCAAATAATTGGAAATGAAGTCAACAGAACCAGTGGCAATGAATCAGTCATGTGACTGTCAGTGAAACTATATTCACTATATAAATAAACTATATTGGGGTAATAGAAATGATAGGCTTAGTGTTTGCACTTTTACCTCAGGAGAAGAAACTAAAGAAACCAGTTTAGGTCAGACTATCATTCTGTAGCTAAATTTGTGCTTGAGATATATCTCAAACCAATGAAAAACAGATTTCATATATATAAAAAAAAAAAATAATATATATATATATATATATATATAATATATATATATATTATTTTTTTCTTTTATGTGAAATTTTTTTGGTAGCTTTTTTTTCAGAGTTTCTTCTATCCTTCCATAACAGCTGCATGACACATTTGTTGTTCCATAATTATGAAGCACTTTGATATCCTACAAACTGTCATAATGGATAATTAGGTGGAAATTACATTACATCTCAAGAGAATTTTTCCTCCACCTTTATTCATCTAGGCAAAGGGGTTTTAGAAAACAACAAGGAAGGGAGATAATATGCTAAAGCTGTTCTTTTTTTCTTCTTCTTCTTCTTTTTTGGAAGTTTGAAACTTGGGGCTGATCTCATTCGGGCTTTCTGTACAGTTCCCCAGTTTGTCTTAATATCGATCAGTCCATCTGCGCGGTTTTAAGCGATTTCGGTTCTGCGGCTGATTTATTTTTTTGCAGAGTCATCGCTTCTTTTGTTGTGATTCTTATTGTCTCAAGGACTCGAATCTGCCTCAGCATTTGTGCTTTTCAATGAAAATAAAGCTCTTACTCTTGAACGCTGCATCAGCTGTTCTCATTTGCCGTCTGCTATTTTAAGAGACCTAAAGGCCATCTCAAGAGCAAATACATAGTAAAAGTCTGACCAGTGTTTCATGGTAAAAAGGTTTACTCTCTGTTGAATCATTGGGAGATGTTTGTTTAAACTTTCGCTAGGACAGATTGAAAACGCACGCCCTTAAGTTTTCATTTTCATCACTTTTTTTTCTCATCTTTGCTAGTTAAAAATGATTGCAGCATTTTTAGACAGATTTTCAGGAGTTTATTACTTTATTTAGTTTATTAAGCCTTTTTTTCTCTTCACGCCATAACATATTGTATGCTACGGAAATTTGGGCTTCAGATTTTGCTGCCCTTCTTCAAACATATGTGATCGTTTAATCACCAGGAAACAGATTCCCAGACTTAATACTATGTGAATTTATATCGAATATCTCACTGCACCAGACATTTATACCTTAAACGCATGTGAAAACAACGGACCTTCTGGTATAGGAGGAAGTAGCAGCCACTTTCAGTCATCGCTTTCATTCTGTTTCGGTGCCGGCTTCATCAGGGTCATCCTCAGCTTGGCTCGGAATGGCATCAGGCTCTGAGTAATCAGTAGCGTAGGATTGTGCGAACGTGAGTCTTTATGGATCCATCTGTCACTGCTCTCTGACAAACGATCCAAGCCTGCGCCTGAAATGAAGGGGAATAAAAAAGCAACTGGGTTTCTGTCTGTGACATATCCCGTAATGATTCTCGACAAAAAAATGTGCTCATCGCCTGCCATAAAGCATACACTTCCTCATTTCAGCAAGGTGATTTATCACAGCGTTAATTAATTAAAAGCCGAGGTCACGGTCCTGCAATGGTGGATTTTCTCCTCACAATCGGACATCTTCTATAAAATATCTGCTCATAGGGGAAAACGGCAGAAACCCTCAGAAATCCATAAATGGAGAAAATGTGGATGACTGATATCCATCTCCATAACTTGCTCAATCTTGTTACTTGTCAAAACAGTAATCTCTACATCTTGTAGTAATATTTCAGCAATTTAGCTGGGTTTGTGTTAATATTAGACCATATTCTCTATTTCTCTTTTGGTTCCTAATGCATATATATATATATATATATATATATATATGTATATATATATATATATATATATATATATATATATATATATATATATATAGGGCACGGTGGCTTAGTGTTTAGCACGTTCACCTCACAGTGTCCGGGTTCGACTCCCGTCTCCGCCATGTGTGTGTGGAGTCATGTGGAGCATGTTCTCCCCGTGCCTCAGGGGGTTTTTCTCCGGGTTCTCCGGTTTCCCCGGTCCAAAAACATGCAAGGTAGGTTGATTGGCACCTTGGAAAATTGTCCCTAGTGTGTGAGTGTGTGTGTGTGTGTGTGTGTCCTGCGATGGGTTGGCATTCCATCCAGGGTGTATCCTGCCTTAATGCCCATAGACGCCTGAGATAGGCACAGGCTAACCGTGACCGGAGGGAAGATTGGATATATCGGTAGCAGATGAATGAATGAATGAATGAATATATATATATATATATATATATATATATATATATATATATATATATATATATACATACATATATATACACACACACACACACACACACACACACACACACACATTGGTGTTAAATTTTTTTTTTGCATTTTTCCAATGACCTGAATGCGAAGGGATTTATCTTTTTTCTTTTTTTTTTTGATGCACCGTTTAGTGGAACAGTGAGCTCAAAAATCAATCGGATGAACTTCATCTGGGCCCGCAACAATACATCAGCCTCGCCATCGGCAACGTTTTACGGTCACTTTCGACTTTTTGCTTGTAGACTGCACTTTTCCTAATAGCTGTACTCAGTCTCTATAGATAGCTCAATCATAAAAATGCAAATGTGAACCGAAAAAAAAAACACCATTCACTCTGTAAGGATGTTTCAATCATAGTGTTTTTTTTATTATTATTTCGTAATTATTTATTTATTCAGTTTCATTTTTTATATGATGCTTTTAACAGCTGACATTGCCACACAGCAGATTTGCGGGACTAAATAATTTGATAGTATTTATAAAAGTTGATTTTTTTTTTGTACCTGTAAGTTTGTTTCTAATGAGTGAGCTAGATGGAGCAGTTGTATGGAGAAACCATTTTGAGATAATAATATGAAGGAGCATTAAGACCAACCGGAATCAAAACCTGTGTTCAGGGTGACGCCATTCATGAAGTTATCAACTGTTTATGCTACAACTTCTCGTGGTAGCTATAGAGGCGTGGATGGGTGCTTTACGTCACCGATGCTGCTTAGACTGTAATATAACATAAAGAACTGTTCCATCTTGGTCTACACTGTATAAAGTCACTTAGTTCGCCTAGGCCCTATGACATGTAGTGACAGCAGGATGCAAAAACAAAAGTTGTGCCTTTTGACAAGCCTCCTGATGTCAGGCTCTGACCTGTCGGACATCACGTCATAATGGAAGCACATCGGCTGACTCCGGTAATTCGGCATACTTGATAATGACAGCTTGTCAGCAGTGCAGGTACCTAATGCTGGATGGGTGTTCCAGCTGCCAGCTAGACTGTGATGGTGGAAAGTCACCCAGGAATAATGGCATTCAGATGGTTTTAGAGATGCATGTAACATGAGCGGTGAATCTGCCATGCAATGACATGCCTCCAATGTTTTGTTTAGCAAATCCCATAAAGTGAAATAGAATCACGTTCGGGTTGCTTTACCAGAACCATAAACTGAGTTAATGTAGCATACTTTGATGGATTGCTTAACCAGTTTAAACAAATACTCCCAGTCCTTGTTTATGTTTTGTTCCGTATTGTGATGGTGAAATACTCACCAGTTCATACTGTGGCTACAATCTTCTTTGTGACAAAGTCCACAATTATTTCAAATGTGTAGTAGACATACATGGATCGGATCTCTGTGTCAGTACTGTGGCATCTAGCACCCTCTTTGTTTATGCTACTGGTATAACTCATAAATGTTATATAACTAAGGATTTCCCTTTCACAAAATGTACCATGTGGAAATCCTGTAGGAAAACAAAACCTTTGAGAATACAGTTTTACTAATAGCCTACAGATCTTTATGGAATGCTTGCGGGTTATAATGCATTATTGTACGCCTCTTCTCATTCCCTTTCTATCCATCTCACCTTTCTCCTCCGCCTTCGCCGTCTCTTCCTTCTCCTCCTCAGAGGGCTGTTACCAGAACCATTCGCGCCTGAGGACACCTCCACTCCCCCTCTCCCACTCGCATTCTCCCAGTCAACACCATGGAACGTCCGTGGGCTCGCTGAGCCGGAGCAACTACACGCCACGCAGTAACGTCAGTCCGGCACCCACCGACAGCACGGCAGCGCCCGAAGGACCCTCCAGCGTCCCGGACTCTGGAAGCGCCCAGGACAACTGGCTCCTCAACAGCAACATCCCACTGGAGACCAGGTACGAGGCGAGGTCGAGGCTTTATCTGGGCAAGGTGGAAATATATTAATAAAAAGTGTTCCTGCACGTTCTGCACTTAGGCCCGGGTTCGACTTAGTCTAGGGGATTATCTGAATCTTTTTTTTTTTCCCCCATTTAGATTTTAATGAGCATAATTACAGATGGAAGTACGAAAGACAGCGTTTTTCTGTAATCATAATTATAAGTTAACTGCTGCATAATTATAGTTTGTTTACTTTTAAAGAAAGTTGTTGGTGCTCTGTAATGCATATAAGAACGGTTTTGACAGCGAGGTTTGCACAATGTCACTCACAGTAAAGGTTGTTCGGTGCGCTTTTTTCCTAATGAGGTCCAGGTGGAAGAGTGTCTCATCAGGTCACCTTTGAAACTCAAAAGTTTGGTCAGAGCTGCAAAGCGGCCAAGATTAATCTGTAGGCTGTGCGTTCCGCAATGCTTTGAATGTCAGAGGTAGCGAGGGGATCAAGGGACATGCTAGCGTTGCCCTACTGCGGACTTTTATAGTGTGAGGCAGACTTACCAGGTTACAGGTTGCGAGATCTACCCGAAGCAATTACAACAGCCAGCAAATGTCGATGAAGATGTTGTTGTTGTTATTGTGCATTTTGCTTTACCCGTCCATGTATGAATCCTGTAACCATGAGTCACTTTGTATGAGACGGAGGACATGAGTCTAGATAAACATAAGCTTCCGCTGCTTTTTCAGCCAAGGGGTTAATTTCACAGATGAATAATGTTTTTGCTTATATATATAATAATGCATAATGCTTTGCTGGGTAAAATGTCCAGGCATGGCAGAGTGCTGTGTAGGTGTTTAGCGCTGCATTAGTATGGGGCCAAAAATACAAAATGGAAAAAAAAAAAATTCTGTAATGTGGATCATCAGATTAAATGGCAGTGTTGCATTTTCTGTGCATCATTATACTAAATGGCATGTTTCTTGGCAAATACATGCTTTGTGTGCGTTGATGCATCTGCACCGTTTGATGCTCCAGCCGAGTGACCTTCAGTGCTCGTGCTCACGTGGCTGTCATTGCCAGGGCAGCGATCCACCATGCATCCAAACCATTCCGCAAGAGAAAAGCACTGCTTTCCCTTCCAGGTGAAATTTCCACAGCTTGGTGTTCTTAAGCATAACGTGTAGGTCAGAGAATAATGGATAGGTAATTGCGTTCAGGCCCCTGTAGGGCAGCTCTCACTCTGCCTGGGTCCTTGTTTATCTCCGATCAGCCTTTGCTCATACTGCTTTAGGAGGGTCTTATATGAAACCGATCAGTCAAGTGCATTGAATGCTGATGGCTGTCTACATCATCCCGGCTGCCTTTAATGCATGGCAAATATAACAGCTAACAGGTTAGGCCCGAAAAGACCTGGTGCTCGGATTATCCTCTTACGTACTAGAGAGCCCGTTTAAGCTTCGGGACATATATTCCCAATTGTTCAGAAAGTTCAATATTTAACTGTTACTTAACTGTAAAGTACTAAAATAATGGCTTTTTCTTATTTCATTAGACTCTCTTGTAGAGAAAATGTATACATGCTTTGGGTTTCCACTGGGTCTTAACTAAAAAAAAAAAGCATTGAAATTCTACACCTTAAATGTCCCTATTCTAGGTCTTATATAGTTTTAAACCGGTCTTAATTTTCGGATGTCAGTGTAACGCTACCCCTGCTAGTTTCATTTACTGTATCACGGCTACAAATGAAAAAAAAACGTGCAACAGCCAATCAGCTTTCTGTTTTTGGATCGCATGACAGTGGTAAAGCGGTTTGTATTTTTCAGCGATTAAGTGCGAGTGGTACTTTTCCAGATAAAAAACTTCATTCAGGGCTTTTTTAAGGCAGATTGCTAACAACGTATTTGAGTGTATGTTTTTGATGTCGTGATATAGGTCTTAAATTTCATTCTTAATGGTTTCAGGAACATTATCAATCCCCCCAGATTAGTTTCCTATTAAGATTGTCTCTCAGGCAACCACCATGCAGGAAAACCCCAAGACCCAATTATTGTTATCTCAAACTGTCCCAATTTGAAACTGGATTTATACATAACTCTCAGTGTAACTAAAAAGCAAAAGTGTACTATGGAGGCTGGCTTTTTGAGATCTAAATGCCAGCATTTTTATTATTAAATCAACTGTTAATGTAAATAGTAATAAAACATATTATCAGTGAGTTAAAGGCCAACACTTATTATGTACTTATGATGTACTGAAGGTATGTTTTAATTCTCTATTTAACTCTGGCAAAAGCAATCGGTTTATACCAATGAACTTGTTCGCACACATTATAGTTGCTGTAGTAACCTCTCATACACACAGTCTTGTATGGCAGCAAATACAGTAATCAACGGCTAATAAGAAATATATTTAAAGACAAGTTGAGCAATGTAAAGCATATAGATGTGGATGAGGTGACTATTTTGGACAGCCAATGTGCTTAGCGGCGTTTATTAACACAGAAAAGAGGAGTTTTTCCTATTTCTTGTTAAAATGATAAGCTGCATTCTTTCAGAACGAGAGACAGCGGGAGAGATAAAGAAAGTAAGAGAGAGTGTTTTTGTTGCAGTTTTTATCACACCTATAACACAGGTGAGAACATGTCTCTCTGACTTTCTGTAGCTTTAAATCTCGCAGTAATATGTTTCATGCGTTTCTAAATCACATACATTGCTTAGCATATTTATGAGGTATAAGTGGAATAAGACACTGCAGCTATAGGTTCCTTTATATGTGGCCTAACCGATTTCTAATATGTTCAGATATTGTACCGCTACTTTTTTTTTTATATATATATATAATGTTTAAATCTCGCTGCAGCCAACTTTTTTGAAAAGGACACATGCTGTGGATCTACCGATCCCCTTTTCCACTGTTCTCCATCTCTACATGATCGCTGCTGTGGCAGTCCACTCAACAGGAAAATGAGTGTTAATTTCACTTTGCGAAGGGACACTTAACGACATAATGACTGATTAGGCGCTACGGATTTTCCCAAAGTTTAATCTGTAGCAGGTATTCCCAGACGAGAAGGGAACAGATGGCCACGCCAGCCAGCATGCAGGAGAAAAGGAGGTGTTGGGAAAGTGAATAAATCAGCATTATCAAGCCCCTCTCCTCTCTCATGCACCTCCTCCAGTCCATTGGTTATATAAAGTCTTCTGACAGAAAATGGAGCCATTAGGAAAAGTTCACAGGGGGTGGGATACGTGGGGCTTTAGTTTTTGGCCTACAAATCTTCTCTTAGTTGAAAGCGACAAATAGAGACAGAGACTCCTACAACATTGGGGCTTAGCACAGCCTTCCATTGCTCTGTTTTTCTACTTTCCCAATCCTCCTACACTAGGTTTGCCAAAAAAAAAAAAAAACTCTCTACCTTATGCTTCTCATTAAAAGTTTACCTATTGTCTCATCGGCTGAACAAATAAGCCATAAACAACGAAAATAGTCGGTAACACACGGCGTGAACAGGAGGGAAAACAAGTCTTTTCTCTTGTTGGACTAAAGGTGTGGAGTTTGTGCTCTGCATGCTAGATGGTTCATTCTTCCATTGCATCACCTCAGCATTCCCTTATGGAACAGCAGTCTGATGCGGACCCATATTCGGCCTTCCTCAGACAAGAAAACAATTTTATGTAACGGCCATTTTCTTCCTGAAAACATTTCCAAATAGAACATAGAACTGCCTGTAAAGCGTAATGTGTGACTTTGAAGTTTCTAAAAGGTGCGAAATGTATAACGGTAATATATAACACCTTGTTCTCTTTTAACCCCAACCACAAAGGAACCAGAATACTCTAATGTTTATCAGAGAGGAGCAGGACTCTTGCAGAGAAGGGCAAGGGTCATACAATACAAGGTACATGCTTGTGATGGGGAAACACTGTTCAGTACAGGAAATGGGGAGGCTTTACACTAAATAACAAACTCCTAGTTTAGTTCCATAAGGGGCTTTAGTTTTGATTTCTTCATTTGTCTCTGCCAGTTTCTTTTTTTTTACCCCCCCCCCCCCCCACACACACACACCGCCTTTACTTCTGAGGTCACAGGATGATCACATCTGTGTTTCCTTCTTGCATGCATGTCCCTCGCGCTCATCCATCTATCCATCTCTCTACCTCTGTGTAGAAACATAGCAAAGCAGACAATCCTAGAGAGTTTACAGGACAACCTTATAGAGATGGACATACTGGCTACGGCTCGCCGCGACAATGCTTACAGTGACGGGTATGTTGCATGCTCCGACCGCGGCCGCCGTAACTAGTAGGATCTGCTTTGCCATGCTTCCTAGCGCTTACATGCGTGCATTGATCTTGTCTTTTCAATCTGTACTTTTGTTTAAGTGTGAAATTGAACCTTACAGCAAGGTTTTTTTTTTGCACCCACAGAACTAACATGATCAATAATAACAAATAAAATTGCAATTGATTTATTTTTTTATTTTTTTTACCACATTAGACTGGTCAAGATGCATATGTAATTCACCTCTGAGTATCTCTTGGTCAGTGAAGCGGTCTCGATCGTGTCAAACTTCTCTTATCGGCTTTGCAGGCCAGTGAGGAAAGCAAGGCATTTATTCAGACCTGAGCATCCTTTATCATGGATATGTCATGATCTTCAAGGGCAAATGAGCTGCCCTTCCCATTTTGTGCCCTGTACTATATATATATATATATATATATATATATATATATATATATATATATATATATATATATATAGATATATATATATTCTATATATATATATATATATATATATATATATATAGCAGCTTCTTGGCACTCCAAAGACACGCCCTGTGGGGGTGAATTATAAGTCACCGGACGGGTACATATTAACAAGCATCCTCCGTGGTCACCCGGGCTATAAATTAAATTACGTATCGATTCGCATTTACACCGCCACAAACCCTAGTGGCAAGGCAGTTGTTTTGTTTTTTTTGTTTGTTTTTTTTACACAGTGCAGATCTGGCCAAACGCAAACGAAAAAAGTCTTAGTGACAGCTTCACTGACTGTACAGACGTGCTCAGTACTGTCTAACATAGCGGGGGAAGACACTTAACAACGGCTGGCCTGGATCATTTGAATACTCCAGTGTGTGTTTCCTTAATTTCTAACTTTATGCACTGTATAATTCCTGATTTGCATATTTACATTATAGATAGACTGTCATGTGACATGATGTGCTCTATATATCAACACCCTGGTATTGATCCGTGACAGTGTTGGATGCTGTGTATAATGATCAAATATGTATTAAGAAAGCAAATATGTTTTAATGAATTATAATGATAATTATTTATGGTTTTCTAACACCTAACCCAAAAGATTACGATTTCTGAAAAGTGATTTTATATTTTGATAATTTTTTTATGGTTTTATATGTACAAATTATTGTCCTTAATGTATCTAAAACAAATAACAATACCTAGTACACAATATAAAAGGAAGCTGCCCTGAACTCTCATAGCTATAGCACGATAGAAAGACCCATCGTCTGTGTTGAGTGCAAGCGCGTAGTTCGCCTGATGCTCGATGTTCAGACGCGAACGCAAAGTTACCGCCCATAATGTACGATTTAAAGACAAATTCGTAAAAGCATGTTACTCGCAATCCAAGGTTCACCGGTATGCACACACTGCACTCTGACAGTGTATGTAATGTTATTTGTTTCGAATTGCTGCGTGAACAATTTCAATTCGACCAGTAAACCTATTTGGCCACCAAATCACATTGAATTGTGGAACGCAAACACCAAGCGAGTATTCAAAGTCTGCATACAGCATTCAGGCCAGCCTTAAACCTAACACACCAACACACACTTCTTCCAAGTAAACAATTGTGCAATACCGTATTACTGCGCTCTTTTAGACACTTTCTGTTCAAGCCCGGTGGGAGCTCGCCGCTGTACTGCACCACGTCCCCCGCTTACCCTCTGACCTCCAGCACGGTGTACTCGCCCCCGCCGCGACCCCTGCCTCGCAGCACATTCACCCGGCCCACCTTCAGCCTCAAGAAACCCTACAAGCACTGCAACTGGAAATGCGCAGCCCTCAGCGCCATCCTCATCTCCGTCACGCTGGTGTTCCTGCTGGCCTACTTCATCGGTAAGTCCGTACAATTCTACTATTTCGCATTTTAATCCCAGTGCCTCGAAATGTGCACCAGGCTATTAATGAGGACGGTTCCAACTTGAGACTCGCACTTCCTTTAAATATTTTAATACACATGCATAGCAGAGAACATTATGCTGAATGTATTTCATCTTATTAAAGAAGGGTTTTTTCTTCTTCTTTTTTTCTTTTTTTTTTTCCCAGTCATTTAAAATTTGATGGTCTTCCAAGAACTTTTTTCAGGCAGACGCTTCAAATCAAGTCCAGAAGCTCACACTAATTAAGGTCTTTTTTTTTTTTTTTTTTTTAAATAAATGGCACCTTTCCATGAAACCCCGTATAAGCTGAATAGACATTTTTGAATCCTCTAGTCTTAGTCAGTGTCTTATCACGGATCCGTCACAGTGAAGTGTTTTGCCCGGGCTCCCTCGTGCGCCATTTAAGAACCCGACTTTTAGATTTCGTGCACGTGTAAAAAAAAAAAGAAAGGAAGGAAAGAAAGAAAAAAGGAATAAGAGGCCTTGTTTCCCAGCACATCTCAAATGCAGATTTGTGTCAGACCGAAAGTGTGTTTTACATTCAATCCTCTGACAAAAGGACTTCATCGTATGGCTCACATTAACACGTGTATCTGTTTAGCATATAAATTATTTCATTGTTAAATGCGATCGCGAGAGAGAAGAGATCTGAAGTAAGATTTTTATGAAGTACGTGGAATATCTTTCAGAACAATTTCCCATCATCAGAGAGAAAATAGCTTCTCCTGCTTCATCACTGAGGAATAAATATGCATCCTTGCAGAATGATGATTAAAAAAAAACATAATTTCTACTTCCCTCCTCTGGCTAAATGATAGTAAATCATGATCATCTATTTCTTTTTTGCTGGGAAAATTTGCATATGTTTTTTTTTCCCCCTGATGGCAATTTGCCACTATCATTTTGAAATGCAAATGTAAAATCCTCAGTTAATAGCAGATGTACTGAATAAAATAAATAAATAGATAAATAAATCCAGTAGGCGACGCCAGGCTAAAGCTGAACATGATAGTCGTGTGCCTGTGGCCGACTTCTGCTTTGACCCCACCAGGAGCTCTGAGGAGCCCAACAGGCCTAATTACTTCTTGTAATTACCAAACCCAAAAAATCAAGACCATCTCCCCATGCACTCTTGAGTAAACATGTAGGGAACCTTAGCTCACCCTGAGAATCGAGAAATTCCAATCAAGAACAAGGGGCCACGTTTAATTAAAAGCTGATGAGAAAATATAGTTAATTTCAAGTGCAATTAATTATGGGGGTCTGTAATTGGAAACTCTAACTGTGTTGTCTAATGAACCCAATTAAATCTTCTGACAGATGTTTAGTGTAGTGTTTGTGTGTCTTGTGTGTGTGTGTGTGTGTGTGTGTGTGTGTGTGTGTTTCCTTGTTTTTTTTTTGGTTTTTTTTACATAGTTCACATGAAATGGTTTGTTTGAAAAGGAGGAGTGTGTGGTTTAAAAAGTCAGGAGGCGTGTGCCATTTTCTCAGCGGTGCCATTAAGAAGGTCGTTATGTTCCCCACATCTGAAGGTCATCAGCTACCCTCTGTGTTCATTTCTGCTCACGCTGGGCTCCCTTTCTTTCTTAATGCTGGAACCGGCTCAGTTTGAACTCCCCCCCACACACACACACACACACACACACACACACACACACACGCACACTCACATTTATATTTCAGCAGTGTCTTTAGTTCCTGCTTCTAGTCACATCAGTTTTAATTGCTTTAAGGTAGGGTTTGGTCGTGTGACTTGTTAAAATACGAATTAAACGTTTGACAGGATTATCGTCTGATATACATTTACTCACCTTTGTAGATGCAGCGTACTGTCGGACAGCTTGCTCAGCACACTGCGAAGCTACACAGATACATCATATCATTGTGTGATCAAAAGTATTTGGACATTTCCCAAAGTGAAAGAAATGACATATTCCCCTCTGTTCCGTGTCCCTAAACCTTTTCCCTCTATGACCCTAATGGCCCATGTGCACAATGCAAACTCTGTGAAGATATACTTTGCATTGGACGATCTCTTGCTTTAGAGCTCAAGCCTCAACCTTATTGGATGCCTGTTGGATGAATTGGAACATCTGTACCTGACTTTACTTACACTCTTGTGTCTGAGTGAGCACAGATCTCCAGTCCACCTTATAAATATAGTACATTATTGCTTCTGCTGGAGTAAAATGGGAGTTTCAAAAAGAAAGCCACAAGGGATGAATCACTGTGCTTTACGGTTAATTTGTTTATGGAATAAGTGAAGGAGCAGCAAACAGGACAATCGATGATTCTGCTTAGTTTTCTTGTTCTTTTTAACAACGAAAAAAGGAACCTTGAGCAAAGTTATCAAGACATGCAATCATTTCAGGTTTTCAGTGAAGGATCAGAAAGATGCTACTTAGTAACTGTGATAATACGATAGATTACTTTACAAACTACGCTTATTTCATAACGAGGCTGAAGGGTTTTATTTGAAAAGGTCCGCCGTTTTAGTTTATGAGGTCCGCCATCTGTAATGGGGTATTGGCTTTTATACCGGACTACACCCAATGGTGTGCACCCATGTCGGAAATGCACCCATGTGTTTTTTTCTGTCAGCTCCCTCTCACAGGGATGCTTTGACGAGTTGCTAAACGGTACCCTATAGCATAATTCAAGTGTAAAAGCCAATCATCTTCCCACTTCGCCAAAAACAAAAGGGTCATGAGTCACTCTTGAGATTAAATGCGGCTTAAATTATCTCTCAAGATTTGATGCAAAGAAACTCCATTTAATTAAAGAACAAAGGAAGTAACTTGCCAGACCATCAGAGTCATAAAAAAATAAATAAATAAATAAAAGGAGAGAAATGATTCATGCTTGCATTCACTCTCACACAGAGAAGAGAATTTGATATAAAAAGAAACTGTCTGAGTTACTGATATCTATGCAGATAAAAAAAAAAACTTAATCAAGGACACAGGTTTCCAAACAGCTTCCCCTCGAAGAGCCCCATACCTAGCCTCCAACCCCCTACCCCATCCCCCCAACCCCCTACCGGTGGTGGCAATGACCAGAAGTCCCTGTCACATCTCTGGCTGACTTTATCAGGGATTGTGCATGTCATTGCTTGTGTGACACAGACCCCCCACAAATCTCATCATCATTAGTAATCAATGAATTAATGAGACTGCTTCTCCCAGTCAGTGGATTTAATTACCTCTAGATAATTACCTCTATCCTTGCAAGTGTGTTCCAGTAATCTTGCCTCTCTTCTCTTTTCACCTTTTCTCGCTTTTATATCAGCTGCCAGCGAGTTGTTGGCAGTCCGGTCCAATAGGGCAAGGCTTCGCCGAAACGCGGCACCGTCCTGCCCTTCAGGAAGGATGTCAGAGTCATTAGGACGCTAATGAGAGGACAGAGAACTACCTGCATTTGACACCTCATCAATTCAAGTGTCTAATAGGAGTTAATAAACTCTATGCTCGCTAATGCACTCTGTCCATTGTATGGCGGTACGGAGTGATACTTGGTGGGGGGGGGGTGTTCTCATGCCACTTCAAACCCCACCCTGATGACACACCTGCCACTTCAAACCCCACCCTGATGACACACCTGCCACTTCAAACCCCACCCTGATGACACACCTCCGAATTTCCTTGTTTTTGGTTCCTCTCTTGTGCTTTTCGGGTTACCTTTAGAGCAATGGATATTGCATCTTTCACTGGGCCTCGGGAGTAGTTTTCACCAATGTCCCACATCCTAATTTTCTGTTTTTCCCAAGTGTCAGAAATAAAGAAACAGCAGAGGTGAGAATCCAGTGTAACCCTAGCAGCCGCCTGTTCTTGCATAAGACTTTATGCTTTTTGCATGTTTTTGTTTTTCCTAAAAATGCTAACCAACAAAAAAGTTTGGATGAACAAACAAATTTCTTTCATTACTCACGTTTCCAGAACCCAACCAAAAAATCTACATTATGCCGATACCAGGAATGTCCTTAGGTAATACTAGTGTGTATGCTTAGAAGGGTTGTTCTGGCAAGTCATTTTCCATTAAGAGTGAAGAGCGAATGAGTGACGGACCCCACATAGGAGCGATTGCTTGGATGTTTGGGGGGGGGGGGATACGGGCTCCTGATGATGTTTGATGTGCTTGTCCTGGACAGTCCTCAAGCACTGACGCAGAGGAGGGGAAAAAACGGAATGGATTGGAGATGGAGATGGAAAAGGACAGGAAAACATAAAGAACGAGGCATGCATACACCACCCAAACGTGACAAATGGTGCCATCTGTCTCAGTGTGCTCACACCCGCCTCTGCTGTAGCCAATTCCAACCAATGCAGAGGGACCTGATTGTTTGCATTTATATTGTCTCACACGATATTGTTTTGTGCTCATCCGTGTTTACTTCAACACAAAAGAGAAACGCAGAAATCTGGGCTTGTCGGCAAGAATGCCTAGATGTGTCGGAATACAATCAGCAAAAGGCACTCAGCATTTTTCCAAATAGCTATTGATTCGGTAAACCAGAGCTGAGAGACTTTCCAGGCTCGATGGCAAGCTCTGTCTAAGGCCTCATTATATTCAGAGATCAGATTTGCTTGCAGTTTGGGAACAGGAAAATGTAAAGGAGAGTGTAGAAGAGAAGAAAGCAAAATTGTGCAAATTTATTATTATTATTATTATTGTAGTATTTGTTTGATCAGCTAAGGGTCGGTTAAAATGATGATTTGCTTTTAAAGTTAAGCCAAGGAAGATTCTTGATTTGTTTTTACCACCTACAGACGGATGGGTTTCATATACATATACATATGTATGTGTGTGTGTGTGTGTGTGTGTGTGTGTGTGTGTGTGTCAGTGGTGGATGAAATATACAAACCATGTACTTCAGTTAAAAAATATACTCCAATAAATGTAAAAGTGCTCCCTTTAACGTTCACTTGAGTAAAAGTACAAATGTTTTTGCCTTCATATGTACTATTATTTATTACGACTATAATGTTCCTATTATCCTTTTTACCACAAGACTCTTGCTTAATAAACTCGGATTATGTGAAAAGACTCAAATGTTAGACTTAAAACACCTGTTTATAAATAGAATGAAAAGTCAAACACTGATTGAGTAATGCACAGTGGCTTAGTGGTTAGCACGTTCGCCTCACACCACCAGGGTCTGGGTTCGATTCCCTTCTCGGCCATGTGTGTGTGGAGTTTTCATGTTCTCCCCGTGTTCATGGTTTTTTTTTCTGGGTTCTCCGGTTTCCTCCCGGTCCAAAAACATGCACGGTAGGCACCTTGAAAAATTGTCCCTGAGATAGGCACAGTCTCCCCATGACCCGAGGGAAGATCGGATAAAGGAGTAGAAGATGAATGAATGAATGAATGAACACTGATTGATAACTATTAAAATGATCATTGGTGAACTGATACTGAACTGAATGTTTGTGCTAAGTAGATACAGTTTTAGAGTACCCAGTGCATCCACTCTTATTAACACATCTTTCATTTCTGGTATTTACTGAGGAAATGTCACTAATATGGGCTTCTGCCTTCTGCCTATTGATAAATACAGACTTTCTAACACGCAAAATACCCTTTTCCCTTTGCAGGTTATTGTTACTGTTTTTCTTATTCATTATAGTTTCTGACCTCAAGTATAACCACTGTGTAATGACCATCCCGTAGGTGTATAATTTAGAATAATGCCTACCAATGAAAATGTTCCTGTTGAAAGTTCTATAATGCATTTGTTTCATTGCAAAAAAACAAAAACAACAACACATATCTAGTTAAATAGTCTAAAATGATCATATTGTTGCAGTGTGTATATATAACTTGCAACCATACACTTTTCCATCCAGTCAGAAGCAATCTACTCCTCACACTGTGGTTTTACTTTCCCTTGTACTCGTGCGTGTTTGGAACCACAGAACAGAACACAAATTAAGATTGAGTTCAGTATTTTAGGAATTTACACGAGCTAAGCTTTTTTGCCGAAAATGCTGTGACATGAAAATAAATCAATTTGTGTAGACCCCCTTTCACCTTTTTTTTTTCTTTCTTTTTTTTCCCCCAGATAAGATATTTGCTGTCGAGTGAAACCAATACTTGCTCTTTATTCTCAGTGATGTTAAGTGAAATGGAAAGCTATTTTTGCTGCTGCGCATTGTCAAGAGCGCGAGGATGCAGTACAGGAATGTGCTCCGGCACCTTGTAGTCTTGTACCAATTATCTTCTGATGAATGAAATCAGCTTTTGAAATTTAAGAAAGAACACACTTGGGATTCTTTAGTTCAATAGGCAAGTTTGGTATAAATCTTCTTAGAACAAACTTGTGTATGAAAGTCTTAAATAGTTAATGGTGGTTGTTTGTTTTTAATGCTGACCACGGTGTTTTGGCGTGTGATATTCCTCACTAAAACCGGCCATGCCTTTGCTCTTTCTGGTGATCCATCATTGTGCGTCATCCTTCCTCAGTCTTCGCTTCCACGGCTGATCATCCCAGAGGTCGCTCCCTTTTGTTGATCCCAGGCTTCTCTGTTCTCTTCTTGCTGACTTGATCATTTCCTTGTCTCGTTTGCCCTGGGGAGTGTGTTCGTATGGGGGGTGGGGGTTATTAGTAAGGTAATTGGGATGAGAAGAATAGTGTTGCCCCAGGGACTCTGTGCTGGTAGTTACAACACACTTTTTTTTTGTCCTTTAGGGTTAGAGAGTCGAGGGGGGTTTTACGGCTCTTTTGGCTTTCACCCACGCTTCGTCAGCAAGAATTCTCCATTACCTATTCACCCTCGTTCTCGTGAATTTGGCAAAAAAGTCACCATTTCCTCATAATGAAAGAGAATTACTTGACAAAGCCACAATTGGAGAAGAAAAAAAAAACCATACATATACAGATATTTATATTCAAATATAGCACCACTTTGTACTGTAAACACTTTTTTTTTTCCTCGATTGCAGCATTTGTAAATAAACAAGTTTGTAGTCGTTGGATTAAAGTGAATATTTAACCATCTATTATATCCATCAGAAATGCAGATGGTAATAATTGCAAATTAGAACCTGGCTGTAGCTTTCATTTATTATCAGCCTCAGCACTGTTTGAACGCTCGCTCAGAAGCTCTCCTTGTTAATTCTAGACACGTGTTGTTGCCTTGCAGCCATGCACCTGTTTGGGTTGAACTGGCACTTACAGCCCATGCAAGGGCAATTATACCGGCTGGCGGAAGACAACACCAGCAGCCTGTCCGTACCGACAGACCTGGGCCTGCCTCCCCTCGGCAATACAGGACTGGAGCTCCCCGACCGCAGGGGGAGAGAAGATGGTATGTATAAAACGTTACGGATAAACGGCATAGGAAGCCCCCGATCTTTAATCATAATTAGCATATGGACATTTATTAGCCGACCTCGCATAATTTCATGCGCACGGCGTGCGGAACATTCCGACAGTTCGCCGAATTCCTGATGAGTAACTGGTCAAAAGTCAGATTAATTACACACAAGCGGTAATTTAGAGATATTCACTTGTCTTATGAGGAATAAGTTATGCAGACGCTGTCATGATGATTAGCAGTTAAGAGGAATTGGAGTAATTAAAATGTATACATAAATTCAGGGAGGATTTATGCTTTGAACAACATTGCTTCATTGCAAATGAGCATTTCAGGGTGCACTTAAGCATGCTTCATTTATGGTAAAAAAAAAAAAAAAAACCCAGATTTTGCGGATAGGTGTTCTGTTTTACAAAGTACCAGGTTGCAGAATAAATCTTCATTTCTGTGGATTCCTGAATCAGGTGAGAAATTATTAGTGTGTATTTTGTACGGCTTGAAGCAATAATGTTGGTCCCTCGGGGTTCCATGAAGCACAGCCAAGGGAACTCACGGCCTAATATTATCACATGGATTCTCTTTGTTATTGAATCTGTTCGATTTATTTGGCCAATCAAATTGCGTTCTCAATTCTCAGTTTCATGTGTCGTGTTGGTGATTTAGAGCAATAACATATTCTTTGGCTCCAATTCATTACTCGGATCATGTTTCGTTAAACTGTACCGAGGAAGTCCGTGGAATGAAACGGATTTGGGAATTGATTCGCTAAAGCTCGGAGAACTTCTTTGATTAGTTCGACTATACTTCGACCCTGTGCAAAAAAAAAAAAACTTTCTTCACAGACAGATTAGGACAAGTGTCCTTCAGCCAGCACAAATCCAGTCACGCATTCCAAAATATCCAGCTATTTTCCTTCCCCCCACTGATGCAGCTAGTCACTGGCCAACATTAATAACATCTTAGTTTTGATTTTCTATTTATTTACCCCCCCCCACCCAAAAGACTTCATCAGGTCCAAGATTATTTGTCATTCGGCTTCACACTGTGACCAGTTTTGGCAGCGTTCTATGACATCTGCATTGTAATCCAGCAAATGTTGCCAGACAAGTTTAAGGGTTTTATTTATTCCTGGAGGAAGCGATGGCACTGCTTTGGGGGGGAGAAGGGGAGGAGGGGGGGTTGGGGGAGGGGTACCCAGAGGCTTGAGTGGGATTTAGAACTTGTCTTCTGTCCAAAGAAGGCATCGGGTAAACTAAATACCAGTTTTCCTGGCAGTTGAAGAAAGTGCGCTCTAAAAAAATCCTGGTACGCCGACGAGCTGCACAGCAGGGAAAGTTTTACTTTTTGTCTGCTCTCAAAACAGAACAGAGCCCAGATTTAGCTGTTTGATTTGCCGAAAGGTGGAGATCACAGCCATTACCATATAGATGAGTCACAGAGTCATCCTTTTTCATTTAGCAGACAGTGTGTGTGAGTAAGTGAGTGAGAAAGAGGGAGAGATTGGGAGAGAGAAAGAGAGAGAGAGAGAGGCGCAGAAGGCCATTGCTAGCCTGTCTGTATGTGAGTGACGGCTGTAGCTGAAGGGAAATCAATAAGGCAGGGGTTTGTAATTCTGCCGTACAGAGCACAGTTGTCACCAGAAACACACCCAATCAGTCCAGTGTCATCCCGAAGCTATGCACACTTATTTTCTGATCCAATCTCGGCGTTGCCGATATACAAGATTTAAATGTCGGCTGCATTGCGATTTTCTATTATTTAAATGATAGGACGTCTCGGAGCCAGAGGATGAAATACCACCGAAATATGCTAGAAAGGCAATAAAAGGTAAATTATAGGGTGACATTGGAGCTGCTCGAAAGTGAAAGACCAGCGAAGACTTGGGTAACGTCGAATCGGCATCGACGTGTTCACACATGATCCACGCCGGTAAATTGCCCGGCAGGAGAGCGCACCTTGTCCCCGCGGATCGAACACGTCGCACATAATGGTATTTTTTTGAGAGGCCGCCATCTGGTGCGGCGTGCGGAGACGCTTGTGGAGCCGCGTGCCGGGAAGTCCTCCGGGTTCAGTTTGCAGGCTTGTCTGGTTTTGGCGCCGTCATTGCGGAAATTGGCCCGCGTACACGGCGAGCAGATGTTGCCATTTTCCGGCGAGACCCATAAGAAAGGTACGCCGTGGCAAGAAGGCTTCGCTCCCTCCTAGACCGGCCATAATGAGACTGGGACGTCAGGACGATCATGAGCGGCGGTACTCAGTGGTCATTTTGTCGGGTTCCCTGCTTTTCACAGCGCGTTGTTGCTTTGTACCGCAGGCAAAACGGATGGCCTGTTCCCGGACGACAGCTTCATAGACATGGGTGAGATAGACGTGGGACGTAAGGTCACACAGCAGATACCACCGGGCATCTTCTGGAGGTCTCAAGTGTTCATCGACCACCCCATGTACCTCAAGTTCAACGTGTCCCTTAGTAAAGATGCCTTGGTGGGGATTTATGGAAGAAGAGGCCTTCCTCCTTCACACACACAGGTGGGTTGTTCAAACAAGGCCCTTATTTGCAGTAATCCCTTCTGGTTCTGCGAGTGGATCAGTACGAATCCCCACTCTGAGAATACTAAATTTGTATAAATGTCAAAGATTTTAGTCTTTCTAATGAGCATGTAAATCGATGCTTATTTATTGTACGATCGCTTACTGCTAAAAGGTTACACTTCCAGCATACGAGCACTGCCTCGATGTTTTTTCTTTTTTTCCTTTTTGCAGTGAAGCCTACAATCCGCACACAACGATTGCAAAATCAAACAGACACCTAATTTTGGAATCGAACATCAAGTGTGTCGAACAGACTTTATTGATTCGGACCATAGTTCCTGTGTTATTATATTACTGGAAATTACTCTAAGGCCTAAATTGATTTTTTTTAACAATAAGGGGATAAAGGGAATATATATATATATATATATATATCTATATATATACTATATATATATATATATATATATATACAGTTTACCTTTGTGTGTTTGGGAATCAGTGATGAATAAGAACACTAAGGTAATAATATCTGATTTTTTTTCTTCAGTTTTTTTCTTTTTCCTCACATCAGCAGTGTTTCCTTTTACAGACATCTCTAGAGTATAGAGCAGACAGCAAAACCTCCTCATGAGCACATATCTCACTGAGGCTGTCACGTAAAGAAGTAGTCCATTTTGTGTCAGTCCTTTGTTCACTCCACAGTATTTGTGTGTGTGTGTATTAGTGTATGCTAGCTTGTGTGGCATTCTAATACTTGTGTGCGATCTCCTCATGTCCATGTCTGTCTCCAGTTCGACTTTGTGGAGCTATTGGACGGAAGGCGGCTCCTGGCTCAAGGGGTTCAAAGCCTGGACGGACCGCCGGCCCTGACTCAGTCACGTAGCCTGGTGCCCCTTGGCAGTCATGACACCGGTTTCATCCAATACATGGACTCAGGCATCTGGCACCTGGCAGTGTATAATGATGGCAAGGAGACGGAGCAGGTGTCTTTCCTCACCACGGCTATAGGTGAGTAACACGAGAATGTTTATGGAGGATTGGCTGGCGTATGTAGAGGCTAGTCGGAATGTAGAAATCCTCCTTGTTTGGTGTATCAATGCCAGCAGTCATATCACCCTGTATCTGAAGACTGGTTGTCCACTGAAGCTAATGTTAGTACCTGGATGAGAGACCACCTTGGAATGCTAGGTTGCTGCTGGTAGAGGTGTTAAAGTGTGGCCATTAGGGGGTGCTTTTTTGTGTTCTGTGTGGGTCCTAACACCCCAGTATATTGAAGGGGGACACTATCCTCTAAAAAAAAGCACCGTCTTTCAGATGAGACCTTAAACTGAGGTCCATTAAATATCCAAGGATGTCATTGGAAAAAGAGTAGAGGCGTGTCCTCGGCATCCTGGCCAAATTCGCCCATTGGCTTCTGTCTATCACGGCCTCATAACCATCCCCATATCTACTGCTTGGCTTAATCGTTCTGTCTCCTCTCCACCAGTAAGCTGGTGTGTGGTGGGCGTTCTGGTGCACTATGGCTGCCGTCGCATCATCCAGGCGGATGCTGCATATCGTTGGTGGTTGAGGAGAGCCCTCTCTCATAATGTAAAGAGCTTTTAGTGCTTAAAAGCACTATATAAATGTAATGAATTATTATAATTATTATTATCAAGTAAATGCATTCAGAGTCGAGTAAACCTAGATGAATATGTTGAAAGCTAAATTCATCCAACTTAAATCAGGCCTTTTTTTTTCTCTGAACTTAAAATACAAGTTGTGTAGTGATTTCCTGTCATTTCTGGGGATTTGATTGTGCATTTATCCAAAGTATTGCATTTCCTACTGTATTATATAATTACATAATATCATGTGTTGTTTATGCAGTTCAGAGGAACCAGCCTCAAAAGGGAGTCCATCATCATCTTGGTGACCCCGAATGTCCGTTAATTACAGCTAAACGATGTTGAGGTGATCAAATGTTATGTAAACTGTAGCCTTGGGTCAGCGGCGTATGGCGAGTCCCAATCCATCCTCGAAGCTCCCGAGTGGCCCTGTCATTTCTCAGATCCCCAGGCTGTAGTCGAGGAGCAGAGTGGCCTCCAATTATTGGACTAACTCTCAGTTTCGCTACTGAGAAGCCAGTTGCTGTGACCACGCTAAAACACCGATCGCAGTTTAATATCTGCGAAATCATCGTAGTCGAAATCATGCGGCCCTGGAACCGAGCGGTACCGACTGAGTAGTTCATCTTGTACGAGCGCCACTGATGACAAGAGACAGTTGAAGCTTTTAAAACATGATGCGCTCACACATTCCGTTGATTCGCTCATTATCTCACTCATTCACTTGACGGTCACGATCGCCCATCGCACCACTACTCCCATTACTCCATACGCGGAAAACACCTTCCCATTCATTGTCCTGAAATATTCAAACCCCCCCCCATTGATAAAGCATCTAGAGACATTTTTTTATACGAGCAGCCCACTACTTATTAAACCGACCTGCCACTCTTCAGCTCTGATCAGCGTGATCTCAAGCAGACTGAGCCTCTACACAGCAATCAAGGTGGATAACAAAGACAGCTCCACATCACCCTGCTTCTCCTTCATACGATGGTTCCTGAGGCTTCCATTAGCGTTCGAGTGTCTCCACCAAGGCTGTTTTTTGAGGTTTTTTTGAACCCATTTGGATACAATGCTGCCCAGATTTAAAGCATCTGATTGCTCGCCCAAGTGAAGCCATTATCGCTCGTTATAACTTGTCGTTTGCATTCACGTCTTGCTGCCGAACAGAATAAAGCGCTCTTTTTAATGCTCTTTTTGGTGTTTCGTACATGGCAACCGTGACCGTACGGCCCAGCTGCCGACATCTGGCCTTCTCCGGTGTAGGCTGTTTGTTCGTTTTGTCCTCTCTCTTGTGTTCGCTAAAAGCGTCTTTGATTGGCGTGAGCAGAGATGTATGGTGGGGGTGCGCGCGAGGTGTCCGCTTTCACAAAGGTGGCAGCTGGGAGCTGTTCTCACATGCTCTTTAATTAAAAGCTCCTGGGCCACGGTCCATCTGCGACAGGCGAGGGGTGGTGCGGTGGGGCGATCGGAGGGAGGGACACAGCAGATCGATGGAAGACGCTTGTCCTCAGTCGAAAAGGCACAGCAGTCGCGACCCCACCCGGAGACAGGCATCAGCACGGTCTGGCACTGGGCGTAGATACTTGATACAGCGAGGAGGGTTGATACAGCGATGATGGTGGAGAGGGGAGGAGGGCTGTCAGAGTGAAACGCTTTCTGCTCCCAGGGGGGAAGATGTCTAAAGCGAGGGCGTCTGATAAACCACCTGTGGTCTAGGGCACAATCTCAAAGGACTGTAACGAATATATACAGCAAGGGATATTGGATAGAATTTGATTTGAAGTCAAAGTTGATCATCCTTTTTTTTTTGATAGAGAGAGAGAGAGAGAGAGAGAGAGAGTGTGTAGGAGAGTAGAGCATTGATGAAGTGGGTCATCTGATGACGTCCTTCAGAAAGAAGCTTGCTGTTCTATTTTTCAAGTAGAAAAGACCTTAGATGATCCTCAAGCATTTTCGGATTAGAAGGTCTTCCACATTTAGGAGATGATCATAATGGAGTAATGAAGGATTTAGAAGTCCTAACCTAAATATGCTCATAAATATGAAGAGGACGACGTTCTATATTTATAATTAGGCTTATGTGTGTGTGAGCATTTCATCATCAGATATTTATTACGAATGAAAATTGCTCGTACCGTTTTTGTGCACTGGTGCTGCGTGTACCTTCAGTGATTCTCACATCAGAATCAAAATAAATGATTGTCAGTGCTGGAACAGCTCGCATTCTGTATTCATAAATAGTTATTTCTACTTTCATCTACAGCGTTTTATCAAAATAACCGAAGGAGCCCATTTCCCTCTTTTTGCTCTTTCATCCTCGTTGCTCTTCATTCATTACGAGGCTGAGATGCTCGATGCTTTCCACTTTTCACCAGAACACGCTCTCATTTGTCTGCCCTTGGACTGTGTTTCTCGAACACATCTTTAGCCTGGAGAAATAAAGCGTTCGTTTTCCCCAAACAGTCTGTCCAAATCCATGCCCATCCATTGTTAATGGCTTGAACATCCCGTGTTAAGGCCAGACATGTAATATGTTGCTCATTTTATTTGATGGATTGCAACATTTAAGTCACAGGCTCAGCGTGAGACACTGACGATAAGCATTCGCAGTGTACCGTACATCTGCCACGCTCATAAAGACGGAGAGGATGATGTTCGATATAATTAGACTTTTGGTGTTTGAGAATTTCATCATCAGATGTTTATTTAAAAAATAAAAAATAAAATCTTGCATATTTCACAGTGCGGATAATAAGCATCAGAAAAAGGGTTTTACAAATATAGAAAAAAAAGCCCTATAAAGAAAATGAGATACACTCAAATGGTTTTCACAATGTCATTAATAAAGATCGTGATTGATCATTCGCAGTGTTTATCACCGCTTCCTAGGAACGCCAACAAGTGAGAGTGTGTGAAGCCACTCAGAAAAAGTGTGCTTAATTATTATGAATAAAACACTGAGTCTGTGTCTATCTCAGGCGTCTATGGGCATTAAGGCAGGATACACCCTGGATGGAATTCTAACCCATCGCAGGGCACACACACACTCACACAAACACACACACACTCATACTAAGGACAATTTTCCAAGGTGCCAATCAACCTACCGTGCATGTTTTTGGACCGGGGGGGGGGGGGGGGGGGGGGGGGGGGGGGTGGGGGGGGGGGGGGGGGGGGGGGGGGGGGGGGGTGGGGGGGGGGGGGGGGGGGGGGGGGGGGGGGGGGGGGGGGGGGGGGGGGGGGGGGGGGGGGGGGGGGGGGGGGGGGGGGGGGGGGGGGGGGTGGGGGGGGGGGGGGGAAGGGGGGGGGGGGGGGGGGGGGGGGGGGGGGGGGGGGGGAGGGGGGGGGGGGGGGGGGGGGGGGGGGGGGGGGGGGGGGGGGGGGGGGGGAGGGGGTGGGGGGGGGGGGGGGGGGGGGGGACCGAGAAAAAACCCCTGCTGAGGGGCACAGGAGAGAACATGCAAACATCACACACACACATGGCCGAGACGTGAATCGAACCCCGGACCCTGGAGGTGCGAGGCGAACGTGCTAACCACTAAACCACCGTGCCTCCACTGCATTCTTTCAGATCTTAAAACTTTTATGGAGATGAGCTATTGTGTGTGTGTGTGTGTGTGTGTGTGTGTGTTGTGTGTGTGTGTGTGTGTGTGTGTTTGGGGATGCCGAGAATGTAATACACGGCCGCTTGAAATTCCCCCCGATGCAACTTGGTGATACTGAATTGGCAACCAAAGCTTACCCCCAACACCTCTTTACTGAATACAGCCAGGGTCGAGACTCGCCCGAGGAGCCAAATGTGCATAATTGTATTTCTTGGATTCACTTCAAATGGCAAATCTGTGAAGCATTACACCTCTGTCTGCATTATTACACACCCGCAAACACGAAACTCCCCGGTGCCGCGGGTCTCTGAAAGCCGCCACGGCCTTCTAGTGTGAACTCGGCGATGGAGACCATCAAACACTTCAGTAAAGTTTTGATGGGATGCACAGGGGGGTAAAAAGGCAACCTTATCACCTCTCCTCTTTGCATCACTCCACTGAAAATTATGGCTGATGAATGTATAAACGCACCACCTTTAACTCACTGCGGAGCTGCCTGCCTCTTTCTCTTTCCACCAGTCACAGCTTTTTATCTACTCCTATTGCATCCTTCATGGTGATTGACTCTCCTGAGGATGGACACAGGACCGTATGGCGGTTCCTTTGTTCGGCAAAAAAAAAAAAAAATAAAAAAAAAAATTCATTCAGGTCGATTATGGCCTAAGGAGTGGCAGCAGCCCCGGGGGCCTGGAAAAAGGACATATTATTCCTTGCCGTTCTTGCGTTTAAGTCACTGCCTCGTGTGATTGCGAATTCAACCTGCAATCGTTTTGTACTCTGTTCTGTAAAACACAAAGAAACTTTGGAGAACGTATAGAACCACCAAATCACAGGAGATGAGTAGTGTTGGTGAGAATTTCTGCATGAAGAGCTTTGAGCGTGCGTGTTTACCTCAAAACAATTGCCATTGTTTATGGTAAACTCAAATTTCAGTCTTTTTTCCGGTAGCCTGTCACTCAGCCGCCAGACCTTACAAATGAGCCACTTGTTTTAGACAAATGGGTTGATCTATGATAATTATAATAAAAATAGATATAGGTGAAAATTAACACGTTACACTTTTTATAATGCCGACCTTTTTATTATGCTTGCTTTGGGCTTTAATTTTTTATAATAAATGCCAAAAAATGGATTATCTTACTAAAATGGAGTTAGTTGATATAATCACAACAAACACAGTCAAATACTATAGTTTTGTGTATTAAATAAAAAAAAAAACGTTTGATTCAATTCGACTTCTCCTCCAAAATGAATTCAAGGTGTTGCAAACTTTGTTTGCTTTATATCAAAATCCTGGGTATTGGAATAGTGTATTGGTATTGGAATTTGGCTGTAGCCATTGAAATGACAGAAATATACCACACTATACAATTAGCTTATAGACAAGACTACGAAAGAATAAATAAGACCGCGATATACAGAGTAAATGGGAGATCAATAATGTGCCTAATGTGTGAGAGTGCATGATCTTTCAAATAGCATCAAATCAGGACAATTGTGTGTACAGTAACAATAGTGGCGATGGCGGATCAGTTTTAGTTTGTGGATAAACTGGCCGTTGCAAACGAAAATGCAGACCAAAATGTGTTTAGATGAAGCTTATTGATGGATGATGTGCGAAACCCTGACAGACACTTTTGTGTGTGATTTGGTTTTTAGACTCGATAGATGACTGTCCTAGTAACTGTTTTGGTAATGGAGACTGCATTTCTGGAACCTGCCACTGTTTCTTGGGCTTCAGAGGACCAGACTGCAGCAGGGGTAAGATCTCTCTCTCTCTCTCTCTCTCTCTCCCTCTCTCTTTCTTTCGGTCCTGTAAGGGTTTATACCCTTTATAGACAACAGTATTAAGGCACCTAATTGTTCCATCCAAATCTGGATTTTCTATCCATATGTGGCGATGCAAAATTATAAAGAATGTGTGTTTTAATGCAGTAGCATAAGATTGTGGAAGAGACCCAAATCTGTATGACAGTGTCTCTGAGCACAAACCCGAGCTCCAGGGAATATGGTT
Organism: Kryptopterus vitreolus; assembly: GCA_030449085.1. NCBI lineage: Eukaryota > Metazoa > Chordata > Actinopteri > Siluriformes > Siluridae > Kryptopterus > Kryptopterus vitreolus. The sequence continues at coordinate 8,937,967 of JACRUU010000026.1, read as the reverse complement.
TTATAAGCCATTCAGTATATTTAGTGGCCTGCAGTAGAGCTCACTCTCATAATCTTGTCAGCAATCAATTTAGTAATTGAAAAGCATTCGTCATTGTTGTCCTCGCAGCTTCCTGTCCAGTTCTTTGCAGCGGAAACGGTCAGTATCTGAAAGGACGCTGCATGTGCCACAGCGGATGGAAAGGACCCGAGTGCGACGTTCCCACCAATCAGTGCATCGACGTGACCTGCAGCGGACACGGGACGTGCATAGTCGGGACCTGCATCTGTAATCCGGGCTACAAAGGAGAGAACTGTGAGGAAGGTAAGAGCATCCTGACAATCAGTGCGATCTGCTTTTGTCTTTCCTGGTCAATATTTTGTCTTTTTCCCCCCCGTGGCTAAGCCCAATCTCTGTGCTGCGCTCCGGCAAAAACATTGTAAGAAGATTAGATTCAGCTTAGGACCATATTGAAAAGGGATTTCGGTTAGTGAATCGCTGTCGAAGCTATCATTTAGTTTCATGTCATTCACTTGTTCGCTTTCAGGAGAATTCACCTCCCTCCCCTCCCTCCCTCCCTCCTCACAGCACCCAGCATGAGGCATACCTGATTGCAGAAGCACGCTGAGCAACACACTGTGGTTACGCAAAGTGTTTCTTTCTCTATCCGCCAGTCAAACGCAACGTTTGTCCGGTGCCAAGCATACGGCTATAATTTAGAAAAAGCCTCTGTCCGCCGGTATTCTTATTGTGCTCTTTTTCTTTTTTTCAGCCCGCACCCTGTTCCTGAATATTTTAGACCCCGCGGTTTTTTTTGGACTCAGGCCCAGTAGTGATCTTTTCCTGATAAGCTGGTGAAGCTTCTCTGGCCTCATTTCTCTTTCATGTATTATGGATGTTTTGGAGAGCTTCATGACATTCCATTAAGCAGCAAAACAATCCCTTTTCTTCTCTGAAATCCAATAAGTTTTGCACAGAGGCAAATTGTGACTTTAATCTTTTAATGGTATCCCAGTGGCCTGGCAGAGAGGCCCAGAGCAAGGCGCTGAGAGATAAGATTGAGCTCGCCCATTGTGTTTGGCACCTTTTGACGGCTCTCATTTCAAGCTGAAAAATAGAGCGGTTGATTTTGATAAATGTGGGGTTTGACACCTCTGATCCCCACCGCACATTCTATTTCGGGTTGCGCAGTCGGCAGGCAAATGGAGAGAATGGGGCTGCTGGCCCTTTAAGGGTCCTACCTTTCTTCCCTGCGACCTTCAGGCAGCGATGATTAATTGCCAGGAGAGTAGCTCCTGTCAGTTAGCCTATGATCTCAGTCTCGCGCCCAAGCCATCTGCTAAGAGGCCATAGCTCCCGGTTGTCTACGAAGGCGTTCCTCGTCCTTTCATGTCGTGAAAGAGCGAAGCCGCCATGCCTCAGGCCCTCTCCTCCAGCCCCCTATGGGCTCCCCTACATTGTACATTCTCCATCTGTGAGATCCCGTTTCTTGTTGTTGTTATTATTTTCTAATTGAGTTTTTTTTTTCTTCTCACGGATCTTGTCCCCTCGTTAACCGGGGCCACGTTTGCCAGCTTTCTCGAGGTCTCATGTATTCATTAAACAATCATTAGCCATCATTAGCATGCAACTGAACAGACTTTCAGATTTTCTTTTTTTCTTTTTTTTCTTTTTTTTGCCAGAGGTTGAGGGATGGAAGGATCAAGAATCATGAGTCAGGCAAGGGAATACAGCTGAATAAAAATCAACAATTCTGTGAGGATGGGAATGTGTTATTCTTTTTTTTATTCTTTTTTTTTTTTTTGCCCTCCAGGCTTGAGCCATGCAACAGACACCTTGTTTGCATTCAGTCCTGCTTTTTGGTTTTCTGGGTTCAGCGACTAGCAAGAGGGGGAGCATGTCCAGTGCCGCTTTTCAATTTATCCCAGCGTGCATTGGCTCCAGCCACCCTACTTGGCAATGGGAGGAAATCTCATTACTGAGAAGAAGAAAGAAAGAGAGAGAGAGAGAGAGATATCTACTCCACCTGGTGGTATGAGAAATGACTATGGAGGTGGCCAGATGTAAGAAATATTTTCCCGGAAATACAGAGAGGTCTTTTTATGTAAGAGATTCCCAGATGAAAGGCTTTGGAAAACCTACCATGCGCATTATTCCACCAGCATAGAAAATGTAATTTTCAGAATTGAAATTGTATTTGTCAAAGACAAACAGTAACTCTAGCTTTCTGTTTTTCTCAGTTGAGCTTTCTCCCCATGCCTGCGTGTTCCTGTTCCACACTGAGATGTCTGTTTATTTGAGCTTGGGCGGCTTTTTTTGACTCGTCGTTTATTATTCTTCACAGTGGACTGTCTGGACCCCACATGCTCAGGCCGTGGCGTGTGTGTGCGCGGCGAGTGCCACTGCTTTGTGGGTTGGGGAGGTTCTGGCTGTGAGAGTCCACGAGCGTCCTGCATGGACCAGTGCTCAGGGCACGGAGCCTTCCTGGCAGACACAGGGACTTGCAACTGTGACCCCAACTGGACCGGGCACGACTGCTCGACAGGTCAGTGCTGTTACATACGGGCAGGGGGAAAAAAAACTTCTTCATTCATCTAAAACAGTGGAAGGCAATGCTAATCATTCCTGGGAGCAGAATGTTAATGGAGTTCTAAAGTAAGAAATTGCATCCATACATGTTTTGCATCCATACATATTTTATCCGATTTTCTCTCGGGTCACGGGGAGCCTGTGCCTATCTAAGGCGTCTATGGGCATTAAGGCAGGATACACCCTGTATGGGATGCCAACTCATCGCAGGACACACACACACACACACACTCACATTCATACACTAGGGACAATTTTCCATGGTGCCAATCAACCTACCATGCATGTTTTCGGAGCGGGGGAAACCGGAGAACCCGGAGAAAAAACCCCTGAGGCACGGGGAGAACATGCAAACTCCACACACACATGGCAGAGGTGGAATCGAACCCCCCGACCCTTGAGGTGTGAGGCGAACATTCTAAACACTAAGCAACCGTGCCCCCTCCTTTTTAAATCTGTTTTTCAAATTTTGTTGCTACGCGTTTACATCACCTCTTTTTTTTACCCTAGAAGGAAATAGAAAGTGAACCAGAAAGCAAGATCGCTTTGTACTTTTGGCCATGTTAACAACAGCTACATCCAGTATCGGAGCCAACTTTATATCCCGGACCGTCTCGATTTTGTTTTCATATAACGATAACCAAAAGCGATCGAATGTCATTCTATGAAACAAACAGGAAACCTAACGGGGGAAAAAAAAAACCCTGATTCAATCTCACTCATGTTATTCATTCAGAGCCAAATGTGAGATTTACTACAGAAAAGAAATGATCAAAAATATTTTTAGAATGCAATTTTTTTTGTGTGAAAATAGTACTGACATCATTTGGAATTGGATGTTTTAGTAGTACTAGATTTATAGCCAAATTGGCCATTTACGAATAAAAGCCACTTTTTTTTCCCATATGATTCAGAACTTCGGATCTGAAAAACATTTCCCGTGACCCTATTGAATATTTAGCTGTTTTTCATATCAGATTCTACAGACACTCTTATAAAGGGCACAAATAAAAAGCCTCGTTTCTTTGTGTCAGTGAGTGTAAGAGTGTAAACAGTCAGTGATGAATAGCTCGTGTGTTGCTTCTAAGAGATCAGTGTTGCCCTTTGAGGTGTGCCTGACTATTATTCGCTCGAACCCGGCATTTCATTCGCCGCCCGCGATTAAGTGCGCATTAACTGTACATTAAGGTATTGTAGTACAACTTGCCCTAGTGAAGCGAAAACTCAGCGGGCCGTCCCTAATCTTACCCGGGTTACCTGTTGCCATGGGAGCAGTCCTCCCTTTCCTAAGGGTGTTGAAGTATAATTACACTCTAAAGGTAATTTGTCTCGCAGTTCACAATTGGTGTTATTCCTAGAAATCTCAAAAGCTTCTCCTAGGTCTGTGAGTTTTGAGATATGAGTAAGCAACTGTGCTCTAAGCAACGGCTTTGAGCACAGGCTCTCGTATTCTCAGAGAATGAGAGAGAGAGAGACATAATGATTTGTTTTTACGAGTCCGGTTTTTAATGCAACCTTTTGTTATTGAAGTGGATTTTGATTATTGATGTTGTTTTTACCTTCGCTTAACATTTCCACCCTGCGCTTTACTGTGGCAGCGGCAACATGCCAATTTCTCTTACAGGCCCGTAAATGATCCAATTGTCTTCTTAAAAATGGATCGCAGACTTTTTCTGCCATTCCGAGCCACTCCCCCCCCCTCCATATTGTTGTCTTTAAAGTGGTAAAGCATCTGTCAGTAGCAGGGGAGGCTACAGTAGACATTGATATGATATATATTTGGCTTGCTGCCTCATCCATGTGGTGAAGATGCTTGAACAGAGGTGGGTTCTGTCCTCCTGAGACTGCATCGCTTTAGATGCTATAGTAGGAGCTCCTCGCTGCAAGCAATACTCACCGGCAGCAAGAGAGTGCAAACTGACTCAACTCTTCCAGAGATTTTGCCCGTCTGCCGACTTTAACCGCCTAGTGCTGACACTTTGGGTTGTTTATGTTTTATTTCTGTATTGTGCCCCGAAAATGATTTCATGACATATATGAAATCTCAGCTGTTTGGGCATTAAAGGCGTATTTCATCTTTCTTTTTTAGTTGTTTATTTATTTCTCTTTAGAAATCCAATTTATTTTGGACTTTGGCTTTTGGTAAAACGCTCCTCCGCTGGGCTTAAAGAGATGATACAAGTTTAAAATCATTCTTCTTTTCCGAAGTGTCGAAACACAACGATCTGTGACTGTGAATTTCCCCCGCTAATGCCAAGCTGACAGTCTGACCTATTAGGTAATCCAGGGGATTTGCTGGAAAATAGGCATTTTAAAGGCTGGCTTCTCAAGCAGAAGGGCTGGTGCCCGTAAATTATGATTAGCTTGCAGTTTCTGGCTCCTGGCCCTGCTTGCTTTCAGAGCCGGTGAAGCGCTCCGGAATTAAAAGGAGGAGTGTCTGCTGGTGGAGAATGTCTACCTCAGGCCAGAGAACTCGGGCACAAATCCAAGTCATTGTATGAAGCCAAAGTGCTTTTTTTTTACCTGTGTTAGCAGCGAGCAGAAACATTTAATTATCTAAATGTTATGAAATTGCAGATGGATGAAAATACATAGAAAAACATCGAAAAACATGTTAATCTAAACAAACAGGCAGATATGATGAACCAGAGCGCAGCTAAAGGACCGGCGATGCGCAAACAGACTAATCCTAGGCAAATCCAAAGTGCAAAGTATTAAAAAAAAAAACCATCAAAACCAGAACCAGTGTGATAAGAGAGTAACAAGTCTGTGGAAAAGTCACGGGCAATACATCTAAAGCCAGACTTTTTATTAGGGTGGTTTATATGCATCGTGCTCTCACTGATTTGCATGTGCATGACTCTGAAGTCAGGCGATCTGGGACATGGACAGGTAGAGAGTGTCTTGCCATTAAATTCAGCCTATTATTTTGGATTGTGGTCATTTTTGTGAATTGATATCATGTTCTTGATAAGGGTTATAACTATCTATTCGAGAATATGATTAGATAGACCAAAATACTTTAGAAAAATATATATTAGACGTGCTATAAAACTAAGCATTATCTGATTTTCAAGCACTGATTTATTTAATTATATGTATTTGAGCCCCCACCCCCCCCCCCATTGAGCCCCCCCCCCCCCCCCCCCCCCCCCCCCCCCCCAAAAAAAAAAAGGAAAAGAAAAAAACTATATATATATATATATATATATATATATATATATATATATGTATGTATATATATATATATATGTATATATATGTATACTATATATATAAATGTGTGTGCATGTTTATGTAAGTAATCAGGCAGTAAATTCCAACCATATGGAAAGGAAGATCAAAACAACCCATACTTTTTATGATTTTTTTTTAATGCTGTACTTCAGAATTTCATTACATTTTCTCCTCTCAAAACTCCACATTTGAAATCCAAAATGTTATGACGATGCCGAATACCAGAGACACGTTTCATTTCTGATAATGGCATTATTGGTGTTTAATGGCATTAGAAATCCATCCCGAGATAATAAACGACTTGTGCAGGAGCAGGACGGAAAAAGAGTCCGTAAGAGGAAAAGAAAAGAGTAGTACAAGATGTTTTTTTTTTACAGGAAGGGACATTAGTAAGTCTTTTATGTGAATGTACTATGCATATCTGGTTGTTAGGAAGGAAGCAGGAAGGTGTCTCCTAGACAACTCGGAGCAGCTTTGAAGAAACGCTGTTACAACACCTCTAATTGAAATGTAACACGTGAAATTAAGGCCATTTGCATAATCAAACAAAGACTCGATTCTTTAAATAGTTTTTTTTCCCCCACCATGAAGCTTTTTTACGTGTTGTGATGAAGTATTATGTTCTGTGGCTTGCCTCACGTGCCTCACAAACGTCTTAAACAATGTTTAAAATGTGCCACTGCGAGGACATAACTGCCTCATTAATCAATGGCTTTTATCTTGTATCCGGTACCCTGTGGCAAATGGTGAACGATGTAGGCTAATCAGAAAGAAATGTGCGGTTATTACTATTCCCTGTGTGCATCAACACTTATGCGTTGCAAAAAAAAAAGGCTTTTTTTTTGTTTTTTTATTACTCCCAATCCAATTCACAGTATGACCCCATTTTTATTTTCAATTGCCCAACCATTTTTCCGCCTTTGCTTCAGCTGACTGTGATAAACAATCTCGACTCTCAGAGTTTGGTAGAAATCTTCTGTCGCTTTAACCCACCTGGCTGCCTCTGTGTCCCCCGAGCTCCAGACGGTAGAAGAGGGCATTTGATTTGTAAACACTCAGATGGCAGATTTTTTAAAATGCAGGTTCTGTTAGAGCGTGTTGAACATTCCCCATCTGGCCCTGCTCTCCTCCACTGACTCGCTGACTTGCCTGCACTGCAGGGGTTTTTTGGTTTTTTTTGTTTTTTTTTGTATATTCACTATTGCGATGTACTCTCTCGTGTCACCTAAGAAGCAAGAGTCAGCCTCCTAACCTTTATATCATGGCAAAGCGGGATTTAACGAAGGCCGACGCATTTGACTTTCCCTAGTCAAAATTGGATTTTCTGTTTGATATAAATGGACTCATTTACAACAACAACAATAACAACAACAACAGAATCCGGGTCAGTGGAAAAAATCGGACAAGTTCCCGCCTTCCGTCTTCCTTTTCTTCCTTTTGAGACAGACTTATTAGATTTGTTTTGTCCAAAGGGGATCTTCTGCTCTCATATGAGGCGCAGGAATTCCTTTTCAAGAGCCATCAAACAAGCTAGTGGAGCATGGCCATCTGATCTCTAACAATAACTCCTGGATTTGTCTTCTATTACTCCCCCCCACCTCTCTCTGTGTCTTTCCTGTCCCCTACTCTTTCTCACTCCCTCCTCTATTCACTCCAACAGAGCTTTGTGCGTCGGACTGTGGCGGCCACGGCATCTGCGTAGCGGGCGCCTGCCGCTGCGAGGACGGTTGGATGGGTGCCGTGTGCGATCAGAGGGCATGCCACCCTCGCTGCAGTGAGCATGGCACCTGCAAGGACGGCAAGTGTGAATGCAGCCCCGGATGGAACGGAGAGCACTGCACTATTGGTAGGGTGAACTGGGTGGGGTTGTGCTTGTGTGGATGTGTGTGGATGAGAGACAAAAAGAGAGAGAGAGAGAGAGAGAGAGAGGGTGGGGACGTGAATGGGGTTGGGGGGGGTTCTCTAGAAGGGGAAAAGCATGCGTAATTGAATTTGTGTAACTCGGCATAGCATGAAGAGGTTTGCTCAAGGATCTGAAGCTTGACTTCATGCATTTTAATGTGAAAATATGCTAAGGTGTCTTTTCATTTCCGCTCATCCTTTACCTCATCCCCCCTTTTTTTTATATCCTCCTACATTGCCGTCGCATTTTTTGATTTGGTGATGTGAAAATACAAACATTTGCATCGTCTCCAGCAGCACAGTCACTGGAAAGACACTCTGCTTAGTGGGGCGCTTGATCGTGAAGAGAAAAAAAAAGAAAGAAAAGAAAATCAAACAGAACACCCTTTATTTACTCCGAAAACTAAGGAATTTTAATAACTCAGGAGTTTTAATTCTAACCTTCTATAAACTCTATTTAAAATTCGATTGAATCTATCAGAACAGGACTCTTACTTTGACTCTTAAAAACGTATTATTGTACAGATGATTTCTGAGGAAAACTTGACATCAGGAGACAAATTCTAGCCTGTACATCTGGCTTCCTTTAACCCATAATGCTACCAGAAGCCTTCTATCCTATCTGTCTTGAAGCTAGGGCTAGTTTCTGCCAAACTCTGCTAAGCTAATTGCTAAAAGCTAACACTAGCAGTCAGTTTGCATGACACCATTCTCATTGTCTTCACCGTCTTCCTGTTATATATCAGTGATGTTTGTTGTAAATGTCCTTTTTTTCTTTCTTTCTTTCCTTCCCTTTTTTTTAAAGCAAAATCCCACAGGGCTTAGCAATGCTCCCAAAGTGTCAAGTTCATGACAGGAAGAAAATGCAGGATAAGGTCAAACTCTATTGTGTGCATTACATTGGTCCTTAGGCACTAATAGCATGATCTTCCTTTACAGTCTGAAAAAAAAACACTTTAACCAAGTAAAATATTTACCCACTGTTCTTATATGACCCTATTGAACGGGAATGTCTGATCGGTAAATACAAAAAAAATGAATGTTCATAAATTCAATTGACCATTCATGCAAAATGTACAGATTTAATTTGAACTAACACAGTGCTGTTGATCATTACGTGGTTTAAACAAAATGACTTGAGTAAGTAATGTTTTAAACACATTTTTAAAAAGTATTATTGCATATGTGAAGCGTATGTGAGGGAGTTCAGCAGTACGGATGATTACACAAAATGTAAAATTGGCACATGAAACATTTTGGAAACGTTCCAGTTTTTGAATGTAATGCGTCCTTAATGCTTTTAACTTATATTAGATAATGCACTGCTGATAAACCCATTGCACAGACTATAAAAGCAACAGATGGCAGTTTCCTCCATGCCAAATGAAGATCAATGGCCCTTAGGTAAAAAAACAAAACAAAAAAAGGCACAATATTTATTTGTATATATTAGTAATAATAGTAAATGTTAGTGTTTTTCTCTAATGGCCCTGTCTGGGATGCGCTCACTTTGTGTTTGCGGATTCTCATTGTCGCGTTTGACCTTAAAGATCCTGAATGGGCCAGTGGACTTAGCCGTTCTGGGAGACTGCCTTTCCCAGTGTGTCTGTCGAAACAGCATTGTTCCTCGTCCGCTGTCTCATCTGTTTACTCTCTCTCTCTCTCTCTCTCTCTCTCTCTCTCTCTCTCTTTCCCTCTACCTCTTTTCTTATTCTGAGAAGTGTCCCTGCCACCTCTGCTCACTAGAAATGGGTGACACAGTTCTTTGCTGCTGTCATTGCGCTTTCCAGACCCTGATTTTTGTCTGTTTGTCAGTCAGTGGCCCCAGAAAAGAAATGGGCCATAAACAGAACTCGTCAATTCACGCAGCAGGGGAGGGAGGGGAGAGGAAATCAAAATAAGCAAAGCCCGTGTTTTGACTATATATAGTTTCAACCATTGTGACATTCTACAAGGCAAAAATGGCACCTGACAATGCAGGGAGAGCTACGGAATTTGCTTTGAGTGCAAGCATTCAATGTTTAATGTCGTCTCAATAAAATATTAATATGCCTACAGCTCACCATATATATATATATATATATATATATATATATATATATAGATATATATATATATATATATATATATATATATATATATATATGGTGAGCTGTATCATGCGCCAAACACAGAGTCACATATATAAGGAGGTTAAGTATAATAGAAATGCTTGTGGGGTGACATTCAGGGTTATATGTAGATAATGTTTTGTGTCAGAATCAGCCTGTTGCATGAAAACAATGTTTTTCTTTCCACCCATATTTAATGTCATACGTAACATAGGATTTTCTACACTCTAGGTCTAAACACATTCGTTTAACATCCTGCCCTTTTCTTTTATGCAAATTTTTTTTATATACACATACACAATTATTTGCAAACCGTCAAGATAGCATTTTTTTTTAGTGATGCTTCCTTGACATAATAATGCTTATTCATGCCAGAGCAGGGTGGACAGGAACCGCTTCTTAAGAGCTTAATCTCCATCTCTTTCTCTCCCTCGCTGTTCTCCTGATGTTTTGCCTCAGCCTGTGCTGTACGTGTGTGTGTGTGTGTGTGTGTGTGTGTGTGTGTCCGTGTGTATGTGCAGCTCTTAATGCATGCTGTCGGTTCCTGTCACTAAAGGCACGCACACCTGCTCTTGCTGTCCGTGTCTCATTCTGGAAGCAGCACTGTTCAGATCCTCCCCTTACATGTCCTTGTCTTTTATCTCCCAAGCTCACTATCTGGATAAGGTAGTGAAAGGTATGGCATTCCTACTTTCCTTCCTTCCTTTCTTCCTTCCTTCATTTCTCCCCGTCTTTCCCTCCATCACATCCCAATATCCCCTTTTTTCTGACCACCCAGCAGATGCACAATTCATTTCAGCATTCACACAAACCCCCTTCCCCTTCTTCTCGCCCCCTCCTGCTCTCTCCGCGTGCTCACTCCTTTCTTTCTCGTCCCTTTCTCGTTGAATGTCACTCCACCTCGTCAGTCTTCCTGTGCACCTTATAGACGCCATCCCAGATAGCATTTCAGATATCTTGCTAACCATGATTTACAGTTGTAATTAAAAAAAAAAAAAAAAGTACTCTCATTGATGGTGGATAAATTTCCATCAGCATGGAACGTGAATTGTAATACCATCTTTATCTTTATAGTCAGTGGTTCTCGGCTCGTTTTACAGCAGGAACATTCATTCTTTATTATTAAGTCACGGCTTTGATGGCGTTTAACGTTCTAACATTTCAGATTTATTCGAACAAAATAAATCACGCATTAATAGCACATGAAGTGATCAGACAAATGAAACTTTAACAGATCAGCTCCAAGACGAGAACACAAACCACGGTCCCCGGTTCAAGTCTTGTGTTTGTGTAGCTTTCCCAATTAAAACATTTCAGCTGAATTGGAGTCCTCTCCTCACACCGCGATTTCCTGAGAGGTATCGGAAGCACAGTGACCCTGACCAGGATTAAATGTTCACTGAATACGAATCCATAAAAGAAATATAGCTGCAAGCAGTGATTATAGGGACGCAAGCGCCATGCCATTCACAAGGTATTACAGATATTGGGTCCAATTAAAAAGAGGAAATCCCAAACAGTCCAGTGTTTGAAAAGCGATCTGTCGCATATTACATAGTGTACAGTAGGTATGCGAAGTGTTTGTGACATCACGTCTATATCAGGAATATATTCTTACATTTTAGAACCCTACTTAGCTTTTTGGAATACATGTCTTTTTTTGTGTCACTTTTGGTTGGAAAAATGTTAAAGCCCATGATATTGGATTTGGTTATGTGATGAAATGAAACAGAAAGAAAAGGTCACATTTTCAGTATGGTGTAGAGTAAAAAAGGAAAATGTTGGCCATTGCAGAAGGGATTGATACCAATTATTCTCCAACTTGAATGGTAAGAGTAAGCATGTGCTACAGAATTTATGTTAAATTTGGTGAGTAGTCACTATTATAGAGAGAATTACAGATAAAAAAAAAAATGACTACAAAAACATAAAAAAAAAAAGGCCGGGGCTCGGTACTGCTTGTTAAGCTTAATTATTCTGGAGTTTGTGAATGTATCCGGTCACACTGATCCGTTTTGAACTAATGGGAAGCCTTGATTTCATACTTCTATAAAAAATATTATTTGCAACAATTTGGCCTTACATAGCACATTGTGGACCCGTCTTTAATATATATTAAATATGTGTAATATATTTCATTTATAACCGATTTTCATAGGAATATTATTAGACTGATTTAGTCCACATTAATAAATGCAGCGTTTTTAATGGGCAAACACTACAGGACGGACCATTCGAGAACCACTGATTATGCCACGCTAAATAAACACCGTGTCTTATATAAGGAACAGCATATTTTTACACTGCTGTGTCTGTCTGTATTGAACAAACACTCCTAATGCAGAACTTCAGCGTGTACAAATTTTGTCTAAAACTGCAACATCCTGTGCGAATGTGAAGAGGTGAGGTGCTGATGAAGCTACATTGCAGCGTCGCTAATTAAAGAGCACTCGGCATCATGGGTGGTGGAACGGAGGTTGAAACTGATGAAGCTACATTACAGCCTCGCTAATTAAAGAGGGCCTGAGATTGAGGAGAAGGTTGAGGTGTAGCTCCTTTTCTACACTCACTCGCTCTGCCTCTCACCTAGGTCTCTCTCTCTCTCTCTCTCTCTCTCTTTTTTGCCAATACTTTTATTTCTGTCCTCTGTCATTTTTTCCCCCCTCTTTCTCCAGGCCACCTGCATAGCTAGCAGGAGTTGGCCGTGGCATTTTTCAGACCCGCTCAGCTCCAACGCCACTTCACTGTGACTAGCTAACACTCCGCAGGGGCTTGTCTCGGAACGGCCTGCCAATTAAACTGAACCAGTGCCAGCAAAGAGCCAATCTTTATTTATTTATCCCCATAATAAGCTCTCAGAAGTGACTAATCTGCCACCATCCCAGTGTCTGTGTAGAGCTGTTTGTCTTTTGGGATGGCACAAATGGATGCTCTCAGAGCTGTTTTTTAAAAGAATGACATTTATATTATATTTAGTCAAACAAAAAAAACCTTCAGTTGTACCCTAATATCATGTGAAATATTATCTAAAACCGTATGCTTTAAACACTGCTTTGTTTCCACCACCACCCAAAAAGTGTATTATTTTGGATTATGCCATTTTCCTCCAGTCTACAGATCTTCCTTAATTTTACACAAGAGCAAGCAGCATATATATATATATATATATATATATATATATATATATATATATATATATATATATATATATATAATAAACCTATGCAGAGCTTTGAGTTCCATCAGCTGAAGGCTAACAGTGACAAAGCAGCTCATGGAAATCCAAATGCTATTGTTAGAGAAGACACATGAGTCAGACTTGGGCAGACAAGAGAGTCTGCTACTTTTTGTCAATAAAGTGTCCTTGAACCACCTATTTCTCTCTGAAATGGGGCATCTGATTGGCATTAGACATCAACAAACATATTAGCTGGCATCTGTTACCAGAAAGCCTTCTAATAACTTATAAAGATGTGATGGCTTTAAATTGTCATTAAATATTTCATTCCTGTTTTTTTTTTTTTTTTTTTTTTTGTAATGTTTATTTTACACTTATAAAAGGAAGGTGGTGAACGCCATCTGGAAACCTGCACAACATTAAGTTTTTGCTACATCCAAAAGTTGAGAGAAGCAGTAATAAGCATTAGCATTGAGCTGGTGAGATTCAGAAGTTTGCGGGGAGAAAAGTTTGATTTATCAAAGCGACAAGTAGAAAATGTAAAAGAAAAAAAATGTCCTATCCATTTACAGTTGCAGGCAAACAAATAAACAAACAAGGCAAAAGCGGTTTAGTTTTTGGCCAAATTGGAACACAACAAAATCCTATTACATTTGCTACTTTTTCCTCTAACAGAGTAGTTTGCATTTCGGTGCTTTTAAAAGTGACAGTTATTGATATTATTTTGGACTGGGTGGAAAGCAGAGCGTCTAATCATATTTTTCCACATGCAGGATTTTCCTCGTTCCTTCGTGCACATCACACCGCGCATCGTAATATATAAGTCACGAGGGCCGTAGTACGGCGTGCGCAGCCTTATCACGAGACCGAGTGCACAAAGCTCCGATGATCGCGTTCCATGCTTCTCAACATGCAGCCGTTTTTTTTCTCTCCTTCCTTTTTTAAAAGCATCACATTTTTCTCCTTATCAGAGAGCACCTTCCTTTTTCTCCTCTAAACCCACAATCACGCTCCCTCTTCTTTCTTTTTTTTTTTCCACTCATCGCCTGTGTCGTGAGAACGTCGCCCCGGCGGCTGTCGCCGACGAAAACAGGCCAAGATATACAGAAGTGTTCGCGTAGCCGCGTCGTGCTTCCGCAGAGCAAGTCAGGACGCAGGCTTTTAGAGCATTTGATCAGCATTTACATCAGAAAGTCGAGGAGCTCAGAAGTAGAGGAGTGTGAGAGGAAAGCAACAGGACCGACTTTTCCAGCTTCAGGCCGAATCATCCGCACTCTGCACCGCACGTCTCCACCTTCACACGCCCACACGTTCCACATGTCGGAAGGCTGCAGCAAGCCGTACTAATCCTAGCGTTCTATGAACAGGACACGGATCTGAGGACAAAATCCAAGCCTTTTAGGTTTAAAAAACATTTAATCATTAAAACAGAAAACTACTTGCTGCAGCTTTCTAGTAGCAGGTACTTATTTTAAACAGTCAATCTGTAGCATTATCTCTTACATGGCATTGAAAATAAAGCAATAAGACACCAGAGTATGTTTGTAGCATGATAGAAACATGAAAAGCAAAAAAGGGTTTCATAAATGTTTAATTTATTATATTCATATGGTAAACACAACATAATGGGCATAAATGTTTAATGAGCATTCATTTTGTTCTTTAATACACACATTGCTATGATGTCATCTCGGGGGGTTGTATATGATGGATTATAAAAGAGCTAGGAAAGTAGCCCAGCCAATCCGATTGCAGAATCGAAACGTTTTATAATTCAGTGTTGAAAATGTTCATCCCCTGATTTCAGGAATTATGCAGGACATTTTCAGAACCTTATAGCACATCAGGGATTGGAGAAACAAAATTCATGTGTCCGTTTTTTTTTTCTATAAATCATGGATTTGAGATCGGCTGCTGCACAAAACAATGTTGTGCACATCCTGTTCCCTCCCAGGATCTCTCTTTATCGTTTATTCTAACAGTAAAAGGCTGGATTCCTAGTGCAGCTCTAATGAGCGAATATTGATTTGAAGAAACGACGCGACGAACGTCTGCTACAAAGAGATACAAGGACCTTAACAGTGTATCAAAAGGATTTAGCCCGAATCAAAAGCAATTCTTTTCCAACCCGTTGTCCAACCTGTTTGTGACCAAAGCGCTCGAAAGATGAGATGTAGATTAAGGAGACTAACCCGTTCTGTAACCAGTTCATAACTCTCACATCCCGCACTTCAGAACAAGTTTTGGAACGGCGTATGGTTTTGTTTTCAGGCCCCAACATTAACCTGGTCACTGTGCTTGTGTGTAAACAGAGGGTTGCCCGGGTCTGTGCAACGGCAACGGCAGGTGCACCCTGGGTAATAACGGCTGGTATTGCGTGTGCCAGCTGGGCTGGAGAGGAACAGGCTGTGACACCTCTATGGAGACATCCTGCAGTGACGCCAAAGACAATGATGGAGGTAAACAAATACCAGACTGAAATAGTCTGTCTAAGCCCCCCCCCCTCTGTCTCTTTAACTCTTCAATTTATCTTAACTCATTCATGTCTGCTATATAAATCTCCTGAAATGGAACTGTTTTTGAACCTGACTTCCCCGGTTTTGTCTACTACTTAAGCCTGAGCACTTGCGCAATCCACTAATCAGGTAGCTCTTTAAATAACCACAGATGTGTGCGAACATGCCTTCGGATGCATTTTGGTGTAGGAGAGTAGAAGCCGCATCGGGTGAGAATTAGATGCTCAGAGCTCCTTAAGCTCAGATGGTGGGCATACAAAACCCCACAGAGCCCGTGCAGTCCAATCCCAGCATGCACTAGCTTCAGGGTAGGCTTCCAACAAAGCCAAGAAATAAGCCTCAGCCTGTGCCTCAGACAAAATCCTCCAAGACCTGAGAAAACACAGGCTCCGGGGATATACACTCCTCCGCCTGGGAAAACTCCTGTCCGTGATCTGCAAACACACTGCCCTCACTGCCACTATCACCGCTTCATACGACCGAATCAGTCTCTTTTCCAGTGTGCTTTTGTTTTTGACAATTCCTCTGTATTCAGTCTCCAGGCTAAGCATATGCCGTCTGAGGATGATCAGTGGCAGAGCAACACACACAGTACAAGCTAACGTGCAAACTACACTTACCATACTGTTCGATATAAGGCCAAAGCACTTGGCACATTAAGGCATTTGGATTTACATAAGTGTCCACTCAGCAGCAAAAAAAAATAGAAACACGCACTCTCGAATGTGCACGGTAAGAAGTTATGAATTGGATCATCTGTGACAGCGAAGGCAGGCGTTAAAGAGGCAACGGTGTGATGTCTGCCAGGAGACGTGTTATTTCTGTCTCTCTGTCCATCTGGCCAGAGTGCTTCATGAGAGCTAAGAATGAGGGAGGAAAAAAAAAAAAGAGCCATGACCCATTTCAGAGCTCTAAAGTGTCCCTCTTTTGGTCAGGAGTCTTGAATTATTCGAGCCGAATTACAGGAAGGAGGAATGCAGCCAGCGGAGGTGAAAAAAAAAAGACGTGAAAGACATGAAAAAGAAAAGAGAAAGAGAGACGAAACCAGGCTTATTAAAAGGTGTCTGACTGAGTGTGTGCAGTTTTAGGGAACAAAACAGGTGAAGAGTTATCATAGAAATCCACTTCCAGACTCACAGCGCTCTGTGTTTTACCATTGTTATTGTTTCTTTTGTTTTTTTTTTAATCTGCTTTTTTTTTTTACAAAAAAAAAGAGGATAAAATATCTACAAATGGACAAATAACGGGACAATCCCATTTTTTTGGTTCTAGACGACAGTCTAAATGTTATACACGTTATTAACAGCAATCCTGTTCTATGAGCCCTGACAGATTTATCCGTTTCTTCCTCAGATGGCCTGCTGGACTGCATGGACCCGGACTGCTGCGTGCAAACGTCGTGTCACATCACCTCCCTTTGTGTTGGATCCCCCGATCCGCTGGACATCATCCAGGAGACACAGGTGTCTTCTGGCCCCAGCAACCTGTACTCGTTCTATCAGCGCGTTCGCTTCCTGGTGGGCCGAGACAGCACGCATGTGGTTCCTGGGCCTAACCCTTTTGAAGCTAGGTGAGTCAAGTCATTAAGAAGGAGGTCATTTCGATCATTTATGACATGTGTGTCAAACTCACGGACCGCCACGTCATTTGTATGTGGCCCGCAAAAGCTGAAAATACGGCTGCTCTTCTTTAAAGCGCGCAATAAATCTCCCATAATGCATGCGACTATGTTACCCGCGACATGACGGCATCCCGCCACTAGTTTGCTGCATATCCCGCTATGGATGGCTATTTATACATTACAGCAGAGTGAAATTCTTTCTTCACATGTCCCGGCTTGTTTGGAAGCTGGGGTCAGAGCGCAGGGTCAGCCATGATACGGCACCCCTGGAGTACAGAGGGTTAAGGGCCTTGCTCAAGGACCCAAGGGTGGCGATACCAGTAGCGACTTTCTGATCAGTAGCTCAGCTACTTAAAGCACTTAGCTATGCCCTTCCCCCACAATGTCCAGGAAGCTAAAAAAATTGATGCATATGGAAGGCGCTTCCAAAAAAGATGGGAAAGCCAATGCCGGTTTGTGCTTGAAGGAGAAAACCGCTATGTCTTTTGTGTTATAAGGCGGCGTCTCTCATCAAAGAGTGTATACTGTCTTATATTTACAACTGGCCTTTCGTGGGTAACCATAATACTGATGTCCCCCTCGGTGACACTGAGTCTGACTCCCCTGATTTATGAGCAGTGATGTTTATTGATTTAGATGCGTCAAACACAGAGGTAGCATCAAATAGAATAGGCTTTATTTGTCAGATATACATTACAGCACAGTGAAGGTTTTTCTTCGGGTATCCCAGCTTGTATTGGAAGCCTGGGTCAGAGCTCAGGGTCAGGCGTGATACGGCGCCCCCTGGAGCACAGAGGGTTAAAGGCCTTCCTCAAGGACCCAAGAGTGGCGGCTTGGCGATACCGGGGCTCGAACCCCCCGACCTTCTGATCAGTAGGCCAGCACCTTAACCACTGCGCTCCAGCCCTTCTTATTCGCATGGACGAATGGATGGATAAAGGAGTTGTGACTAACAAAGTCAAACATTTTCTTAAAAAATAAATAAATAAAAATTATGCAAGCAGAACAGGGGTTACTTGCTGAAAGTGATCACTGAAAACGCCCACTGCGTTGCTTTGCTTCTATCTTGGGGAGATTCATTAGAGCGATTGTTTCATACCTCCCCCGGCTTGTTGTATTTTTTTTCCCCCCCTGAAGACGTCGGCACGAACGCATCGTGCATTATTTTTAGACTATTTGGCTGAGGAATTGCAGATCAGATCACAGGAGTACAGCAGCGACACAAGCTGCACACACTGGCATGTTTCGAGAGTTGTGGCACGTGGAAATGCCTTTGACTGGCTCTCCCATAAGCAACCAGGGTACACGATCCCATCCACACTTGTACAGATTGGAAAAAAAAGACAAAAAAAACAAAACGCTGTCACTCTATCCCATGCGGCTTCTCAGATTCGCACTGTCTTTGTCTTGTTGCCTTTACATTCGGAAACCCTAGCGGGATTCTTTGGCGCCGTGTTTGCGTCTGTCACGCTCGCGGATCTCCGTTCTTTTTCGCCCGCGCTTTCTCCTAAGCTCATTTAAGGCATGCACAATAGGCATAGAGACGCACGGAAGAAAAGAAACGCATCAACTCGGAGAGCTCACAAACCGCCCTCTCGGTTATCATTCATCAAACCGCGCTAGAAACATCAATGCGCGGAAGAAAGGACGAGCGTAAAAAAGAGCATCTGAAGGCATTCCGACGGATTGCTGTAAGGGGTCAAGTCTATCGGCCCTCTCATGTTTTGATCCTGTCTTCTTGAGGCTTTGACTTGGTATGCAGAAGAGGCCTTTGGGTTGATATTTTTAGCCTCCTAAAGTGAACATGTGATGTTTTTGAGCAGCTTTCACTTGTTTGCCCTTAATGCCGTGATTTGCCATACAGATCATTGCAACTTTGTAGTGGGTCTTAAAGCCAAACGTCTTTCTGCTTTGTGCATCCGTGTCTGCAGTTTAGTCCAATCTCTTTCATTTTTTGATCCATTTCTAATGGCGCTTTGATCACTTCAAAGTCAAGGCCAATCGTCTAATTCCCACCACTCTGACTTCCTCTGGCTTTTCTCCCCGCTAAGCCCACACAAAACTTCTCCAAGTCGTCGGTCCGCTAATATCGAGACGCCTGGCGCTCGTAAAGCTTCCTCGAACTTCAGCCCGTAACAAAGCACGGCAAGAAGGCAGCGTTTGATAGCGCCTTCTGTGGACCCGTCAGTGCATCCTCGTGGCCTCTTGTATCCGAACACAAGGATTTGGAGTTGTTGTTGTTATGTTGTTTTTTTTTTTGTTTGTTTGTTATTTTTTATTCCGAGAAGGACGCGCTCCATTTGATCGAAAGTCAAAAGAAAAGCACACCGAACAAATAAGTGAAGCAGCGATAAGGCGCAAAACCTAAGCTTTGTCTCCCCTCACCTAAAAATATCAGCCGTTTATATATTATTTAACACTCTTCATTCTGCTGACAGATCTGAAAAGGCTCGGCAGAGGCTCTTGACACGAGATGTGCCAACAGGAAACAACCCCCCCCCCCCCACCCCCACCCCCACTCCCCCTGGCCGTCACCTGATCAGCCTGTCTTTATCGATCCTCTCCCCCTTTCTACATGTCAGAGTCCTCTTCCCCGATGCGTCCTGCTACTAAAAAGCTCCTGAGGCGCCGCGCGCAAAAGCCACCAGGCTTTTAATGGGACACTTAATACACCAGACTACATCATTTGAGAGCGCACGGCTGTACAGGCAACAGCACAGCATTGTTTTATTTCTGTTTCTGCTGTTATTTATGTCGTTTCATATGAATGTCTGCTGTTCTGCCGAGAAACACAACATGGGATCATCAACAGCAACCAGATGTTTTTCCACTCCAGTTAAGGAAACCTAGGTGTTCTTTTTCGATAACGGAGACGAGGGAGACAAAGAATACGCGCTGTTTTATTTCTCTCCATTTAGCATGATTTTAAACGCTGGCACCAAGCCCTACAAAAAAGAAACTCTTATGCATGTTAATGCACTTCTAATGAGGGCCGGAGCACGCTTTATGGGTTCGTTTTCTTGCGCTTTAAAAGTAATTGGCTGATGTAATGATGAGGCAGCTCCTTTTGGAAAGATGCTGCACTTGTAATATCGGTTTGGCCCATGCATAAGCAGTAGAAACCAGTTAACAGTCAGAGCCTTCACCATGAAAAGCAATGTCCTGAGGTAAACAAAAAAAAAAAAAACACACTGTAAAAAGATCTCTATAGTCCCAATGCATTGCTAACGATACGATACATTGAAGATACATATGAAGCAGCTACCAATTCACCCGTGTTATGGAAAAATATGATGCTATGGAATTCATTATAGTAGTTTGCTTTTATTTCTTAGCAAATTATAAACGTACCCGAAGTGCCTTCGGACTTCTAACTCATGACCCATTGACAAAAAAAATATATATTTTTAATCAAAATTCAATAAAATCAGAAGTCCTTTTGCTGTTCTGTCTACGGGAAGATGCAGCTCTACCTCTGCCATGTTAATCTATATTCTCAGTGGCTCTCGGTCTTCAGAATGTTGTTTAGTTTAGTTTACCGGGCGTTCTGTAAATAAAAGTCTAGCACATCCATGAATATTTATATAGAAATAAAACAACGATGCAAGTATGTTAAAAACGACGCACCATGCTACAATCGTGTATCTGACGCACACTTCTTTAAAAACGACGCATCACTGCACGGGCCAGTGGGAAATCTTACCATCCATGATAAATGTACTGACCACAGTAACATGTTGTTGCTTCCGAAGTAGATTCTTTATTGTGGTTTATCCAATCACATGCACTCATGTATTGTACTCAGGGCAACTCATCAGATCAGGGACTTGGTACAGGGCTTTAGGCATTAAGATAGAAAGGGAAGAATTTCCAGTTTAACTGATCAGAACAGAGACGTATATAAATGGAACTGCGATACGTCTGTGTAATCCTTGGCAATAGTCAGCATCAGTAACGTGAGATGCTACCGCAAGCTTCTGTCTGGTTTAATTACCGAGGTGAATTAATCACTAACGTTTAAGCGTTAAAAGCCTTGCAGTCATGTTAGTTGCTTCTAAGGGACAGTAAATAAGTTACATTTACAGCATGTCAACTGGGTAAAGGGCCTTGCTCAAGGGCCCACTAGTGGCAGCCTGGTGATGGAGCGACTTGAACTTGCAATCTATTGGTCCAGGGACCAATGACTTAACCACTGAGCTCCTAATAAATAGGAGGCCCATATAACCAAATTCATAATTTAACTCAAACAGGCTTTGGCCCGAAGCTCCCCGGAATTGCGGATTAGTTTATGACAGTAAATACTCGCGACCAAATAGCACCTGTAGTTTTTTTTCCCCGACTCGTATAACAAAAGAAGACTCGATAATGCCTCTTTCAGCAAGTCTACATCTGAGATCAAGGCAGATCCAGCACACAGTTTATTTCCTTTTGAAATAATGAGACTGTCAGCACATCTCCCCATGTGTTGTTTTACTGCACTTCAACTCCAGTTGAAATGTGTTATTATTTTGCCCATTAGTGCCAGTGAAAAGTCCAACCGCTTTCAGTTTTCCTGCAGAGCACAGCAGAGATGGAGCCACACTAGATCTGTTGTTGTGACGTGTCCTTTTGAACCGGTAAACCTCCCCATAAATAAACCCTCCGGTTTCCCGCGGTTCGGGAAGTTGGCTGCGGGTTTTTGTAGTTTTTGAATTCTTCTTTGATCACTTCCATCTTCTATTCCGTTTCACTCTCCTGCTCTCTCTCTCTCTCTCTCTCTCTTTCTCGGTTTCTCTTTCTCTCACAATCTACTCTATCTCCGTTTAATATCAATATTAAAATCATTCGCTGTTTCCGTTATCAGTTCTACGTGCGTCCTGCTCAGCCATGGTTTGAAGATAGTTCCACTTCATGCGACCGCCACAGTAAACGGCTACTAACACATGAATAATTGGCTGTGACACGGCACACCTTCTAGCTTTCTTTTATTTATTTATTTATTTATTTTTTCTCATTATCGCGCCGCAGTTCGTTCATGGGCTTTGGCCAGCATGTGCTAATATTGTTTATAACAGAAGCAAAGCTAAATGAAGGACTGCTGAAGGAGAAGAGCGGCCTAAATTAGCATAAAGCCGTGCTCCATGGGACCAGGATATTGTTAGGTGTACGATTTCGCCTGCAGTAAGGACACGGCGAGGGCGGCCTCTTAGACACTGGTGTTAATTGTTTCCGCTACGTGGCAAATATTTAAGGTCTAACTCTTAAGTTATATATTGCTATTGATTTATTTTTTTTTGTTCCCCCGCTTGCGCTTCACGAAGCATCACAAACGGCCCACGAGCGAGTAGCGCTGGATATAATACAGGCATAGAAAGCCTCCTTGATGTACAGTGTGTTTACTTCCAAAACATCTTATGAAGTCTCCCGTAAGCCCTACTTCATGTGACATTGAACTTCATAACACTTGTATCCTGCCGTTAAGCCCTTTGCTGCGAGTTTGGAACTATTAGAAGTGTTTGATTGATTTTTTTACTATTGATTTCGCGAGCCTCGTCTCGGCCAAGGTGACAGATAACATCTTTCGACTGCAAGATCATTTCAAACCCAAGTAGAGTGGCTGAAAACGCCCGATTCGCCCGGCACGGCACTGCTGTCCGCTCTCCTCCAAGCAGAGCCTGTTTTAATGAGGATGAAAGTGTAAAGCATTCTCTATGAACAACCTTTTCTTCTTCTCATTATCTCTTTTCCCTTCTAGGCAGGGATCCCCACCGCGCTCTCCTCTGAGCTGTCGGCTGGGTTGAATTCATTATTTACGCAATTAGAAACGGGGTAACGTGAGGTGCACGGCGCCACTATGTGTCTGCATGGTTGAGTGATATTGCTACAGCGGAATGTTGGACTGACTCCCTGGCTTTGTGCTCACGTTCCTCTGCAGTCACGCCTGCGTCATCCGAGGACAAGTTGTGACGTCTGACGGAACGCCGCTAGTGGGGGTGAACATCAGCTTCATCAACAACCCTGCCTACGGCTACACCATCACCAGGCAGGATGGCAGGTAGGACGCTCTTTGCAAAAAAGTAATAAATGTATCCCCGGTGTGCTGTTAACAGCATATCGAGGTGGCCTAGATCAGCTGTTTTTTTTTTGTTTTTTGTTTTTTTTTTCAGACAATACAGTTGTATCTTGTAAAATACCCAATATACATCACACGATTACAGTTATTATCAATGTAAAATGGCATAAAAAGCTCTTCATGGTATTTGGCCATCCTCCTGATAGCATAAGTGCGAATGCAAGTAAAACAGCCAAAAATGACCTTTTTTTATATTTGTTTTAGCATTTCATTATCCCCGAGCGACAGGGTGGAGGAGGCATTAAGTTTTCTGTTATATGTCTGCCCCCCCCCCGCCATCTGCTCGTCTATACTTGTGTGCAGGATTTCATGCTAATATCGGTTTCAAATTTGCCGCAGTTACATAGTAAATCCTCCTAATGCTTAGCAGATGATTAAATTTAGATGCAAATTCGAATCGATCCAATCAGGGCAAAGGGCAGAGCAAGGTCAAATGTCTGGAATTGTTTGTCTTTAAAAGCTTCCTTTATATTTTAAGGGTAGGTTAATTAAAGCATACCGATTTCTAAATAGCAGGACAATTTTTTATTCTCCTCCCACAAAATGATTAGTATTATTATGCACATTATTTAAATATAACTATACCTACACGGAGATTTTGAAGTGGCTTGCGATACATCTCTGATATCAACCCCAAACACATTTAGGATTAATTCAATATCACTATGGACTAAATGTCTAATAGGACTTTCAAAAACACAGCCGAATCCTATGTCTAGGTATCTGCAAACTTTTGTCTATAATCTATAGTGTGTATGAACCAGGATGTTTGGGTTGAAATACTGGTTGCTTAATAACTTTTTTTTGTATACTTTATATATTTTATATACTCCTCTGTCCTCTTATTTTAAAACACACACACACACACACACACAAATCTTTTCCACTTGCTTTTCCACCCACCCAGCGTCTCATTTGCATTCTGTCTTCTTGGGCTTTCTTGTTTACTTTGCTATCTCCTAGTTATATAAACATACATTTTCCCCCACTCTTTTTTTTAAGTTTTTATTACTGTTTGTTTTATTCATTTTCCTTTATTTAAATTTCACTTGATATTTTTTTCCTCCCCTTTATAAGATAACAGTGTTTTTATGTTCTTTGATGCATCTCTGTGTACCCTGGAAGTGACTTATAAATAAGAACGCTTTTATTTAATTGCGATATTCGGACAGAAATATTTTCCCGCAGTATACGATGAATGCTTCTGACGTGGTGGCAGAATCAGCAAGTTATAGGCTTTATAGGTGGCGCTCCTGGTTTTGTAAGCAGGAGTAAAAATGTATGACGTGTACTAGTGTTCTCCAAACTGTTATCAGAGCGGAAAGGTGTGTACATGCCTTCTGATCCTCCCTCACACACCCTTCACTTAAATCCAGTTCACTTGTATTCAA
>JACRUU010000026.1:8900831-8908331 GCA_030449085.1 Kryptopterus vitreolus | reverse complement strand
CCTCGGTGCAGAGTCCAAGTTCTATTTTAGCAAGGGTGCCATAGGAAGGGCAGAGCAGACTTTTGTTTACAGACTCAGCCAATGAGCACTATGTATCAGAAGGCAGTCTGAAGGGACGTGTGTAGGTGAATTAATGCCCAGGCTGTGTGAGGCTTTAGCTGCACATTCACTCGCTAAATTCGAGTCGACCACACTGTCCCAGTACACTCCCCAGGGGTCTCCACATCACCTTCTGCTAATGGCTTATTAAGAGCAGCAGTTGTGCGATGCAGGTGTTCGGTAGGTACATAGGAATACTGTGCATTTCACTTCTCTCTGTGTGTGTACCGTATGTGTTTATGTGTGTGTGTGTTTGTGCTTTTTTCTTATCTATTAGAAAAAGGTATGCATTTATAACTTTATTTTATTACATTGCACCTTTTTATGCTTTGCATTATATTTCCTAATAATATATATATTTATATATGATATAAGAAGCTTTAAAGTTGGTTGCTTCTCTGACTGGATAACTCCAAGAGTAATTTGTCAAAAAGCTGATTTTTTTTTTTTTTTACTTTTTCCTCACCTTCAAGGTCTCGCTTAAAAGAGAGAGAAATATTGATTGGGGATTCTTTCCTGCAGATGTCTTTTATGATCATTTAGCTTTCATCGCTAATCAGGAGACCTGGGCACGCCAATCAGCAGCCAGGGCCCTGATGCAGACCCGGGAAAGTATTTCATCAAATATCCAAACTCTATACTTGAAAAAAGAAACTGATACAGAGCCGGAAAATATGGGGGAATATGCGACATAGTTCATCGACTTCTATTTTTTTTTTTAAACTAACCAGTTTCTTGCTTTTATGTCATATCATTTTGCTGAAGGCAGCTCATTAAATTATAGGCTACCTGCAAAGAAATATTAACTCGGAAGAGGGTTTTTTTTTAATAGGCTGAGAAGTGAACATAATGTGGCAATATTTAATATTAGCAATCTAAGACAAAATTACAAAACATAACCATATCAGATTGTTCTGTTTATAGATACACTATATCACATGTGTCAAACTCATTTGCATGTGGCCCGCAAGAGTTTAAAGGTGTATGATTGTCTTAAAATAAGGCTTTGCTGCTTCAAAGCGTGCATTGACGATAATCTCCCACAACGCATGCGACTATGCTATCGTTAAGTGACGCCATCCCGCCACTATATTGCAGTGTATCCCACATTTACAGAGGGCGATTTTTCCAACAAGCGATATTGAGAAATCTCTTCAAATTATCCCAGAATGTCCAGGATCGAAAGTTGGTGCTCATATATACTGTCTTATAGTTATAACTGGCCAACCATAATGCTAATGTGGTCCAAGGCTGATAATGTGTTTGACACCCCTGTCCTGTTTGGAGAAGATACCTAACTTTTCCAGCCATTCTTCTGCCATCTTGCCTTCATTCTCCTTCACTTGAACAAGGAGACCCAAATCTGTTCTAGTATGACCGTGTCCCTGTGAATAAAGCCCGTTCCGTAAAGATATGCTTCACATAGTTTGCAATGGAAGCTCTTGAGCACCTAGATTTAGAGCTCTGACCTCAATAATATTGAACATGAATTGGAACTCTGAGTGCACCCCAGGCGTCCTCACCCTACATCAGTACCTTCCTTTACTAAAGCCCTGGTGGCTGAATGAGCACAAATCTCTACAATCACATTTCAATATCCAGTGGAACACTTTCCTAGAAGGTTATTATGACAACTTGTTTTAAATGTGGAATAAGATATTAAAAAAAGCACATACTGTACGAAGGACCTGTTTCCCAAGTAGTTTATAATTGTATAAAATGCTCAATGCGTGAGCATTTACAGGTAATTGTTGTCAGTATTTAACCATGACATCATTTCGGAGCCTTTTCTATTAGGAACAGAAGTGAATCTACTTAGCATTTTTCTTTATTTCTTTCTTTCTTTTCTTTTCTTTTTTTTACATAGTTTGTTTAAACAGACACTATTTTCTTTTCATGCCTACTGTTTTACAAAAGCGTTATTATCATCGACTTTTAGATACTCCCTAGATCCAAGTCTGGAGAGTGTTAACGATGAACAGTTTAGAGTTTGTCCTCCCCTCTTTCGAGATGAGAACGATGTCGGAGTACCTGTGGTAATTTCTCTCAGGGAGATAAAATTTAAAACTGATTCAGAAACTGAATGTCAATACTTCATTACTCTGTGGCTTCGCTGCACAATGCAGTCAACTATTATATTCTGCAGCGGTGGCACGGCCGTGCCCGTTTTAATTTCCCATATTAAAAAATAATAATAATAATAGTTTTTCAGCACCACCCATTCAAAATGATTCGATTAATTTAGATTTAAAAAGCTCAGTCTTTCAAAGAGCCAGAAGCGTATTGTTTTTACAGCGTACTGTGAAGCCAGTAGATTAATAAAAAAAAAACACGCTCCTTAAATAGCTGGAGCCAAGTTCTATTCAGCAATAATTAATGCGTAATTAATTACAATCGCAATTAAATCCCCTTAGGGTGCGGAAGATAGACTTTGGAATATGTTGTTTAGGAAAAAAAAATGATTCGAGTTATTACAGGCCGATTTCATGGTGACGCATTGCATAAGCATGTAATGTAAGATTTTGTATGTTTAATTAATGGGATGAGCATCGAATATGAAATATTCTCAATTATCTAATCGGTTCATCTATTACAATGGTTTTGTGTTGAAAATGGGCTGAGCACATTGTATTGTGAAAAAGGAGCATGTCAAAATCCACCAGAGATAAAGCCATTGCAGATCCCTACACGCTGTAACGAATGACAAAACGAGCGAGCGTCGCCATTTGTGCGATGGAAGCCGTTCTGGCCCTCGGTGGTGTATCAGAGTAGCAGTTTCACTGAAGCGCAGTAATCTTCTGGCTCTGTTTCAGCTTTGACCTGCTCTCCAGCGGGGGCGTGGCCGTAGCACTGCGCTTCGAGCGCGCCCCGTTCATCATGCAGGAGCACACGCTGTGGCTGCCGTGGTCGCGCTTCTTCGTCATGGACACCGTGGTCATGCGGCACGAAGTGAACGACATCCCAAGCTGTGACCTCAGCAGTTTCAGCCGCCCGAGTCCGATCGTACTGCCCGCTCCTCTCACTGCCTTCGCCTCGGCCTGCCGCGACAGAGGCATCGTAGTGCCTGAGATCCAGGTGAGTGGACACCAAGATCCCCAGCTCAGACTTCAATTCATATCGAACACTCATAGACAGGGGAAACGGCGTTCATACGTCAGCATTCTCAGCACTCCACGAGTATGATCACTTGTTAAACGAGTGCGTAGAGAGATTTGATGCTACCCTAAATCATGTCAGCTCACTTTATGTAGTCAATATTCCAATTTAATTAAGCGGAAATATGAGTAGCGCATTGGGATTAATTGATGCACTTAAATCTGCTACATTAGTATTAAAAATCCAAGTACAAATTCAATCAAAATCTGATTACAATAAAAAAAAAAGCCTTGAAATCTCTCTTTAAACGACGTTACGGAATACTACGTTAGCTTCTCTTCTAAAAGCCTATTCCTTGTTCTCTTGCTTTGAGGTGGCACTGTTTCTTACATCCAAATACTACACAGGCATTTTCACATAAAACAAAAAAAATATCATCAAAGCTTATGTTGTGTTGGATAACTTTGGAAGTAAAAAAAGTGTGATAAAACTGTAACATCTGCTTGGCTGTGAATTAACAAGCGAGTTTGTAGCAAATTAATCATCCTATAAATTCTTGGTTTTGCAGCATCGCGTATCAGATGCTTACGACACTAGTGGATTGTGAATGCATTTATAGGAAACTATAATTCTGCATAATGTGAATATAATACCAGGTTTATAACATCTGTAGCATTAACAATGAATTGTTTCAGCCATCCTTCGGAATTCTGCTCCGTCGACTTTTCCCCATTCGAGAAGAACTCACAGTAAGAGTTGCCTAGTATCTGTACCTGGGAATGTATACGAACGCTTTAAAGATATATCAGACAACCCATGGGTTCAGCGAAAACTGTAGGTATTCTGGGATGGAATTCTCACAGGAGTAGAATCGAAATAAATTAATAAAAACACCTCGTGGCACCTGGGACGGATCGAATTACAGCAGACTGCCGAGTAAAACGAACGCCATGCTTAGAGGATATTATAGATGGCTTTTGTTGTTATTATTTATTTGGTTTCTTAAGGCATATTCTTTGATTTAGAAGTCAGTACATTTGGAAGCATATTTGTATGCCATTCTGGGAAAGCCCTTCACTGGGTCGACATTTTGACATTTGCTACTATTTATAGGCATGAAATCTACAGGCTTTCTGAGAAATAGGTTCCTCTTTTGCACAAGTAACAAAAAAAAAGACAATTTTGACATGCCAGATTCAGTTGAAGTGACTGTCTAAAATCAGTCTCTATTCTTGGATTTTATTTGCACCTAATATATAATAAATATATAAATAAATGTACAAAATTTGCGGGAAAAAGAAATCGTGCCTGGTTATTCCTAGCCGACTGTTTATTTACAGAACGTGATCTTTGCAGAATGTCTAGGAAGGATTCAAAGCAAATAAAATGTTTCTCCAGGGCTTTTGAGCGATACAGTAGGAAAGCGTTGGCCCTGACGCGAAGAGATCCAAAATCCCGGCGGCGCTGTAGCCGGGACGAAAATGGAAGGGACGGAGCGCTTTCTTTCGCTTCTGTCAATCACAGAAACACTAGCCAATCACGGAGCGTTTCATGTCTCTTGGAGGGAGCACTTTACTCATGACATCACATCGGGGGTGGAGAAAAAAAAGGCGTTTACACAGCATTCTGCGTTTAGACAAGAAAGATTCCGAGTTTAACTTTAAAAAAAAATAAAGAAATAAATGAGTAGCACGGGCCATTTGCTAAACACAAATCTTATTGGCCGTTTCATTTCGAAATCATATTAGACATTGCGGACAGTGTTGCTCTTTATCCTCGACTGTTTTGCATTTACTGTTCATTAGCATCCATATAGCTTCGCACTGGGAGAGCTTTAATTAGATGAACAGTTGCTATTAGCTTTTAACAGACGGAACAAAACACATCTGGCCCTTTAGTGCTCTCTGTAAATGGATTGTATGCCCTCTATTGCGCTGCGTGTTTTGATTCATTCCATGCCAGCTGGTGTCACTGATAGAGGACCCTATGCCCTCATATACAGAGAAAGCAGATCGGAAAGCGCATACATCAAGTTGGAATGGAGGAGTGACTCCTGCTAGTGGCAACACTTTCATCAGGGCTTTGTAATTGGTTGGAGATGCACAGTGTAATTTACAGCGCGAGCTTTTTTGCAGAGCAAGGATAATTACGTTTAGCAGAAAGCAGACACTTATTGAATTTCTGTATCCAGAGTTTGCAGTCACAAGTGAAAAGCTGTTTTTTTTTTCCCCCGTTGTCATTTCTTTCTTTTTTTTGCGTCGGAGGGCAACAAGGGCTTCGGTTCACTCGTTTGTGTTTGTGATAGCGGATTGATGTTTGTCTATGCGGATATGTCGATTTGCTCGGTAATTCTTTTCTGAATTGCTTATGAGTTGTGTGTTGTTGTTGTTGTTTTTTTTCTCTGCCTATTCCAGCATGTATTTGTCTGTGTGTGTGTATGTGTCCATGTGTTTTCTTCTAATTATTTTGTCTCCCTCTTTGCTATGCAAGATTAATGGCTCTGTACAACATGCAGTGCTGTCTGGCCTATTAATATCAGACACCACCTTTCTCATCTTTCCTCTCATCTCGGCCTCGAGACACGCACTCGCTCACTCAAACACACACACATGCAGATTACCCCGATCTTTTACACATTTTTTACACCATTCTAGGTTTTTTTTTGTTTTTTTTTTACAGCCTATGGACTTTGTTACTGTCATTAATAGGATTTACAAATGAGCACAATTTAGCAGACACCCTTCTTTTTCTTTGTCGTCCTCTTTATCTGTGCATTTGTGAAGGAGTCACTGACTGTGTTAATTGCTCTGGTCTTGTCTGAGAAGCAAAGTGCTACATGTGGTGACTTAATGAGAGCACTGCAGTGTGCGTCAAAAAGATTGTAAGGAGAAAACTAACGAACCAATCAATTCTGTGCACTAGGCCTTTGTGGGAGCAAAGCAACTGCTCTTTGGCTGCTTATCCTTTATGCAGATGTCTGTCTGATTTTGGTTCACGTGCATTCATTTCGGAATTATTATTATTTTTTTATTGTGCCAGTGCGCCCAAATAAAACGCGTTTATTCAAGTCTCGTTATCGGGCCCTATTCACGTTCCAGCTGTGAGCATCTGCTCCAGTGCCAAATGCGCTCTCAAAAGGTCGCACACTTGGAGTTTGTCCATCCATTCTGGCACCTTTTGTTGGCGTTTTAATAACTTTCAGGACCGAGTCAAGATGTCATCTCTTTTTTTTTTTTTTTTTCTCGTTCAGGCCCTTCAAGAGGAAGTGCGAATTCCCGGGACGGATTTGCGCCTGGCATATCTGAGCAGCCGCACGGCAGGTTATAAATCCGTCCTGAGGGTCACTCTGACCCACGCGGTCATCCCTTTCAGCCTGATGAAGGTGCACCTCATGGTGGCCGTAGAGGGCCGACTGTTCAGGAAGTGGTTCTCGGCAGCGCCCAGCCTCTCCTACGATTTTGTATGGGACAAGACGGATGTCTACAGTCAGAAGGTGTATGGTCTGTCTGAGGCGTTTGGTGAGTGCATCACCAGATTCTATTGATCTTTCAAAAGTTTATAGGTTGAATATAAATGAGTAATTTTCCCTGTTTGCGCTTTTTTAAATGACCTCATTATTTGTTAGGTGAAATGCATCCTTTGAACATGTCATGAGACAATACTGTATTTTAGAGTCCTGACCCATCAAGCATTAACAGCATTAACTTATTCAGCAGTTTGAGCCGCAGTAGCTCATCTGTTGGATCAGACCCCACGGGCCAGCCTTCACTCCCCCACGCGCATCAAGGTGCCTTGACCATCCATGACCCTGTCATCGGTTCCTCCACTTTTAATAGATACTGACCACTGCAGACGGGGAACACACCCCACAAGAGCTGCTCAGCCGTCTAGCCGTCATAATTTGGCCTTTGTCAAACTCGCTCAACTCTTTACACTTGGCTTGTTGGGCCTGCTTCAGGTGAACCTGCTTTGAGGTGAAGATGTTCACTTGCTGAGATAATCAGTGTTATTCCCATCATCGGTAATAATGTTATAATATCATCATGGTTATGCCTAATCAGTGTATAATATTATTATTAAGGGGATGGTGTAGCTTAGTTGTTTAAGTCGCTGGGCTACTGATCGGAAGGTGGGGGGTTCAAACCCGGTTATCGCCAAGCTGACACCCTTGGGTCCTTGAAGACCCTTAATCAATTATCAAGGAACAATTTCACTGTGCTGTAATGTATATGTGACAAATAAAGTGTATTCTATTCTGTAAACACATACAATGAACTGCATACAAAGCATGTGTGTGTGTGTGTG
>JACRUU010000026.1:8553331-8895831 GCA_030449085.1 Kryptopterus vitreolus | reverse complement strand
CGCGATGACCCATTGTGAAATCCAATTATCCCCCGGAAACTGTCAGTAGCAAGGGAATAGCGAATTTATGAAGTATTCCTCTCGTAAAAGAGCACAACGGGAAAACCATGAACAGCAGCCAGTGATACAGCATTTGAACTCTGTGAGAACAGAGTCGGTTTGCCAACCGTGCCTCACTTCCCTGCTGATCTTTGACAAACCAAGGCTAAGTCTTTTTTTCCCTATTCAAAATGGAGGTTGTTATTCATTGTGGCCGTTAGAGACAGAGATGACTTCCTGCCGCCTGGTCAACTGGCGCATAAAGTTTTTAAGCATTCAGCAGAAGGTCAGTTGTCATTGCGCATAATAAATTGCAGTTGGCATTAGGACAGATCCACTTCTTCCCTTTCCCTCCACATTCGTCTTTGGCAGGTCCGACTACACCCTAGGCGATCTTCATGGATTGCGAAGAATCAATCTACACCACTGCTTCTTGGACAGACAAGTTATTTTTATTAATGATGTGTAGCAGGGCAGCACTGTCTTGAAGCCCTGTAACCTATATTTAGGTCTCCGTTGCCTGCTTCACCAGGACCGACATTAGAAAAGAGAAAACCTTTTTTCTCGGCATTGTGATCTTTTCTGACTCTTAACCTTTTTAACTCTCTTAAAGCATTTCTCTCATCTTGACCTTTCTGCGTTCTTGTGGAGATAAGCACTTGTGTCACGGCCCACTATAGGACAAAGAGCACTAAAACAGATAAAGTCGCTATAAGCCAGACATCAAGGGAGGGCCTTTAACTGATCACATGGACTTTTTGTGGGCCTGTTTGTGGTAGAACATAGTCTTGTAGTGCAGTAGAGAGGTCATGTTTCTGAAAACCAGAGGAACTAGAGAAACCATGTTAGAAGGTGGACTTTTTAGGGTTTTTCTTTTAAACATTAGAATGTCTATGCTGCCTTCCTAAAAAGAAAGCCAATGTTAAATGCACCTTTACCCTGAAGAAAGGATAAAATGGGGCGCCCAGTTACAGCCGTAGAAGACTGGAAGTTGGCCATAAAACCTTGCCTGGTAATCATGTGCCTTTGTGCAAGGAAAAATAGTGAAATTGTGCTGAACTCCAGCCTTTCAGACCTGACACTAAGCATCCCTAAGGTAGAGAGAAAGACTGCATTAGTCACTTTTAGTATCCGAGTGCACATCAGTTGAAGGGCCCAGCAGCATACCACAATTAGCCAACATGTGATTTCCTGAAACTTAAATTGCAGTGCAGGCGCCTTTTCTTCCCTTATTTGATTAGCTTGCAGACGAGAGGACCGGCGACAAAATGCCAGGGTAAAGTTTGCATTCCAGTAGGTAGCTGGCTTTTTCAGTCTACTCTGATTGGAGCTATTTTGTCAGCCATTGATGTTAGCGAGCCCCTGTGTAGATGTAAGAGATGGCTGTGTCAGCTTGACTCTTTTGTACAATGGGCTGTTTTGTCGAGGCAGTGTGCCATTTCTGTTTGAAAATGTATAGTGTTTTAGATGCCACATCTGAGACGGCATACATTTCTATAAGAAAGCGTTCCTCTCATGGGAAATTGGCCGACCACCTGCCTGTATGCACTGACAACACATTAGCCGCCTGGAGGTTTCTCTCTGCATGGGAAAAGCCCACGTTTGATTGTTGAACAGAGGCATATATATTGAATATGAATGCAATAACCGTCACACAGATGTCTATGGCAGCTAAAATGGTGGTGTATAATTGGGTTATGATTTTGAAGTTGGTCTGTATGTACAGTTGAATCACACGTTTTACAGACGCTGTGAACATCTGCTTTCCAGATCCTCACTTGACGATGATTGTTAGGACACTGGAACGAACATGCTCTTAAATGACTCCCATTGTGTATTTATGTCGAATGCATTGAGATGGCACGAATGCAAATCATGTATAATAATTTTTTTTTTTTTTTTTATGTAGTAACAGTCCAGCCCACAAATATTATTTGGCCACGAGTCCGGTGTCAGGAGCTCTGTATCTGTCAGACACCAGCAGTAGGAAGGTGTTCAAGGTGAAGTCTCTGAACATGGTGAAGGATGTGGCTAAGAACCTGGAGCTGGTGGCAGGGACAGGGGACCAGTGTCTTCCCTATGATGAAACACGCTGTGGAGATGGAGGCAAGGCTGTAGAGGCGACTCTCACTAACCCCAGAGGTAAGAACTTGAAAGAATTATTAGAAAAATATATCAGAAATGAAAAAGCACTGAATGAGATGTGACCATATGGATAGAAGCTGGGCCCGTTGCTAAAACGGTCTAAGAAGGTATGTTGTCACCGTTTTAGATTTCTAAAAGGGATTTGATTGTTTATGAATTGGAAAGCATAATCTTTGAGGGTTGATGTATTTGAATCTTTGAAGGACACCCCAACCACAGGACCATGTTGTTTACATGTTGGTACATCATCTGAGCTGAACAAGAACAAAAAACAAACATATAATTTGCATATGTTTTACAATTTGCAGAAATTGGGTTGCATTTCTAGCCACATCAGAATGTCTTCAATCTGATTGAAAAAGTTTGATTTAATGCTATTCCTTCCCCGCAGACTAAAGAAAATCATTCCTGCTTAGACCAGATATGGCAACAAAAAAAAATCATACTTAACCTGCTGGTCTAAACATAGCTTAAGCTGCTGACAGCTTTTCTGTAAAGGCATTATGTAAAATCTTGATTATGGCACTTGGAAAGATGCCCTGCTGCACTGTTTAGTTACAGCTGTCAGAAAATGCTTGCACTAAAGCACACTAAATAAAAAAATATTCATGATTTCATAAATATTTTAGCATATTTACCTAGAAATACAGTCATCTTGATATCTATAGCATTTTAAGGGAATACGTTTTTTGACACGCTGTATTACTCTGTGTTTATCACCGACGCTCAAAATGATCCTCTGTATTGAGGCCGCTTATTATAGATGCAGATTAGAAACCATCCGGACTGCATAATATCACCTTTCAGCATACGGCCTGAAATTGTTAGTAAAACCTGCACTGCAAGGCCAAATTATACCGCCATCATCCATCACGGGCTGAAGAATGTGAGGCTCGGCTAGCATCGAGCAGTGGATGTTTAGTGTTCGCAGTTGTTCATTGGAGTTGTGGGGCTCTTTACGATGGGAGCGGCGGTGCAGACATCTTGAAAGAGCTTTCGTTTTACAGCCCAGATCAATGCTTCCCTCCGGTTTCCAGAAATATAGGCATAATGATATTTTTCTGTCTCAAGATTTCCGATCGATTCCGCATGGGCAAAGCGTTGTGTGGTGTTCTTAAAGTAAATAATAATAAATAAATGAATATATATAAAAGAGCTTCTGATATAACAGATCCGTCGCATTATAGCTTTGCCACAGTGATTCGATGTTTGATTAGTCACCTGATAACAGGCTGTCTTTCAGCTTCATTATTTCCTTCTTAATATTTTGCACATTCATTTCCCACTTTTAGGTGTGTGTGTGTGTGTGTGTGGGTGTGTGTGGGTGTGTGTGTGTGTGTGTGTGAATAATCTGTTATAAGAATTATATACCATGTTATTTCTTTCCATTGCTCATCTTCACACATGATGGCAGTGATTCTAATTGCACCCAAGCAGCAGGATCAGCTTTTAATTGGGATTATAATGTTCAGATATTATAAACACCATACCGTAAGGAAATAGAAGGTGACATATTTCATGACTTTGGCAAGAGTTGAATTATTGAGTCAAAACAAAAGGTTTGATCTAACACACAGTTTGATCTGAGTTGTATATTTTGGCTTTGAAACTTTGGCTAGTTTGCATTTAGTTTGGTTTGATTTGTCTTCAATTTAATTCGGTTTGTCTGGAATTGATTTGGTTTGGGGTTATTTCAGTTCAGTGTTATTTTTTTTTGCTCAGACCGGTCAGCATGCCGGAGCAATAGTACAGAATAATGGAGTAATTAGGACAGGCCCGGATATCTTTATTTATATATATATTTATTTATTTATTTATCCTTGTTAAAATCAGTCTGCAGGACCTTTAAAAGGCAGCATTCTATACAAACATACATTTCAAGGATGACTCAGCCCCGAGACGTTAGTTATGATTTGTGTACATATTTGTTTTCAAGGATGCGTAGATATTTGAGATTCATCTCCCTTTTCTTTCCTTCACCGCCAGGAATTACCGTGGACAAACACGGCACCCTCTTCTTCGTGGACGGCACCATGATCCGCCGAATCGATCAGAACGGGATCATCTCCACGCTGCTGGGCT
The DNA here is from genome assembly GCA_030449085.1 of Kryptopterus vitreolus. Lineage (NCBI taxonomy): Eukaryota > Metazoa > Chordata > Actinopteri > Siluriformes > Siluridae > Kryptopterus > Kryptopterus vitreolus. The sequence continues at coordinate 8,891,565 of JACRUU010000026.1, read as the reverse complement.
TCAACGACCTGACCTCGGCGCGACCGTTGAGCTGCGACTCGGTGATGGACATCTCGCAGGTATACTCCTCCGCTTCCAGCATCAACATCATCATCCTGCAGAGTGGCCCCCGTCACACCACAGCATAAACACATTGCCTGGTTGCTGTCTGAGCATCCGCGACATATATAGCAGCATGAGCACCCAGCAGACTGCCACCCACACCAAATGCTAACAGTCACCCCAGGCAAGGACACTGTGCTCTCTAGAGGCATAGTGGCTTCCATTAGGGAGATGATAGGATACAGGATCTGGCACCAGAGAGGGGGGGGGGGGCAGAAAGCTATGCTTAGCCCTATGAAGTTACAGTTATTACATTTAATTGTTGTATAAATTCTGGTATCATTCTATTCATCTTTACCAAAAGCACGTTTTATGTAAGAGTTATGCAATTTTATAAGGAACAAAATTAACACAGACTGCTTATATAACATATTTTAAGGGGGAAATAACTAAGGGGAATAAAACAGGCCCCAAAAGCAGTTGCTGTAATTTGTGGAAACATGAAACATCCTTCCAAAAATTTTTATTTATTTATTTTTTGTTTTGTTTCATTGATTAAGTGTCCATGCGGTGATGTTTTATTTTTCTATTTCGGCCTCTTTAGCACAATTTTTTAGGGCCGTGTCTGCGCTAATGAAATCGCAAATCACCCAGATGAGAGTCTTAATTCGGGGTGCACTGAATGCAAGCAGATTTTTACAAGACCTCCTTTACAATCCAATTTGTATAATGCCATAATACACTTAGTGAGCAGACAGGACAGTGTCGGTAATATTAAGCCTGATCCTCGAGCACTGTAGTGTGTTCATATGTCAGTTCTACTCTTTCCCTCCCGGCTGAATGTGTGTGTGTGTGTGTGTGTGTATGTGTGTGTGTGTGTGTGTGTGTCTGTGCTTCACAAATGTGTCCCAGTTACCATCAATAGGCCTGAGTTTCCAGCATAAGAGAGGCTTTATTTTACAAAAAGGATCCCGAGTGTTATGTGGATGACCTACAGCTGCCCACCGCTGTTCTTCTGAGACACTGCACTCCCCAGACACAGATACACACATACACACATACACATACTCAGATATCCTGACACATGCACACAGATACATGCACTCATTCTGACACATCTTGACATATCACACACATGCACACCGTCGCTTTTCTGTCCAATTGGCAAACGCATAATTGACTGCATAAGTGAACACACACCCACACACAGACACTGACACACACACATACACACACCACCAGCACCAGCATCGCCACCACCAGACATGCAGACACTCACAAGCACTTACTCACTCCAATATGCTGAAACTTCTGAAAACCCTTAGCAGTGATGACAAATCACACTCATTCCTGCCACAGACACTCAGACAGTAAAAAGCATCCATTATAACAATTCATGTGCAGCTCTCTGCTCTGCGCTTCAAATACATCCTGTACTCCCCGCTGCAACATTTTTCCAGGCTTTGTTTTATTCTTTTTTTTTTTTCTTACCTGGATTCCTCAAATATAGATTTTTTTTTCTAGGCCTATACATTAATCGCCCATCTTTCTGTAGTTTTCTGTACTTTCTGTCTCACAGAAAACATATCAAATGTGTTTTTGTTTTGTTTTTGTTTTTTGTATATGGTTAACCAGCGATTCCTGGTAGCGCCGATATCTTATAAGAGAACTAAAATTGTCACAAAATCGCCTTGTAAATATTCAGCTAGCGAAGTAAACCTAAATGAAGTGTGAAAGGATAAAGGACTATTTGTGCAGGCAAGGTGCCACATACATTCGTTTTATTAGTCAAACAGGCAAAACAGTTTCCTGTTCAATCAGAGGTATTGACATCAGCATTGTTTGTTAACAAGGGCAAAGCTTTTGATGGTTAATGTCAATTATTCTTGCTTTATTTTGGACAAGTGAGTTCAATACATGGCTGGGTGAACTAGCCTGTAGACATAAATATAGATTTGTCCTTTTTATAGACAAGGTCAGGAAGTGGTAGCTCGGTAGTTGGGCTATGGTTCAAATGGTTACAGGTTCAGGTCCCGACAACACCAAGTTGCCACTAGTGGGCCCTTGAGCAAGGCCCTAAACCCTCAACCCTTTTTATTATACTTTACGTACACAGTGTCACTATGGTGATGTTGTATAACATACAGTAATACCTCGCTAGTCATCTGTAATTCGTTGGGAAACGCTTGACAAGTGCTGAAACTGATGTATGCCGAACAAGTTGGCGTTTGCATTTTTAACCACACTAGAACCCATGATTTAGGCTTAAAATGCGCAGAAAGCACAATGTGACATACCAATATATATTTGTATTCTGTAGCTTCAAGAGTTCCTTTCTTTTTACGTAATTCCCCCAATCATTCTTTAACCTGCAGAGAGTCCTGACCTAACTCCCCATGTAACACCTTTGCTATGAATTGGAACTCTGACCGCACACCAGGCTTTCTCGCCCAACCTCTAGCAGTCTAGCGAATGACTTGGCACCAATCCCCGCAGATATCTTCCAAAATCTAGGTGAAAGCCTTCCAAGAAAGAGTAGAGACTTTTAAAGCAGCAAAGAGGAGCGATTCAGTGCTGAGTTTATGGCCGTGCTTTTGGAATGAGATGTTTAAAACTCACGTGTACGCATATTTGGGTCTTTGTAGTGTAGGTGTGCATGTGTGTGTCAGACTTCTGCTTTGAGTCTTCCATGCCTGTGTACTGAATTGCACACTCACCCTCATGAAATATTTAGCCAGGTTGTTGACAAGAAATTGATTATAAGAAAGAAGGTCCCCATTTTCATTCCGTAGTAATGCACCTGCTGACAGAAATAGGAGACGTTCCCTTTGCTAGCTGTCCGTGTAGCCCGAATACCTGTAATGGGTCTTATTACATAAACCCCATTGCTTCAATAGCAGATTCAGAGACGCCACACAGATGAGAAGTGATACAAGCAAGAAGTGAGAAGAGTTATTTATGTGTGTTCTGATATAAATGTTATGTTATTCACAATACTGAAATCACAGCGGCAGAAAAATAACCTTTTGAGCCACACTGGGCAATCTATAATGTGTATGAAAGCGCATGCTTTCACAGTGCAAAGCAGGGTTTGGAAATGTGTGTATGTTGCATCCTATATCATCACAAAACCAAGCAAAGTCTCTCATGAGAGGGAGAAGAACAGCAAAGTCCCGGAGAGATTCGAAAACACTCTGAGTAGCCGTTGAAGGCAGCAGAATTGATATACATCTGATCTGAGTAAGTCTTACTGGGTGACAGTTCAGTAAGGAATAAATGGATGTATTTAATTGGAAAATGTTCAACTTCTGTCTGATAGCTATAACTCTATAACCACCACATTGTCATCCATTTCATCACAGAATTTATGTAATTAATGTTGTAAATCAAAGAATGGAATGTCCATTTTCAGTCACATTTAATTAAAGCACAAGATCATTCTTCCGATTTTTCCTGTATCTTGAACAGAGTAAATAAAATACATCAATGTTGTCACGTTAGTGAGAAACCAGAAGGCCAAAGCTCTTAGTACTGAATAGCTTCCTACAGAAAATAACCTTTTTTACGTACAGCTTCCAGAAATGTTAAATAAAAGCTCTTCAAATGAACAACAAACATTAACAAAAATAGTTTGATGATGGAAGGAAGTCAACAGAAAAGACAAGAGGTTCTGTCCAGCTGAAAGAGGGTTAATGAGAAGCGATCCCTTTCAGGTTGCTCTTAAAAATCTTTATTGGATTTGTTTTTATTTTGTTTTTGTTTTCGCCAGGTGCTGCACAGTGCTTATCTTGCCATTTCTCTTTAGCCTGTGAAAAATGGATTTGTCCTTTTTGACGCATCCAAATCAACTGCTGCTTTTAAGGTCGTCTTTTAATAGAATACACAGCATGCTAGCTAGTTTTTGCTTTTCCCGTCTCTTTGTTCACTAAAAAAATCTTTTAATCAAGCAGTTAGCATGTCTGTTGCTGTGTTCAATTTTAGGACTAAAGAAAAAAGAAAAATCACAGTTGTTTGTCATCAAAAGTTTGACTGAGTTCATATCATTTTCTAACTTAATTTGGCTTCTTTGTGTCATAATAGACCTGCAATCTGATATTCCCATGTGACTGCTGAGCAACAGGATTCTTCAAAAAAAAAACGAAAAGCGATATTGCAGAATAACCCTGTATGTCCTTACAGGTACGTCTGGAATGGCCCACTGACCTATCTGTGAGTCCAATGGACAACTCACTATATGTGTTGGATAACAACGTGGTGCTGCAAATCTCAGAGAACCACCAGGTCAGGATTGTCGCCGGCCGGCCTATGCACTGCCAGGTGCCAGGCCTTGACCACTTCCTGGTGAGCAAAGTCGCCATCCATGCCACGCTGGAATCCGCGAATGCACTGACAGTGTCCCACAATGGCATCCTTTACATTTCTGAATCTGATGACAAGAAGATCAATCGAGTGAGACAGGTTTCCACTAATGGTGAAATCTCTCTGGTCGCCGGTGCACCAAGCGGCTGTGACTGTAAGACCGACCCCAACTGTGATTGCTACTCGGGCGATGATGGCTACGCCAAACATGCAAAGCTCAACTCCCCATCGTCGCTGGCAGTTTCTCCCGACGGGGAGCTCTTCATCGCCGACCTGGGAAATATCCGAATCCGTTACGTACGGCAGAACAAACCTTACCTCAATCCACTTAACATGTATGAGGTGTCATCACCCATGGATGATGAACTCTACTTGTTTGATACCAATGGCAGTCATATCTACACCCAGAGCCTTACCACAGGCGACTATCTGTACAATCTCACATATTCAGGACCAGGAGACCTGAGCACCATTACAGACAAGAACAAGAACAAGGTGACCATTCGGAGAGACACTACAGGACTTCCCCTTTGGATCATGACCCCAGACAGCCAAACATTTTGGTTCACAATTGGGACTAATAATGCCCTGAAGATCTTCGGTGCTCAGGGCCTTGAGTTAGCCATGATGACTTACCACGGGAATTCTGGACTTCTGGCCACAAAGAGCAATGAGGACGGATGGACTACTTTCTATGAGTAAGTGATAAACAGTCTTTTATATATTTCTGATTTCTGTTTGGTGTTTTTTTCTATGATTTCCTATGTAAATTGATTTCATATATATATATATATATATATCATATATATATATATATATATATATATATATATATATATATATATATATATATATATATATATATATATATATATCTATACATATGTACATATATAGGAATATATATATATATATATATATGTTGGGGTTTTTTTTTTCCATTTTTTTTAAAATAAGCTGTTGGTTAGAAACTAGGGTTTTTTACTTTGGACTTTTGTAGTGATATTGATTTTCTGCATTTATCAAATTTGCAGAATCTGGTTCGTAGACAAAATTCATATTTTAGTTCCTTTGTTTCATACTAGGCAGAATTAAATGAAAAACGCCCAGCAGTGTTAACTAAGGGGTGTGTAGTAAAATAAGGGTGATGACTGTAACCTGTAGTAGTGGTAGACAAAGTATACACAAGGTAAAAAATAGTAAATGTGCTTCCAAATCAGTTTTTATCAAATGAGTGCTTTATTTAAACCTTATTTTCAACTTTAAAAATGCAACCACAGGTTTTGTTCCAAGATAAGAATCGGGAGTTTCTTTCTTAATTTATTCCTCTCAAAAAATGTCCATGCTAATTAGTAACCACCAAGTGCCAAACAAAGCAAGTTCGAAACATAGCACATGCTCTACTCTGATTGGTAACTGGCTGGCTGTGTGCTTGTCCAATTCTATTTTTATCCACTCATAAATATAGAGGAGTGGTCCTTTTTTAATTTCACATAATGTAACTGTATAAAAAGGAAGATATTTGAAATGCAGTGACGTTAAAGTCTCCCTTCATAAAAGTACAGAATTGTATTTGTTGCTGTTCACCACTGTTTGCTAAGTACATATAGAAAGTACAGGAACATGGACTGGGGGGAAAAAATGAAAAGGAAAATGATTGGGAACAGAGAGAGAATAGTGTACGAGGATTGTCTGTGATGGTTCTTTTAGTATGCACCACGTACATTTGTGGTGTCCTCGTGTGTCAAAATGAACGTCATCAAAAAAACATTAAGGTTTCCAATGCACCAAATGCTGCAATTTGTGAGAGCACTTGGAATTTTCTGAAAATGTATAAGAAAAGGTATTTTATAATTAAGAAAATCCTTAACACTGATGTGTCACGGGTTTACAGTCTTCTGTATGATTCATAGCACAAATCGTCTTTTGGCATGTTGATAAGATGTTAATAAGACATGTAAGGCTGAAGTGAAACCTCTTAACTGAAGACTCTAAAAAGATGATGAATTCTTAACGAAAGCAGTCAGGGATTATCAAAGAACTCATTACTTGCAGCCCTGCTGCTTTATGACCCAGAACTGGTTGAAGCTTGATTATACTGTACGTCAGAACTCATTGGTGTTGGACTGTGCAGTCAGAGTCAGATTGTGTACCCAGACCACACTTTGGCAAGAGATTTGGCTGTGGCTCAAGTTGCTATGGTTACACCAACAGATCAAAGCTGAAATTGGGACATGGTCAAATAAATATGGTCAATTAAATCCACCTCTGCAAAGGAACGTATTGGGTTTCCCGGCTAATTTAGAAGAGGCCAAATAGCTCCAGTAACATATTATAGTCTGGAGTTTAATGTGGTTCTGTGCCTTAGAATCTTAGGGAAAAAAAACTTTTCTTTTGAAACCTCAAAACCTTTTTATTTCATTAAAATAAAAACTTTTCCCAGGTGCGATTCGTGTCACCTGGAGCAAATAGAAACAAAAAGGTCATTGCAATCGTCCATTGCAAGAGCACTCGCCTTGCTGTGTTAGACCTTAGTGCCACAGAGTAAAATCAATATATTAAACAAAGCGCATACTGTTGTGCATCTTTGGCGCGTTTTACAGCAACCTCGCATTGCTCATGCTTCAGTGCACTTACCTTCCACCTGCAGCAGAAATCCCTGTAAATCCACACCACATATACAGCACTTTGTTGCAGCCTGCTATACTGTAGAGGGATCTTGTTTGTCTTGCAAGGCCCGGTTGAAAGTGGATATCTGTCATATGCTTTTCCCTTTCTGTGCTTGCCTGCCTTGATTTATTTTAGTTATTTATTAAGCCGCTACTTTTCAAAATAGCCTAACCGGAATGAATCAAAACTAACACAAAAAAAATGATTTTTTCTGTTACGTCTCAAACTCTATCTTTAAAAGGTTAAGACGTCATTTCACACACAGAGAAATGAAGGTGCGCTCTCTCTTCTAAGTTCTTCTTGGACCCCCCCCACACCAACACACACACGGCGCACCGACAGCGGACACACACACACTTAACAGTGTGCTGAGGCTTCTTCTTTGTGCACGTGTCAAAAACATTTTCTCTTCGGTCTGTCCCGTTTTAATCAGTAACGTTTCTGTTTAGTAAGAAGAGGAAAACCCCCCCCCCCCTTCCTCTGAACATGGACATTTTCTTGTTTGGATAAATTACAAATAATCAAATGGCAATTACATCTTTCCCCTCCTTACTATTGCTTTATTCAGATGCCCCCCCAGAATTTACCCCCAAATTCCTCTGCGTCTTAAAGCTCATAAAAATTTTAGTAAGAAGAGGAAAATCAAATACATCAGGAATGTTACATCTTTCCCCTCCTTACTATTGCTTTATTAAAGCTCATGTTGTCATATGACTTCTTTGAATAAATGGCCTACAAAGCACATTAGTGCTATAATTGCTATTAGATTTGGGGAGGGAAAAAATAATAATTAACATTTGGAATGGTTCACTCTGTGTGCTTTTCTAAACTATTTTGTTTTACCCACACCTTCTCCTCGGGCAGCACAAAGCAGTGTTTTTGTTTTGTTTTTTTTTAACAAACAGATCTCTTCTTTTGTGTAATTAGTTCTAAAGGTTATAATGTCGCCTAAAGAGCCGCAGACATAATGCACTAAAGATGGAATAGATCTGAGTATTTCTCTATGCACTCTTTCCAGGGCACAGCGAGGGCCTTCTGAGTTTATCATAGCCACCACCTGAATTCATTAAGGCCCTTTCAAGCCTGTTAGCCCGAGGACACGTGCTAGCTATGTCAGCCAGGATTTGTGCCAAGACTCTATGCAAAGCCGCAGAGGCAAAACACAACAAAGGCATCTGCTGAGCCGTCCCGTCCATTAAGCTTTATTGGAATCTCTCTGTACTGTTGGGGCTGCAGATGTGTTTTGCGTCACTATAAAAGCGATTCAAGACCCTGTCCGTAAAACGCAAAACCTCGAGTGAAACACTTGTCAACAGCGTAGTACCTTCGTACCAGGAAGACAGTGATGAAATAAAGCAGATCGAGATCAGGGGATCTCTCATGATGTCAGTGTGGTGTGAAAAACAGAAATGAATAAATATATATAAAACATAGTCATCACAGAGTGAATATGTACTGTACCATTGTCAGGATATGAGTGCTTGCTTTATTTGACTTTGTCTGAGGTTATTGTTATTGTAATAGGTACACATACAGTGCAGGAACAAAAGCAAATAGGAATGAATAGAGAGCAAAATAGATTGCAAAAACAACAATGAAGATGATTAAGCCGTTTAAATAGACGAGCGATTGCAGGTATTGTTATTGTCCAGTCTGGATATAGAAACAGCGATGGGAAGCTGTGGCTCCTGGATCAGCACTGGTTCCAAATTGGATAATCCTCATATGTGGCACAACAAAAGGAAAACCATAATCATCAGGAGATCGCAGGTTCAAATCCTAATGATGTTGCAGCCATCTGTGGATGGGAGTCCAGCAGAGTAATAGTGGGCCTGAGTGTGGGGGCTGTTGTTATTCATTTCCCTGATATTAGGAACAACACTATTGCAAACGTAGGTGTCCTTGAGAGATTGTCTATATGACTTCTCAGCCAGTGTGCAGCCACCCTGTGACTGGAACACCATGAGCAACATTTCGAAAAGATTCATGTCTCAGAGGAAATGGTGAGCAAGCTAGTGGGTGGGCAGCAAAATTACCAAACTGGGGCATATATGTAAAAGAACATGCGTTCCCATACAAATAAGATGTCGCATTGTAATTTGAGTTTTTTAGACAAGGCTTTTCTGATGGGGCTCAAGAGGTATAGATCATTATCTGTTTCGTTTTAGTGGCGCATGGAAAGGCAACTCATTTGTCTTATCCTGCTAGGGAATTGGGACAGAAAATAGGCCACAGCTCAGTCTAATAACTTCCATAATATTAACATCCTGACACTCAGGTCGCATAGCTGGAGTAAGGCTAACTGGAGCTGAATTGCCCGAGAGCTAGTATATGTATTTAATCGCATGGAATAAAAAAAAAAAAAAAAAAAAAAGATTACCTCACTTTATTCCCAGCATCATTTTCATGATCAATGTAGAAAAGTAGTGCTGAAGTCTCGAAGTTTATATCCCATTGCTCCTTTTCATGGAAATAAAAAAGGACAACTCCATTTTGCACTCTAATACCATGCTGTGTGTTTCCCTCCAGCAGTCACCTCACAGCTCAGAAGTCTTTACCCTGCAAATCAGATCAAATTTCCGTCAGCATCAGCTCTGACTTTTCCGTCTTTCATTTCAGACTGAGTGTGGGTGTGTGTGTGTGTGGGGGGGGGGGGCAGTGCTGCAGACCAGCTGCATCCATCACTTCCGCTTTGAAAGTTATTAGAGAAGCGGGACGTTTCTGGGACCTCCACAGGCTTCAGTCACATGTCTGATAAGAGTCTTGGAAAAGACGTGCTCATAATATGGTTTTTAAAGAGTGCCGACTTTGTGGAAGTGCTCTGGGATGTGACAGGGTGCTTTGTTTTTATTGCGTTTTTATTGTTGGCAAAGAGGAACCGGAGAAAGAAATATTATAAACTAAACTCACCTGCAGGACTTAGACTCTACTGTGAGCTGTAGCCAATATTAAACGCATGATTTTATGCGGGCATGTATTTTTTTTATTTTTTTATTTATTTATTTTTATTAAACCTGCCTTTACTTGTATTGTTATATACAATATACCACCCAGTCATAACATTATGACATTGTATGATCGGTGAAGAACACTGATTATGTCTTCATTATGGCACCTTTTAATAAGTGGAATATATTAGGCAGCAAGTGAACAGAACAGTGTGTAAGATCAGGAAAAAAATTGGGCCAAATTGTGATGGCTAAATGACTGGGTCAGAGTGTCTCAAAAAACTGCAGCTCTTCAGGGGTGTTCCCAGACTTCAGTGCTCAGTAACTATCAAAATTGAGCCAAGGAATGAACACTGGTGAACTGGGTCATTGATTCGTGTGGGGAGCATAGGCTGTACTGTAGATCAAATTTGCTGAAGAAGATAATACTGTTAATACCCAGCATCTGCACACATCCTGACTCATCTAGTGAAGTACCACCCATGGATCCCATTTTTAAGATTCCAATATTATTGGACTGTAACAGAACAGCAAAAGGACATTATTCATAATCACACACTACACACTTTGCTATTCTGCATTACAACACACACACACAGACACAATCACACTCTTAATAATGTCCAGATGAGGATTGGTTTCCCTTTTGAGTCCGGTTCCTCTCAAGGTATCTTCCTCATTCCACTAAGGGGTTTTTTCCTTGCCGCAGTCACCCCAGGCTTACTCATCAGGGACAAATACACATAGATCATGCATATAAATATTCTGTAATATTGTTCTGTAATTATCCCATTCTGTAAAGCTGCTTTGCGACAATGCACATTGTGAAATGCGCTATATAACTCAAAATGAATTGAATTGAATACTTGACGGTTCAGGACTGTTCCGGAAGCAAAATGGGGAGCCGCACATTATTAGACAGGTGGTCATGATGTCATGCCTGTTTGGTGTATACCTGAATGGAGTCACTTTGAAAGCTTTACAGAAGACTTGAAGAGTTGTTTGAGTAATACCAATATCTTTTTTTTTTCCAACAGCATTATCTTGTTCTCTAACCCTCTTCTGTATGTCTGTCTTTCTCTCCTTTCTGTCCATCTGCCTCCTCAGGTATGACAGCTATGGGCGACTGACAAACGTGACCTATCCTACAGGCAGGGTGAGCAGCTACCGCACTGATTCTGACGGTGCCGTGCGGGTGCAGGCTGAAGGCTCCAACAAAGAGGACATTATCGTCACAACCAACCTCTCAGCCTCTGGAACCTTTTACACACTCATGCAAGGTCAGTTGTCCAACCTCGCGTGTAAGGTTACGCATGAAATATCTCCCAAATTATTATGAGCCTACCCGGAATGTTCTTGAGGCTCGATAAACCATTTCAACCATGAAATGTGTCATGAGACTGGCAGCGTTCACATCTATTATCTCCCGGCTTTCTTCTTTCACTGTTGTGACTATTTTAATTAGTTAGCACTAAGCGCTAGACTGCAATGTGCCAGCTTGAGATTGATTCATTCCACTGCTTAAGCTGCCGTTCACCTCCGACACCTGCGACGTTACCGTACCCTCGGAATACAGCACTTTATTATTTTTTTGTGCTAACCCTGAATATGTATGCGGGAAAACAGTGTACTTATTGCTGACAAGCAGCTCAGTTTGCTTTAACACGTGTAGATTCATGAATAAAAGAATGAATGAATGTGCTTTGGTGTTCTCGCTCAGAGGGAGAAAAAAAAAATCACAGAACACACATCTTTTATAGAAAGATAAAAAGCAGCCATAGATTTCCCATCCTTCCACTTCACACGCCAAGGTTCCGCTGTCTTCTGTAGGAAACCCAATCTTAATCACTCCCATTTCAGGACAAAGGAACATGTCAGAGGTCGTGCGCATGCGCCGGTCATTTTTCTCGCATACTTTGGCATTTTGATATCCTGCTTTGCAGCTGACCAAGCACTTCATCGATTTCCAATAATCGCCTTTGAACTCACTGTTCCCCTGGTCTCCGCAGTCAAAAGTTGTAATGATTTTGCCATTCTCCCACAGGCGCGCGATTCGAAAGCCCACCTTTTAAATTAGGCCCGCTAGAAACGGCAGCTTAGAGGAAACATTAACAGCATTTTCCGCTAATTGTGTCTGTGCCGCAAAACAGCACGCGTTTGGATAGAACTGCACCACATCTCTATCAGTTTAAGGACCCGACTGTAACAGGTTCCCCAAGTGATCGAATTTGACAGGCTTGAAAATACAATAACGTAAATCAATACCAAGCGTAGATGGCTCCAGTTTTTTTTTTTACTTCTGGCTGTCAGGACATCTGTTATCATTCAATGTCACAATAAATATGTATCTATTTCAGGGTAAACACTAATAGATGAGCATGGGCGGTGTGGTGGGTGTGGGTGGGCGGTGACACTTTTCCTTGTTGCCTTGTACCATTAGTGCTCAAAGGGAGGAAAGAAGGAAGGATAAGACAATACATTTAATCTTTCAGCATTTAGCAAGTCCTCATTTCCAGAGTGCACTGAAGTCTCTATTACAGAACTTATATCAGTAGTCTTTGGTTTTTAAAATAGAGTGTGAGTTTGTAAGGTTAGATTTTATTTCTGTAGATATACTGCTCCGTGATTTTAAAAGTCTCTTCCAAGTGTTTTAATTGGGGTCATGGTGATACTACTTCAAAATCTCTTGACATCACTTTTTTTTTGTTCCACACCACAAGCTTTAGTGAATATTTAGGCGCAGGTAAAAGCCCAGACTGTTTCCTTACCAGGGGTGGGAAAAACTATGTGAAAAGATTGTTTAATTCAGTTAATGTAGAGGTTATAGAATTCAAATTTGTTGGTCAAAACAGCCACCTTGTGCTAGGAAACCGAGAGAAAGGGAGAGAGGTAGTGTGGGTGCCGAGCCAGTTACTTTGCTGCTAATTAATTCACTCTTGTCTGCTTTGTAACTGGAAACCATTTTGGCTGTGCTTATACACTGAATCAATTGGATATAGGCATCTCTCAAAGGCACTGACCTTGTGGTATTTGTTAGTGTTGCATTCAAATATGTGTGTGTGGGTGTGTGTGTAGTTGTACTTTTTTTTCTGTAATATTTTTTTGTTATTCATATTTCCTGAAGGTCAATCTTCAATACACTATTATTATATGCAGGAACATAAGATGGACATGCATTATTCTGTTCAGATTTTTTTTTCTGACCTCCTCTATCCGACTGAGTTATACTTTATGACTCAGTGTTTCATGCGTAATGTAAAAAAAAAAACATTTACATGTGAAACACATGGTTTTTTACATGTCGTGATAAAAGTGAGTCATAAAGTGCTGGATTATTAGACCTTGAATACAACTAAATGAGTGCACACGGACCACGTGTTCCTTTCTAATATGCAATCGTTTAAAGCGCATAAATGTCCCTTTCAGTTTACATTACATGTGAAACACATGTTTTCACAGGGGAGGATTAAGCTGGGTGAACATTACTGTTTAAGCTGAGAGCACTGCAGCGTAATGAGCGAGGCTCTCATCAACTCATTAATTCGCAGTGGCCAGTAATGAGCATTTTATTCATGGTGGGCTCGGTGAAAGTGCTGACTGATACTTACTCATGTGTGCTGCATTGTTGGCATGGTTGCATCTTTTCTTCCCTGCATTATTTATCTCCATTTTTAGGAGCTGTTTGTTTGTTTGTTTCTCTTTCACTATCAATCTATTTCCATCTCTGGTTCAGTAAAGTATGTATAGTAGTAAAGTCTGATAGCAGAGAGAACTAGCTGTGTGAACATCTCTTTGTGTTCCTTCCAATACACTCCCACCCACCATTTATACACATACTGTATACACCTGTCTGATGTTAGACTTGTTGTTGTTTTTTTCCCCCCAAAAAAATATTCTCACAGCAATTACTTATTGTTTGCCCAAGGTTATTGCAGACAAAACAATCCCTTTTCTACACCCAGTCAAAATAAGGTGTGTAGATGGCTTTAGTGATAAAGTCAAAACATAACCAGAGTTTTTTTTTTTTTTAAAGGGACCAAAACACGTCCATACATTTAAACCGACTCTAACAGTTTCCCTCCCCACTGTATTTTCCCATAGATCAAGTTAAAAACAGTTACTACATTGGACTGGATGGCTCGCTCCGACTGGTTTTGGCTAATGGCATGGAAGTTTCGCTGAACACAGAGCGACATCTGCTCTCGGGAACCGTGAACCCAACAGTCAGCAGAAGGAACGTCACCCTTCCCATAGATAACGGCCTCAACTTGGTGGAGTGGAGACAGCGGAAAGAGCAAGCACGGGGACAAGTCACAGTTTATGGGCGCAGGCTGAGGGTGAGAATTGATCTTTGTCTTTCTCCTTCTCGCTCACACACACACACACACACACACACACACACACACACACACACACACACACACACACACACACACACACACACACACATACATTCTGAAGTGATCATCGGTAGCAGCATTGAAGGATTCCTGGCTGCAGGGGTCAAAGCAGTGTATATCACTATCATTTTTCGCTATGCTGAGTCACATGGTGTCTGACACTTGTGAACAAGAATATAATGACACACACACACACACACACACACACACACACACACACACACACACATGCCAACTAAGCAGCCTTTTCCCCACGATTCCACCAACTTCCTTTACTGGTTACAGATCATGAATTTAGCACAACAGAATTCCAAATGCATATACTATTAATTTAGAAGTAAAAAAAATGGCAACATAAATTGAACAAATGACATACATCAGACTGTATGCATGGATACATGAATTGCAACTATATATATTTATATACACATGAAAAATAAAGTATACCCTCTGTGGATACTGTGGTGGTATGTATGAATGCATAACAATTATATGGTCCTATCACAGCTTATAATTACGTAAATACAAGTGCTAATAAGCAACATTGGACACAGTGTCATTATTTCATTTACAAAAATAAAAGCAAATGGACAGTGTATAGATTTCAGCCATGTGGAGGTCTGATTGATTGGGCCAATGCTGAGCCAACACCTTGGGTCTGTTCTTTTTCATCCATTCTGTCTTCGACTTGTTGGTGTGCTTGTGAAGAATGTCCTGTTTTCGTCTTCTTGCAATTCCTCTGAACATTGCATGGTGTGACCTTGAGGTGAATTTGCCGAGGTGTCCACTTCTGGAAAGATTGACAGCTGTCTTACATGTTTTCCACTTGTGACTAATGTTCCTGACTGTAGAATGAGGAGCTATAAATTGTTTGAAAATGGCCTTATAACCTGTCCAAGTTTGATGGGTAGCCACAATTGCTTCTCTCACTGCTAATGTCTTTCCTCCTTAGCATTGCGCTAACACACACCTCAATGCTGCAGACCAGCAAAATGCTACACAGAGGTGGTCACACTGGCCAATGACAAGTTAATCATTTGATTAGAATCACCTGGCTACGTATTAATTCACATGGAAGCAGTAAGGGTGTACCCAGTGTTTCAAATAATGTTTGGACAATTTCTGGTTGAATTTTGTAAAAAATAAATACCGACACAGTGTAATATATAATGTGGTGCATTTACCTCTATTTAAAAAAGGTGATGATGAACAGATACGGAAAGGCTTTTTTCCCAATCGGGGAAACTATGTAATATACATAAACAAAGTATCTCATTTGGACTTGCTCCTCATTGCCGACTGGCTCAATAGACATAAAGACCTTGTTTCTATTCACCTACTCGCTCGCTCACAGATTATAAATCTCCGAGGTATGGCACATGCCCACGCACCACCTCTAGCACATATAGAAAAGTGCCCTGTGTGGCCTAACAGATACAGAATCGCAAACACACCTCCTACAAAGTCAGTCTGGCAGCGAAGCCCGCATAGGCAGAAATAATTCCACATGGATGAGTATGTTGCCCCAGTGTTGGCTGGATTAATTGTGTAGGGCTCTGACACTGTTTCTCAGATGCACCCTGACTCATCTAAGTGAAGAAGACTCTGCTCGGGCTTTAATTGCGCTTTAATTACAGCCTCTCTCGCTCTTTATAGACGTTGTTGATGACCACACCTGTCTTTTTGAACGATGAGCGTTTTTATGATGGCACCGTTAAGCTTTGACCCATCCTCGGCAGGCGCAAAGCCGCTTGCCAAGGTCACGGAGTGTGGGCGAGCTCGCGGTGTCTTCTCAGCAGTCAATCCATCAGTGTGTAGCATCCCGCTTTCTGACCCTGAGGACTGGGTCAACAGCTAGAGCAGCAATGAATCCCTTGATACTAAAAACCCAGAGGCTTTCCTCACTGTAAAACCCTGACACCGCCATCCATCTCTTCAGTAGGTCTCAGGTCTGGTTGTTTAGAAATCGCCTCAGAAAGCGAGAGTCACCACAGACCTTATTTCAGGCGAGGATTTGCTCATGGGAAAGAGGACGAGTCATGTCACTTCGGCTTTGGACTGTGCCTTCTAACCTCCAGGGAGGTAATAACCGAATCAAAGTGGGCGACCCAGTTACCGGGACGCTTTGACCCGCACTCATCTGCCAGTGTAGTAATAACAGACGTGATAATGGGAAAACCATTTTAGCCTCTACCCGGCACAGCCTTCAACACACCACAGCCCATTTGTGATTTGAACCATGGCGTAGCGGCATGTCAAGGACGTCGGATCTAGATGTATTCACTGTGAATTGCTACACCATGTTTTCCAGCATGCCTGCTTTCTGTTTGTGTAAGCAAACTTGATGCAGGGGGCCGCAGGCAGGGTGGTTTGTAAGCTCAGGCAGCATAGCAGACAGCTGGTCACAAGGTGCCATTCAGCTGGTGAATAGCAGCTGGTTTAATAACCCTGTGTTGTGTCTCGGGGGGGAATAGGGAAAATGTATAGAAAAAGCTGAACCCCTTCAGGTGGTGTGTGTGCTTGTTTGTGTTCCTGCGTCCATGTGTGTGTGTGTGTGTGTGTGTGTGTGTGTGTGTGCGCGCATGTATATATTTAGACATGGGGAGATGGTTGGGAACAAAGGGGTGAATTTTGATTGAATCAAGACCCATTGTGTAGGATTGCAAGGGTTTGGTTACAGGTAAGCACATAGGGAGGTGTTTATATGATTCTTTCTGTTTATGTGTGGTTGTGGATGTGTTTTATTTTTAAATGTAAAAGTAGACTATGCATTTGAACGGCATGAAACAGTATAAAAAGCTTTAAATTAGGACATGCGGGTAGTGTAAGGTAAAATGGAGAGTGTGTGTGCATCCATCCTGTAAATGCCTAGTTGTCTCCTGGAGGAAACACCCACCCATCTCTACACACACACACACACACACACACACACACACACACACACACACACACACACACGCGCGCACACCAAACACATAGTTCTCATGTAAACCTTGTTCTACTACAAAACATGTCACCAGCAACCACACTGATGTCTTTGTATCATGTGTACCATGTGCTCATCACCGTGACAACCCATGCCATTAGGAGAGCTCACGGCTTCTGCTGCCAGGACATTACATTTTTGTTTTTCTCCATGGCAACATGGCCACCTATCTGCCCCCAGGCTTTAGGAGTATAGTGGCGAGAAATTCTCCATCTACTGCGAAGGGAAATTACACAAAAGCAGAAAGCCGTCTTCGGAGCCCCTGTAACAGAACATGTGCCCATAGACTTTTGGATATTTTGGGGTGCATTTACATGAGCGCTTTCATATACCACCTCCAAACAGGCACAGTAAACATGCGGACACACTTGTTTGTTCGAGGAAGCGAAAAATACCACTGAACAAATAAGATTAGCGTCCTTATCAGAGAAATACCCAGGACATGTTTAGAACAGAAAGCGTGGAGCAAATATTAGAACAGCGAAACAAAACCTTGAATTTAATGAGAACACAAAAGGCAGTCTTTTGCAAATTTGTATGAATGTTGCATATGGAGAAGTTTCTTTGTCAATGCTGAATGCTGATAGAACAAGGCATATCCATCATCAAGACAGTCCATCAAGATTTGTTTGTGTTGTCCTTCTTGTTTTGTTCTTGATGATGATTGTAGAATAGCAATTTTAAGTTACGTTTTATACCAAATCTGTAATATCCTTCATGTCTGTCTTTACTAAGCCAGCTCTTTTAGCGACTTTGCTGTTTAGTTTAAAACATGTGAGCCATTTCTATAGAAATGTTATTCTCACTTTAAGTCTGTTCAGTCAGAGATAGCAGAATCACTCTCTTTATCCCATTACCACCTTGATAAATAGAAAAAAAAATTCTTTTTTTTTTCGAAAGCAGAACATAGCCCAGTTCAGTCTCACTTTTTACACTTAACACATAAGACCTACAGTTTGTCTTGCTACCCGATGCTCAGCTAATTAAAGGTAGCTGAGAGAACTGCATGACACTGGCTTATTGACATCTATAGAGGTCGGGGGCATCTTCTTCATTCCTGAATGTCTTGCTGGGAATTCACTGTTTCCTTATTTTAAGTATAAAGTAATCCTCTAAACTTGGCATTAGTAGCATTAATTGGCCCTGGTGTAATTGGCCCTTTACATACAAGGGCTCTCAGCATGCTAGCGATATGTGAGAACACTTTCGCACTCGTCTCCTCTAGTGCCACTGGACAGCAGCCAATGACAATGAGAAAATCTGCTTCAAGACGGTACTAAGACACCCTGCATATCATGCCAAGATGCATGTTCGTGCACCTGAAGTGATCAGCTTTAATCATACTTAAATGGAGGTGGGCCAGGGGATTCGTTTCGGAATTTTGTGGATTTATCCAAGCACCAACAACAGTGTAGTGACATTTGTGCAGTTTCTCGGTTGAATATATCTTCATATAATTGGTATACCTATTATTCAATGTGTTATATATAAAAAATTATATGTATATAGACTTGAAGGTCACTAAGGAGGGATGATTTTCTAACTCACAGCTGAAGATTTTCAGGCCTGAGCAGTTCAGTTGAGAGATGTACATGTTCTCTCCTAATGCCTCATGTTATTTTATTCATGCCTCCTAAAATCTTGCCATCTGCTTTGAATTGCCTTCATTTCGGATATAGTTTGCAACTAGACTCAAGATACATGGTGCAAAATAATGACTGCTTTCCAGTCCAGGATGTACTCCTGTTTTATGTCCAGTGTTGCTGGAATAAACTCCTATGAATCTAGCATTTTAATTCAAGTCAAGCATCACATACAGAAATGATTGTTAATAAAGTTGCATAAGAATTATGTGTGTGTGTGTGTGTGTGGTTTGTGTATATGTATATATATATATATATATATTATATATATATATATATATATATATATATATATATATATATATATATATATATATATATATATATATATCTATATATATATATATATATATATATATAGGATTACTTACTTTTGCAGACAAAGCCAGATATGAGTCATTTTCTTCCTACCTCTCCTACCTTCTGCATTGATCTGGACGTGTCCTACAGATTAGCACCTTCCTTACGATTGACTCTTTTTTGTATAATCCCAGCATGTGTCTGGGTACTACGGCCCTTACCCATTAGAGTGGACTAATGCTCAGTGTGACATGCCATTTGAATCCTATAGAGAGGCTTTTGATTATATCTGCCATCTAGGAGAACCTCTGATTTTCTGTCCCCTGGGTAATTATTTCCTTAAAGGCATGTGGAGTGACTCTTAATGATCAATGAACTTCTCACATCCCTTTTCTCCTGACAGGGGCAGACCCAACAATTTCTTTGTAGTTCACAGTGCAAGAAAAAATGTATTTATGGAAATTACATCAATGTAATAATATCCCGACTTCGCAGATATGATTATAATCTAAATACACTATCATTATTGAGATGGTGGGCAAACATCTGCATATTGATCGATGTGAAGGAACTTAAAGTCAAATGTAGCAGTTTTTTAACATTACATTTTGGGGTTTTTCTTTCGGCAGGTTCATAACAGAAATCTGTTGTCCATGGATTTCGATCGAATCACTCGGACAGAGAAAGTATATGATGATCACAGGAAATTTACTCTAAGGATCCACTACGACCATGCAGGAAGACCTACCCTGTGGGCTCCGAGTAATCGTCTGAACGGCGTCAATGTTACCTATTCACCCGGAGGGCATGTGGCTGGCATTCAAAGAGGAACCATGTCAATTCGAATGGAATATGACCAAAATGGAAGGATCACTTCTCAGATATTTGCAGATGGCAAGTCATGGAGCTATACTTACCTTGAGAAGGTAAACAGTTTTGGATTCATTGTAGCGATAAATATAATTACTAATATACTTGAGTAGAGAGCGAGTAAAATTGCTTAAGACCCTTCTACGTCATCTTGGTTCCTTGGCTTTATGTGGTGTTATCAAGTTTTTACTTAGCAGTTAAACTGTCTGATGCACTCTGCTCACATTATGCATTGTTACTGCTGACAGCTTGGCAGTGTAGTTATGCCCAGAATAGCACCATTTTAGAATAGGTAAAATGTCTTTGTCTTGTTAATTAGATACCAGGTCTTGCAAATGTAAAAAATACAGGAAGCAGTGCAAATCCGAGTTTTATATTTGATTTTAAAAGTGGTTACTATTAAACCTATTAACAGAATAGAAGGGCTGAAAGTCCCGGTTAGGTTGCATTCAGAATTATTTTACCTTTCAAAATGGCCAAACTCTGGCATGTGCTGCTTTATTAGAAAGCTTAAGGTAAAAAAGAGAAAGAAAAACACTCTAGAAAATTATCTCCTTGACCTCTATATTAAGTAATATTATTTGCACTCATATTGAGCAGAGGCTGATTATTTCGTAGCCATCTAATGAGAATTTGCCGTGCAACATATTTCAGCCTGTGTTGCGGCAGGCTATCAAGCTATTTGTAATTTGTATACCCCCTGAAGCCAGTGTGTGACACCCCACAGTTTGTTGCGCCGTTAATCACTAGCAAAATGTGACTCCTGGGCTCGTAATGACCTTCAGTTGCATTGGACAAAGAATTTAACATTTAAGGCTTTAACGTTTTCAGGCAGTTTTCACAAATGTGCTGCAAATTACCATGCTTCATTGACTCAAAAACACTGTCATTTTATGTTTCCCTTGGCAGTCCATGGTGCTATTGCTGTATAGCCAACGACAGTACATCTTTGAGTTTGACAAAAATGATCGCCTCTCATCTGTCACTATGCCCAACGTGGCCCGGCATACGCTAGAGACAACCCGCTCTATTGGTTACTATAGAAACACATACAGGCCCCCTGAGGGCAATGCCACAGTGCTGCATGATTACAGTGAAGATGGTCTGCTTTTGCAAACCATTCACCAAGGCACAGGACGTAGGGTCATGTATAAATATGGCAAGCTTTCCAGACTGCTCGAAATTCTATATGATACGACACGGGTTGCCTTCTCGTACGATGAGGCAGCAGGCATGTTAAAGACGGTGAGCCTACAAAGCGAGGGATTCACCTGCACCATCCGTAACCGGCAGATCGGCCCACTGATTGACAGGCAGATATTCCGTTTCAGCGAGGAAGGTATGGTCAATGCCCGTTTTGACTACAACTATGACAACAGCTTCCGGGTCACAAGTATGCAAGCTGTCATCAACGAAACACCGTTGCCTATTGATCTGTACCGCTATGATGACGTATCTGGTAAAACAGAGCAGTTTGGCAAGTTTGGGGTCATATATTACGACATCAATCAGATTATCACCACCGCCGTAATGACCCACACGAAGCACTTTGATGCCTATGGACGAGTCAAGGAGGTGCAATACGAGATCTTCCGTTCACTAATGTACTGGATGATGGTGCAGTATGATAACATGGGCCGTGTGGTAGCCAAGGAGCTAAAAGTAGGCCCTTATGCCAACACCACACGGTACACATACGAATATGATGCTGATGGCCAGATCCAGGTGGTGTCCATAAATGACAAGCCTTTGTGGCGCTACAGTTATGACCTCAACGGCAACCTGCACCTTCTGAGTCCAGGAAACAGTGCCCGCCTTACACCTCTGCGCTATGACATAAGGGACCGCATCACACGCTTGGGAGATGTCCAGTACAGGATGGATGAAGATGGGTTTCTCAGACAAAGAGGCAATGACTTTTTCGAGTATAACTCGGCTGCCTTGCTAATAAGAGCGTACAGCAAGGTTGGCGGATGGAGCATAAAGTATCGCTATGATGGTCTGGGCCGCAGAGTGTCTAGCCGAAGCAGCCAAGGACACCACCTGCAGTTCTTCTATGCTGATCTGTCCAGTCCCACCAGAGTTACTCACATGTACAATCACTCAAGCTCAGAAATTACATCCTTATACTACGATCTGCAAGGTCACCTTTTTGCCATGGAGTTGAGCAGCGGGGATGAGTTCTATGTGGCCTGTGACAACATTGGCACACCCCTGGCTGTATTCAGTGGCTCAGGCCTTATGATTAAGCAAATCCTCTATACAGCCTTTGGAGAGGTCTACCTAGACTCAAACCCCAGCTTTCAAATTGTAGTAGGATACCAGGGTGGCCTGTATGAACCCCTCACAAAACTAGTTCACATGGGCCGCCGAGATTACGATGTCTTGGCTGGTCGCTGGACCACACCTGAGCATGACATCTGGAAGCAACTGAACAGCAACAACATAGTGCCCTTCAACCTCTACATGTTCAAGAACAACAACCCCCTGAGCAACACGCAAGAGACCAAGTGCTATATGACAGGTATGTGATAGCCATTAAAGCTTTGGACACTATGTAATCTCTAAGTTTTATAAGAGTTTAATAAGAGTTTT
The DNA here is from genome assembly GCA_030449085.1 of Kryptopterus vitreolus. Lineage (NCBI taxonomy): Eukaryota > Metazoa > Chordata > Actinopteri > Siluriformes > Siluridae > Kryptopterus > Kryptopterus vitreolus. Next base: position 8,868,752 of record JACRUU010000026.1, on the reverse strand, counting down.
ATTTTTCAGGCTGTGTTTCATTCTGGGGGATTTTTATAGTCTACCCAGGTAACATGACAGGGCACTGGCTTCTTCTGCCTGTTTTCTGTTCGGTGCTCTTCCTCCCCTAAAATATCTCATCAGTTTTCATTGCTTCAGAGCATGAGTAAGGAAAATAGCAGCGAATGTTCCCCTTACAGAGAACACAATATAGATGCTTTACAAATCAGAGCCAGTGGCTATTATATGAGCTTCTCCCTGCTTGGAAAGCAAACAAAATATTATACACCTAGGGGACAAAATATTATACACCTATCTGTAATATGTGCCAGTGCCTTTAAACAGCCCATTTCTGGCCAGAATCAAAGCCTTGTTTAATGCTAGCACTGCCAAGACAAAATTAATGATAGAGAATAGGGGCTATTAGCTGCACTCGTTATTTTGGATCAAAGCCTAGGGGTTTACTTTACCCTTGTGTATTTGATTAAATTCATCAGTATAGAACATTTTAATATGTTTATGAGTTTTCTGTTCAGTGGTTTTGCTTCAAACTATATGATTAATGCCAGGTTTGAAGAAGGAATAAGTAAAAACACTTTTGAGATGTTTAAATACATACGTAGATTCTAGTGTTCAATTTAATTGATGTTGGCATTTCCATTGCATAATTAGAGCTATTCAATTCATTGTTCTATTATAATTATTATTATTATTATTCCGATCATTGCTAGTGTATATTGGAAAACAATTCCATACTATGACTATACTGTTCGCAATGTTTGCACTGCACTGTTTGCACCAAGGTCCAAACCCACTGTACATGCCATTGGCTTTGTTACATTATTATTATGACTATGCAGTTATCTTTGTCTATTCCTTACCAAACACATTTCATTGTATGATTACAATGACAATAAAGTCTCTTTACTTCACTTTTTAACTCTACTTCACAGTCACAGTAAGGCTAGCGTTGCGACCGTGAAGAGTTTTGAAATGTAGCAATGCAGTTAATGAATCGTTGAATGGTTCATTGACTCTGTGTTATACAATTTAAATGCAGTACAACATCTGTAAACATATTCAATGCACATTTTAGAAAGAGTAGCGCAGAACATGTCGAATGTAGACCAAAAAAAAGACACTGCACCTGACTTTTTTTTTTTTTTATCAGTGTAGTAGTGTAGTGTACCACAATGCTTGGAATCATCACTTTATTCCTTGCGATGCCGTAATCTCTGGTGTATTCATCATATTTAGCCTACTGTCACACTCTAATCTGTGTTTCGTTGTAATGAGTTTAAGGGGAGCTTATTTTGTCAAAAGAAATCACTTGACCTACATCCTTCTTGATGGAAAATTGTTTTGCAGAGAATATCAGTGTGTCCACCACATGAAATATGCACAGTCGATTCGAATGCTTGAATTCTCAAATTATTGTCAACGCGGCTCATTGCAGATGTGAACAGCTGGTTAGTGACGTTCGGCTTCCAGCTGTACAATGTCATCCCTGGCTATCACAAACCTGTCACTGATGCCATGGAGCCATCTTACGAGCTCATTCACACCCAGATGAAGACACAGGAGTGGGATAGCACTAAGGTAAGATAGCTTTAACAGACAAAGTATTTTTATGCAGTCTTATGTAAAGCATATGTACAAACACTTGGATGAAATACTATATTAAACAGAAACAATGTATACACTGTAATAATGTCTAATGTAGTATATACATTTAGATAACTACCTATAATAAGAATGTTCTAACCTAACCTATTGATTAATTTCATCCTAACCTCAATGATAGTGTTACCACAACACTATTTCCCTTTGAATTCCTTTTATTTATGTTGGGCAAGAACTCAAGAAAAATATAATTATTGCAACATGAGATTTTGGTTATTTTTTCATTGAATGAAAAATGTCTGTTTGTGAAGTGTGATTAATGTTGAGTGTATTTTTTTTCCAATATAAGAAGCCTAAATATTCCCTTTTGTTTGAGGTTTGGTTTAGGCATGGAAGTAATTAGTTGGAATAATAAGTATGGCAGTGTTGAGAAGGATAATGAGACACACATTCGACTTAAACCTGTATCAATGGCAACCTGACACCTTCGTTGGCATCCTCCTGATGGCTCCCAGAGTAATCAGTTCAAATCAGTGGCTATCCTGCCTGCCCTCTGTGCCTGCTTCACAAACTAGAGGTCAAAGTAAAGAGTGCTTGTAATAGCCCTGCCATTAAGGAAATTCATTCCACATTTTCTCTACCAGTGGCAATTGATTTCAGCTCAGCTTTACACACCTTTTATCTCCCTTTTTCTTTCGTCTTTCACTTTCCACTTTACCTGGTCTGATTCCTAGACTTATCAAACCATTGAGTCTTCTTCAAGTCACTTGAATAATTTAAAAGCTGTTTTTGTGTAGGTCAGGTTACTTTCTTAGAGTGGCACACATTAGGTGTACGTTGATGGCTGACTTTTTCCTTTAACACCCAAAGCCACCTTGTTCCCTTGATACAGCAGTGCAGGCTTTTAAGGCAGTTTGACTCATAATAAAAAAGGACTATACTAATGTAAATGTCTATTTTGCTTGTTGAATTTGAAATTGTGGAGTGAGTGTACAGGTCCTGTTCCTATTCCTGATAAGGACTTCTATTCAGCCAAGTAAGCATTTGAAGAGGCCACAAGTCATCATTATAGTCTGAATTGCAAATGGATGCAGCATAATAGACAGGCATTTGAAGGTATGAGGCATCCGAGGTTTCAGATGTCTGAGATATGAGATTTTAAATGTGAAGCGATGGATCCATTTGAAGCAGCCAGCCTGACAAGGTTCAGGTCTATCTCATACACACTCAAGGAGCATGAGCGAGCAAGTTGAATATACAAAAAAAAAAAAAACGGATTCTAACAAATGTTCTTTGGGACCAACCGTGACATTGTTTTATATTCGGTATAGTATGTCGTTTGCAGTGCTTTGATGGCTTACCTAAGTGCAAAACACATTAACAAACCAAAAGCGCTGTGGCAAAACATAACACATCAACATTATCTCTCAACAGAAATGGGAAGGTTCTTATCACATTACATGCATTAGGCTGAGAGCGCATGAAAGACAGAAAGCTGGAGGATGTTTTTAAATAAGAAGAAATATGATCTGAAAGAGATATGTTGATTATTTAATTCATGTTTATTTTATTTTATGATGTTATGTCAGATATGCTGTCAACTTTGCTCATTATTATAAAAATGCAAATGCTGAACCACAATGTAACCTACCATTAATTATTTTTCAGTAGGCTTATTATGTAATAAACAAAATTCTTGCATGTTTTTTTTTTTTTATGATAAATATGCACCTTCCAATTCCAGTTTGAGTACATGTTCATGTGTCTCTAAATTTGCATTTCTGATTTCGGTTTTATTGAGCTTTTTAAATTGCTGTGGGTTTTTTTGGTTTGTTAATCTGTTTTGTGCGTCAGGCCACTATATTTATGGGATATTTTGGAACACCACACAGACTCTGGAAGCCATCCCCCCCCCCTTTTTTTGCTCGGAGTGCTTCAAATCCAACTTAATGAAATCCCTTTTGGAAAATAGTCATTACAGTGTAATCACACACACAGTCTTTTCCCAGACTGGATATATTCAACTGTTTGATTTTGCCAGCATGCACAGTTATAAGTCCGAGTTGTTATTTGATTAAATGTTCAGAGCTGGTCATGAAAGCATTAGATGACAGAAAGGCCTGTTGGCTAGACTCATTTCTTTGTGCGCTTTAATTATCACTAACTTGACCACATGATAAGACTTTTACAAAGTTGAAAGCAATGCAATTTTCAAGACCTGTCAGATCTCTCCATCCTGTTTTTATCTATAAACAGCCAGGGCAGAGTTTAAATCACCCTTGGATACATGGCAAAGAAACAGCATCAGTCTCCTTTGGTGTTGTCTCAGCCCATATAGAGCTATAACCTAAACATATAGTAGGCTTTCAAGCGCTATTTCAATTCGTACATAATTCAAGTTTTTCTATTTAATATATTTCAGCCTGAACTTTTATATAATCTGCAGTTAAGATTTTTTCTTTCGCCCAAAGTGCATCATTGTTCTTCTCGAAATAAGACACATCAAGAAAAAAAAAACAATTCCTGGCTCATTAGTGTAGGTGAAGCTACTTCATTACTCATAAATTAGCCCAACCCCACTTATAGACATTATTTTGCTTTTTATTGGGAGGAAGTAAATGATTCTAATTGCTGGCCAAATTGCTTTTTGGAAATATAATTATGGGGTCATTTATGAGCTTTTAAAGAAGCTGCATTAAGAAAACCCACTAATGGCCTTTGCAAAAGTAGTGCTGCTCCTATGAGGGTTTAAAGTAGGCTGTTTGTTCCATAATGCCCATATTTCATTTAAAGTATTCACAGAGATAGAGGGGAAGGAGGAGAGAGCCACTCATTACATCTGTGACAATAGCTCCTCCATTTACTCCAGCAAGACGCCATGCTTTTACAGTAGCCTCGAAATGCTTAAGCGTAACTCTCATGAAGGAAAAGCTCAATGCTGGGGTGGTTGTTTATCAAGGAAAATTGCTATAGTAGTGCCGTAATTGGGTTCCATTATTGCACACATGAGTAAGCATTTTATCAAGATTTCAAATTCTGCTAGAAGCTTTCTTCACCTTGTTTTGCAACATTATGCATTCACCTGTGGTAGAAAATAGGCAAAAAAGACAAAGAGTGGTGGGATGACTACGACCAAGAAAAGGCTTTGTTCTCCTAAAACTTCAAATCAATTGAGAGCAATTAGCGGTTTGAGATTATGCTAGGGAAGAAAAAAAAATCCCACGGAATGTCATTTATAGTATATTGATCTAATGATTACTCACAAAAAGATCGTCCACCTCTTTAGTAGAAGGTGAAAAATGCTTATTGTGGCCAAACAAACATTCCTACCCTTTCACCCATAACTACTTTTGAAGTACTTGATGCATATCTGCTTAGTCTGGCCAACGTCATTCTTCCCTGACATGAGTGCAGCAGCTGGGGAGTATTGCAGAAATAGCACATACAGCTTGATTTTTTACTATATTGGCATTTCCTCTAAAAAGCCAGCCTCTTGTAATTAAATTGTCATTGCTTCGAAGCACGAGTGTGGCTGCCTCTTAAACTGTTCATGATGGATGTTGCATGCTGGAAATTTTCATAAAGCAGCAAAGAAGTGAGTGCTTGCTTTTAATCTACCACCCGTTCAGTGCTACTTACACAAGACCCACATGCCAAGCAGATCTGCAGGGTTCAAAAATGACAGGACCTGATAGTCCTGTTGGGGTCCACCATTAGCTTCTGACTTTGATCAGTGCTCTGGACCACAAGCACTCTGACCACCATACGCTACTTCAATGATACATCCCTTTTAGAGCTCAGCATGGTGGTAAACCACAGGACAGACATTGTCACCCCCCACTCACACACACACACACCCTTCCATTTTGTGACCAAGGTCGGAAAGTTGGCATATTACAAATTGGGGTGGTGAGGTGTGAAATGTTTTTGAGACTGTGTGTCCTGCCACAGATATATAACAGGTGAACCCATTCCATTTAGCTTTGCTCTCGCACCTTTACTTGCCATAGTGTGAGATGGATTAGGTGCGTGTGGCATTCCCAGGAGAAAGAAAGAGAAACACATATTTGTAAATAGGAAGGGTATAAAAGACATTCTATCGTGTCTTCTCCAATCAGAGGCATCTTCTTGCTCAGCATAAGCTACCCATACCCAGCATTCAATCCTCAATATTACATTCTATCATACATGTTGTTCAGATTATTGTCATGTACGCAAATATATTCTGTCAGGTTTTATATGTGTGTGTCATTGGTCAGGAATTGTATGATTTTATTTTAATTAAAGCACTGAGGAAGACTGGAAGCAGATATAACAGTGACAGCAATAAAACTCAGTGCTTATGTTCACATGTCTCACCACAATACCAAAAGGCTTACACTGAATAGTCAGAACACGAAAATGAAAGGTGTTTTGAAGTGGTAATGAAGCAGACTGAGACCTGGACTGTTAGAGAGACGAGTTGCTGAGCATAGGGAGGAAAAAAGACAGCTTCCTGCTGAGATCACCCACCCTGCGCCAGCCATCGGATACTCTCGGGAGTTAGTTACTCCTGAGAGACGCGGGTGCAATCAAGCCTGCTGCTAGAGGCCAGACAGGCGGCGAAACCAAATGTAGATATTTCTGTGTGCATACCAGAAGTGTCTATTCTGGGTTAAATATTAATGTGTTTCATTTGTAAAGAGCCTTTGTTAAAACCAACGCCAAGTTACCAAATACAGATTTGGTGTGACACCATTGAATGACACCATCGTAACTTATATCAGGAGTATATAAGTCCAGGAGTCTTAAACAATAGCATGGGGCAGTATGCAGTCTTATGTATGTGGCAGCGGGTGCATTCACAAGTGTTAGAGAGAGACAAGAGCTAAAATTGGGCTTTGAAACACCAAAAGCACAGAAAAAACACAGCACAGCTGAACTCTGTCGATCACTAGCAAGAGTAAAGCATCTCACAAGGAGGGAGATGAGTACATCCCTGCAACATCCCAACATCTCATAAGAAAAAGCAAAATTTCAATATTTCTTTTTTATTTTTTGTGTTTCTATCTACATCATAAGATCGAAATATGGCAGAACCATTGTAACCTGTACTTGTCTATTTATATTAGTTCAAAGCACATACAATGGATGGATGGATGGATAACCTAAGTAGCTTGGTAACTAGGCAACTGATTGGAAGGTTGTGAGTTCAGATACCAAAAGTTCCAAGCTGTCACTGTTGGGTATTTGTCCAAAACATGAAAATTGTATTATCTATCAATTATACTTTGTATCTGAATAAAAGCACGAGGCTGAATCGATCACTTTAGTGAGTCACACATTAAGCAATATATGCTTGAAAGTTGTGATGGAATTTTTTATTTGTATCCAAAACGGTTCAGTTGAATACAGATAATTCAACCACAATTCAACCCACTTACTAAGCATTGATAGCATCATGCCTACTCTTATAACACACATCTAAATTTGTCTACATTTGTGTGTCTGTGTATGCAGTCTGTGCTGGGAGTGCAGTGTGAAGTCCAGAGGCAACTTAAGTCCTTTGTCAAGTTGGAGCGTTTCGACCAGATCTACAAAGCAAGCGGTGCTGGCTGCCCCCAATCACCTTACAGCACATTCTTCGCCTCAGGGGCTTCAATCTTCGGCAAGGGCGTGAAAATAGCCATCCGAGAGGGTCAAGTGAGTGCTGACATCATCAGCCTGGCCAGTGAGGACGGAAGACGGCTTGCTGCCGTTTTAGACCAGGCTGTGTACCTTCAAGACCTTCACTTTACAATTGAGAGTATGGACATGCACTACTTTGTGAAAGCATCTTCAGCAGAAGGTGACTTGGCGTTGCTGGGTATGACAGTGGGACGGCGAATGCTGGAGACAGGAACTAATGTAACGGTGCAGCAGGTTAACACCGTCTTGGGTGGCCGCGCTCGGCGCATTACCGACGTGCAGCTGCAGCACGGTGCGCTGAGCCTGAACGTGCGCTATGGCAGCAGTCTGGATGAAGAAAAGGCCCGCGTGCTAGAGATGACACGGCAGAGAGTTGTGGCAGCCGCCTGGCACCATGAGCGACATCGACTGCGCCAGGGAGAGGACGGTTCCCGTGCCTGGACGGACACTGAGCGGCAGCAGCTGTTCAGCTCGGGCCGAGTGCAAGGCTACGACGGCTACTACGCGGTGCCCGTAGACCAGTTCCCCGAGCTGGCTGATAGCATCAGCAACATTCACTTTCTGCGCCAGAGTGAGATGGGCCGCAGGTGACACGAACACAAGGGAAGCCCCGCTCCGGTTCAACGTCTAGGACTTCTTGCCAAAGACTTGTTGCTTGTGTGACCAGTTTGTTAAATCTTTTTTTTTTTTTTTTAAACATTTGATTTTGTTTTTATTTTTTAACTGCCTTACTTAAGATCCAATTGCAGGCAGTTGACATTGCATTTACAATGTCATTGCATTGACATTCAAGTGCTTTTCTTTACTCTTTTTGGAATCGCGAGACAGACGGCTGCCAAAACGAAGGCTGCTAGTGGAATGACATATGGCAACATTGGTTATTTAGTTTTGACTCAAAGGGACCCTGGAAGATGGCTGCTAATGCATTTTGATCACTGGCAAGTGAGCAGATTGACATTCGGCTTCACTCCACCCTGCCTTTTCTCACCCCACAGCCAAGGAGAGCCTTTTTTTTAGTCACTTCTTTTTATACTTGAAAGCCTGCCACACTTACATGAGGACTACAGTGTCTGTTTGTTAAGGCTCCTGGTCCCTTATAATCATTGACTCTTGAATTGGTGCCATGTGCCATTTCAAGACTGCTTGACTGCCTAGTATTTCTTAAATATTTGAATTTGACCCATGGATTAAAAAAAAAAACAAAGAAATGGAAAGAAAAATTATAGCGGGCATGCTCAAAGTCTGAACGCATAAATGTCTTATTGAATGAGATTTTATCCCAAAAAAGGGAGGGGGAGAAAGTGGGAAAATACAATATCTCCCAACAGTCTATAAAGATGGTTTTAAAAATATATATAAATGCCGTTGGAAAATGTAATAAAACTTCTGTATGAAATTGAATATTTTACTAAAATACATAAAATCACTTAAAACCTATTTCATAGTTACATGTATGAAAAAAAGAACAGTATATCTAATGTGAATACCTTACCAAAATGTGAACTGTTGTCCCTTTGAATTGAAAATTGTTGTTCTTGAACAATGCCTAGTGTTCCAGCTTATGGAATGTATGTGTAAATATATTATGTTTGGGAATGTCAATCCATGAAATTCATTTGTTTGGTTTTTATTGTAAAAGCGAATAAGGTTTTAATATGCTTAACCTTTCCTTTAAGGATTACAGTATTTATTTTAGTAATGTGCTTTTTAAACCAATGTTGCTCTTCATGTGCACTCTCTGTGCAAGAGACATGAATGCTTATATACTTTAAAAAAAAAAAAGAATAAATCAAAAAGAAACAGCACATTACTAGAACATGCCCTCAGACGTTCCTCAGGCTTTTCCCTCCTGAACATGTTGAGCTGTGGAGTGCTGGGAGTGGATGCTGGGCTAAGGACAGATTTAAACCCCAGTGGGACGCCTGAGGGTCAAACTCATAAGTGCCCGGGATATGAAAGACAAGACTCCCCGAGTCCCACAGCAGCCCGAGATGCATTACGGCCTGCAGGCGTGTAGTTCCTGTCTTCAAGCAGAGGGATGAATGCATGCCAATCTGGCAACCCGACTTGCGGATCTAACTTCTTGCTTTTTATGTGTCCTATAGCTTGACTACCTACTGAACATCAAAGAACATCCAGTGTAGCGTCTCTCTGGCTTTTAAAACATTTGAGATGGAGCAAAATGGTGTTAATGTGTTGGACATGGTGTCACGGTGTAACACACACCTCTAGTGTAAGCGTACCGTAGCTGAATCTGTTATCGAAGTTTGTGTGGCTCAGGACGGGGTGTGGAGATGCTGAGCGTGTCGGTGATCGCGGCCTGTATAATACTGTCAAGCATATTTTTTTATTTGGATGTCAGTTGGATGTTGGATACAGCCATAATTCTTTGCTGTATTAAAAACAAGAAAAAGTTTGAAGAAGAAAAAAAAACATTGTGGTTACTTCACTGAGAACTGCGTCGTGAGGCTGTAATTACTTTCTAACGTTTTGGACTAATTTAATTTTTTTTTTCCTTTGGTTCTCAACACTGTGTTTCTAACGCTTCTCTTTGGATCTGTAAATAAGAGGACGAGAAATGAGCTGTAAATAAAATGCCAATGTAGATACCTTTTAGAGCTACAGCAGTGAATCTGTGTAGTCTTTAGGTAAAGCGGAAAAAAAAAATAAAGAATATTTTGTGTTTACATTTATTTAATGTCACTATTTTGTCATGTTTTGACTGCTACCATCCAGGAGGACAAACAAATTGTTTTGTCTGAAATTTAAGAATATATATAAATGTTTATATACTGTCGAAGTGTTTGTAACCTTGTTGTGGCTTCCTGCAATTAAGATCACTTTGGGCAAAGTGGCTGTTTAACGAATCGAAATTTGATTATTTCTATTTTCGAATAGAAATTTGATTATTCAATTCAATCTTAACTAGATATTTTTTGAATGCATACTTTTTACATTTTTTTCCCTTTTCTTCTCCTTGTTTTTGTTATAAGGCATCGTTACAGTTATTTTAGCCAGTGAGAAAGGAACTCAGCCTGTTAATGTGACATGCACATTTGGCCTTTTAAGGAACATCTGTTCAGACAAAAACAAGCTCTTATAATAATACACAATATCGGACATCTGCGACTGTTTGTAAAACATACAGAAGAAACATATTTCAGTTCAGTAAAACCTTTCAGAACCATGTTCAATGTTCAAGATTCGACTACGTTAAACCAAATGTAAAATTATTACACCTCACATTTTTCCTCATTTCAAGCTTGAAATATTTGTCTTTTCTTGGAAAATCATTTTCCTTATTTCAAAATAAACCAACAAACATGAAATGGATAATATATACCATAATAAATCTCCATTAACAGATTTAATCTTATATTTGGCTTATAATCTTAAATCTTATTTTCTAGATTTTTTTATTTTGCCTATAGTACGGTATTTTCCACTTGCCAGGATGACTTTGTTTTGTTGTTGCAGTGCTGTATACCAGAGCATGACATGCTATATCAGAGGGAAAATACCCTCCATTATATACAATGTAGTTGATTCAATTCTCAGTGTAACAGCCTACTGTGTCTGTTTCTCTCATTATATCTCAAGTATTCCTCAGCAGCTGTTTCAGCCTGCAACCTCACAGCGCTGTTTATTTTTATCTTCCTAAATTGGTTGGGTGAGACCAGAGCTTCATTTCTTAAACAAATGAACTAGACAACAGAAGTGTTGCGTAGCAGTTCAGGGTCAGCTGTAATGAGCATCATTTACATTGCGCTGATATTAATCTATAACGGTATACTCGGGTAAAGGTGGAAGAGCTTCTGATGCAATGATTCTGATAGGACTGTTCATCTTCCCTGCTGTGAAGTGTCCCAGTGGATACACCTGCAAAGTTTAACCTCAAAATGTATGCAAATGTAAGTGAGTCCATGCTTGTGTGTGTGTATGTGTATATATATATATATATATATATATATATATATATATATATATATATATATATATATATATATTGTTGTGTGTCTGTGTGCAAAGGTAAGTCTTATTTCTGTTGCACTAATGCAGCTAATAGTGTACAGGTGTTCAAAGTGATATTTCTGTTTGGCCTCATTTTAAAAATCGAACCCAAAAAAAAGACAAGCATGACATATGGAAATTATTGTCAGTTTCATTCAAATGAATAACTGCAAACTAATAACTCTAATGAAATCATGCCACAGTTGTCAGATTTTGCTATATTGGTTCTGTGGGATTATTATATTGATTATTCATGTTTTAACATAGTTTTATAGCTTTACAGTTAAGTTTAAATAAACCTGTGTATGCCTATGTGCTTGTTTGAGTGGAAAAGTACTGAGAGAAGAAGAGTGGCTATGTTTACGTGTGTGGGGGTAGATAGAGGGCCAACAGCTGCAAGTTTCTACTGATAACCCCAGCCCAAGTGAAAGAAATGTTAGACAAAGACAAAGTGATCAAGCTTGCATTTATAATGATGATTCCTAAGAACAGCTAATGTGACGAGTGCGATAAACAGTTGAAATATGCTTTTAACAAAAATATGAATGTTAAAAGTGGCACACAAATAGGTTACATGAAAAGTTCACTAGAAAAGCTGAACAAGATGAAAGAACTAGGGTGTGCCTGTTTTTGTACACTGCATCTGTTACAGGAAAAAAGGGAGTTGGAATGGAGTCAGATAAGATGGAGCTCAACCAATGAAGAGGGAAGAACAAGCTGAAGAAAGATCACGTCACATAAACCTATAAAGGACATGGTTGACTAGTTGTTAGGTGTCGTCACCTGTATACCCAGGAGAGACGAACCAGCATGCTGTAATCTTTTCATATCTGATCAATAAATGCTTAATCTTTGCATCCATTCTGGACTCAAATTTTGAATACGCAATGGACACCTTTGAAGTCCAACAATTGGTGACCCCGACGTGATTTGGGTGGACGGGAAGGAAAAGAATTCAGGGAGAGAAAACTTTGAGTAAGGGAGGAGTTCTCCTTCAACACAAGACGGCCGTCATAAAAATAAGGTAAGCAGAAACCTGTTTAATCAAATTCTGCATTTGGGAAATTTAAATTATTGTGTTGAAGAGAAATCCAAACTGAAAATTTAACACCGATAAATAAAAATGAAGAATCAGATCTGAAAAGAATTTATTAAGAAAATAAATGCGATTTGGGGTTAGAGTCCCCTCTGAAACGAGTTAAAGTCTCGTGAGTATTAATAGGGTTAAAGTCCCTTTGGGTTTGAGTCCCTCGAGTTGAAGTCTCGTAAATGCGATTTGGGGTTAGAGTCCCCTCTGAAACGAGTTAAAGTCTCGTGAGTATTAATAGGGTTAAAGTCCCTTTGGGTTTGAGTCCCTCGAGTTGAAGTCTCGTAAATGCGATTTGGGGTTAGAGTCCCCTCTGAAACGAGTTAAAGTCTCGTGAGTATTAATAGGGTTAAAGTCCCTTTGGGTTTGAGTCCCTCGAGTTGAAGTCTCGTAAATGCGATTTGGGGTTAGAGTCCCCTCTGAAACGAGTTAAAGTCTCGTGAGTATTAATAGGGTTAAAGTCCCTTTGGGTTTGAGTCCCTCAGTAGAAATACTGTAAATTAAGGTTGGAGGCCTTCAGTTGAAAGATACTGAGAAGTACCAACAGGTTGAGATTCCTTTGGGTGAAAGGTCCCATTAAATAAACTTTATTATTCATTAACGATTTTATTCTATATTATTTGTGTAATCATTAACTTGTACAATCATTTGAAATTTGTGTAGCACGTTGTGTTGATTGCATGTAATATTTTTGGCTTATTCATATGAAAATATATTGTTGCATTACTCCGATTATATAAAATGGCTGAGTTTGAGAAGGAATGTGATGAATATGGTTGTCCACCAGTATATGTGCAGTGGCAAGCAATAGTGAAAATGTTGATGTCGCAGGCAGAGCCAAAAGATAAGAAGAAGAGGGAGAAAGAAATTGGATTGTGTTGGCAGAAGCTGAGAGATGAGAACTGTTGGGAAGACGAAGAAAAGGGTCAGATTTTATTAACTCCTGAAATTTTGGTCATGGAAAAGAAAGCGCATTTTAGACTGCAGAAGAACAAAAGACACGAGAAAAAAAAAAAAAAAGCAAAAAGTTTGAAGTGGTTTGAGAAAGGTACAAGTATGTAAGAGTTGGAAAAAGAGTTTGAGAATGTGGACATCAGTTGCACTTACAGCAACTGCTTTGATGAATGTAAGAAAGAAGAAAGAGGAAGTTGACAGTAGTGCTGGCAGAAATCAAAAGGAAGCAGAAGCAGGAAGCAAAGTGTCAGTATCCTCTGTCCCGCCTAAAACTCCTCCTCCAGTGACAGCGTTGTATCCAAATTTGTTTAACCCTCCTCCTTATGAAGAGGGTAAGACACCCCTCACCCGTTGTATAACAGCACCTTATACTGACAGTCAATGGTGGTGAGCTTGATGTTGATATGGACGAGCTTAGAGCAGTAAGTTGAAGAATTAAAGGAATTGTGCAGCTTTGTTAACGCTCAGGGGAACGCTGTAGCCAGTGCAAGGCAACAGGATGATGAATATGAAGGAGAAATTCCACAACTAGAAGAAGGGGGAGCGCCACCTGCAGGCAGAGTAAGTAGAGCAATAAGTATGTCATCTGTGGGTTCCGGACAGTCAGGTAAAACAATGTGCAGTGTGAGAAAGGACAAAGTGTTAGATCTGAATGGTGGTTTTCAAATGAAATTAGTTGGAGATTTGTCACTTAAGAGAAACGATGAAGAACAGGAAGACAGTGCAGATGAAGGCCCAGCCGCTAGGCATACTAGACAACAGACAAAGAAATAGACACAGAAACCTAATGCGAAAACTTCATGGAAGATGAGGAAAGAGAGCATAGAAGAGACAAAACGGGTAAAGACTGTTCATTGTTGTTTGACATTGGTAACACGTCAGAACATGTGGTAAGCCAGTTCCCATTAGTACACAAGGGCACAGGGTCAAGCATACCAACCCTGGACACACACTGATATGACAGCCATAATGACCAAACTACCACCCATCACTAGTGGAGGCGGAAGATGGTTGAATAAATTAGCAACTCTGTGTCATGGAACTGCTTTGGCTTTGGGTGATGTAAGATGTCTGTAAGGCCAAATAGAGGAGGATATGGAGGCAGTAGTAGGGGTACATGTTTTGTGTGCGGTCAAGAAGGTTCATTGGGCCAGAAATTGCCCTCAGGTAATGCCACAGACTCCACATTCAGGTGCTAACTCACACTACGGTCCGCCTGCGGGGGGTTGGGGTCCCCGAGGAGGTGGAACCGGACGTGGAGCAGGTGGTGATGGCAGGGCACCACCAGGTGGTTACAGTCGAGGACCACCAAGAGAGCACAACCTCCCACAACCGAATTTAATGGCGCCTATGCTCCCAACATGGGGCCAAGGGGGTGGGGCGGATGAATGATGGGGCACACAGGGAACCACCATGAGGGGAACGGCCGAACCCCTCATGGACATGGTGGTGAATAACACACCACTAAGAGCCCTAGTGGATACTGGGGCTACATACTCCACTGTAACAAAAGGCACAGTTCAAAAAACAGATCTAAGTGATCGAACAGTGGGAGTAATGGGTTTCTCTGGTGAAATTGAAAAGTGGCATTTAACTAAACAGCTACCAGCCAAAGTTGCTAATCAAATTGTCTCGCACTCATTCCTGTATTCCTCTAATGCACCCGTTCCTTTATTGGGTAGGGACCTACTCACCAAATTAGGAGCAAGCATTTCATGCTCACCAGAGGGTGTAATTGTAAATTTTCCAGACAAAATGTATGGTGTTCAAATATGGAACACTCCAATTTTTCCCGTTCCAAAACCGGGTACAAACAAATACAGGTTAGTGCATGACCTCAGATCAATTAACTCCCTGGTTGAGACAGGAACACTGACAGTACCGAATCCATATGTTGCTTTATCATCTTTGTCACCCTCTCACTAATGGTTCACCTGTATTGATTTGGCTAATGCATTTTTCTGTATTCCCATAGCAGAGGAGTGTAAACCATATTTGGCATTCACCTACAGAGGACGCCAGTACACCTAAAATCGCCTAACACAGGGTTTTGTTCTTTCACCTGGCATTTTTTAATCATGTGCTACAGCAGGAATTGAGTAAGTGCACAATGCCAGAAGGGTGTGTTTTGATAATGTATGTTGATGACCTCCTCATAGCGGCGACGTCTCAACAGACATGCATGGAAGCCACCAAAGCTGTGCTGGAACAACTGCATAAATCTGGTTTCAAAGTGAGCAAGGAAAAGCTACAGGTATGTAGACCTTGTGTCACATTCATGGGCAGGATGGTTACAGCACAGGGCTCCACAATGACACCCCAACACAGAGACAGCATCATTTCACACCCAAAGCCAGAGACAGTAAAAGACATGCTTTCATTCATTAGGTTTGACTGGTTTCAGTAGACAGTACATTCCCATTTATGTGTCATTAACGGACCCCATTGAGAGATTTGGTAAAAGCACACGGCAAGAAGAATTTGAGAGCAGACCTAGAATGGACTCCAGAGCAGAGAGGGCGTTCATCTCTATAAAATCACAGCTATCACAGGCAGCGCATTTGAATTGTGCAGACTACTCGCAGTCTTTTCATTTAGATGCTTCAGAGACACAGAACAGTGCCCATGGTGTATTGTTTCAGAAAATTGCAGGCGGTAGGAAAGTTTTGATGTACTCAAGTGTGTTGCTAGACCCTATTGAACAGAGACAACCTGCATGAGCGCGCTACGTTGCAGGTCTGGCTAAATTGATCTTGAAAACATCACACATTGTGATGGGTCACCCCTTGACTGTTTTAACCACACATTCTGTAATGTCCTTAGTGAACTCAGCGGCTTTCACATTTTCCCCATTGAGGCAGAGAAAACTGGTAAAAATCCTAGCCAGTACAAACATTACATATAACCAGGAGGGAGTAAACATGGCTGAACTTCTTTCAGACGGTGCACCTCATGATTGTGCTCCACTGGCAGAGAGGGCCAGCAAAATTAGAGAAGACTTGCATGCAACACCGCTGACCACACCCCCACAGGTTATGACTCTGTTCACTGGCGGATGTTGTTTCAGGGCAGAGGACGGGACGCTGAAGGCAGGTTTTTTAAGTAGTAGAACGTGTGAATGGGGAGTTTGTAACCAGAGTAAGTGTGCGGTTGGATGGCAAACAGTCAGCGCAGAGAGCAGAAATGGTAGCAGTCACAAAGGCCCTAAACTATGCTGGTGAGGTGAGAGTGGAGATTTATAGTGATTCTGCTTATGTTGTCACAGCTGTTCACGTTGAACTGCCTGTCTGGCAGAGGTGTGGGTTTGTCACCACCACAGGTCGCCCAATTGCTCATTCAAACGAGGCCAGGGACCTATTGGAGGCCCTGATGATACCCAGTGAGGTAGCAGTTATCAAATGTCAGGGACATGCCAAAACCATTTCAAAAAACGAACACCTGGGTATGGTTGAGCAAGCATTGGGGCTGACACAATGCTTTTGGGGCGGTCTATCACCCTGAAAGCCAGGGTAAGGTCGAACCCATTAACATCGTTTGAATTTGACCCTCAAATTAAAATGGCCAGAAGCCTGGCAGGGAAGACAGCACAGCTAAAATCTGTCAACCACTACATACCGCACAGACAAAACTGAATTGGCTTGACGCTTTACCCATCGCTTTAATGTCTATGCGCTCTTCTATTAACAGGGTCACAGGCTTTACACCATTTGAATTGCTTACAGGTCGCCAATTTCCTGGACCACGGAATGACCTGTCACAGGACGTTGTGACACCACTGTCACATACAGCTTACTTTGACAAATTAACCGCTTTGATTGCACATTTCTCTTGCCAGATTGCTCCTGTTCCAACTGACGGCCCTGTGCCGACCACGTGTGAGTGGGTGAGAGTGAAAACGTTCAGACGAATGTGGAACGAGCCTCGGTGGTCTTCACCCTTGCAAGTGACTGCGAGAACATCACATTGTGTACGACTTCAAGGAAAGGGGGACACGTGGTTCCATTTGTCTTCCTTGTGTTCCCTGTGATCCCTCCATTGTAGGTCTCTGACAGCGACTGGATGTGGACCTGAGGACTCAGGTCCAAGAGAGGGAGGCTACAGAAGAGACACAAACAGATAGCCAACGACCTCAACCACACTGTAAGACTGTTCATAAACAAGGTGACATTTTTTCCAGCCCAAATACAGAACCTCTAGCACACTGCGTAAGTGCAGACTGTGCGTACGGAGCAGGTATAGCTGTACAGTTCAAACAAAAATACGGAACAGACAAAGTAGTGTGCCAAAACAAAAAACCTGGGCAGTGTGCTGTCACATTTGAAACAGACGGAAGAACAATTTTCCATTTAATAACAAAAGAAAAGTGTACTGATCTGCCAACATATGAAACTTTCACCAACAGCTTAAAGTACATGAGAGATTGGTGTACTGACAATCAGGTGCATAGTGTATCTGTTCCCCGGCTGGGGTGCGGACTAGATAAACTAGACTTTAACAAAATCCAAGAAATCTTAACAGAGGTGTTCAGGGATCTGAGCATCATCATTACCGTTTACTCATTACCATAATTTCAATTCATAAGTTTAATTTTTCTTTCCTTACTTTTCTTTCTTTAAGGTGTTTACATATGTGTTCTCCCTTTCAAGATTATTTTAATGGTGATTTAATCAACAGTTGATCATTTATGTTTGTGTGTTATATTTTACAGTACTCAGCTTGTAAGCGGGTTACATTTTGGTAACTAAAGAGGGGAGAAAAATGGTGGGAGTCAGGCCGTGGGGGAGCTGGAAAGTCCTGGGGACAACAGGAATAGTAATCATCGTAATAACAATACTGGCATTAAGATTGGGGAAGATCAAGTAAAGAATGAAACTGCCCCCAGAGACAAGAGATCTATAAAAGACACAGACAAGTGCGTGGGAAAGTATGGTGGCATCGAGTTGAACTATGTGAAGGGAAGCACAACCTCATTCACATTTGATTTATGTAATGTGATAGACTGCCAGGGGAGAAACAGCTCCTGGAGAGGATATGATGTATATCTATGCAATGGGGGGTTACGAGGGGGGGACCAAACGATGGGTGTGGTGTAATTCATGGATAAATGTGGTTGCAAACGAACACAAAGAAGAGAAGAAATTGGGATAGGTTTGCTTTACGAGGGATTACAGTACAACACAAAATCCCATCACCGGTTTTAAATGAAATGGTTGCCGCAGTATAGCAGCGCTCCAGTAGGGAAAAGCAATGTGACAAACATGTGGTTGGTATTAGGAGTAGATGTGGATGGAAAGGATCTGCAATTTTAGAACCTCTGAAAAGCGATAACCCCTAGTAAGAATATAGAAATGGACACACAAAACTGAAGCCAGAAGACATAATAGAAGGGCTACAGGATATGGTGAAGACGTAGAATGGATTATACACAGCAAGAGAACAACATAAGATTGTGTAGGTTGTGCAAGGGAGGCCGTCTCTATACTGAACCAGCTCCACTTCACTCAGAGATTGGGGAATGATTGCCTTGCCCTGAAGAGAAGCAACACCCAAGAATATGACTATTCCCTCCGAAACAATCAGAGAACCGGACCATTTACCCCGCAGTAATTATACTTGGGTTTTAATTTCACTAGATCTCACCTAGGATTGGCTGAACAATTAGATAATGGAACATAATTGGAGAATGGGCCCGACATCCCTAATGGAGAGTAAAACAAAAGGCGTACAAAATTAGGAGCAATAATACTAATAGAAAACCACGGTAAAATCAAAAACAACGGCCCTACCAAACGAGAAGAAGACATGTGTTGTCTAAGAGAGGAACAGGAGGTTAGATTTGTCCGAAAAGTCCAACATATATAGGCTAGGATACCACGAGGGGTCCAAACGAACACAAATTGGCCGACCATTGGTTTTGAAAACATCCCAATCATATCTGTTCGATAACCCCTAGAGATTAGACAGAATATGCTACAATCTGATGAGATTTGGCAATATGACGTATATGGATTGGCCCAAATAATACCGCTCCAGAAAAGGGAGGAGTGGCTCTGTAACCAAATAATACCGAGCACCAGAGCACTGGAAGGACTTAAAACATTGTCCATAGAAATGGCGGAAAATTCTGGTGTAGACAGCCCCATTGGGGACTGGTTGGACAAAAACCTTAGGGAAAATGGAAAGCAATAGTAACATCAATATTGATCTCGATAGGAGTATTCATAGCAATACTGGTGACTTGTGGATGTTGTTGTGTGCCTTGTATTCGATCCTTATGTAACAGATTAATTGTGACTGCGATAGAGAAAAAAGACCATGGTTCCCCGAACCCTTATGCCATGCCACTGCTCAGCGCAGGTTTGTTGAGAGGAATAGACAGTGATGAGGAGGATGGTGAGGAGGATAGTGATGTAAAAAAAAAAAAGAAGAAGAAGAAAAAACCGAACAGAGACATGAATAACCATGCATATATTGTGAGATTCTTTTTTGTTCCTCTGTATCTCTCCGCTCTAACCTTTATACGCAGGGGCAAGGACATAGGGACGCCTATCATCATCACCCAAGCCTTGAGTTTAAAGATGTTTATCAATATACAAATAATGTTCTTCCATGTGTTTTATTATGCTTCATATTTTGTTTCAAAATGATTGTGTTAAGGTACCAGGATGTCTGATGTCTCGAGCAAACATGTTGTGGTTGCCCAAATGTCAAATAGGGGACCGGTGTGGTGACTTTTGCCTCTGGGGTTTTTTAACATCAATTTTTCCCCAAACGATTGCGAGGTTTTCGACTCACCTTGCCGAGACAGACATTACTGATTTTGTGACCTCTTGTGAGGTCAAGAGAGGGAATTGTGGGATTATTATATTGATTATTCATGTTTTAACATAGTTTTATAGCTTTACAGTTAAGTTTAAATAAACCTGTGTATGCCTATGTGCTTGTTTGAGTGGAAAAGTACTGAGAGAAGAAGAGTGGCTATGTGTACGTGTGTGGGGGTAGATAGAGTGCCAGCAGCTGTGAGTTTCCACTGATAACCCCAGCCCAAGTGAAAGAAATGTTAGACAAAGACAAAGTGATCAAGCTTGCATTTATAATGATGATTCCTAAGAACAGCTAATGTGACGAGTGCGATAAACAGTTGAAATATGCTTTTAACAAAAATATGAATGTTAAAAGTGGCACACAAATAGGTTACATGAAAAGTTCACTAGAAAAGCTGAACAAGATGAAAGAACTAGGGTGTGCCTGTTTTTGTACACTGCATCTGTTACAGGAAAAAAGGGAGTTGGAATGGAGTCAGATAAGATGGAGCTCAACCAATGAAGAGGGAAGAACAAGCTGAA
Organism: Kryptopterus vitreolus; assembly: GCA_030449085.1. Classification (NCBI taxonomy): domain Eukaryota; kingdom Metazoa; phylum Chordata; class Actinopteri; order Siluriformes; family Siluridae; genus Kryptopterus; species Kryptopterus vitreolus. The sequence goes on along the minus strand of JACRUU010000026.1, from coordinate 8,848,085 downwards.
GAAAGATCACGTCACATAAACCTATAAAGGACATGGTTGACTAGTTGTTAGGTGTCGTCACCTGTATACCCAGGAGAGACGAACCAGCATGCTGTAATCTTTTCATATCTGATCAATAAATGCTTAATCTTTGCATCCATTCTGGACTCAAATTTTGAATACGCAATGGACACCTTTGAAGTCCAACAGTTCTTACAAAAAAAAAACAATGGCTCATGGTTAATAAAATTTGTCAAAACAATATCTGTCCACAACATCGCAGTATCACGCTGCTGTATCACGACTACCACTGCCAGTGGATATTATTGAGTGCAATTAAAACATAACAGATATAAAATAAAATACGTAAAAACAAAGAATTTCACAATCTTTACTAGTTCAACAAACACACAATTGCAGAATAACAAACCCTTTATCATTCCATTTCATGTTCACTACATTTTAATTAGAACCAAACCTCACATATACACAGTCATGTGTAAAATGAAAGTGTTTGTTTGTCTTTCCACCATGGGATTGTGTTAACACACACCTGAATGCCCCTGAACAGCAAACTTTTGTGATCACATTTGATTAATCAAGGGCTCCTGGCTGCTACTACAGAACCCTGTCAAGGTAAAATCCTATGAAGGTAAGAGTTTACTTGGATTTTCTCACGTGGTTCCTCCATTTCGGCATGATTTTTGTGATGTGGTAAATGTGTTTAGTTCATTCTAAGACCTGATGAGTAGCCGAGGATTATTTATGTGCTGGTACATAAAACACATAAAATCGTAGACTTCCATATGGCTGAATATTATACACACTGTGTCTTAGCATTCTTCTTTCAAAACAATTATGTATTAGATAAGTAACATTTGAAATAACAGTAATATTTGATCATTTATATTGACAGAAATGAATGCCAAACAAAAGGAAAAGACAACATAACATGGGTGAATAATGTGTCAGACCCCACCAGTAGCTTTGTTGCACTTTAATACAGACTCTCTCAAGTGATGAACACCATTTTTTTTATCCCAGAAGATATTCCTTCAGGAATTGAGGTTCTGATGGTGGTAAAAACCAAACAAATGAGATTTAGCTGGGCTGAGTTCCAGCAAGTGTGAAGGCCACAACATATGGTATGATGAACATCATTTTTATCCTCATGTTAGGATGGAAGAAAGCACTCCGATCAGATAAGAAATGTTTCTTAAAACAATGAAAGTTGATTGGCTGGAAAAACATGGTATCGATTTGCTGTGCCTTTTCCCATTCAGAGTAAAAATGGACATAAACCATGACAACAAAATAAATACATGCCTCCCCACAGCAGAGCAGAGCCACTATTCTTCCTTTAATTTGTCATCTATCATTACTGTTTGTACTCTAAATACAATCTGTCGTCCATGTTTGTCTTCGGCATTAGTGTGCCGGTTAGGAAAGGCAGCTCGGCATTGAATCAGAAACCCCCGAAGTTGTGCAGCAGCCATTAAAATAAATGTTAGAAAAATAACAGGTTTGTAACTTATTATATAACCGACCATTTTTTCTCCCGAAAAAGCAATACTGAAGGTTGACTGGTTTATCTATTAAAATAGGTGATACAGTCTCCAGGTAAACTAGAGCATGTTCTCTGAGATAATTTAAATTGAAAGTACCTGAGAGAAGAGAGGTCTCACGACACAAGAAATAGACTTAAAATTCACTGTTGCTCTTTGCTGCAGTATTTTTACACTTTATGTATAGATTTACATCCATTTTATTAGAATCAACTGTGAATTATCTGGTGGCAGCACATGGCAAGTCATGGCAAATATTATATATATATATATATATATATATATATATATATATATATATATATATATATATATATATATATATATATATATATATATATATATATATATATATATACAGTCCCTGACAAAAGTCTTGTCGCTTATCTATTTTGTAGAAACACCTGCTATTAACCTTGCTATTATTGACTTTTAATTAATCAATTGGTGTTAGAAATAGCTCGTATGAACAGCTAAAACCCTCCCAAATGATGTTTAATGCACTGAAATAAATTAGTTTCACTGAAAAAAGATTTATCATTTAATCAAAACAGAAAGGTCAAATTTTGGCAAGACAAAAGTTTTGTCGCCTATACAGAAATTGAACAAATTTACTGCAAATACAAAAATATGTCAGCAAATTAAGTAGTGGTGCTGTGAGATCCAAATTTAATATCTTGTATGACTTCCATGAGCTTGAAGGACTGCATCCATGCGGTTTGGCAAGGATTCATACAACTTATTGATGAAGTCATCAGGAATAGCAAAGAAAGCAGTCTTGCAAGCCTCCCAGAGTTCATCAATATTTTTTGGTTTAGTCTTCCATGCTTCCTCTTTCATCCTACCCCACATATGCTCAATGATGTTCAAGTCTGGTGACTGGGCTGGCCAATCCTGGAGCATCTTGATCTTCTTCGCCCTGAGGAACTTTGATGTGGAGATGGAAGTATGCGATGGAGCACCATCCTGCTGCAGAATTTGGCCTCTTTTATGGTTGGGAATATAAGAGGTAGCTAAGATTTCTTGGTATTTTAGACTATTGATGTTGCCTTCCACCCTGCAGATCTCTCGTACACCCCCATACTGGATGTAACCCCAGACCATGATTTTTCCGCCACCAAACTTCACTGTTTTCTGGGTGAATCTCGGATCCATGCGGGCTCCAGTAGGTCTCCTGCAATATTTGCGGCGACTGTGGTGTAATTCAACAGAAGATTCATCTGAAAAATCCACCTACTGCCACTTTTCCAGCGTCCATCCTTTTAGCAGGCTGTGGGCCTTGGCAAATGCCACACGGTTTTTCAATCGTCTTTTGTTTAGTGCTGGCTTCTGGGCACTGATTCGACCATGGAGGCCATTTCGAGATAGAATCCGACAAACTGTTCTGGTTGACACGGGGACTTCAGGTGACCAGGTCTCGTGGAGCTCTGCTGCAGTGGAAAATGGGCTGGCCTTGGATTTTCGAGCCAACAAACGGTCCTCTCGAGCAGTTGTCTTGCGGGGTCTGCCTGACCTGGGCTTGTCAAAAACGTCTCCAGTCTCTTCAAATCTTTTTTTTATCCTCTGTACAGTGGATCTGGTCTTCAGCCTCTTGATAATCAACACTTTAGTCTCAGGGTGAATCTTAGGCATGTTTGCAGAGGTCTAGTTGCAGTTGAGGTGAAGGTCTAGTGTACTGGGGTTCTTTTTATACACACCTGAGACCTCAATTGATCCATTATTAGTCACAGGTGAAGCTCATATGACAAGGCGACAACACTTATGTCTTTGCAAAAATGGACTCAATGGGCTTTACCAAGCTGTGAATATTAGAATACTTTTTGACAGTTTCGTTTTGCACTGAAACATTATTACAAAAGCTGTTGGGATTAAAATGAGCCATTTCTTGTAAAAAATCTTGATTAGAAATATATTTCAGCGGCACTTCAGGTCAATTTGTACACAAGCGACAAGACTTTTGTCAGGGACTGTATATATATATATATATATATATATATATATATATATATATATATATATATATAGGATATATATATCTATGGATGTGGTAGGATAAAATTACATAGATAGTTAAGAGGTTAAGAGTGGAAGATCTCCTATAGAACTCTGATCGGACCCTTTGCAGGAACACTGCACCCCAGGACAACATACACTGGTGGCTGACTAACCTCTTTGTTGCATTAGTTTATTTTAACAGCAAATGGGGGGCACTGTGGTTTAATTGTTAATGTGAATGTGTGTGAGTGTGTGTGTGTGCTCTGTGATGGGTTGGCATTCCAACCGGGGTGTATCCTGCCTTAATGCCCATAGACGCATAAGACAGGCACAGGGTCCCCATGACCTGGGGGAAGGTCGGATATAGCGATAGAAGATGAGTGAATGAATGAATGAATGAATGTTGTCTAAATGTGTATTTATCAACAAACTTTTCTCCATATAGTGTAATTGTCAGATTTTTAATTCATGAGCATTCAATATATTTAAATATTTCTTCACTGATAGTGAAAACTATTGGAAAGGTACAGTTCAATGATCTTTTGTGTTCATCCCAGACTCCTCCTAGGCTCAGGCAAAACCGGCAGGCCGTCTTAGAGTCTGCTGACGAGCATTGTGTGATTTTTGAGCCACACAGAGGAAACAATGACAAAAGTGAGTGCTGTTAAAATCAGCACGGGCCATATGCCCTGCTGAGTCTAATGTTTTATACAGTCATTCATTCACATGGGGTGCTAGCAATGTTTTCCAAGTCCATAAACATAGAAATGACTCATAATCAGACACCTGGTCTGTCCTTCCAGTCTCACGCTGACATTTAGTGGCTGTGAATTCACAATGAATCAATACAAAACCAGTGAGAACAACAGCTTGAGCGCCGACAATTGCAGTGATGCTCTGATGGGACTCATAAATGTCTTTGTTTTTCAAAACATTACTTTATGTAGGATGTGTGGACGCATTTCTTGTGACAAGCCAGATTCCTCATTTCTTAAATGCATTTTTACTTCCTGAAATGCACTGAATATAACAAAGGAAAAAGTACAAGACAAGATATTAAAATTTAGCTTTATTTCATTTCATATCGGGCCTGTTTACCAAACTCAGAGCTGTAGCGATGCAAAGAAGGGAAGAGAGAAAGAGAGAGAAAGAGGTGGGGGAGATTCTTCATAAGGTCAAATCACTGTATTAGTTTTGTTAACTTCATTATACAAAAGCGCTAATAGCTAATAGCACAAAATCAAGGCTTTAAGCTCATATTTTAAACATTATGGGCTGCTTCTGGACTCTCATTAAACACTCAATCATTTTTTTCACCCCTGTTGAGACTGTTATTGAGCCTGCCTACATATCCGCCTTGTGGGTATAAATTTTATGGACTTTCACTGATAAGCTTCGGAAGAACATGTACGGTGCTGTTTATTCTCCTGTTGGCTATTCATCACAAATCAACAACCCACTGCTGGCAGAAAGTGGTGGATAAGGCTTCTTTAAAATTCAGATGGTCTCGAAGGCGAGAAGGCAAAATTCCGTGAGACTGAGGTAATCTCCACAGACGCGCTGGGATTGGGAGGGTCTCAGCTGTGTTGTAACGCCCTGTTCTTTTTTTCTTTCTTTCTTTTTCTATTTTTTGACAGGTGTGAACAATGGTAAAGCCCAGAGAAATGTCAACATGGTGATTAGTAGGAAGAGCAGACACAGTCCGACATTCACCAGTCAGACAGCCTTTATAATGTATTTTCATTCTTAGTGACAGTTTCGCTAATGCTTTTATTAGAGAAACTACCCCCAGGGGGATATCTGATCCCAAATGGCTTGAAACAGTGAAGAAAACATTACGATACCCCTCCTCACATGTGAAACATTTATACCAATACTATTCGCTGGGATAAAAATAGATTAGCATATGCAAGAATAAATTATTTATGTATGCTTAACTCGCTATGTCCTTGTGAGTCTGTCTTTCAACAGGACATACATTCAGATGTGAACTTCAAGCATCTCTGTGACTCATTCCAAGGTTAGACTCTATTGTTTCTATTGTCTATTGCAAATTTCAAACCATAAATAAGAAACCAGTAAATTGATATATTGTCATCGCTAATGAGAATCTTGAGTACTTATCCATTGTTTCTTAACACTATATTAGTGGATTTGATTTAAAAAAAAAACACAAATGTTTTTTTTTACTTTTATTATTGACCTGAAAACTGCTCATTTAAAACCTTAACTGCTTTTTTATAAATATCAGATGGCAGGGACAGACACAAGTACAAGTATCCAAAAATCATATTAAAGTCAAATAGATTAAATGCATTGACTAAATCGAATACAAAATTAATTATCAGGGGAACAGGCAATGGTCAGACAATCTGCAAGAAATTTTGAGCTGACCAATCAACATTTTCCACTCCAGCTCGAGGAGCTCACTTTAACAGTATTCCTTAAATTAATTACAAAATAAACGTAACAGTAATTCGTTACAGTTACTGAGAAAAAAATGTGTAATTAAATTACAGTTACTTATAAAAATGTTAAAGATTACAAATAGGGTTACATCTGAACAATTTCAGTGGTTCAGTGCTTTAGACTTCTGCAGTGGTTCTCAAATAATGCGGCGCGGTGCAGTGCCAGGGGGCGTGTGTGACCCCGGGGAATATGCTTTAGAATAAAGTATAATTGCACATACACTGCAGTGGGTGGCAGTGGCGCTCTCAGTCTTGGAGTATACACAGGGAGAAAATATCATATTTTTTTCCAGGGTTTGAAAGTTTTTTTCCTTAGAACGTTATCTTAGAAAGTGTCACCTAGTGGACAAATGAAAGTAATAGAAAAGAAATCGAATGTAATCAGTTACGTTACTTTTATAAAGTAATTGAGAAATTACACTACTTATAACATTTTGAATATGGTCATCTGTAATCTATTACATTTCCCAAATAACCATCCCATCTGTGACCATACTGGAACAGATTTATGTCTCCTTGTTCAAGTGACTGAAAAATTTCAAAAATTTCAGATGGGTTGGCATTCCATCCAGGGTGTATCCTGCCTTAATGCCCATAGACGCCTGAGATAGGCACAGGTTCCCCGTGACCCAAGGGAAGATCGGATATAGCGGTAGAAGATGAATGAATGAATATTGCATATTGCAATGCAGTGACAGCAGGACAGAGCTGTGTGAAAGAAGGAAAATGCAGGCTCTGGTGATCAGCATGATAGTGAACTTGATCAGAGTTCATAGTTGTGTGGTATTATATTTAATAGCGGCCTTGTTCATTGCACACATAGTATTTTGGAAACTCGATTCTTGCATGATACTGGTGTTAGTGTAACATTCTGTCTCTCTTTTGCCCAGTTGTAAAGCAATCACTTTTTTATGAGCCATTCGGATTCGCATCAACGTCAAATAAAACTACACCAGACTGTGCTAACGGGGCTTTAAAAAACACAAATAATAAAGCAAAACAGAAGTACAATTTCCATACAGACAGTTATTTACCACCAAAACACCAGGATTACGTTTAGTCTCACAATGGAAATCTCATCCAATCTTACAAAATGCTGCTGAGATCAAAATTTAAAGATGTTCCCTAAAATGCTGGTGAACATTCAGACAAAGATTACACTATAATACTAACGTTATATTACATAAAAATAAAATATGTCTCCCTGGAAACGTCAAGTATTGGGGAAGCTAGGAACATTTGTGCAGCACATATTGCGTTTTGTCTTATAAGGTTTATAAAAAGATATTTTAAAAAAAAGCTGTATATATAATATATCAATCAAAATCATAATTTTAAAAAGAAAATCGCTGTGGCACATATCATTTTACCTTGCCGTTTTTTATTCTTTTCAATTTGTGTACATGTCATTAAAAATACTAAATGACAAGTTGATTATATGGTTGACGTGCCTGACAGTAAATCAGGTAGTGGAGTGCTGATGAAAACTACACACATGGCACTATATAGAAAGTGCACATTCTAGAAAATGATCCAAATGAAAGACATCAATTTCATACATACAATATACAATATTTTTAACAATTGTCATCTAACAAAAAAAAAATTATTCTACCAAATCACATGTCTTAGTTAAAAGTAATCGTGTTTGATGATCTGGTTAGAAATTAAATGATCTTTTAACTTTATCTGCCAAAAATCAAGGCATTCAAAAATAAAACACCAATCCAGTAAAGGTAGCCTTAAATCACGGGGAGAGACGTTCTTTATTTTATCATGTTCTTGAAGCCAAAACTGAATGTTACATGCTTTTAGTATGAGTCCAGATGCTACAGAATTAAACAATTTCCACTGCACACTAACACTGAGTTCTTATCAACTCATTCTTATATTTTATGAATTAATTGTTTAGACTAGGGGGCACGGTGGCTTAGTGGTTAGCACGTTCGCCTCACACCGCCAGGGTCCGGGTTCGATTCCCGTCTCGGCCATGTGTGTGTGGAGTTTGCATGTTCTCCCCGTACCTCAGGGGTTTTTTCTCCGGGTTCTCCGGTTTCCTCCTGGTCCAAAAACATGCACGGTAGGTTGATTGGCACCTTGGAAAATTGTCCCTAGTGTATGAATGTGAGTGTGTGTGTGTGTGCCCTGCGATGGGTTGGAATTCCATCCAGGGTGTATCCTGCCTTAATGCCCGTAGACGCCTGAGATAGGCACAGGCTCCCCGTGACCCGAGGGAAGATCGGATAAAGCGGTAGAAGATGAATGAGCCTTGCCTGATTTACTGTAAGTGTCTACAAGGTCTCTCTCTCAATCTCTCTCTCTCTACACACACACACACACACACACAGTTTTTAAAACATATAATATGTATTACTATAGTTTATAGTATCATTCTTTCATTAAGTTTACTGTCCAACTACATAGATAGTATACTTTCCTTTAAAGGGTACAATTTTCAGTATTTGTGTTACATTTCAAGGTTCATCCAGAATATCTGTTTTCCCCCACCTTATAATAACATGCAGTTAGTGTATAGGTGACTCTGAATTGGCTCAAGGTAGGAATGAGTGGAAAAAGTGTCAGTTAACCTCGCTTAGAGTAAGAGTTAGATTAACTGTGCTCCTGATCAAGATAAAGTTTTTGGAATGAATGAGTGAATGAAAGAAAGAATGAATGGGTGAATGAAGGACCATCTACAATATACAACTAAAAATCCTACATCCTTCTTTATACAAAAGAAAATATGCTTTCCTTTTTATAAAATCTTCCAGCAGAAGCTGAAGAATGCTCCTCTGGCCAGGCGTACCTAATGGAATAAGCCATTAGGATGAGAGTTTTTCTAATTACCAGCTGTTACAAAAAAAAAATCCATGTTTATTTTCTTTGTCCTCAAACTCAACATTCAATCAATCTACATTGTGCTGATCTATACAGTACTGTGTAAACATGTTTACTATCTCTCTAGCTGATTCATGCAGGTACTTTTTCCCACTCAACTGTTTAGTCTTCTATGTCTACAGTATGTCAATTCCGACCCAGCCACTCAGTTGCCATAGTACCAGCTTTCTCTGCGGTACCCACTGCACCAAGATGCTGCACTTCCTGACAAAGTATCCTTGCTGCACTTCTTTGTTCATTAATGGTAGCTTTTCTTCTCTGCCTCCTTAACTGCTTTCTGCAAACGGATCTCAGAAGACACACTAGCTCACTTTCCTCAAAGGGATGACAATCTCCTGGAACCAGTCCACACTATGATGAACCAAGATTTGATAAGGTAATGCAGAGTGCTGCTGGTGCACAATACAATGAGCTGGTAGTACCTGCATACTCTACACACCCATGCTTTTAAAGGAAGTTTTCTGTCCGTCTGGAAATAAATGACCAATGTTACCTAACCTTCTGTGAATCACATTTTGAAAAAAATTAATATATATATATATATATATATATATATATATTTTTTTTTTTTTTTTTACGTAGAGGTTTATTCCTATTTGCCTTTCTGTTTACAATCAACATTAAGTTAAATTTAGTTTTTCAAGTTTACCACAGTCAGTTCCCATCATTCCAACAGGAGGCACACTACAACATTTTCTTTTACCGTCTTTTTTTACACTTTTATTTATTAAAACATCATTTTAATTTCAATTGTTTTCTTAGAGTCTTCTGTTAAAAAAAAGTCTATACCTGCATCACTCAGACACATAGCACTCCAGGTGTGAATGAGTTTATAAATGCCAGTTGCCTCATCTTAATCTAAAAATACATAGATCATTCCTGTTATGTTTAATTGATTTGGAAGCCATAGGCAGTATAGAGATGTTATTTTGTTTTGACCTTATTATTATTATTATTATTATTATTATTATTATTATTATTACATATTTAAATGTACGTATTTTAATCTATCTTAAACATTTAAAATAATCTGAACTATTCGCAAACAAAGCATTGTGGCATTTAAGTATTTTTAAATATTTCAGTTGTTTATTATCTGCTTTTGTTTCTCATACTTATATGATACTTATATGATACAGTTTTTCTCATTCATATGAATTCTTTGGAATACATTAGCATTAGCACTGTGCTAATACCTCAGCTTTTTTTTTTTTTTGCTATTCTGCTATTTAATACCAGACTGTAATTTCTGACATATGGCAATAGTGTAAATAACATAAATAAAGCTAGTTAATGTTTAGGTCAGGAGTCAGAATGCGGCTTCCATTTAGCTCAGTTGCCTTTATGAGTTGCCTTTAAGCCATTTCTCACCTGCAGCTGAATGGCATTGGTGCAAGGCTCTAGTCAGCATTCTAACTGTGCTACTTCTCGTAAATGTAGCAAATAAAACTGATGCATTTGTTATGACGCGGAAATCTCCTTAAGAAATGAACTGGCACTTTGCAGGGCCAAGTGAAAGGTATGCATGTAGATTTATTTTGACAAAATGTATATATATATATATATATATATATATATATATATATTTTTTTTTTTTTTTTTTTTTTACAAAACAATAATTTGTCAAATGAATAACATATTCAATATGTGGTAGATGGTTTTAAGAGTCTCTGAGAAACCATTGAAAAGGCCAAATGTGTCCAAATAGTTCAGGTATAAAAACAAAACACATGCATTATTTCTCTAGATATAATTCTGTCAAAGCTGTAGGACTGTATGTGGGACATAAAGCAATGTTTTAATGTTAAAGAGCATTGTGTCCTACTTACAGCAGTGCTTAAATACAATAGCTGAATCTTTCTAAAGTTCAGCACATCACTTTAATTTTATGACGGTATTGTAAATGCACATAGCATTTTCATATTCGGTTCAGCTGTAGTAGCACACTATCAGGCTTCGTTAAGTTCAGATTTTATGAGAATGAATACGCATGAAGAAATCTGAAGTACAACTGCTTTTTTTTTTTTTATTCCGCTCTCATTGTAGTGAGCAGCACATGAGAGGGCTGTTTCACGCCTGTCTGAATGGAATAGTATCGTTCCTAAAATGGTAAAATGACCTTGAATATTAACAGAGTATATTTAACATATGTGTGATATATCGTTACCCATAAAATGTGTCTTCTTCTGCTAAAATATAAGGAATGGAATGACCTTATCTATTCTGATCTCAGAAATTCTTACCTATTGAAAGAAAAACATATTTTTTCACATTTATCATGGGGAGTCCATGTCCCTTTGGTCAGTTATATACAATTCCAATCCAGAGTCCATATAAAATTTCTGAATGTGAAAGGTGTTAATTAAATGTAATTTAATGAAACACAATCCTTTGGAAAATTTTCCAACAATATGTTACCTGTCATAGGAAAATTCTCGGGACAGATGGTGGATTTTGTATGTTCTATTTTTTTCTGTTTGTTTGTAAAATGACTTTGTTAAAAAAAATTAGACTGGTAATAATAAAACCTTGGGCCTTTGTTTCAGACAAAGAAGCAATAGGAGTTTGCAAACCTCCATCCAGTACTTTGCTTTAACCTCATCATGTAATTTATTCTATTACTTCATTTGTCTCCTAAAGATGTATAATGTGTGTATATGTATGTATAGTTTACAATACAGAAGTGTAAAATACAAGAACTATCTAAAAAAGTACATTCCTGAAAATAATTTAAATTTAAGTCATAGTCATAGTAAACATCAATGGCACAGAGTACAGAGAACATCTACTTTTTTGTGAATAAATTTGGAGTTGGTATGAAGTTGGAGTTGGAGTTGGTATGATGGCAACCATGTACTGTATTGAAGTCATGGTGAGAGAAGGATGGAGCAGGAATTTGAAATTAACAAGTGGACATTCAGCAACACGTTGTTTCGCTTTAAATGATAATTTAATCATAAATGTGTAACATGAATAAATGTAAAATATGCAATTGTTGAAAGGAAAAAAGTGTCTGAGCTCTGTTTCGTATCAGCCAGCCTCTCACTGATTTTTTTTCTTGTAACAGAATTCCGCTTTATTCCTTACTTAACACATGCTATGTGAAGCGAGATGAAGAACAGATCAGCTGTGGTGAGGCGTACTGAATCGTTTCCCTTTCTAGCTAAATGTCCCTGACTAAATTCCCCTTTGTACACTTTATGCTTTTTGTTTGGTTTATTCACTGCTAATGCTTGGATATATAGAAACTAGGCCTGTGAGGCTATATATGCCCTGTTTATATAAGCTTGTATGTAGGCTTGATCAGAGAAAAGGTTGATTGTTATTTGTGTATGATATATATATATATATATATATATATATATATATATATATATATATATATATATATATATATATATATATATATATATATATCTATATATATATATATATATATATATATATGATTCTGGTGTGTAAACTGATGATTACAAAAGCCAGAGAATGTTTTGAAAGAAACAATAATTATACCCCAATCCACATGAAAACAGCTGACAGGTCCAATGAAGCCTTTTCCAAACAAAGATGCTCACAAACAAGGGTTATTATAATCACAGCTAGGTTTGTGAATAGAAGAATTGTTTTAATTTAGATAATAATAATGATAGGGAAGCTATTGTTGGTCTTTTCTATAGTAGCACAGCAATAGTTGAAAACAATTATTGTGCTTATCTATTATGCCACACAGGTCTTCCAAAGCATCTTTGTCCACAAAAATGTTGCCTGTATCACCATTGTTTCCCATAATCTAAAAGACAGAAGCATGCTAACAAGCACTTGTTACAGTTATATCACATTTAGGCTTCACTTAAACATGCGTGTGTGGAGTATAGTTCTTAAAATAAGCCCCCGTGGAGGTCCTAAGCACTATAATTTATAGTAATGCTAATTAGTGAGTAGAGGGTCTTGTCTTTGTAAACAGAGGTAATTACTCATGGATTTGTGTGGAAACGTCTGCTGAGAGAGCAGCTGTTAAACACGTCTCTGAGATGAATTAACCTCTGTGCAGTGTGAACCAAATTTCCATTAGGGTTTTGCTTATTGTCCATCTCCCCTCCATCACCCAACTAGAACCTGTTGCTGTTTCCTAGCGTGTTGTTACAACGATCGCTGTACTATATATCTCTATCGTGTTCATTTTCAGCACATAAAGACTGAATCATGATGTGTTTCACTTATAATAATAATAAATTCTCCTCAGCTGTTTTTGGACCAACCATGCCTTTGTTTATCTAGAGGCTGCAGGCTGTCTCATTATCACCTTCGCAGCCAAGCATCTCACTGCCAAGGGACCAATCTCATGTATGTTAATCAAGGTTTAAGCAGAAGGCTGCAGTAGTTTGTGGGCATACTGTTGGCACATAACTGTACTATGCCTCGGTGTGACCACGATTAGGAAAATACAGCTCACCGGTATTTCTGTACTGGTAAGCAGTACTTCTGTACGCTTATTCCATCTATGGAAAAAGAAAGTGATTGCCATTTGCTAATATTTTATATTTGCATTTTTCACACCCCAGTGACATTAATTCGGTTGAAATTAGTATGTGGTGTTGTACAGTATGTTACCCGTTCTGCTGCTAAATAGTAAAGGCAATCGAAAAGCTTTACTTTGTGGACATTAATTCATTGCAACATTACCTTAACACAGACTTTAGAGGTGAATGGAAGGTCAAGCTCATAATTAGACTTTAAGAACCACTATTGTTCCCTAAATGAGTTATAAATGTGTAATGCATTTAGTTTGCCTTTATGATCTATGCCTCCTAATTGGTATTGTTATCCCAATTCTAGGGTAATGAGAATAAACCTCAGACGTTAATATACGTTCTAACTTAGTTTGTCTAATTGAATTGTTTTATTAACAACAAAAGAATGACTCTTATCTGGAGCTTTATCTCTATCTTGTTTTTTCCTGTGTGAACCAGTCACTTGTCTCCCAAGGTCAAATTGGTCCCCATTAATGTTCCGAAAACACACACTCACAGAGGCTATGTCCACATTAATCTTGTCCACATAAACACTTGTCCTCTGATAGTGACAATAAAGTTGAACCTAACCTGACTTAAAATTGATTGTCCATGCCGAAATCACTCTGAAAACACTCGCGTCCTGATACTGTGCATTGTTTAAAATGTGAGGAGCTTTGCACTGCGCTTCATTTCTGCGAGGTTTATTTCTTCTTTAAATGGATGCAGTTGCCGATGAACATTCCATCTCCTTTGACAAATTCAACCTGAAGGTTGCACAATGTGACATTAATCTTTAACAACACTATCAAACTGGATAGCAGGCACGCCGTCTTGTTTGTTTTGAGTTGAATTGGTCACAAGACTATTTCACATGCCCAGAATGCATCCCTGATTTTGAATATCGGAATATACTTAGTCCACACTACAACACAAACATATATCCACTCAGGAGAGGTTGAAAAATCTCTATTCTCACTGGTTAAAAAGCTGTCTCGGTGTTGACAGAAGGCTGAAAGCTGCATAGAATCATGTATTTTTAAACATGTATCCAGATTTTCTTGTGGCCAGAGCCACAGTCTTTCATTCCAAAGAGCAATTTAGATGAACTAATCCACCAACAACATAGTTTTGGTAACCATGGAAATAGTAGAACTGGGAGGAAACCCAAATATGCACAGAGAGGGGACCTGTGCAAAACAATCAGTATCTGAGATCAGGATCAAACAAACACTGTTTTGGTTCATCTAATGTTTTAGCATGTTTAATCTTATTCTCATTATAATTATGTTGTAAGCTTTAAATAATTCCTCATCAATATACGCTTTGTTTTGGTCATAGTGGCACAACCTATCCAGGGAACTCTGGGTGTGAGACAGGAATGAACCCTAGAGAAGATGGCAGTCCATTATAGGACACTGTGCACACGCATACACTCGCTCACACACATTCACACTTACATGCGATTTTGACACTCCAGGTCATGGCCATGTTATTGGACAGTGAGATGAATGTTTATAGGTTACGTATATAACCCCTATTTCCTGAGGGAACTAGATGCTGCGGGGGTGATGATTTGGGAACACCTCTGTGTGGCCATGCTCTGAACCAAGTGTCTAATCCCGATCAATGGACTGGTGCAACATCTCAGACAGGTGACGTCACCAGCCGGAAGTATAAGAGCACAAGCGTATACTATGTGAATCCTCTCCTGTGATAAAATGTGTGCGCGGTGAGAGACGTATGGCTTAAATGAGGGTTTAGATATTCATAGAACTTAGAACTTCACACACACACACACACACACACACACACACACACACACACACACACACATACGGAGAGCTTACTGAACAAACAGAAGTTAATGCTTGTGCTCTTCTGATTCCAGGTAGTGATGTAAACCTCCTGCGACTATCCACCACTGCACTGGATTGGACAGAATTTCACATGCATTTCAGAGGGCGGTCACACTTAGGCGTTCTAACAGTGTCACTGACGCAGCTCGAGTTCCTGAAAGGAAACCCGGAGAACACAAAGAAATAATTTAATGTAAAACATAAAGAACAACTTTATAAGACTTTAATGATACTCAGCACACCAATATTTTAATAGAATAGATATTTATGGGTCAAACACTGATTGATATCTATTCAAATTATTATGAAATGAAAACCCTCTTTTCTGTTACTTAAAAAAATCTTAAGGCCACTGGTGATGTGGCAAGTTAGAGTCAGGACTCAAGCCACCTTGATTGGCTTATTGTGTGTATGTAAAAAACTACTTAACCACAGTAACGAATTACATTTACTACGCTACTTTCTATGACCAGGATTGATAATATTTTGCCTGAACCCTTTTTCTTCACGTCATAGAAAATTTCTTGTGCTTATATGAGATTTTAGGTCCAATAACCCATTATATTTAGTTGCATTACAAACTAAGACCGATGATAATAAAGCTATGTAATGCTTTCTGAAAGTAAAAGATCTTCTATACTTGAGTGTAACCATGACAACAATCATTTAAGGTTTAAATGCCACTAATGAATTTGAAAAGGAATGACATAAATTCATAGAAAAAAACTAATTACATTCAGTATATAGATATTTATTTTTTAATTAAAAGTATCCAGCGCTAAGCAAGGTGAAACATTCTATCGCAACAATGTGCCAACATTACGTTAGCCTAATTTTCTCCTAATGATCTGTATAGTGAGAGTACAAATGTTAGTTACATAAAAAAAAGCTATTCTAGGAAGCAGAATGTACAACGACTAGTTAGAAAGCATGATTTAATCAGTATAACCTATATCAAAGCAGAATAATTGGTTTATTTATGTGCTGAGTTTAAATATCATCTCCATTTAAATATCAGAAGAAACAACAAGCTTTTGATGATGATATGGACCCAGCAATGATGTCACAATGGGACTTATATTCTGCTATGAGAAACTTCATAAGAGACATGTGTCATAACAGCTGTCATGATGCTAATTAGGAAACCTGTACGAGAATTAGCATGTGCTGTAGGCTGGCAAAATTATCATTATTGATATGTACATGTTACATGAACTGTTATGATACCACTTAATAGTGTATGACATCTGCCATGACACAATTATAAAGTAGGTCTTTTTGATATTGTAGACATCCAGCAGAGGTGGGAAGTAGTGAAGTACAAATAATTCATTAATGTACTTAAGTAGATTTTTCTGGTATAATTACTTTAATTCACTATTTAGTTTTCAGACAACTTTCTACTTCATAGATTTACAGCCAATTGTTTTAATCTATTTGATGACATGATTAATATTTTTCTTGTCATTCTTCTCTTTTCTTGCTTTTTTCAGCCCATCAATCTATTTCTTGTCATTGCATGGCTTTTTCAACATAGCACTAGTGTTCATCATTTCCTTGATATCACGTACCAGAGATGTATGCTGGATTATGAAGTTAACAACGAGCAAGGCAGAAGGTAATAAGAATTATCGGTGATTTGGATAAGGCAGAGGGAGTCAGTGATGTGAACATGAGTGAGGACCGTTGTTTTTACATAAACACTTAATATTTTTGTCATTTGGAAGACAATCTTATCCAGATTTACAACTGAGGAACTTGCCCAAGGGCTTACTAGTGGTAGCTTGGTGGGGTTGGTTTTTGCGTTTTGAGGAAAAAAATGTCACAAAATGCACCGGTGCATTTGTCGACCCCAAAGGGTTCGTTGTATCATGAGGGATTTTGGTGCTTGAATTGAAGCATTTTTTCTTATTACACAGCTTTATATATATATATATATATATATATATATATATATATATATATATATATATATATATATATATATATATATATATATATATATATATATCACTTATATATATATAGGGGGGAGTTAGGCGGTGGTCTTTGGGATTTGTAATCTTCAGCATTTTCATTATGAACAAATCATGAACAAATGTTGAAGGGGATAATTTTGCCTATTTTGTATTTATATAGTTATATTTTCATTTGAAAAAATGTCAATCAGAAATACATGCTGAATTATGAATATGCATGAATGAAAAAAAATCAGTGTGTTCATTTTGACAACCCAAATTAGTACATTAATACAAAAATAACGTCAAATTTTGATACCTAATGAATGTATCCAGGCTGAACATCTGCCGTATATAACACAAGCAAAGAAAAGATGATGACAATCATGGAAGTCTCTGTTCTCAGTCATGTTTACATCACTAACTCTATCTGTCTGATCCAAGCTAGCCAGACTTCTTGTTCCCTTCTTACTTGTTCACTGTTAGCTCTGTAAGCTAGCCTACATCTGTGGTGCAAGACTGCCAGGAAATAATAGACCAGTGGTAGGTTGACAGAAAGTAGGTTGATGTTTACCAAAGTAAAAAGAACCCCGGTATCCCACGCCCACGCTGTAATTCTTGAGTCCTTGAGCAAGGACCTTAACCCCCTGTGCTCCAGGGTCGCTGTATCATTGCTGACCCAGCACTTTGACCTCAGCTGTTATTTGCGAAGAAACAAATTCATTGTACTGTAAAGTATACCTGACAAATATTCTTACTTTTTTTTAAGAAAATATATTTAAGTATAATAACAAAGTACTCTGTTGCTTCCCACCTCTGGTATTTACACATTAATATGATGTCAGGTCCAGTTACCAGCATGACACTGGCCAGGTAGCAGTAATGGCTACTTTTTACTTAAGTATGTCAGAGCTTGTACTTGAGTGAAAAATGTAGTCAGCACTTGAACACTTTTACCATAGTCCTTTAAAACATAAGTATATGTACTTCTTCTAAAAGACTGAAGAATTAAAGTGACAGAGAAAAAGTTCAATAGAAATAGAAAGAAGAAGAAAAAGAAAGTTGCATTTGGCGATATTGAAAATCTTTTAGGATAAGTTAAAGGTCATCAAAGAGGGAAGTAAGTGTAATCAGTGGTTTCTCTCATTGGAGAATTCAGTCTTTCACATACAAAGGCTGGAATTGATATGTGGGTCCTTAAGTACTGCTGCAAAGATATTGGCTGGCTCCTGAAGGATTTGTGTAGCTAAGCTCATGAATATTTCAGCAATGACAATTCCATAAGATCAATAGCGAGAACAAATCCTGATACCTTTCCCCCCGATT
This sequence comes from Kryptopterus vitreolus, assembly GCA_030449085.1. Lineage (NCBI taxonomy): Eukaryota > Metazoa > Chordata > Actinopteri > Siluriformes > Siluridae > Kryptopterus > Kryptopterus vitreolus. Next base: position 8,829,526 of record JACRUU010000026.1, on the reverse strand, counting down.
TGTCGTTTTTTTTTCCCCCCCCTCACCACTCGTGATGCAAATGTGAAATGTTTATTCCAATCTCTCAGCAGATGTCTTCTATACAGTAATTATTCTAAAAGTGGGTGGACGTAACTGTCTCTTACATGCAAGTCTTCAATCTTACACTCTTGGGGTATTGTGGACATTGTGGTACTCGGCTACCATAAGTAGACACCCAGTCAAGCAAAACATCAAAATAGCAATTAGCAGCAAAATTAGCAACAATAAAAACAACAACAAAAGTAATACCTGTGTATAATTCACCATTTGCTGAGAACATGAGAGAAAAGATTGCTATATTCACTTTATTGGTATTTATTTGCTGGAGTATGTTTACAACAGAACATGAAAAAAATAAAAATAAATTCTTTGAAATGCAGCACCTGTATGGTAAAACCTGGGTCCTTCATTGTTTGAGAGGAATTGCTTAACACATGTGTTCTAATTTGGTGCAGTCCAAATGGAATAAATCTCCCTTCTCCAAAACAGCCACCTACAGTGCATTGCAAAAACATTCATACCACTTGAATATTGGTACATTTTGTACTACAAACTTAAATATGTTTTTATTGGGATTTCATGTGATAGAGACCAGTATAAACTATCACATAATTGTGAAGTGCAAGAAAAATGATACATAATATTAAAGATTGTTTAATAAATCAAAATCTGTTGCAAAAATGTTGCATGTATATGTATTCAGCACCCGTGAGTCAATACTTTGTCATGCCTCCTTTCACTGCAATTACGTATTTTTGGATTTTTGTCTCTACCAGATTTGCACATCTGGAGACTGTAATGTTTGCCTATTCTTCTTTGCAAAAAGCTCCAGTTGAATCTGCTGCCACCATCATGTTTCACGGTGGGGATGGGCTGTTCCAGCTGATGTGCATTCCGTTTTAAATGTAGGCCAAAACATTCAATTTTGGTCTCATCGGACCACAGCACCTTCAGCACCTCCATGACTTGTGGCAAACCTCAAATTCTTCTTTTTTTGTCAATAATGTCTTTCTCCTTCTCATAAAAGCCTGAATGGTAAAGTGCGCAACTAATAGGCTAATAGACATTCCCACCTGAGCTGTGGATCTCTGCAGCTCCTCCAGGGTTACCATGGATCTCCTGGCTGGTAAACAACCATGTTTTAGTAGGTTAGCAGTTGTACCATAATCTTTCCATTTCCGAATGATGGATTGAATCGTGCTCCATGAAATGTCCTCATTCCTGACCTGTTCAACTATGGGCAGTCTAGCAGCACCTGCTCTCCTTTGTTTGTATTTCTTCAAAAGTTCTGTAGATGTATGACACTTACTGTCCAATTTTTATGATTTTTTTTGCCTTTAAAAGTTTGTTTGTTTGATGCATTTATCAACATGATCTCATTTTGCCACTGGCCCTACATGCTGAGTCATATGCTACCCTTATCACCCATACCTCTTTGCTGTTTCACTTAAATAGCATCACTATTAATGCTGTAAATTCTCATTGGCTTTGTACTTCCATGGTTGTTGTTTTGCTCAAGTTTATAGTTTATAGTTTTTCTTCTCAATGTTGCTAATAAATTAGCAAATCCAGTTTACAGTAAAGTTAGCAACATTAGCATATTTGGCATGTTTAACAGATGAATATAATAAGAATGAGTAATGCTCATTTCAGAAGTTGGACTCTTTACTTGAATGTATGAAGCAATGTGATTTCTATGAGCAGCATGTTAGCCAGCTGTCTAACGGCTGCATGCATGCAACAAATTCATTCTGTTGTATTAAATATCAATATGGCTGCTCATAGATTTCATTTTTGCTTTTACGGCATATGTCAGAGGCCTTTATTCAGAGCGACTTACATCTGAGCGGTTGAGGGTTAAGGTCCTTGCTCAAGGGCCCACTAGTGGCAGCTGGGTGGTGCTGGGATTTGATCTGCAATCTTCCAGTCCAGTGAACAACCACACCCCATAGATGAATTATGTCCGTGCCGTACTACTACAGTGTGAGTGCAAATAATATATTGCTTAATAAGCTATAACATTTTGTAGTTGCTGGTGCTATCTTATAAGTTCATATGGGTTCATTAGGGCCATTTTATTTGTTAACACTCACATTTCCCCTTTTCTAGAGTGAAGAGAATTAAAGTGAAGAAGAATTACATTTAAACAAATCAAATTTCAACAAAAAGAGAGAGAGAGAGAGAGTGTGTGTGTGTGTGTGTGTGTGTGTGTGTGTGTGTGTGTGTGTATACAATACAGTATGACAATTTTGTCTGCTCGAAAGCATTTGCTTGGCCACTTAAAGAGAGAGAAAGAGCGAGTAGATGTGTGTGTGTGTGTGTGTGTGTGTGTGTGTGTGTGTGTGTGTGTGTGTGTGTGTGTAAATTTCCATTTGCAATTTTCTGTTTACATTACGAGGACAAGATATTCAATAAGCTACCATAAGTGATACGTGCATATCATCATTGCATCACTGAAACGTCCTTTACATTCCACGCTGTTCTTATTTGCATAGTCACACACTATGACAGCACAAATGCACTTGATCTGACTATTCAAAAGCTGGAAGGTGTGATATTTTTTTTTCTCTCTGCAAGTCAGTACTGTGTAAGAGGGAAAAAAATGTGCAGAGTACTGAATGTTCTCAGCTACTGCTTCGCTTAGACACCATACTTTCAGTATGCATTAAATTACCCTTGCTTAAAATAGAAATGGAGGAGAAGTCATCATTGCCTCACCATAAAGCTACTGATTCGTTCTGTGCCTAGCAGGAGGCCTGGAACTTATTAAAAGGCCTTTTTAAGGAGGATACCCTGAAGTCAGATTCCACATGGAGTGGTTCATTCAGTCGCCTGGTTTTCAGACTTGGACTTGAGCTCCACGGACTCATCTCCTGAAATTACACCACTTTATTGGCCTCATCAGAGCTAAACGAAGCGTGCTGGGCAAAATCAATGCTCCTCCTGAGACTGCAGAGGGATTGATGATAGTCCCCATGAATAACGAGTCAATACAGTGTGAATCGCTGGACAGGACCAAGGTGAAGACCATCCTGCCCTTAGAGAAATGATTTGTAAGCCTATGTCTTTTAAAACAAGATCCTTGTTGGTGTTGGCTAATCACCTATTGACTCAGGGCAAAGTTACAAAAGGGAATGACGTCCAACACTTCTGGCAGCCCACACGAATTCATGCAGAGCCAAGGGGTGTAGAGCAGCATGTCTTTATTAGTGTCAAAAGCAGACATGCTCTTCTTATCATCAGACATCAGACTTTGAAAATAATAAACTGTAGCCATGATACATTATCTAAGTGTGTGCATATATGTGTGCATACGCATATATATATATATATATTATATATATATATATATATATATATAGTGTGTGTGTGTATTTATATATCATATATATTTATACTCATTTATTTTATTATTTTCATTTATACATATATCATCACTCACAAGTTAACTTATGGCAATCATGCAATTAAATATTTTAATCTATTGACAACACACCAATATATATATATATATATATATATATATATATATATATATATATATATATATATATCTATATCCTATATATCCCATATATATATATCGCAACACCAATATATTTGCATATATATATATTATATATATATATATATATATATATATATATATATATATATAATTTTTTTTTTTTTTTTTTTTTGTTTTTGGTGGTTGTTTTTAATTGTTACATATGGTATGTGGCTCCATATGTATATGGTACAGAATTATTTTAATTAAGTTTTGGTTGCTTTCCATATAAACTGGTGATACGTTTAGTTTACATAGGGTGATATATGGTAGTATATTGAGTAGATCATACCGGTTGTGATTTGTGCAGCTTTTGGGAGTGAAATCTAGTATATGCATGTTGCTGGGTGCTTTTTGTTAATAAAAAAAAAAAATCTATCGCCTCTTTTATATTCCATCCAAACATTACAAGCAGTAAGCGTGTCTGAGTAAAGGTCAATGCTGATATTATCTGGCAAGGCCACAGACTGAAGTTTCTTTATTAATTTGGAGTTTTTTATTTGTACAGAATGAAAAGTGTCCATAGGAGTCTTTGTTGTCTGGGTCTCATTAATTCGCCAACACAGCACATAGTGAAAGAGCAGATCTCTCACATAGTAATGTACACTGTGTTAATCGTTCATTAATAAAATTAGTGCGGTTGAAGTGAATTTTGGTTAATGTGAATAATATTATTTATTATTCATTATAGTTTTATAATTAGTAGTAGTAGTAGTGCTTACTCTTGTAAAAATGTTTGTGACTTTTAGCCAAAGCAGTCATGTACAGTACACGGCAAAGATTATCTGTATAAACACAACTGATTACATAATTTAGCACTAAAAGCAATATGTTATTTATTCATATCTATCTTTTTTCAAATGGAAAATATGTAATACTGCTCAATAGAGTAATCAGAACATATTGGGCCTATTTAATATAAACTGAACGTATATTAGATACATTCGGATCGTAGATAACATGCTGCTTTTAGAAAAATGCTACATGAACCACACCTATGTTACATACATGCTTTTAAAGGATGGTAGCTGGTCTTGCCACTATGTCATGGTCTATTAACAACATATATTCCTGCTCATTAAACAAAGCAAGATTGCTGGAAAGAACCGCACCGACATTGGAAGTAGTAAGATCTGGCCTGTGGAGACACTGTACATACATTAATAAAACATCGGCAAAAGATGCTGAGTTGATAAATAAGTCATTAAACGGATCGGTCCAGTGGCTGGTGCAGTGGGGGAAATGATGCAGCTCGTATGGAGCTACAACGCCACCCTGTGGCTCCAAAAGGGCTTCTTGATTACGACGATGTGTTTCATAAACATGGGTTTAAAGGAGCTTTCAGGTGGCGGGTGAAGATTGACTGGCAGGCGTATACTGATTAAACAGTGCTTTTGTTTTTTTGTTTCACAGCCAAATATCTGTTATCAACATATCAACATAAGAGAGCATTTGAATATCGTGAACACTGACTAATGCAGCATCCGTTTAATTCAGCCTTTAATTCCCCAATAATGTGATAAACACAGAGGGGAATATTGCTGACTCCAGTAATGCGGTTAGGCCTGAACAAATATGATGACGTTTAAAAGGGACATCAAATAAAAGAAATGAATAAACCACAGGGACATCACATATATAAATTCAAATTTCAAGGTTCAAATAATAAATAAGGGGCACGGTGGCTTAGTGGTTAGCATGTTCGTCTCACACCACCACGGTCCGGGTTCGATTCCCGTCTTGGCCATGTTTGTTTGGAGTTTGCATGTTCTCACTGTGCCTCAGGGGGTTTTTCTCCGGGTTCCCCGGTTTCCTCCGGGTCCAAAAACATGCACAGTAGGTTGATTGGCACCTTGGAAAATTGTCGCTAGTGTATGAATGTGTGTGTGTGCCCTGCGATGGGTTGGCATTCCATCCAGGGTGTATCCTGCCTTAATGCCCATAGACGCCTGAGATAGGCACAGGCGCCAGTGACCCGAGGGAAGATCGGATATAGCGGTAGAAGATGAACGAATGAATGAATGAAAATAATAAATAAATCACAAGAATGCAATACAGGAAAATAAGCAATTGTTGCCCAAATACATTTTATACCTACCTTTTAAATCATATACATGATTGGTCAGTAGATGTTTGATTCATTTTATACAACCTGTGCATTTAATCAGTAGTTGCAGGTGGAAGTCTTAATGAAAGTATTAATAAAAGAGTGGGAAACATTTGTTTGTTTGTGTGTTTGTAGAAGGCATTTCAGTGTGCTTTGTACAAGTCGCTCTGGTGAAAGTGAGGTTGTGAGTTTTCATTTACATTTAAAAATGAATGTAATAAATTAGACATTCCTTTAAAAATCTACTTTAGTGTTCAGAACTCTGTATAATTTTCTATTCTTACGCAATCTTAATTAGTTATTTTTTAAAAAATCAGTAAATGTTTTCCTTTTCTGCTATAATATAAAAATTTGGTAATCATCTACTTTCTATACTACACCCCCTCTTCCCCGCGCACATATAGTACTCTGTGATTGGCTCATATTAGTCACATGGGTACTTTCAACCAATAGGATGGAGTCTGACCAGGAAGTTAAAATTAGGCATCAGGAAACGCGTGAATGTCATAACACTCTGCTCAGTGTTTACGCGTACTTTTTTTTTAGTTTGTTTTACTATATAATAATCAAAACGATGATTTTGTTTATATTCTTTGATGTTAGTCGTATATATTTTTAAACGACCTGAATCGCAAGAGTGTAAAGAAGACGAAGAACCTCCGCCCATGTGCTGCTGTGCTGCAGTAGGATGGCAGTAACTGTAAGGTTATTGTGGAGAGCAGAGATCACATCACGGGTCTGCGCTTGTGCAGTTTGGAGTCAAAGGCTTTATTGCAGCACAGCAAAGAAAATTAGGGTACGTGATGCCCTCAATAGCTCAGAGACAGGCTCTCCAATCAGAATTCAGGTATGATCCGAATGTGCTTAATCTTCTGATCAAGTTTGTGCATTAATAAGCCCCTTAACTGTTAATAATCAGTGTCCTGCTATAATCACATACCCTTGGTATGTGTACAGTCTTGTTTTAGGTCAATATGACTCATGAGGATCACGGTTTTTTTAATTCCTGAATATTTTTCCATCTATAATTTCCCATTGTTGATTTGTCTATCTTGGTTAAATGCATGTAATTCAAATATCTAACCTGAATAATCACTAAGCATCCATGTTACTAATCCAAACAGCCCACCTTGACAGCTACTAATCTTTTTTATTAGTTAGTCATTATGTTTATTATAACCTATCTGATTCCTCAGGGTTGGGTTCGCTCAGTGCGATCACAGAAACATAATCTCTTTCTTCATATAAGTGATGGAAGTTCATTGCAACCTCTGCAAGTTGTAGCAAGCTCAGACCTCCACACCAGGTGAGGTGTTTACTTAATTTTGTACCAAGTAAGTTTCCTGTTCTTCTAATAGAAACCTTCATATAATGTGCGTGTATGTATTGTTTTTTTTTGTTTTTTTTTTGCATTTTAAGAGATATCAACTTTGGCTGTGCTGTCAGTATTACTGGAAGTTTAGAAAAGAGTCCGAGCAAAAAACAGCATGTGGAATTACAAGCCAGTCGCATTGAAATGGTTGGAGAATGTAACCCACTGGTAATATCTCCCTTTTCTTTGCATTTTAACGCATAAGATGTGTGTAATGTTGGTTATTATACTAGAAGGACAAGAGTTAGGGCAGCAAATAAGATGTATTTATTTCTCTTGTTCAGGACTTTCCTTTGAAAATCAAGGGCCACCATTCGCTAGAGTACATCAGACAGTTTCCTCACCTGAGATGCAGAACAAACGCATTCAGCTCGTTGCTTAGAATACGCAGCCAAGCCACTGCTGCCATTCACTCATATTTCATGGTAAGCTTTCATTTGTCACTTTACTGTAATGCATTTTAGCACAACTTTATTCTGGAAGGGTATGATAAATGCAACTCATTGCAGGATAACAACTTTGTACAAATTCACACACCAGTGATTACGTCAAATGACTGCGAAGGTGCAGGAGAACTCTTTCAGGTGGAAGTAAGTCTCTTAATTTATTTGGTTAAAGTTAAGTTATTAATTTACTCAGTTTCTTACTTATTTGATATTAGATTCCACATTGTCTGCACAAAAACACAAGCAAAAACTCCAGCAACTTCTATCACAGATATATACAGCTGGAATTCTACACAGTATTAAACAATGTCCTGTTCCAAATTTTCTGCGACATGTTGCATCCACCATATTATTTTTTTTCCTAAAAATTGTACAGTTTCTATTCGTATTTTTTTTTTTTTGTTCTTTTATTGCGAGTAAAATGTTTGAGATTTGTAAATCATTGCATTCTGTTTTTAATGATATTTTCCACATCATCCAAACTTTTTAACAATTGAGGTTATATATTTATATATATATATATATATATATATATATTGTACATTGTAGCTTAGAGCATCAATCATTGAACCTTTAATTAATAGTTTATATATATATTTATATATATATATATATATATATATATATATATATATATATATATATATATATATATATATATATATTAATATAAAAATGTAATATAAATAATAAACAGGCTATGACTTTTATGAAGTAAAGAAACCTTTCCTATAGATAATGTTTTTAGGACTTTTTTTTTTTTGGGTTATTTCTCGTCAGTGAAACAGGGACTGTATTTTTGTTTATTGCAGTTCCTAAGTAAGACCCCTAGGTATTGGTGCAAAAATTACTCAATTTAATTACAATAGTGAGCTACTGAATTTCAGACTTCTCTGTGAAGTAATTATTGTTTAGTCTGTGTTGTTGTATAAGTGAATGGGTTAATATTTACTAATCCCTATTCATTCCTGCAGGAGAAACACACTTAGTCGCAAAAACAATGTGAAATTTCCCAAAACTCCTAAAATCGCACCATTGTCTCGTTGCCCAATTCGCAAACTCTAAAAGAGAATTTAATTAAATCTGAGCATGGTGGATAAGTGCTCGCAAGCAGCAAGTTTTGGCGGTTTAACTCTTAAGAAGGAATCTGAAGAGAAGAGAAGAGAAATATTTGCTCAAAGGAAAATAGGACAGTCTAATCTCTGTCATCTGAAGGTCACGGAAAATAGCAGAGAAATCTGATCCTTGATCAGCTCTTAGCTTCTCTATGATTTAGGGCACTGGATGGGTTTTTCCTTTGCACCATCTGTCCAACACAACAATGAACCTGTCCTTCTTGACAAATGGTCCAATTTCCTTCAAGAAACGATTCAAAATGTGAAGGGGTGCCTTAAAGGCCTAAGGTTCCTATTAGGACAAAATATAGCCCTTTTACCACTGGATATATCCGTTTCTTATACAAGCTATAATGTTTGCTTTCCCATGCCCATTGTTGAATTTTTTTTTTTGAAAGCCTGCAGGTAATGAATGGAACTTGGATAAAGAAAATCCCCATTTTTTCTCTGTGCCTGCATACTTGACTGTCTCAGGACAGCTGCATCTGGAAGTAATGGCAGGGTGAGTAAAAACCACTAAACCTTAAGCTTTGTTTTGTGAGGACATCACCCAGAGAAAGTGTGGTTCTAATAAAATGTATTATATATGTGTGGCAGACATATCAATAAATGCAATGACAAGGGAATTGAATTAATATGATCATTTTCTGGCCTTTGAAAGGAAAACAGTCAGTGTTTAATTTTTTCAGGGGTTTAAAACAAGAGAAATTGACAAGTAGTTGATTGATGATTGCTCATAATGTTTAAAGTCAGGCAATCTTCAAAATGGCAGGAATTGTGAGTTCTGTAGAAATACAGCTAACAGTCTTTATTACTACATCATGTTGCTGTTATTTGCTACTTTTAGATTTAGTGTTTGTTCACATCGTTTGAACTGAATCTGTGGTGCTTGTGAGGTGATCGCACAACTTGTAACTGACGAGTCACGACAGAACAGATCTAGTCAACAAGAAAACACTCTACACAGTAACACTTTATTAAACTGTACCATTTCACATAATGAGGATTTACAGTATTTTACTTTCTGTGCTGATGTTTCCGCTTCATCCGTGACTCCAGCGTGTTTTCTTTTTCACGTGACTTTTTCACGGTACTTCCATACCACACTACCTCAGCTTTTGCATAACTTGCCAGTTATGTTGCGTGTAATATGAAATGCTCCCGTGTCTTGGATTACATGGGACTTTTTCCTGCTGCCAGTTAACTTTTACTCTCCGCCATTTGCAAGCAGGTGTGTTATATTACCTAACCCGAAACTAATCGCCATTCGTTGGCTTATTTCATTATCGAAGATTACCTTATTTCATTATAGATTGTTAACTAATTTCATTATAGAGTATTAACGATTTTGTCGATTAATTGTTGCAGCCGTAGATGTGACATTAAGGCATTTTAAAATGTTTCCACTCTTCTGTTTTTGTTCAATTTACTTTTGCATTCTGTAGGGCTTTTCCTGCAGTATACACATTTGGCCCAACATTTCGAGCAGAGAATTCCCAGACCAGGAGACATTTGGCCGAGTTTTACATGGTGGAGGCAGAAATCGCTTTTACTGATTCACTGAAGGACCTCATGAAGGTCAGCTACTGAGTCTTACTGACCTAATAACTTCACGCCTTTGCTAAATCCCTATAGCATCTAATAAAGGCTAGGTAGCAGCTTATTTAGCTGTGATTTATTGGACATGTTTGCATTGGGATTGAGGTGTTTTGAGAACAGTGCGTGTTTCGCATTTCTTCTGTTTCTCAGGTTATGGAGGACCTGTTCAAGACGACCACAGAGAATCTGCTTTCTCATTGTGTTGAGGATGTGGAATTATTTCACAAATATATCTCACCAGGATGTAAGGTAAGATTTAAAGCTGATTCGCTCCACACTGGTTCTTATTGTGAAATATGATCTCAAGAAGAAAATATGATGTGCCAGAAACTTCCTTCCCCCCCCCAGGAACAAGTGGACCTTATGTTGAAAAGACGCTTTAACGTGTATGTATAATATTTTCTTGTTGTATTTAAATTAGTTTGTTTCAATCTATATTGAAGCAGGGTTTACAGAGTTCTACTAAAAAAAAAGAAAGCGCTTCGATGTGCTCATACTCTGGTTGCCTCCAAGGCCTGAAAACAGCTGTAGATGCTTATTTCAGTGTAGTAATACTTAGTGCCATTTTATATTGTTTCTTCTCAGGGTCACCAGGATTAGTGGTCTGATATACAGTAAAGGCATTGCTCAGGCAAGGAATTGAGATCTAAAATGTTTTCAACCTTTTCCCCACCTATCAGGATTTATTTTGAAAAAGTAAAAATAGGCATAAGGTAAATCAATTCTTGAGTATGTGTATAAGTTACTTTCAGTAGTAATTATATAGTGTATTAACTTTACACAAAGGTACACTCATTTAGGTGTGAAACACATTAACCTTCCAGAATAACCTGCTGCTATCAGTGGGCTGATTCCTGGGTGTAAAAAAACAAAAAAATCTCACACTCGACTAATATCATAATATAGCATATTTTTACATCATATTCAAGTCATATTTTGTTATATTTCTAGCAGTCAGACGAAGCATGTTTTGGCATTTAAGGAATTATTCTATTACTGTCTTTTTTATTCCTGGGAATTATTGTCACAGAAATGGGTTCAAAATGGGATTTAAGGACAAACGTTTGGACAAACGAACATCTATGTTAATGTTAGTGTTTGCCATATATATCATGTTAAAACTATCAGTTCACAAAATTGGTTACAGTTTATTCTTCTATCAGTTGTAAAGAGTTTTTTTTCTTTTGTGCTTTATAGGATTTCCTATACAGAGGCAATTGACATTCTAAAGCGCAGTTCAGAGCAATTTACCTTCAAACCAGAGGCAAGTAAATTTGCAAAACTCCTTATTACATTTTCCTGATTTAATAAAGTGTTTATTTATCTCTTTCTCTCATGTCGCCAACAGTGGGGTTGTGATCTTCAAACAGAGCATGAGAAGTACATAGTACAGCACTGTGGGAATGTCCCAGTCTTCGTGATGGATTATCCGTATGAGCTGAAACCTTTCTACGCCCGAGACAATCAAGACCAGCCTCGGCATACGGTAAGGATAACCACAGATGCGTTCTCTCTCTGTCCAACATAAGTAGAGCAGAATTAGTTTCTGGTTAAAATGTCAAGAATGTTACACACCCACAGTTTTCAGAAAGAAAACGGGACAGTTGGTTCAGTTTGACACATCCAAAAGAAAATTGTTATAAGACTTGAAACGGATTGCTTCCAGAGAAGTCTCAGGTCCAGCTGTATTAATTTCTACAATATTTTGTATCTGTCATAAAGTGAAGGGAATTTCATTCTCTACATTCATGTATGGCATGTGGTCAGCTCCAGAATTAATGTCACCCTTTTAAAGATGTTTAAACAAGATTATTTGGGGGAAGGAAATCAAGACATATGTAACTTTTAACTGAGTAAAATAATGTAAAAATATAATTATTGGCCCTTTGCAAACAAACTTTGTGCGACCAGTGTTGTATTTTCCAACACTGTATTTTGTACACGATTGAATGTATCAGAAGTTTCATTCTGTTACTGAACCAATTTTGTGTGGATTTGAATTTGTGTATTAGATCATTGAGCTGGAATGTGGAACCACAACCCACATTCAGATCTTTGCTCATATGTCAAGAGTCAATGATGTAATTTATAAACAAGCTTTCTAGCAGAAAAATAACTCCACGGCACATCTTCACCATACGAACAGTGAGGATTCATTTCTTTTCTGTTGAAAAGTAGTTCCTTTTAGTATCTTATCTGACCAACGGACCTAGTTCCACGAAGTTTCACGAAGACTTCCATCACTTATATTTGTGAAATTAAACTCATTCCCCCTGGCACCATTTAAACTGTTCTTTGACATGGTGGTGGCGTATAATTGTCAATTTGGAGATTTGCTGCAATCTGCTTAAATCTCAGATCGTAATCCTTGGAGCAAATCTTGATTCGTGACCTATCCTGCTTTCTATGTTTTCACATGTGCCAGTAAATAGCAGCAGGAACTTGCGTCATTTACTTTTTGTACCTAAGAATTTCTAGGGGTGCAAATATTGTGATCTTGGTTTGTTTATTGATATGGGTATTTTTCATTCATATTTTTATTATGAATTGTTATCAAATTTGTATTGTGTGATTGCGTCAACTCACCCTAAGCATTTATTCTGCAGATGAGTATATATTGCTTTTGTGATGCCTTACAAACATAATAACTAAATTTGTGTATGAAAAATGGCTCCTGTCTTTTAGAATTACATTACAGTGGAAATGGAGGCTATGCGCTCACTGATTCTCCTCAGACTCACAGAACAGATGTGTGTGTGTGTGTGTGTGTGTGTGTGTGTGTGTGTGTGTGTGTGTGTGTGTGGTCCTTTTCATTTGACATCATGTTTGACATAATTTTCATTTACTGCATTGTCGATGTTATTTTGCCAGGCAGCTGCAGTAGATCTCTTGGTGCCCGGCGTAGGGGAGCTGTGTGGCGGTTCTCTCAGAGAGGAAAGACTAGAGCTTCTTAGGACTCGGCTAGCACAGTAAGAGACCCAAATTCGCGCTGTAGACCCGAGACCCGCTGTATAAGCATCACTTAGAGCTTGTAACTGTTGTACATATTATGCTCATCCTGTTGTGCAAAAAATCAGCTGCAGAATTATTAGCACCCTGAATTAAAATGAGCATTTTTTTAAAGACTAATTAGCACAAATGTCCTTTAAAAACCCTTTTTGTTCTTTCTTTTTTTTTTTTTAAATCTATATATTAACAAACTCGCTAATGCTATCTAAATCGTTGTATGCAGATTTACGCCATACAAGGCTGTAGACACTCAGTCTGGAACATTAAACTGTAGTCTGTTTATTCAACTATTTTTGTATTGGTTTGGATGTTTGGTCTCAGACTTTTTACGGCCCTGAATGTGCTGTTAGTGGTATTAAACTGGAATAGTGCCAAAACAAACCATAGAGTTTATAAGGATTTTTTTGTAAGGATGGACATGTGTGTTTACCTAAAATGCAATTTAGGGGTAGCAATTTTTTTGTAATATTTGTTTTATTAAAAGAGAAAATATTTTTACATTTAAAAGAATTTCTTGTGTTCTTTATGGGGGCTTTGTTAGGATAAAGGTAGGAAATGTAACTGAATAATATTTTTCACTAAACAATGCTAGCTATATAATTTTTTTTATTCCTTCTGTTTCTAGGACTGGATTAGAAGACACATATGCATGGTAGGGTTGATTTTGTTTGTTTTCAAATCATGTTTTAAAGCTCATTGGTTCCCGGCTAAGCAAAATTGAAACAGATTCTCACTCTGTCTCCTTTTCACAGGTATCTTCAGCTGAGAGAGTTCGGTTCAGTGCCTCATGGTGGTTTTGGGATGGGCTTTGAGAGGTATCTGCAGTGTGTTTTAGGTATTGACAACATCAAGGACACTATTCCCTTTGCAAGGTTTTCACACTCCTGTGTTCTATGAGGCTGTCTTGTGTAAAATTACAATAAATTGATAAAGAACATTTGCATTTCTTAAGATGTTTTAGCAGCATGACTTGAGAATGGTAGTGGACACAGAAAATAGATGGAAATTATTACAGATTAAACTAAGTTTTTTTTATTTATTCCTTTTTATTTATATATAATTCCTCCTGCCATAAATTGAATTTTGTCAAAAAATAGAAAGTAGAAAACCTCAGAAAGTGAGCGGGTTAAGATCTTGATCCCACATCCTCTCTCAGAATTCAGCAGTGTGCAATTGACATGCAAAGCACTTGCAAATGTGTACAGATCGTCTCGCTTTGCCAAGCTCCAGCCCCAATGATTTGTAAGTGCTGTAGCTGAAAGGCTTTTTAACAATTCATATGAAGCAAGAATCAAGCGTCTACATTGTGTAGTGTACATTCTGAGCATACTTGTTTTGAGCATACTTGCTGTACTTAAATTTTAATGTATTGATTATTTCTTACCGATATTTTAGTGGAGGCTTAGGTAAAGGTCTTGGATCTTTTTGACTGCATAATCATTATCATGGCACAGTAAAGAGTAAAACAACATGACAGTTCATTTGCAGCGCAGTGGTTTCCTCTGCAATCAGAAAATACTTGTTTAATAACACAATATAGCTGTTTTCAATTCGGATATTTCTAATTTATAAACTACCATAGTATATAGTGTTTAAATCCTGACATCATTTTGTGACTGTTAGTTACAGTACAGTTTACTCAGAATATGCTCTGTAATTAGCTGATGTATACTTCCTGACCACTAGATGGCAGCTCTTTCTAATCATCAACTGTGTTTACTCTTACTTCAGCCTCTGGTTGTTTCTAAGTGTTACTATGGCGAGTTTCAAAGATTAACCTAACATATATAGGTGCATTTGTAAGTGAATAATCTTCAAGTAGATCTGTTGTAAAACATATATCCATCTGAGGACAATGAAGCTTTATTATTTACTGGCCAATTAGAATGTAAATCTATGTTGTAGAGCTACTGTATCTCTTAATTATATTCTATCCTTTTAATTCAATGCCGTTATTTTGCTACTTTTTCTTTATTAAGCTTTCTCCACCTGAGACACATATACCAACACACATAACACACACAATGCATTTTTTTTTTCAGTTGCACAGAAATGTCTGGAATGGATTGCCTGTGACATTATGGTTGTAACTTTAATTAATGGTGGCTCTAGATAGAGAGCTAACACAATATTAATAGCTACTGATGTATATATTTAAGTGCTGTATGGTCAGTAAATATATATTTCACTTTTTTTTTCATGTATAAAGATAGCATGCTATTTATTCAAAATTAATCATTTTGTTACAAATGCTCGGTTTTTATAATTAAAAATTATAAAATTATAATGAATTATAATTATAATAATTATAATTATAACGTTATGATTAAGCCTTTCGACTTACAGGGGTTTAAAAGCAACAGCTTAAACAATTTGAACTTGCTATACTGATGATCCATCTTTGATGGCATGGACAAAAAAACTGACGGAAAAATATACATTCCTTCATTTTTCATTATTGTCCATATTAAAAAAACTTCTACATATTTTAATAATATTCATTATTTATTATTATAGGGGGCACGGTGGCGTAGTGGTTAGCACGTGCGCCTCACACCGCCAGGATCCGGGTTCGATTCCCGTCTCGGTCATGTGTGTGTGGAGTTTGCATGTTCTCCCCGTGCCTCAGGGGGTTTTTCTCCGGGTTCTCCGGTTTCCCCCCGGTCCAAAAACATGCACAGTAGGTTGATTGGCACCTTGGAAAATTGTCCCTAGTGTATGAATGTGTGTGTGAGTGTGAGTGTGCCCTGCGATGGGTTGGCATTCCATCCAGGGTGTATCCTGCCTTAATGCCCATAGACGCCTGAGATAGGCACAGGCTCCCCGTGACCCGAGGGAAGAATCGGATAAAGCGGTAGAAAATGAATGAATGAATTTATTATTATTTGTACTATATTAGTATATTGGTTATAGTATATGGGTATATTGTTAGTAAGAACTAATATAGTTTCCTTTACCTTTTTTCCTCTAAACAAATAGCAGCAAATATAAAGACAAGTTTGTATAGTTTTAAAATGATATTGTTTTGTAAATGTAGGCAGGACATGTGAGCTTGGACAGAGACTTTCTGATGAGACAGTTCGTTGGAAATGAAAGACGTCGGGGTTGCCTGAGTGTCAGAACGAAACCCCGCCCCCTTTCACCAGTACCGTTTACAAAATCCTAGTTTGGGTCCCGCCTCGTTTTTTTTTTATCAGGCCACGCCTTTTTGTGCGTGTGATTCGTTAGAAAACAATAATGCTCGGCTTTGGGGAGGAAGGAGTGATTCCACAGCGAGGCGCGGGTTTGTAGTCGGGACCGGGAAGATCAGTAGTGTCGCAACACCCACAGACACTGTTGTAGTAGTACTAGTAGTAGTAGCGGTGTTAGTGTGGCGCGGGCGTGGTGTGGGCGATAAAGACGCACTACTTTCTCCACCCGTGAACGAGAGAGACTGTTCCTCCTCCGGAGGCTCCACGACCTGCGCTTCCACAGTCCGCGCTCTTTGGTGTCTCCGAGATCCCCGGGCGAACCGCAACACTTAAATGGGCCGGCGGAGTGCGTCGGTGCGCGCACCCTTCTGCCTTCTCCCTAAATGGACCTGCATCATCATCATCATCATCATCATCACCATCAGCAACTGATTGTACGAGCGTGTGTGTGAGAGGTCCTGCTGTTGCGTTCAGGCTCATTTTAGGAGAGGGAGTGAGGAGAAGAAAGAGGAAAGAGAAACATGAGTGGCGGAGAAGTCATCTGCCAGGGTTGGCTGAGAAAATCCCCACCGGAGAAAAAACTTCGAAGATACGTAAGTACTGTGCGTGTGTGTGTGTGTGCCTCCCTCCCTCTGTCTGTGTGAGTGAAGGGTGTTTGTATATTGAAACTTCTTTCTCAATGTTTCCAACGTGTCATTATTATTATTAAGGCGTATGAAGTTGTCACAAGGGTTTCTGATGATGCCTCATAGCCAGTGAATGTGGATGGTTGCGTTCTAGCAGGTGCGCCCTAGTGGCTGCCAGAAAGATCGGTCTCTTCCCTCTGATTCCCAAAAATAAATAAATAAATAACCCTAAATAAACCAGATGCTTCCTACTTTCTGAATCTAAAACACCCACTCGATCCACGTTTTGCTGGGTTATAACCAGGATCTGTATTTGATCGGAACATTTAACCAAACTGTGTGCACAATAGGCATTAAAGAGACCATGGAGCCACCGTCTGTCTACTAATTCTGTTTGGGACAGCTGTCCATACAACTGTTCCTGTTGTGAAAGCAGTCTGCCTCGCATTTGATAACCTTACTGCACTTGCGTATGCTTTACATGAGTCATTTGTTGTTCTGTATTAGAAAAGATGCAGTCCACCACCCCGCATCCCATCATTCCATGGTGTCTGGACAGAGGGGACTAATGGCTTCCACGTTGTCCGAGCAGATAAATGGATATGGATTAAAAAAAAAAAAAAGAGTAGCTTTGGCTTTTTGTAAATGCAGCTGGCCTGTGTTTATCTACAGTATTGCGTTACTGAACCCCTCTATACGCTTACCTAACTGGTCCATGATGTCATATCTATTTCTCTTCCTCCTTTTTTTTTTGGTCTCAGTTCTTTTTCTTAGTTTAATCGAAGTGAGAACTCATTTCTTGACATCTCCATATGTAAGATGTTCTAGGTCATTTCCTCATTTCCATATAAAGATGTCTTTTGTGAAAATTCAAAGGAACTGATGTCAAACATACAGAGCAGCAGCAGCGGAGAGGAAGAGCACAGCGTAACACCATGTAACTAAATGGCTACATTAATCCCTTTTCTTAACAGACTCTTAAAACAACAAGCCGCAGCAAAAGCAAGACATTTTCTTTTTTTTTTTTTCCTGAGTCAATCCACAAGTCAAGATAAGACAAGAATGGTGTGTTGTCACTTGGTAGCATCAGGAGAACTTGGTGTCCAGTCTAAAAAAATAACCCATTTGTACTGTACCAAAACATTTTGAGCAACTGCAGACTTCCTGTGTGTCGTGTGTGACGACTCCGAAGTCCTCTGTGTAGGACAGAAGGTATCACCTGAACCTCAGTTGTGTGTTGCAAATCATATGCAAATACACAGCACAAACAATTCTGTCAGTTAGTGCCTCGTGGCAACAATTACAAAATAGAGGTGCATGTTGTTTTGACTCGCACAGCTGCTCGTTCAGCATTGTCCAGAATCGGGATGAGACAGAGTATGAAGTAATAAATATCAGCAAAAGTAATTCAAATTTAGCTTATTTACCTTGTTTACATAATGGCCCTACAACCATAGTATTACAGAGTAGAATATGTGAATTATTAACAAGTCTTTTTGTGGAAATTCTTAACATAAAGCTGTTACTTATTACCTCGATGGCCAGTGTTTGTAGATTATTTTTAATTTTTCACTAGTAGCCTTGTCATTACAATGTGAAAAAATATTACAAAAGTTACTGTCTCTTTTAATACCCAGTGGATATTAGATATTGTGGTTTATAAGTAAAACTAATTATATTATGTGCCAGTACAGTGTTTGTGTGAGAGAGAAGGAAAAGTGAAGAAATGCAGAGCGGTGATGTGTAGAAACCTGAAAATACTTGAGAAATCCTGTGGTATTGCGCATCTCTGAGTATTACAAAGCTTGGCCAGGTGCCTTTTCGACAGAACAATAGACAATTTTGCTTTAAAACAAAAACAAAACAAAACCCTGTAGATCCTGTGATTGAGTACAATGAGCATCTTTTTTTTGCTTGAAACGTCTAATAAAGCCCAAGTTGGATTGTGTGTATTAGCCTATGGAATTATATCAACAAATCACAGTTCCCGGATATGTTATATTAATTCTTAATTCTGTTGTAATCGTTTCACCCATTTGTTACAATATTAATGTAACTCCGTTATTTGTAATGTAATACACCTAATATTGAACTCGTGTACAGCACAACTACAGACCAGTTACATCTTTCCAAATCCCCATTTTTTTTTTTTTTTATCCACAATCATGACTCAGTGAGAACACAACACAAGCCAATTTTAGATCTAATCTCTCCATTCCAGAAAGTAGAAAAAACAAATTCAATCCAGTCATTTCATGCTGCTGCCAAGCAGGCTTGTTGCATTATTTATCATCATTAAGCATGCATAACTGCAAAGCATCTCTGTGATAAAACATGGCATGAAGATAATGAACACAGCTGTTCCCTACCAATTCGGTTCTGTTACAGTATCTGGTGCTTTGACATTGTTTTCTGAGGTGCTGTGTCACCACAATCACAATGCCTATAATAAAACTAGTGATCGGAAGTGGAGGGACAGTTGTGGCATTTCCCACAACAGCAGCTCTCCATTTCCTCTTCCTACCACCATTGTCAGTTTAACACCCTGTCCCATTTGGTGTCAATTTATTATGTTTTAGTACAAAAGCACATGAATTATGTTTATTTTGAAATATCTGTGATGTGCTTAGCAGTTCTGGTCAGTTGTTAGGTTATGGTTAGACTAATGGCAACAGTAAGTGTTGTATTCGGTCTTAGAAAATACAGTGAAGCTCCGTTATACAATGCAGGCTGTGCCGAGTCTTGGTTGCATCGATGCCGGAATTGGACTTGAAATCCAATGGGGTTTCCCTGTGCAGGTTCGAGCCCTGCTCGCAGCGGTCCGTCAATGAAGGATAGGGCTTTGCTGTTGTTAAAATTTTACTGTGTGAACTAGAGAATGTAGAGAAACATTTGGGAGGTGGTTGTAGCCCAGTAATTAAGCTGTTGGCCTCTGGACCGGAAAATCACAGGTTCAGACCTCACCGCCAAGCTGCCACTAGTGGCGCCCTTGAGCAAGGCCCCTAACCCTCAATTGCTCAGGTGTAAGTTGCTATGGTTAAGGGCGTCTGCCAAATATAAATTAGCATGAAAGTTATAGAAGCTGAGAAGATGTGAGGGAGGAAGCTGGACAGAGGAAAGCACTAACGTCCCGAACCATCTTTCTTGCTTTCGGTGGAGATGACGTGAAAGCCAAATCCATTAAGCTTTTTCATTAGGTAGTTGAATGGGATTGTGGGTAAAGTGAAAATAGTGCAGAATGTTATGGAAAGGACTCAAAAACTAGGTACAATACAGAATAGGAAAGCCTCAGGACCACATAAAAATAAGGTTCAGAATCTATAATACATACACAGGAGTGTGCATGATAATGAGGGAAACAAAAACATGAAGATGTTATGGGTGGGGAAAGCATGGGCTGAGCTGCACTAAGCTGAACAAACTATTCAACAATGATCAAATTCCAACTTTTTAAGATAAATCTCCAGAGTGTTTTGTGTAGTAACAAGCAGTGAGAGTGTGTGTAACTAGAGTAGCCTGCAGCAGTAGCGTTAGTTGGTGCCACCCACTCTCCTGGCTGTTTTCTCTGACCTCACTTCACAAACACTTTCTGTTTGCATAATCCATCCCAGGATTCCAGACTGATCATATCGAACTAAAGTGAGTGCAAAATATCTTCACGCCTTCATGTTTTCCAACAGTCAGTGCTGCGGTCACATGTGTGCTCATGCCTATGTGTAGTCATGCCTTGTATATCTTGTGCTTATGAGACGGGTATCACTGCAGGTACATTCTTAGCCCAAGATAGAATGTGTTTGTCTGGGTCTGGGTGGGGGTCAGAGAGTTTGCCCGGACCCAGCAGTCTTGTTTTGAAGAGGGTCTCTGGGAAGGTCTCACCCATGCAGGTCAACACAGAACACCTCCCAATTCCTGCTTTGACAGACAACATTGCGCTTCATAAGCGTTTTCCTTCTTCTGCTGCATCAGACAGGCCTAATAATTTGCTGGGACCAGATTTTCTGAGACCAAACACAGAGATGTATCTTAAGAAGATGTATCTAAAAAAAAAACAAAAAACGAAAGCATAGAGTCTATTTTACTTAAGTTATCTACCCTCATGGTCTCGGATTATATATAGTGAACTCTGATTTGTCCAGGAAGATGTTTTGCTTTATTCAATTAACATATAATTTATTAGGTCATTAGGAAATCAACTTCCCCCAATGGGGCATCTGCCGTGACCCAGTTTCCTTGGCCACTCTTGCGTCAGGATGTAGACATGTTTGATCTTTATATAGCGTGTGGCCTGTCCTTCAGCGCGTCCTGTGGTCGTACCTGTTTGTGCGGCTGCTGAAAGCTAAACTGCAGCGGTAGCAGGCTCCAGACTTCCTTTGGATTGCACCTACAGGAAACACTGTGCCTCATCTCTCAGGGGTGACGGTAACCAGCAACACATCTCACAAAATGCTATTATTTACGCCAGTATTTCCAGTTTAGTTTTTTTTCTCCTATTGATGACTGCTTTAGACAGTTAGAATTGAGATGTCGGGCTGCTCTGTTTGAGTTGCAGCATTAAATTAACCTCTGTTAATTGTTTAAGAAATGTAGGCCCTGTCAGTGTATAGGTGGATGATTTGGACATCCTGTCCATGTGAAAACTGTGTACTTGGTATTAGTACTTCCATAGGATTTAAGAGAGTAAGTAGTAAACACATGCTGCTAATCAAGGGTCCTGGATTAATAAATCTTCACTAAGTGTGATCACCTCTAGAAAAGCTTTAGTGGGTTGCTGATCTGGAGCATTCAGGTGTGTGTTAATACAATGCCATGGAGGTAATAAATCAGAATCATTACCACCACTTCACACGTATGAATCTTTGTGTTTGGATTATACTTTCAGAACAGTCAATCTTTGTTTATTTTTCCCATTATGTTTGTTTTTACTCTCAATTTGCATGTTTTTTAAATTCTATTAAACATTACCATATCAAGGTGTTTGATGACCGTTTGGAACGTGATCGAGTTTGTGATTTCCTGTAGCGGTTTTTGTATTATTTTAAATAGTGAAATAAAAGCTATATGGTTTCCAAAATAAGTACATAATCTATTTTTTTAACCTCATTAATCTATTAATCAGACTTAATTTAATGTTTTCTTATTATATAATAACGTAAAACCCAAATTCAGTGTATTTATTGAGTTTAACCACCTTTTATTTTGACATCAACAGTTGTTAATGATGATAGCAGATGTTAATAATGCTAATGCTTTAAAGCTAAAAATGCTATGAGGAAAGAAAGGTATTCTGCAAGTTAATTGGTTGTTTTTAAAAAGGAAAGATCTGAATTAGTGTAGAAATGCAGAAGCATTGGCTGAAAACCACAACAGTGAATAAAAATCTAATCGTTTTTTGACGCTGTTATTTGCTGATATAGATTTAGAGTTTGTGATTGTGATTGCTCGCAAGTCACGACAGAGATCTGAATTTATCAAACAACCACAATAACACTTTAATTCAACTACCGTGTATATTTTCACATGATGAGGAAATACATTGTTTTCTTACCGTGTTGATGTTGCACCTCCAGCCGCGACACCAGCGTGTTTTATTTTCATGTGCTCGTTTAACGCTGTGGTAGCTCCATACTATACCTGTTCAGCTTGGCATAACTTGCAGGTTACATTGTTGTTTTGTGTTGAGTTTAATAGAAGATGCTCCCATGCACTGGATGACCTGGATGAGATGTTTTTCCTGCTACCGGTGAAACTTTAATCTCCAAAACTTTGCTAGCACCGGTGTTATTTTGCAGTCACGTTAACCAGGAACTTGAGCAGTCTTAACGAATCAATAATGGCATTCGTTCTCAGTTATTAATTATTATCGATTTTTATCAATTAGTTGTTGCCGCTCTACAGTTTAGATGCTTTTATTCTGGAAATGCACATGCTAAGCATTTAAGCAGCTCTGTTTGATTTGTTCTGCAAGTCTTTGTTAATGGTGTCTAAAAGTGTCAGTTTGGTAGTAGCATAGTTGCAACCGTTGTAACTAATTCATCACAAAGGCAAGTTTCCAGTCATTTACTTCCCGATTTTGCTGACTAATCCTGGGCTGACCGAGCTATAATAAGCTACCTTGGAATGTGAGTATTAAAGTCACAATCCTGTCTCAGACTGTTACTAAAATTAGATTGTGCACACTGTTGCTATAAGTGGCCAGTCTCTAATTTAATTTTGCACAGCATGGTTGTTTATTACATGTTTGACTATGCTAAGCTCATGACACTCATCTAAATTGGGTCACCACCTCAGATGCCCTTGACTGGAAAAAGCAGTGGAAGCTGTTTTAGGTGGATGGCCATTAACTGCCCCTCCTCCCCATTATTTCTTTAGCTAGAAACCAAATATCATCAATGTGCAATGCTCGGGTCTCCATAGAAGTCTCAAATATCTAGGGATAAGTGTTCAGTATTACTTGGAAGTAGCTATGTAAGAATAACATGGGTATTGTGCAAGCTTTATTTCTTTCTCCTTATCAAGTCACGCATTTTACCGATTCCCTGGAATTGTTTGCCTTAAAAAGATTTCTAGGAATGTACAGTGTGAAAGTGTTTCAAAATATTCATGCGTTCGAATCTGACTTTGCATGACCAAGTATCGATGGTATTAGCAATCATCATTGTGGCGCAAGATATTTCTGCTTGTTTTGACAGATGATGTCTTTATTACAGGTGATGTCATCTTGCACCATGGTATTGCAGGCCTAGTTGTGTGTGTGTGTGTGTGTGTGTGTGTGTGTGTGTGTGTGTGTGTGTGTGTGTGTGTGTGTGTGTGTGTGTGTGTGTGTGTGTGTTGTGTGTGTGTATGTGCGAGTGCTAGAGAGAGAGAGAAAGAGCCCGAGAGAGATGGGGGAGAGACAGAGCAGATATGTGTGTTTTTGTGTGACATATGACTGGGGTTAGATGGTGGACAGATTGTTAAGCAGAAGGGTCTTGATTAAAAGTGCTCCATGCAGCTCCTCCTGGTGAGCAAGAGAGTTGTTGGCTTCACGTAGCTCTGCCGTTCACGGAGTCTCATGTCCAAGACAAAGCCCTGTCTTCCTGCAGGCAGTTGTCACAGGCTAGTGTAAAATATTGCCTTTGCAAGCAAATGACTTCAGCTCAATGAGAGCTTTAACAGGGTGTGAACAATCTAGGAATGGATTGCATTTCGAGTATAGTTATCATAACCAGTCTCTCAGCAATAGATCAAAACAGATCCAACTAACAATATGAAGTATAAATATCATTATTTCTAGGCTTCTAAAAAGAAAAACAATGACAGGTTCAAATTCAAATTTTATTAGTCACATACACAGTCATACACAGTACGATATGCAGTGAAATGCAGTGCAACTGCCCTGACCTTAAAACAAGGGTTCAGGTTTTATATACGTACACACACACACACACACACACACACACACACACACACACACACACACTGGATGGATGGATGGATGGATAGATGGATAGATAGATAGATATGTGTACATATATCTATGGCTGGCAATAGATTCAAGACCATATATATATATATATATATATATATATATATATATATATATATATATATATATATATATATATATATATATATATATATATATATATATATATATATCATTCATTCATTCATTCATTCATTCATCTTCTACCACTATATCCAATCTTCCCTCGGGTCATGGGGAGCCTGTGCCTATCTCAGGCGTCTATGGGCATTGAAGGCAGGATACACCCTGGATGGAATGCCAACCCATCGCAGGGCACACACACTCACACACACACATTCACACACTAGGGACAATCTTTCCAAGGTGCCAATCAATCTACCGTGCATGTTTTTGAATACATATTCCGGAATACATATATACATACACACATATATATATATATATATATATAGAGAGAGAGAGAGAGAGAGAGAGAGAGAGAGAGAGAGAGAGATATCTTAAATACATTTATATGGTCTGAATACATTTCATGTTTTTAATATTATAACTAATTGGACCAGATTTTATAAATAATTTTATATAATAAATGTATATTTATTATTAGCTTTTCAGACTTTTCTGTTGTTTTACATTGTCTTTCTAATTTGATCATCACTTGCTTTTTATGAATTAATGAATTGTAAGTAGCAAAAGAACAACATGAAATATTTAATTATTGTATGAAAAATTAAGTGAAGCCTGAGCTGTTAAAGTCAAGTAAGTAACAGATTCAGGTGAAACACATGTGGGTGCTTAATTAGTCAGTTAATCAGACCAGTCAAATTAGACATCCTTAGGAGTGGTTATTCAACACTGATTAAAAGAGAGAGGAAACCAACCAAACCACTGTAGTGCCACGGAGTCACAGGATGCCTAAAAGAAAGGAGATATCCGAGGACATCAGGAAAAACGTGGTGACACCCCACCAGTCTGGGGAAGGCTATATGACATCTCCATTTCAGCATGACAAAAGTATCAAAACTATCATCAAGAAGCACCAGAAAAATAATAAATGAGGTAATTGCCAACGCACACATCTCTATAGAGAGTTGCAGGCCTCTCTGGCAGCATCTGGGGTAAATGTACATGTGAAAGAAGCCTCTGTTCTGATAAAAAAACAAAGTTGCCAGAAAGCATTTGGACAAATCAGGTGCCTTTTGGAAGTTCATTCTTTGGACAGATGAGTCCAAAGTAGATTTATTTGGTCATAATCAAAGCTGCCATGTTTGGAGAAAAACCAACATGGAATTCCAAGAAAAGGACCTCCTTGCAAGAGTGAAGAATGGTGGTGCAAATGTGAAGGTCTGGTGCTGCTTTTCAGGGAGACACCATATTATTCAGGGAAACTTAAATTCTCAACTTGAAGAGAATCTCCTGCCATCTGTCAGAGAACTGAAGCTGGGCTGAAAATTGGTGATGCAACAAGACAACAACCCTAAGCATTTAAGGAGATTCACCAAGGAATGACTTAAAATAAAGAAGTTTTACACTCTTGATTAGCCAAGTCAGAGTCTCAATCAAAATTGAAATGGGGAGGGGGGTTGCTCAGTGGTATAAGGCGCTAATTTACTGATCGGAAGAGCCGGGTCTCACCAAGCTGCTGCCCTAATGTAAATAAAGAGCATGCAGTATTGTTTTATCAGTTCATGTAAAGCCTATTTTGGTGTATTTTGTCATTAAATTAAATCATGTTTCAACTGAAAAAACCCACCTCTGAAAGTAACAGTTTTAAGTTTTTTAACGTCAGCAAATACACAATAATAGTAGTTCTAGATCTCCTCTCCCGCAATATTGCAGAACATGAATGCCATGATTTACTATGAGTAAACTTTGGAAATTTGAATATAGCACTAATCTTACACACACAAATAGTCTTACCTACATACCTAGCATCTATGGTAATGGCTCGGGCCTGTTTACTGCCACTACTAAAGCATCCATTTTTCATAATGTATAATAAATGACTCATGGGAATGTTAAATGGATTCAATCATTAATGCAGTTCAGTTTGATTTGTATAGTGCTTTTAACAATGGACACAACAAAGTGGCTTTATGGAAGTATATAGACTCAGATTATACATTTTCAATTTGAAAGTCAATGCCTACTAATTTATGTACATTTGATAAATGAGAAAGCCAGAGGTGACGGAGGAAAACAAGGAAAACAAAAACGTTTCTGAGACGATATTAGGAAGAACTGTTCAGAGGAACCTGACTCAAAAGGCAAACTTTCTCATTAGGGTGACACCAGATTGTGCGATTATAAATAATTCACTTCTATAACTGTCTACAATCTGGTTAAAAGAGTCAACAGTGTAACCAGGGAATGAATAATAAGTTTACTTTTTTTGCGAGTATGAACTGTTCACTGAGGATCCAAAGCCACTTTCATTGTTTCCAAGTAGATCCATCCGCAGTTATAATTTTTATAGAAATATTTTGGAAATATATTAACGGTATTTCAAGGTAAAGTGTAAATATAGTGGACCCGGATGGGCCAAAAAAATGCTATATTCTAAGAAATCTAGATATTTTATTTACCCATAACATGCACATAGGTTGTTGTGAAACACTTTAACACGCATCCGTGCTTAAAACACTGGAGGTACAAATACTTCTCTTTTCCAACTCCCACGTCAAAACAGAAGTTTTTTTTTTTTTTCAGATTTTCTAAATTTGTCCTGCTGAACTTCTGCATTGTGTTGATATAAAATGCTTGCATGACATATTTCTAAACCGTGCTTCGTGTTAACAATGGTGGTATGCGTGAGTAATGATGTAATACCAGGGAATCACTTCTGTCTTATTACAGTATCTTCATCTGTTGTAGGGAGCTTTTTTAAAGTAATAGAAAATTATTTTAATGAACAGTAGTCCATTAAGATAATAAAGTATCATTTATATTTATTTATAGTAGTAATATAATTTATATATAATAATCTATAGTAATCAGTAGCTGGACTCAATTCTTCTTTTTCTTGTTAAAGTAATATAGATATTGTTGTTGTTATTATTGTTATTTTTAAGTATATTTTACCCCAGATATACATTGTGTCATGCACTGAATGTTGTTTATCTGTGTATCCATTTTTAAATATTAATTTGAGTTAGGCTGTGAAATGGTTTAACATTTGTGTGGAGAATTCCACTGGTTCCAGAGCCATCTGTGACTGAGCACCAAGTCACCAAAATTGTTCACACTTGGGGATGGAAGGTTTCATAATTCCCCTCAATTGTCAATCACAGAGACAGTAACTAATCTGGGAGCTCGTGTCTAGAGAATAGCATGGGTTAAATCAGAACCACGCTCCTTCGGCAAAGATTCGAGAAACAAGGGCCGGGGGTTGGTTACCGGCCCATCTGTCCAAGTTTCAAAGTCAATGTGGCCCCTGAGCCAAAAAGTTTACCCACCCCTGGTATAGACAAAGGTATAGACACTTTTCTCAGTCTGTGATAGGCTACCTTGTGATGTAGCGTAAGCACCAGGTTTTGCTTTCATCCTCCCAGTTTAGTCGCTGTTAGATTACATAGACGGCTTTGCAACATTAGTGTTTTGCTGATGTGCGCAATGGAGGAAAACATGTCTGAAGTGTAAAAACAACATCAAACGGCAGCGCGAGTATTTCTCAACCTATGTTACCTGCACTATTGCTAAAGTTGAATAACAGTTAATCAGTGTCATTATCATTATGTGTTAATAAAGGTGCTTGTTCTTATAGAAAATAACTAACAGCCTGAAACAAAGTTTGACTTTCCAGCCTAAAGTTGAACTTTTTTATATATTTGTTTATTAAAGAAGTGCATGCATTTGCCCCTGTTCGGCTACATTTATTGTTGCTATTCAGTATTCCAGCACTCCTTCTTCGGGGGATATTGATTAAGTAACACATGAACATGAAGAGTGTGTTTTTTTTCTACATAGTGCTATATCCTCTGTCCTGGAAACATTTGATTGGCAGACAAAGGGGCACTTTACCACTGATTGTGATCTAGGGGTGAAATCAGATTTTTCTTCCCCCCAAACATGGCACATAAGCATAGTATACAAAAAGGTTATTAGACTTAAATCATGTAAAGTATCGAGGTGGAAGCATTGGCCTCTGGACCGGAAGATCGCAGGTCCAAATCCCACCACCATCAAGATGACCCAAGTGGGCCCTTGTTCAAGGCCATTAACCCTCAATTGCTGTTGTAATTCGCTGTGGATAAGGGCGTTTGTCAAATTGCGTAAATGTGTTTTAATAAAGAAACTGATATTATATAATCCTTTGATTTGTCTTGTAACTGCAGTACTGTTCTAGAATTTGAATCGGCTCTTTCTTATTAATGAGAATCAAGAATGTGCTATTCTGACTAGCGTCGCTGTATTACGTACGCTGTCTTTTGAAATGAGGAAATGAAAAATAAATATAAAAAGAGAGACGTGCCCAAAAAGCCGATTAGCTCCGTGTCACAATTTGATAGCACGGTTAAAGTCAGAATTAGCGACATTCACTCCCAATCCCAAATTGATTTTAGTGCGGCAGGAGGCACAAAAACCCATTGCAGCACAGATGGCAGGGAACATAGGAAGCAGCACAAAGCGTTCTGATTAACCAGAATGCCTTGCTGTCACTCACAGTGCTAGCCCGAGCTGCTTTTTGAATGAAAGCTTGCGTGCATTCAGAGACACATTTTGCCGTTCTGTGTAGAAGTTGCTGCTTACAAAATAGATCTGATTGCACAAAATTTCAGTAAACAATAACAAGATTGGCATTTCTCACATGTTCACTTTACAGTCTTCATTGGCAGCTCATCTCAGAGTGGCCCCTGTAATTTGATATAAAAAAAAATAAAATCAGTTTTCTAAGTATTCAGGGTAAAGTTACTTCATGTTTACTCAACTCTCATACTTCCTTCAGCACAGGGAAAATGCACTGTGAAACTTTCATTGTGAAACTCATCAAGTGAATTTAGTTGAGCATGGGAGAACGTGTCTAATCCTCCATTTGTGTGTGTGTGTCGTGGGCGGTTATCCTTTTACCATCACGTCAAACATGACACAGCTGCTGGTCTTTTCCCGTAGCTCTGTTTTGGCTATCGGGGAAGCCGAGCTGCCTAATGCGAGTTGCAGAGGGACTCTAATGCATCCGCCCAGCAGAACCTCTCCAGCTCTGTTCCCTCTACTGCTCTGTTTAATCTCCCCTCCTGTTTATTTCCTGGGCTATGTGGGATGGAATGCTGCCATTACCAACCAGAGGCTCTGGATCTTTTCAAGGAAAAAGCAAGATTACACATGAGAGCTTTAAAAGAAAAAAAAAAGAAAGAAAAGGGGATGAAGCTAATTTCTGGGCACAGTGTTTACACGAGTGGTAATACTACAAGAGGATTAATTCGTTTTATCTCTGTGTTTGATACAATGATGGTAATAATATGACAGGATTTTGAGGTTATTGAGTGATTTAGATTTAGTCATCTTATGGAATTGTTCTTTTTTTTTTTACATCGGATGCAGACGTTTATTTGATCGCTTCGGCTTGCTCAACAAGAAACAATTAGGGCAAAACTGATTTTTACTTTTCATAAGTATTATGTAAAGCTGCTTTGAGACGATGACAAATTGTTAAAAGCGCTTTATAAATAAAATTGAATTGAATTGAATTGAATTTGAATGAAATGTGTTCAGATACGTGCGGTTTGCTGTACTCTACCGTACGGTCAGAGCCGTGTGTGTATGTCATAAAGCATGTCTATTAATGGCCATCTGCTAAGCCGGAGATAAACTCTCACTATATCTGTCTGGCCTATATATAAACTTTTGCCGTCTTTAGAACACACACACTCTCGCGACGTACAGTTTATTTTAACCTCCTGATGACTTAAACTCATGTCACTTATGTAAACATAGACAGACGACACCTGCGCTACAGGCAGGAAGTTTCACAGCGCACGCAATCTAGATACATTTTGCCCACCCATGTGTTTGTACAGTGTATCAGGGGGATAAGGTGATAATGATGTGGATCATATGGTAAAGTGGGAAACAAACATTTTAAACTTGAAAGGAAATGTATAGTTCTGAAAAGCAGGAGAATCATTAGTAAACTCTTACTTCACAAATACATTTTTTTTTGGGACACTGACTGAACGATCGATGTGTCAGTACACCGGTCTACTTCATAACAAGGAGGGTAAATGTGACGATGCCAGAATTTTGTTTTGTTCCATATTTTATTCAAGAGATTCAGAGATTTTATTTATTTATTTATTTATTTTTAAGTGTCCCGATCGAGTGATCTGGTGCTGTTTGAGGTGATCACTTTAAGTGGTTTGATGCTCAGTTCAAGCGATCTGATGCCGTTTAATCAGATTAAGAGTGCTGTTGGAACTCATTGATTGAGCGATCTGATGCTTTTGGTAGTGTTCAGATTGGGTGGTGTAATTTTGGAAACGATTGAATTAAGTGATCTGATGCTGTTTGAGTGGATCAGATTAATTGGTTTGATGCTGTGGGGGGACGTGTGGGGATTACGTTTTTTTTCTATTTGTTTAAAATAGTTGCAGTTAATAATTAACTCCACCCCCTTTCTTCTCCCCTCTACTCTTTGTTTAATATTCAATAATTTCCCTCATAGGATCAATCAAGTATATCTAAGGCTAAAATCTGATGCTAAGCATTTGCATATCAGAAATGATTGTGGGATTATGGGTTAATTCTCTGCATTTAGTTTCCCTTAGCTGTCTTTATATGATAAATTAGTCAGAGAATATATTATGGAATGAGAATTTCTATAGAAGATGAAGCAAGAAAATAAATGACATTTATTGAAGTGCTTTTTTTTTTAAACAAAGGATTGATCATTCAACACTTTCACATCATACAACATTTCATACAATTTTGCTGTCACTTTCCATGTTTACGAGTGATAATAGTATGTACTGTGAGCGTGGATAATAATAAGGTGTCATTTGTTCATATCATTGTGTACACCGCGTTCAGCCACCACTCAAGTGTAATCTGTGGCAAGTAGCCAGACTCATTAAATAGCAAGCTAAGTCGTTGTTTTGTAGCGTATTGTTTCATGATGACTGATAGCCTGTCTTGAGGCTAGTGGAGGCACACGCACCTCATTTACTACCATGATAATGGTGCATTGAACCAAGACACACAGGCGTGCTGCCTGAAGGAATCCCATGGAGTCAAGCCCATAGTAATGATTTTGTTATTTTGCTTCGTAGTAGTAATACTGATATTATAAAAAACACTGTGTGTTCATATGCTAAAGAATGCAACTGATTCGACGGTAATAAAGCGCTAATTATTGCTTGACACGGTCACACAGAAATTCACGGATAGTGTTTGCTGCACAAAATCAAGATACGACTTGATGCAAAATGTATGTTTGGTTTAACAAATTTTCACAACCTAACTATTTGCAGCTCCTCAATACTGAATTAATCAATACTTGCTTTTGGATATTTTCCCATTTTTTAAAAATAGTTTTAAAATCTTATTTTCTTAATAATTAATCATTTGTTATTAAGGCCATTAAAAGCTATTTGGGGACATTTTTCACTAGGATTGTTTACTGTAAAATGTATTTTCTGTTGTAGTTGAACAGGAAAGATAAATGCATTTTCTTTAGTGCGAAATGCAGGTTGGAACTAAATGAGTAAAGTTTTTCAGTTGGTCCGAGGAATTCCCTGCAGCTATTATTTGGATTTGTCGCTTTGCCCTCCCATGCCTTATTTGCATTCATTTGAGAAAAAAAAAATCTGTGAGGCATTCTGCAGTCCTTACTTACATTGGAAATAAACCGTTGCCTGTCACTCTTTATTAACTTTTTCCTTCATAGACTTTGATGTTGATGCATAGTCTAACTGAATGTTTTGTTTTTCTTAACAACGTGTAGACAGACGTGAACAATTGAAGCATGACTGTCACGTAACTGGCAGTGTGACACAGAGAACAAGCAGAAAACTAAAAGTTGCGTCTGATTATTATTATTTTTTTTCCATTTTTGGCTGACACTCTTTTATGTTTAATGCTGAATTAGCTAGAGGCATTTCGAGTATAATGATTATTCAAAAGTTTCCAAAACTCAAGTAATATTTGAATATTTCAGCTTGGGAGGAAAACTAATACTTAGGGCAGTGAAGATCCAGGAGGTTGTGAGTTTAATCTCCA
Source organism: Kryptopterus vitreolus (assembly GCA_030449085.1). Taxonomy (NCBI): domain Eukaryota; kingdom Metazoa; phylum Chordata; class Actinopteri; order Siluriformes; family Siluridae; genus Kryptopterus; species Kryptopterus vitreolus. The sequence continues at coordinate 8,796,817 of JACRUU010000026.1, read as the reverse complement.
GCACTAAATAATAATGTTCATATGTACCAACAAAAAGTTTGGGATCTCTTCAGAATTTTCACAAACAAATTTATCCATTTTACTAACAATTAAGGTTAGTCAGGTGATTTTAAAAGAATGAAACATTTTTGCGGGGGCACGGTGGCTTAGTGGTTAGCACGTTCGCCTCACACCACCAGGGTCCGGGTTCGATTCCCGTCTCGGCCATGTGTGTGTGTGGAGTTTGCATGTTCTCCACATGCCTCAGGGTTTTTTTCTCCGGCTTCTCTGGTTTCCCCCCGGTCCAAAAACATGCACAGTAGGTTGATTGGCACCTTGGAAAATTGTCCCTAGTGTGTGAATGTGTGTGTGAGTGTGTGTGTGCCCTGCGGTGGGTTGGCATTCCATCCAGGGTGTATTCTGCCTTAATGCCCATGTACACCTGAGATAGGCACAGACTCCCCGTAACCCGAGGGAAGATCGGATATAGCGGTAGAAGATGAATGAATGAATGAAACATTTTTGCATAGAAGACTATAATTAGCGATTATCATTCCTCCGCATCAGTCTCCTGGTACGGCTGCTAATTCCAGTAAGTCATTGTTTACGGCTAATTGATTATGAGAAAATTCTTTTGCAATTGTGTTGCACAGCTGACAACCGTTGTACTAATGAAGTAAAATTATCTTGAAAAATTGCTACGGTCTGCCAGGCTGGAATCACTATAAAAGGCTTTTTTATGAAGGAAAAGATTGAAGATTGAAGATCTTTTTCCTATATTTTTTGATCAGACTAATTTCCTGCGTGTTTCCTTGGAACAATAAAATATCAAAGTGATCCCAAACTTTTGAGCAGTAGTGTGTGTGCTCCTGTGGTGTTGTTTAAAGCCAATAATACATGATGCCCTCAGGTCGGTCAACAATGTGTCTTTACATTAATGAGCCAAATCCAAGTCAGTGTTTTCCTAAGCGGACCAGACAGCGTAGCGATCCCCAACCAACCTCCAGGCATTATGGGACAGGTAGGCAAATAGGATGGGTCTGGACATTCAGTTTAAACTTGGCCTGCAATTGTGTTTGCTCAGCTGTGTGTGTGTGTGTGTGTGTGTGTGTGTGTGTGTGTGTGTATACGTACATATACCTGTGTTTGTGTGAGGCATGTAGTGAAGGGGTGAGTACAGCCTGAATCAAGTTCCTCCCATCAAGAGTGGTTACACACACCCGAGCTCTGTGAAATCATGGCTGTGAAACACGCACAGGGCCTGTTTGGTTAGCATGTTTGCTCAATATGCATGCAAAAACATGCTGACTGATGCCTATCTCCTATTCCCCTCTCACAATGCTGCGGTTCTCTTAGAAGTTATAACTGCCACAGTCTAATTCATGCCAAATGAAGGTGAAAGGTGAACGTTTTTTTGTTTTTTGTTTGTTGTTGCTTTTTTTGTTTGTTTGTTTGTTTACTTCTTTATGTTTTTATTTAATATCTTGGATTTTCTAATCTGTGGAAAAAACTGAAACCTGAACATTTCTATTTAAGCTGGGATCCGAATAAAATGTTTGTAATTACAGTTACAATTTAAGTGTAAATTTGATCCTTGGGTTATTCTTGCCATCTAGTAAATAGTATTGCGTGCTGAAATCCTTTTCAAAGTTGAAGAGGTGTGATTGAAACCTTGTTTAAAATGCTGAAGTCATGTTGGCTATTTCTTGCACCCAGTCATCACCCACAAGCCTCTTGTAGTTATAGGAACATTGACACTAATTACCACTTCTCTCATGTATATCCGTTTGCTTCAGATTACATCAAGCGTCCAAGAAAATGAAGAAATGCAGTGTAAGAGTTTAGGCTGCACATAACCCCCTAGATATAATTTAGACTGATAAAGTATCTCTACATATAGCGACTTTGAATATGGATAAAGGTAAAGGAGGTTCTGTACAGTGATATTCTGTATCATGGGTTTGCAGTGAAGCCGTTCAGTTCCCTTTTTTAGGTTTGAAAGAAGTTCTCCTTTTGTGTAAAGCTCCTCCAATAAAAAGCCTTTGACCAAATAAAGCTTCTATTTTAATAAACAGGCTCACGGTCAACATTTTCTTTGTCTTCAGATGTTTTAAATCGTTGTTGCTGTCCCCCATTGTTATTAGAAATTGTTAGCTTTGTTTTGCTAATGGAATAAAATGGCATTTCCATTAAAATTACATTTTAATGGAAAATAAATTACATTTATTTTAACATTCTCTTTAGAGACTTCAGTGTAAATATGGGTTTCAGTTAAGCTGCTTTGTGATATTGTTTCGCATGTACACTATAGAAATTAGGCGTGTAACTGTACACAAAACTCACTGTATGTGCCTTGGTTTGTAAGACATGGTTCAATTCAGTTTCAGTCCACTCATGGGGAAGTTTATTATTATTAGTAACTTTATTAATAAAAGCAAGAATCAACCTTTTATGTTTTTAAAACTATTTTAAATAAAAATCCTTTTTGGGTCATTTATAGTTTTCTTTTTAGATAAATCTGCATTGTATTGCTGAAATTTCATACAAGTATATCTGTATATCATACGAATATATATGTATATCATCCAAGTATATCATACAAGTATAAATAAATTTAATGTATTTATATGCCATATTACATCAAAGTACAAATGCAGTGCTTTAAAAAAGCTCTAAAAATCTTTAATGGCAGACTACTTATTTATTAAACTCATTATTATTCTCACTCTTATTTATTTATTTATTTATTTATTTAATAAATATTGCACAGTATGATGATGTAGAAAAGCTGCTTGAAATTTTCCACAAACTAAATCCGTGTATTTATTGGCTTATTGTATTTATAATAATGTCGAGTGTATTTATTTATTGGTTTAAAAAATGTGCTCCACTACCTGCTGTACACGCCACTGAGGAGGGACTTTTTGAACACACTATATATGAATAATAGGGGTGTAACGACTCACAACACAGAGCAGTCATGTGTTCACGTGAACGTGCTAGTCAGTCAACAGAAGCTATCGGAGCAGCAGAAGACCTTTGAAAATGACTCGCACATTATTATGTATGAGAGCATTTCATTAATGTAACTTTTCTTATTATATATGGAAGCAAAATTGCTGATTTTTGCTTATCCGAAAAAATGTAACGTTGCTAAGTATAGTGCATATTTCATGAAAACACAACTACATTTTTTTGCCTCATTAGAAATTCTATTTTTTTCATAATTTTTTATGTGTATGCTCATTTCAAGTGATTTCACAACAGTTCGATTCACATTTACAGAGGAACCTTTTTATTGAATGTTATTGAATTGAATGATTATTGAAATGTTTTGTGCTGTAGAGTGTAGAGATTTTATTCAATCATGTTTAGAGCAAGATATCAAAATGACAACTTACTTTTGATGAATATTACGTCTTTTTGTTAAGCGTTACAGAAACTAGCCTGAAAGAAAAAAGAATTATTTAAAAAAATGCTCTAGTTCTGGCAATAAATTCACAGGGACTTACAGGATTTATGTGTAACTCAGTGATGGAGTTTGTATAAACAGCTCATTATTAATAATCACTCAGCTGGAATTATTTTAGAGCCGGTGATTGCTGCCTTGACAGACGCCAAGTGTCCTCTCTTCAGGATACTCGGTTCCTGTGGGCTATGAACTTCCCCCGAAGACATTTGATGGAAAACGAGAAACTTCTTTTCAGACTTCTCTCTTCTCTCTGGTCGTGTTTGATAGATGGACTGGATTGAAGAGGAGGATTAGCTAGTTTTGTTGTCCATTTTGTTGATTCCGAGCTAATGGCAGCTTTAGGACTGGGTGAATAAAAGCACCCATGGACCTCACATATTTCATCTCAGAATTTCCCATGGTGAATTGTCCAGCAATGGCAGGTTTTCAAGCCAATTGCTTTGAATTATTCCCGGGAAAAGTGTTTATGCGTACATGCAGTACAACCAGGAACAAGTTACTCCAGGTCATAGTGACCTTCTCCACGGAAATGGGCAACGGTCCAAATCTCATTAAGTCTTGTTCAGTAGGTGAGAGTACAACATATTATTTCAAGGAAAGATGGAACAGTGATTACGTATCTAATCCCCCATTTTTTCTTTTTCCTCTGTAGCTTTCTGTGTTTCATTTTCTTGGGTGATGAAGATAGAGATCAAATTGAGACCAGTTGTATGGTTTTGTGGTCTAAAGCTGCGTATATGTGCTAGTAAGAGGACGATGTTATTTTGTAGTGTGCACATTGTGGCAGTTTAGAGCGGGAGTGGATGTAGAAAGAGACGCTTTCCGAGGTGGGGTTTCCAGTTCTACCATAGCAGCCACGCCAAGACTCACAAACAAGGATTTATTACGGAAGTGTTTAAATGACAATACCGGGTCAACCAATCTGTTTACATAAGCATTTGTTACTGGACATTATCTGATTTATAATAATTAAGTCTACTAGAAAACTTTTTTGTGTTAATCTAGTCACCAATTTAACACAATAGTTTTTTATATGGATTTGTAAAGTGTTTATAACTGCAGTGATATAATTACCTACTCAACCTTCTATGTATAACCAGTAAGGGACAAAACAAACAAGTGCCTTGATGTGACCCTAAAGTTGATTATTTCCCATTTACAGTACAGCACAAGGGAGTATTTTTTTTGCTGAATGACATCTCATCAGTTTTAATAGCATCTAGTTACATTTAACATTGTGTAACAAAACAGGTTCATTCCGATTTATGACTTGTTACAGCATCTATAAGCTGTCACAAAAGACTCCTTCAAAATAGTAAACGAGGCTCCATTAATAATCCAGTGAGTTTGTTTTATTGAAGTTCCTGTAATAGAGTGATCATTGAAACGATCATTTGTCAGAACTAGCACGTTCATCTCCAACATATAAAACATTAAAACCTCCTAATCATTTCGGTCGTAACAGAAATGGCTATGGACTCCAGTTTCAGTTCAGCATAATTATTCGGAGGCCCACCGAGGACTGGCTTTATGCCTTTAGGCTTCACCTGCTATTTAATTACTGAGAGCGATTTATTTGGCAGCACGGCTGCTGCTCTAAAGGGAATGGTGGCATGATTTTGTCTGCATTCCACAACTGTTGCTCTATCTTACTACGTGAGCACCTTCCAGTGTGTTGCCGTTTCATTATCATTCGGGCAGAAAATGAAATGGAAAACAACTTGACAGTGTGCTGCAGAAAAACACTGACGTTATTAGTTAGCGGTTTGGTTCGCCTTACTCAATATATCTCCCCGCAAAATGTTTCATATCAGCAGAGATGTTTCAACCAGAAGATATTTGGCTGCGGATGTTTAAAATTTGAGAACTTACATAATGGAATATTTGTTAAGAAAATGTGTCAGATGAGTTGGGTTGGGGGGGGGGGTGATGGTTTATCTTTTCTCGCTGTTAAAGTAAGGTCTGGTAAAATTGCTCACTGTATATTCTCAGCAGACTGCTGCGCTTTTTAATTTGCGTTTCGATCCTGAGCTCTGGTTACAGTCTTTTTGAAGGTTCGCATGTTCACCCTATGTCCATGTGGGTTTAAAAGAGGTTCTCTGGTTTCTTCAAACCACCCAAAAGCATGATTGACTTCGGTTAAATGCCCGAGGTGTGAAGGAGTGTGTGAATGTGTACATGTGGGGATTTGGGAATTGACTTTGCTCGTAGCCTCGCCTCATGATCATGCGTGTTCCTGAGATACTCTACAGTTACATCAGAATAAAGTGCTAAACGAATGAAAGAGTCTTAAAATGAAACATTCCCTGAGAATCAGTTAATATTTCAAAGCATGGACACGAATATCAATAGGTCTCAGCAGAGTGCTCTTGTTTTTCCTCAGCAAGGCTCTGCTAATCTGTGCTTGTTGCTTGGACTCATTGAATAACAGTCTCACTGTTGATAGTAGGGCTAAGAGAAGGGTGTGAGAACAACGTTTTAAATGGAGGTCAACAGCAGGCTTGAGAAAACACAGGATGTGCAGTGGGATCCGTGTTTCCGCTTCCTGCTGGACAGTGGGACTGAATGGAGGAAAGGGAAGAGAGAGGGGGTGGGGAGGAGGGGGTTAGTGGAAAGAGTGTCCTTGGTTCCCTGCTTTGGTGGCAGAGGTGGCCGTCTCTCTCTCTCCCTCTCTCTCTCCCTCTCTCTCTCTCCCTCTCTCTCTCTCTCTCTCTGTGTGAATGTGTGTGTGTGTATGTTGATGGAGCCTGGGGCCTGCAGGATCCTGTGTCAGCAGGAGTGTTGTGGAGAGAGAAAGAGGCTGGACGGAAGTGGATTACTGGCTGTGGGCCAGGCAGCGTCTCTCCATCATGGAGCTGTCTCTCTCTCCCTACCTCCTCTACACAAAACATTCCCCTCTCTGTGACCGTGTAAGATGTGAATCCCAACACATATCATCCCATCATTTCAACATTTTAAAATATACATTTTTAGAGAATATACGTGTGTGTGTGTGTGTGTGTGTGTGTATTGGGTTGATGGGATATGTGTGTGTGTGTGAAGCCTTATTTTAAAAGCAGTTTTATTTAATAATATGTTTGCTCTAAACTCAAGAAAATCTGATATGTAGGTTTTTAAGAAGGAAATGTAGGTTTCTTAGAAACCTATTCAGTGTGGATCAGGTATTGTATTTTGGTTTACGTGGGTAGGTTTGCACATTTGTGAGATTGTTTATTTACTTTTAAATTTCCATTACTACATCCATTACTATCTCAAACATTACTATTGCAAACATGATCTCATTGGTTGGATGTCAAACTATAGCCTCGCAGGTGTGTTTGCCAGAGACGCAGTTGTCATGGTAGTGTGTGTGTGTGTGTGTGTGTGTGTGTGTGTGTGTGTGTGTGTGTGTGTGTGTGTGTGTGTGTGTGTGTGTGTGTGTGTGTGTGTGTGTGCGTACACGCTTCTGTGTGTGTATATTTGTAGTGTGAGTGTTCCTCCTCCTCAGCTGTATATGAACAGGAAACAATATGGGGGAGTAACACCTGTCTCAGATAAGCCACACAAACACAGACACACTTAAACACACTTTCCTCAGAACCTAATCTAGGTCTCTATCAGTAAGATCTGCACATCAACTGAACAGCTCTGTTTATGTTGTGTTTTCTTGTGCAATGTCATTTAACTTCCCCCAAAACTCATTATTTCTTGAGGTTCTTTTAGTTTTATGTAATATTGAAATCCCAAAATGATGATGAACATCTATTAGTTTTTAAAATTGTGGAGTAGTATAAGTATTATGAATGTGATGTCTGGTGTCCTTTTCAGTGTGAGCAGGCTTTGTTTTTCACTACCACCTTGACCTAATGCGATTACAAAAGCGTGACCAAAAGCTGATACTGAAGAGGCAGAGTAAAAGTAACTAATTTGGGTTGGAATTCTGCACTTGTTCAGAATCTCTAAACACTGTCTTGTTTTTAAAGAGAAACAAATGTGAGCCATGCCATAAATTCTCTGGAAAAGTTTAGGTGCTTATAGTTTCTACATGGACAATCCTGGAAATTGTAAAGCTATGACTCACTGGTCTGTTGTTTTGATATTCCTCAGGCCTGGAAGAAGCGCTGGTTTATCCTACGCAGTGGGCGCATGAGTGGAGACCCAGATGTTCTGGAGTACTACAAGAACGACCACGCCAAAAAGCCCATTCGCATCATCGATCTGCACTGCTGCGAGCAGGTCGACGCCGGACTCACTTTCAAGCGCAAAGAGTTCCAGGACAGTTTTGTGTTTGATATCAAAACAGCTGAGCGGACCTTCTACCTTGTAGCAGAGACGGAAGAAGAAATGAACCGCTGGGTTCGTTCCATTTGCCAGCTTTGTGGATTCAACCAGTCTGAGGACAACCACGGTAAGCAATCCTTGTCTGTGAACAATAGGTTCACAGGGTTCAACAAGGCTTGAGTCAAGTATGTTCTAAAAATAACCAGCATTTAAACGTTCTGCATTTATACAGGCTTATAGAAATACTCAAATTTGACATTTAAGGCTGTAAGACGGTTGCATCGCTGTTATTGTACAGACAAAATATGTCAGGTTTATTCAACAGTAAAAGCTAGTAAATGGATTGATGGATTTGATTCTTTATGTTGATTTAATTCCTTTTCAAAAAATGGACATCTGGCTTGGTTTAATTAATAGCATGTGAGATCTCCCACACATCTCAATAAATCTCCACATATTCAGCAGTGGCTTTGCATAAATGGATATGAAAATGCAGTGCAGAAATTTCACATTACTAGTCCTAGAGAGACACTTTATTATATTGATATCAATACCAGTACAGTAGATTTAGGATATAGTATTATATGAAATTGTACATCCAGTGAATTCCAGTGGACTTCGTGTCCACATTTTATAGTGAGACAAAATCAATTAGTAAAAATAATTTATTTTAGTGTTTTACCAGGATACATTTTTATGAATATTTGTCTTCTCTTTTTCTAATTAAATGGGTTGTTGTATTCAAAGAGCAGTAGAATGTTACACAAGGGCAATTCCTGGGTTAGATGCGTATGCTAATGTTCTTTCTGAATTGATGAAAAAGTCTGATAGAATACATTGGAAGGAAACGTGATACGATGATTTGTTGCAAGCTTTCCCCCCGCAATGCTTCTCATCTTTGTTATTTGAGTAAGTTGGGCTGGAGCAACCTTGCCAAATGGATGCTGTGTCTGAAAGGTTTATTGATTTTTTTTTTTTTTTTTTTTGTTCTTTTGTCTTTTTGTTTTGTTAAAGAAAGGTAGTGATGCCTCCTCGTCATATCCAGTACAATAGGAGAATATATATGGGACTATTTGATGTTGCCTTTGGTAAGCATACGGGGAGGGTTCATGTGCTGGTGTGTTATGGCTGCATACATGTTTTAGTCCAGTGTATAGCAAACACTGTATATCTTATAAGAATAAATATCATTAGTGGTTCATGTATTGTATTTTTTGAAACGATATTGTTTCTAAATATATTTCTTCCAGTAACAATGATTACTGGAAGAAATTTTTATTAATAAAAAACACAAATTCAAGCAAACCCACATATGCATACACACACACACACACACACACACACACACAATAGCCTTCGCTCTAATTGTGAACACTGTGTACATTTCATGTACTGTAATATCTAGGGCTGGGCAAGTTACAGCATGCAGCAGTTTTAACCGTCTCTTCAGGTTACAAATGAGTTCACCATTGTTACATTACTTACATTTAAGTCAATTATCCGTGGCAAATGCAACAGCAGAAAAGCACAATTCAACATTCACTCATCAATATTGTTCTAAAATATTGTTTATTTATTTATACTTTAAACTTGAATATATGAATTTATACGCAGTGTCATGCTTTTGCAATAATACAATTGCTGAAATATTTCTTTTTGCCAGAAGAAACAATTACTATAACTATTACTAAACTTGTTTGTATTGTATTGAAGATAGAACAATCAACATGTGTTATAAAGAAAGATCATCACGATTCTGCGATTCTGCGAGTATATCACACATATTTCTGATAAAAGCATTTCTGTCATATTTTATTGCTTAAATATTTTTAATGCTTTATTTTTTTAATGCAAAAAGGTGTTTTAATATCCGACAGATATTAGATATACAGATATACAGAGAAGAGAATGTTTGTGGTGTGTGCACACACACGCAGAAATTTTGTCATTGGTTATTATAAAATAATTCATGATACTGTTCATATTTTTTGTGAACACTGGTACTGGATATACATTTATATTAGTGTAATCACTTCATTAATGCATAGACACATTTTCAAACTGTTCATACCGGCACCCTTTAATAGAAGCACCAAATTTATATTCAAATCGTTTTACTGTCATTTTCATGTCTTTGCCTAAAGGGAGAGGTGCTGTACAAAGTAGTTTAGTCCGAAGCTAGAACATGATACACATAATATTGCTGTGAATCATTCTGACAAGCCGCTGTAAAGCCTTTAGATGCCAGGTGTGATGTGTGTTTTAAGCATCGCAGGTGCAGCGGTGTTGTCTTTCACCCTTCGTCAGTTTGTTACAGTCATTTTCGCTTGGCATTGTGCTGCATTCTGTTGAACCGCCTCGTGTGACTTAATGTAACAAATTGCCTTGAAACAGTTAGCTCAACTGCTCATGCGCTGGATTATTTATTTCCGAAGTCATTTTCACAGGAGGCTGTTTAGAACATCTGCTTATTCAGATTGTACAAGATGGTGATTAAAAAGTCTTAGGAGGATGGAGTTTTTACTTTTACATGAACAGAATGATTATAAGGGCAGGATGTGGTGCAGTACATGCGACCAAAATTCATCTTGGTCGCAATTCATTTATCTTGGTCACTGTATTAAAACATTTATTTGGTTCAAATCTACAACCAACTAATGAATCTATGAATAAACAGAAAATAATAATAACCGCAGGTGTCGGCAGGACCAAATCATTCTCATGCGTGCCTTGTCACAGCTAGTCATTTATTATCTCTCTAAAAAAACACATTTATGGAAGTTTTATCTCACTGCTAAAAGAGGATCAACTAGTATATCAGTAAAGTGTACGATGCTTACACAAAACTGTACTTTATGCAGAGTATATCTACATATTTATTTACTTGATATATTTTATAATATAAATTGCTTTATTAAAGTTTTCTTAGTTTCTATCTATCTATCTATCTATCTATCTATCTATCTATCTATCTATCTATCTATCTATCTACCTACCTACCTACCTACCTACCTACCTACCTACCTACCTACCTACCTACCTACCTACCTACCTACCTACCTACCTACCTACCTACCCTACCTACCTCCTATTCTTCCTATCTGTCTTTCTGTCTGTCTGTCTGTCTGTCTATATATCTATCTATCTGTCTGTCTGTCTGTCTATCTACCTACCTACCTACCTACCTACCTACCTACCTACCTACCTACTGTCTGTCTGTCTGTCTGTCTGTCTGTCTATCTATCTATCTATCTATCTATTTGTCTCTCTGTCTGTTTGCCTGTCTATCTATCTATCTATCTATCTATCTATCTATCTATCTATCTATCTATCTATCTATCTACAGACGTGGACAAAATTGTTGGTACCCTTTGGTCAATGAAAGAAAAAGTCACAATGGTCACAGAAATAACTTTAATCTGACAAAAGTAATAATAAATAAAAATTCTATAAATGTTAACCAATGAAAGTCAGACATTGTTTTTCAACCATGCTTCAACAGAATTATGTAAAAAAATAAACTCATGAAACAGGCATGGACAAAAATGATGGTACCCCTAACTTAATATTTTGTTGCGCAACCTTTTGAGGCAATCACTGCAATCAAACGCTTCCTGTAACTGTCAATGAGACATCTGCACCTCTCAGCAGGTATTTTGGCCCACTCCTCATGAGCAAACTGCTCCAGTTGTGTCCGGTTTTGAAGGGTGCCTTTTCCAGACTGCATGTTTCAGCTCCTTCCAAAGATGCTCAATAGGATTGAGGTCAGGGCTCATAGACGGCCACTTTAGAATAGTCCAATTTTTTTCCTCTTAGCCATTCTTGGGTGTTTTTAGCTGTGTGTTTTGGGTCATTGTCCTGTTGCAAGACCCATGACCTGCGACTGAGACCAAGCTTTCTGACACTGGCTAGTACATTTCTCTCTAGAATTCCTTGATAGTCTTGAGATTTCATTGTACCCTGCACAGATTCAAGACACCCTGTGCCAGACGCAGCAAAGCAGCCCCAGAACATAACAGAGCCTCCTCCATGTTTCACAGTAGGGACAGTGTTCTTTTCTTGATATGCTTCATTTTTTCGTCTGTGAACATACAGCTGATGTGCCTTGGCAAAAACTTCGATTTTTGTCTCATCTGTCCACAGGACATTCTCCCAGAAGCTTTGTGGCTTGTCAACATGTAGTTTGGCATATTCCAGTCTTGCTTTTTTATGATTCGTTTTCAACAATGGTGTCCTCCTTGGTCGTCTCCCATGTAGTCCACTTTGGCTCAAACAACGACGGATGGTGCGATCTGACACTGATGTTCCTTGAGCATGAAGTTCACCTTGAATCTCTTTAGAAGTCTTTCTAGGCTCTTTTGTTACCATTCGGATTATCCGTCTCTTAGATTTGTCATCAATTTTCCTCCTGTGGCCACGTCCAGGGAGGTTGGCTACAGTCCCATGGATCTTAAACTTCTGAATAATATGTGCAACTGTACTCACAGGAACATCTAGTTGCTTGGAGATGGTCTTATAGCCTTTACCTTTAACATGCTTGTCTATAATTTTCTTTCTGATCTCTTGAGACAGCTCTTTCCTTTGCTTCCTCTGGTCCATGTCGAGTGTGGTACACACCATATCACCAAACAACACAGTGATTACCTGGAGCCATATATTTAGGCCCAATGGCTGATTACAAGGTTGTAGACACCTGTGATGCTAATTAGTGGACACACCTTCAATTAACATGTCCCTTTGGTCACATTATTTTCTGTGTTTTCTAGGGGTACCATCATTTTTGTCCATGCCTGTTTCATGAGTTTATTTTTTTACATAATTCTGTTGAAGCATGGTTGAAAAACAATGTCTGACTTTCATTGGTTAACATTTATAGAATTTTTATTTATTATTACTTTTGTCAGATTAAAGTTATTTCTGTGACCATTGTGACTTTTTCTTTCATTGACCAAAGGGTACCAACAATTTTGTCCACGTCTGTATCTTACTGCATTCACAGTCTAGTACACAAAACATTCGCAGTGCCTCGCTGCACACATTTTGACACACGCATGCTGCCCCTCAACCTCCTTTAAATGGCCTCCCCGGACATGATGTTAAGCTTTTTATGTTGAGCTGAGTTAGTATATGAGTTACAGCCATTGCCTCCTCCAGAGAATAAAATCCACATGCCCCAGGATTTCATTGTAGATCTGAGTGCCTCTTTCTCTCCTGCTTGCTTTCTCCTCAGCCAGATGCTGCTGCTGACCTCTGATTTTCCCCGGCTAGTATTGAGTTGTCAGCTCCGCTATACTTCATAAAAAATAGGAATGACCAGTTCACCTCAGAGTAAATGCTCTCAGCTCTGTTAGCTTTGAAAGTCTCACGGGCGCTGATTTTATGTCATCCAGATATTTTAGATAAATATCCTTTTCAGAGATAAATAACATCATTTAGACCTTGCTCTGGAGCAAATAAGCTAAATTAGAGTATATTATATATTTATGAAAGAGAGAGGAGAAGAAATAAAGCTTTTTAGTTTATCTTGATATTTTTTTTATATTGAGATCATTTGTTCCATGATAACAATGCTGATGTGACAAAAATAATGTTATGTACTAATATTATTAATGCACAATCAGAATAAGTCAGAACGATCCCAGGTACATGATGTACAAGGAGTTCTTTTATAGTCTGATGTAACACAATGTACAGGACAGCTCACTGTCCAAAGAGTACAATACAACACGGTACAATATATCTGTACAAAGCGACTTTACAAATGTTCAGTGTACAGCTGACGCAGGAGTGTGTATAGGTGTAATACAATTGTTACTATGTCAAATTTTGGGTTAAAGTAGCATGTACTACATGCCAAAGAGGATGGATGAGGGAACAGTCTTTATTCTAAAGTATTGTAGCCTGGGGGAAGAAACTGTGGAGGTGTTACAAGTTTTCAGGGCTCTTATTTTGAGTTTGTATAGAGAAGCGAGCTAGCCAAATTGGCAAAATGACCAAATTTGCGAAGAACGTAAACAATTTAGTGATGAAACCCGAAGAAAAAGAGTTTTTATATGTTAAAAGGTAGTTTTAAAATATTATTATTCATTCAAAATTCATCCAAAATTTGTTAGATTTTTTTTCTAAATCAAGTAAAGAGAAAATAAAAGTATACAATTATACAATTGTGCATTGCGCATTCTGTATGGCTGAAAAATTCAGTACTTTTACAAATGCCAAATCTGATTTATGTATATGTCTCTGTATGTGTAGTGAGTATTTAGCTAGTTTATAATTGTTTAAATAAAACACATTTCTGGGATAGTATACAATTCTGGGAAGTACATTACCAAGTGCTGTGTGTCAGTTTGAATTCTCATTTCGCACCGCGTTTCACCTTAAACTTTAGTTTAAATATCAGAGCCGCTGTTTACCAATTGCCATATTTCTTCAGCTCGAAACGTGTGTTGTGATTATAGTGTAATGTCTGTTTAAGCTGGTTTTGTCTACAAATATGTCATTCTGAATAAACAAGGATGTTCTGTCTTCTGGATCATATGTATAGCGAGACATCTGTTTTGAAGACAAACAACAAATTACTCAGTACCTAGTGCGTGTCTGCTGGAATGTCAGAGGTTTTGCAGCTCAAACATAAGGCATAAAACGTAAAACATAAAAAAAAATTGGATCTACTTATACAGATGTGGGGGGATTCCCCGTGTGACGAAGCCGATAAATTGTTGTGTTCTAATTTTTAAGCACCCAGACAGTTCACATGGAGAGCACGGCGATACCCCGTGTAGTCAAAACAATGATTCACAGCAAAGGTTGCTAAAGTCTGACTCCTGCCTTATCTGTACACTTGGGCATGAATTCATTATGGAAAGTTCTTGTAAGCCTTTCCATGGTCTCCTCATAAATCTTTATACAAGTGGATCTTTGTACTGCTATATTTTGTAATTATTTTATATGTTAATGTATTATTTTTATTTATTTTTTTCCAGAAGGACTTTCTTGTCAGGAAATATGTGTGTTTGGGCAAACGTGTATGTAATAGAAGTACCATGGGGGATGGTATATACGAGCAGCAGCAGCAGGCTGGTATCGATACTCTGATCTGTCTGTCTATTAGACTAGCCAGGCAAGGTTAGGCTGCACAGGGAAGGGAGGGTGAGAGTAAGCTCCTCATGGGACACTCACCAAGGTTATGCAAGGGCAGCCTGAACAGACCCCCCTCCCCCTCCCCTCAACTCCATCCGCTTGAAAACACGCATACACGCACACAAAGTGCCCTTCATGTCCATTGATTTTTGTTGAAACAGCGGGACGCCATGGTGCTGTGGGGTCAGATTGCTGATGCTACTCAGCTGTCTGCCTCAGACTGCTGCTCATCCACATCCCAGAATACTGAATACCGGTACTCATCAGCACTTCAGCCCACACCCTCCTTTATGGGCCTCAGAAGTGTTGTCTTTCCTTTATCTTAGTACTCTCTCTGAAAAATAAATAAATAAATAAATAAAGAAGCCAAACCATGATCAAATAAAATCTCCTATTGTTCAAAAGTGAGTTGAATTACTAGATAATTCCTGGGAAGTACCTGCTTATTTGCCAAGTGGTGTGTTTGTTTAAAAAATAGGCCCTTTTACTATTGAAGTCCTGATGCACTGAAACAACAGTAGTTCTATAATAACTCTCGTGTGAGGACTATCTCTAGATTCATAACCCCACCCTGTATATATATATATGAATGATTTTGAATGATGAATGATTGAATAATCATTGGCCATTTTGTGCCATTTTAGCCGACAAAAACCTTGTAAATTTCTTTGATGCTTTATCTTTCAAAGCATTTACAAGAATAGAATTCAGTAAGGAATGCATCAGGATCATGTCACAGTGTAACCAGTAGTAATAATAAAACACTGCTGTTATCATACAGTCTAAAAAGTTCAAAAACAATACACAGGTCGGAAACATGCGGCATTTCGAAGCTATGTCTCATACAAATAATCTGCCTGATAGCTCATGATGAAGATGGAAATCTATTTTTATGCATCATAATATGATGTTCATGTCTGTCCATTTCTTTTGTGTTGTGTTTTTGCTGTCTTGAACCAGTGAGAAGTAATTACAGTGCAGGTCACGGGGGCTGAAACTTGTACCCGGTCCCACCAGAACCTTCCATTGCTTAGTTATGGTTGGTTTATCTCCTAATACGACACAGGCAATTCACTTATCTAAATCTTTAAGAGTATCAAAACATTAAATCCAGCTGTGGCAAATTCCTGCCTGTATTTTGCAAGCCATTTTTAAAAAAAATATTCTGCAATGTTTTGTTGGAATTTAATGTATGTGTCTGATTATTATGTTTATTGCTGAATGTCTTTATATGTCTCATTTATCAGGAACTTTTTTTATTACTCTTGAATAAACAGCAGTAATATACTATGATTACTGCTGAATCTACTACAGTGTTTACATGAAGTCCCTTTGAGTATAACATAATATATGTGGATTGGTTGAATGGCATTAATCTGAAATCTGATACGTCATGAGTACCTTTGTACGCTAGCTGCTACAGTAGCAAATAAATAGCAAGTAATACAATCCACCTACAGCGGCGTAATTGCGAGTTAAAATGTGCTAAATGTGCTCTAATGTACTGTTTCTATATGGTGTCTATAACATTAAGCCATTAGGCTGTGATCTCTGAAAGCAGGTCATGAGATCATCAAGGGAAATCCATGTTGTTCGTTCTCATTTGTAACTGCTGATCCTGGCTCATCAAACGCTTTTGTTCTCTGTCCTGATTGTTATATTTTTATTACAAATAAGTCATTTCTCAGTTAACAGATATTATTTCCTTGTTTTTGTTTAAAGCAGGCAGAGCATATACATTAATGATTATAATTGACTAGGTTTTAAAGGTCCTTGTTCCAAGATCCATTGTGAACTCTGCCACACTGTGTTTTTGTTGGTCAGCAGCACCCTAATGGAATAATTTGCTTAAAATATGCCAGTTTTAAATAACGACAAATTAACATCAATAGCATGCGTTATTGGATTTATGCAAAGATATACATCTCCTTTTGCTTTTGCATTGTTAGCCATGTGCCTTCATCGTCAGATGAGACAAGATTCCTTGCATTTTCTTGCAACATCCACAGATTTCTAAAATGCCATCGCTATATGCACTGCTATCTTGCACTCCTCTGTCTAAACAAGCTGATGTCCTCTGTTCCAGGTATTACTCTCCCTTTTTCCACTGAGAGGATGAAATGCTATCCTCCAATCCTCCGCAGTGAACTCTTTCACTCTTTCAATCTTTTCGTACTCTCCTCCCCGAATTGCGAATGCGCTCATCTGTTCACTGCTTTGCGGTAGCACTCAGTTTTTACAACCTCCCTGGAAACTTAACATGAGAGGAACATTGTTTTTTTTTTATCCGCCTTTCTTTATGCTTGAAAAATGAAAACAGGGTGCTTTTCTGGTCTTGGAAAAGCAGGAGTTTTTAACAGATTGATCAGCCCAAGCTCTTGAGGCTAATTGATGTTGCTGTGTGGTTGTGAGCAGCACTCACATGATGCAGGCAGTGATGGAGGGGGTTGGAGAAGGCTGGCTCTTGGGACAGAGCCCTCATTTTGCTGTGTCACTCTGCTAATTGCTTAAAATTCAGATCAAGTCTCCCTGACCATCTCAGCTCACTATCTATTACCCCATACAAACTTGTCTCTTTACTCCGGATGTTGTTCATTTGTTCCCAGTTCTAAACACCACCAGTTATTATTGTTATTAATAGGTCTATTATAAGGCCACACATTTTTCCATAACACAACCAGTATTGTCAATCTCTGACCAGCCTCCAATGTAGTCCTGAAATGTTATCGAGATGTTATCTATTGACGTCAGCCTCATTAGGACAAATAGAGCATTCCAACTTGAGGAATGTACATGCCTCTTGGCATATCATTTTGGATGCATCAATGTCACTGTACAGGGTGTTGTGCAAGAGATTTATACCCAAGGGATAAAAGAAGTCTCGAGTCTGCCTAGAAGAGAAATTTTTTGTTATTATTTATTTATTTAATATTAAGTTCCTCCCCCCAAAAATGTCATAGTATGTTTATTCTGTTTTGATATCATATGTTATGAACAGGAGCTATTAAACAGATACTAAATTTTTTTCCCCTGTGGAATTATCTGTGATATTTTTTTTAATATGTTAAGATTTCATCATTTGGTCATTCCATATTTCTATTTTTGTATTATGATATAAATCATATTATCTCTTTTCCTCTGATAACTTTTTCAGTATGGAAAGGAAATGAGGCTTTGATAAAAGACTGCCGTTCTCCTCTCTTTCTCCTTATCCCAGCCTTACTAATTTTGGTCGCCTGATATTATTAGATTATGGCTGCCTTGCCAGTAGGTAAGGAGACTTTGGCCATTATAGGAATATATCAAGATCCTCTATAACCCATCACATGAAAACACACACACACACACACACACACACACACACAAACACACATGATTTATTTATTTTTTTTTAGAAATTACCCTCTTTTTTCAAAATAAAGAGTGGACAAATATAAATTTTAGCTTGTTATTTCTACAATGAAATGACAAACCTTTTGTAATAAATATTACATTTATGATGAAAACAGTATTAAATAAACAAGACCAAACACTCTGTCAAAATACATTTTTATATTAAATCGACAAATTGTAATGTTGAATAGTGCTAGCATTGTTTTTTTTTGTTTTTGTTGTAAAAGAAATCCTTATATCCGTCTGGAATATAATCTTTTTAGCCACTTTACTGTGGAAAATGTATTGACCAATGGGTTGGGTTGGTTTGTCCCTACCGTTTAAAGTAATTTTCTCTCTATATACGACTATATAGCTCATTACAGGGCCAGTGCACTGCCTGGAGGTATTTTCTCCATCATGTAACTTGATTCCAACAAGCTCTATAACAAATGTGAAGTGTATATTTTTGTCCTGGGTGGGGGGGAGGGGCGCATCTCCTAATAAATCAATACTTATCATGTCTGTAAGGGGGCCAGAGCTCTTTAAGAGATGGTTGAAGCATTTGCAGATGTCTCAGAGGCCATTGGGAGAGTGATTTCTAACCTAGCCATGGGACTGGTAGTGCATCCTCATAAAACAATGGGCTAATTGAAGACCAGTGTGAGCCCATTGACACTGTGGCCTGGTCATAGCCTTTTTCCGGTTGTCCAGTGGTGGGGCAATGTGAGGAACATCTGTGTCCCCCTTTGTCTTTATTTCCCTCTCCCTCTGTCTGTGGATACGTCAGGGTTATGACCGTATTCACCCTGAGGTCTATGTATTGAATAAATGTCATTCTGATTCCTCAGGTTTAGCAGGAAAGAAACTTGTCTTGAGCATTTTACATAATGGTAGCAAATAATGAACAAAAGCATCACATGACCCTTAAGTTGAAGAGCAGAAGTGATGTGTAGCGGTGGGTTTCATTCTGCCTCCCACTACAACATGTGGAAAGTGCAGATCTTCTCAAGAGGCGTAATAAACTTACTTTTCCGCCCACTCGTTGGCACTCTCGTACTTTTTCTGCCCAGTTTGTTGTGCGTGAGGAGGATGATGGTGGTGGGAAGAAAGGGTCATATGCACTTTCTGTTTTTTTGGCTTCCCGCCTGGTCTATTTTCAGTTGCAAGGCCTGAGATTTGCTTCCACTCGGCAGACCAGTGCTGCGAAAATCATAAAGAAACAACCCAAAGCAAAGGCCATGCTGTTCACACAGCTTTGTGTTAAGACTGAAAAACAGACATGGTATAGATAGAAGAGGCTGCACAATTTTGTGCTCGTTGTTAACATAGCCGGGAAAGTGTGCTATAAAAAATGACCTTTGGCTGAAGACAGAGACCTTAAAATTCCTTCTTTTGTTCCTTCTCATCAAAGATGGGCTGTCTCCAATGATTGAGTTTGGCGTGCACACTGAAAGCTATTCAGTCCAAACTGCCAGCATGGATGCTATGGCTTAATGCTCTTAATTTTATTTTGCTCGTCATGGCGGGAAATAGAAACTGGCTGCTCTTCTGGGTCTTTTTATAAACATACATGCAAAAAAAAAAGAAAAGAAAACAATAAATCCATTTTGGATGGTCATTTTAAGTAAAATCCTTTCTGATGTGTTCAGGACATCCTGTTTCCTGTCACCAATACAAACGCCGTCATAATGTTTGTATTGAATGTTGGTGTTGTGTTTTGTTTGAACTCAACAGTTAAATCCATTGAAACTGAACATTGCATGATGCCCGAATTATTTCTCATGTGCAATGTCTATATCTTACATTTATTCGTTTTTAAATTTCACAGATGATAGGACATCCACTACCCACATGCTTCGTTCCATGGCTGGCGACCTCAGCACTTCGCTGGTTCCTCTGCTTGGTGAACGCAGGACGACCGTGCCCTCACACTCCAGCCAACCAATGCTGTTCACCTTCGACATGCCCATACGCCATGCCCATGCCCCACTGTCTAACAGCGCCCCACAGGACTACCTCCTTCTTCACCAGTGCATGAGCAGGAAGAGTGAGAACACTAGGTAAGGGTCACGACCTTCGCACACCACACGTGTGTAGGCTTCCTACGGCATTGAAACATCCGCTCAGATTTTACAGGCCACACAACAACAATAGTTCTCTTTTTTTTTTTTTTTTTTTTTGCTTGACACTCCAGAGAAACCATTGTCACCCAACTTTAGCCACAATTAGTTGTAACAAATTAACAAATGCATCATTTTCAGTGGAGGCAGGCCTTAATGTCACCCACTGTCCCTTTAGTTTCCATGACACATCATCTACAGGGCAGAGATTAAATTGTTCATGACCCAAAATCTTCTTCATGGCTTAAGGGTAAGAAAGGACTGGAGTTTGACCAAGGGACTCATTTTGACCAAGAAATGTGTAAGTGAAACACAAAAGGCAGCATATAAAAAAATTCTTTTCCTCAGCTTGTAAAAAAATACTTTAAAACATATCAGTGTTTTGAAAGTATCTACTGTGAATTCAACTCCTACAGCCTGTTTACACAAAGCCCACGTTTAAATACATATGCAAGTTTAAGCACTCTTCTCATAGACTCACTAAATTGGACTGTGTTGGCAATCAAATAACTCGGCTGAATGTGGTGGCTGTGTTATTATAGTCTTTAATGGCATCATCTGTTATGACAGAGAGTGGGAAGCATTGTGTGTGCCTTTTGGTGGCAGTCGCATAATATAGCATTTATTGCATTCCCTTATAATATAGATTTTTTTCTTTTCCTTTTACACATATGGTACTTCATTTTAAATATCCCTTACTGGAACATACCAGAGTCTGCTATCTTAATTTTGCACCAAATCCTGAAACAAAGCCTTTAACAATAATATAATATGTATTTATATTTTTATGTATGGACTGTATATAGGAAATTGGAAGACTAACAGTTGTTTTTCTTTTGTTTGTGGTTTCAATGGGAAGCAATTATTTGCAAAGCAATCGAAAAAGGGATAAGATTAAATTTTTTTGGATATACGCCACATTTAATTAAATGTAAAAATTCATGTCAAGGATTAGACAATATCTATAACATGTATTTCTATTAATACAATTGATTTCCTCACCAGGAGTGCCAGTTTCTCACAAGCACAGCGTGGCAGTTTGTTGCTGGGCAGTGACTCAGCAGTGCAGCGTATAGCTCATGGCGTCTCACAGTGTTTAAATGGGACGGGCTCTCAGCTGCACGGCTCCTACAGCCTCCCCAAATCCAACAAACAGCATCAGCTTGGGGTGCATGCAGATTCATCCGGCAAGGCCTGTTACGTACTGCCTCGAGCCCACAGTGC
The DNA here is from genome assembly GCA_030449085.1 of Kryptopterus vitreolus. Taxonomy (NCBI): domain Eukaryota; kingdom Metazoa; phylum Chordata; class Actinopteri; order Siluriformes; family Siluridae; genus Kryptopterus; species Kryptopterus vitreolus. The sequence continues at coordinate 8,775,247 of JACRUU010000026.1, read as the reverse complement.
CGAGGAGCCTTCGGACCTGGAATCTGAAGAAATTTATACGTATAAGACACCCTGTAATGCTCTCGCCACTGCGCAATTGAATGACCAACGCCCTCCAGACAATTACGACCTGCCTGGCACACCTGGCTCAATCTACCAGATACCTCGCACATTCGATAGGAACCACAATGCTCTGACGCCAAACAGTGCAGATTCAACGGGTGGCCCGCCCCCACCCAGACCACCAAAACCCAGCTCGAACTCGGAGACGCGCTGGGGAAGCCCGCAGTCACTTGGAGGACAGAATGGAGAAGTGGCCAACATGTCCGTCATCCCTCGAAGGAACACACTTCCCGCCGTAGAGAACATCAAGCTACACAGAGGTAATGACAAGGAATCAGCATGACTGCATGAAATTGAAGGTCTTAAATGTTAAACTGTTTATTCTGAAATTAGTCAAAAATAGAAGCCTCGTGTTTTCACAAAATAATTTATTATCTGGTTTGCATTGTATGCAAAGTACACTTTTATTTTTTTTCGTTAGTTTATTAAGTCAGAAAAAATACGATGGATTGGATTTGTGAGATGAATAAGATGAACGATGAATTTATTTCCTTTTGTTCACTTTATTTTAATTCGTCGCATCCGTGGCAGGCACGTGGGCCGCGGATTAATTGCTCATTTTTTGTAAAGTTGCGAATTAATCTTAATTTTATCTTCAATCACAAAATGAAAGATGTTTTTTTTACTGCCGAGTTGCTTTTTAAGTATCAACAGATTCATGTTAGTGACCACCAATCGCAGCGCAGATGAACTTCTCCTGCATCCTTCAAATCACATGGATGAGGGCTTTTCCTTGTGTAATTTTCTTGCTATAAAAATGGAAAGCAAGTTAGAATTGTCACTGTTTATTCATATGGTCCTTACAGAAAACCATAGATTTTTCAAACTTAATTTCCTCCACAGTTGTATTCTGCACCTGATAATCTCAGGCTTTCACTGCTGCCATGCTCAGTTATAGACTGTTTCCTTTCTGTATCTTCATCTCTCTCTCTCTCTCTCTCTCTCTCCGTTTATCCATTCACTGCTCACATCTGATTCGAAACAGAGGCAATCTGGCTTGTGCCGCTCTGATCTGCAGAGAGGATAATGAAATTCAAGCCATGCATGCAGTCCCAGAGTGACTCGTTCCGGCCTGATAAGCAGAGAAAAAAACAGCCGTGCAGGGCCTCTGTTCAGGGCCTCCATAGTGGCTCTGTGCTCAGTCAGGTCAGGCCAACATGTCTGGAGTAACAGGAAGTGACCTTTTGACCCTGTTGGCTCAATAACAGTCTGTTCATGCACCTGTGTTTGACGGCCATGTTCCCAGATAGAATAATCGGAAAGCAATGGCGTGTATGATGAAGTAGTTGCGTGTGTTGACCGCGCTGATAATTGATTGCGTATTGCTTTGAAATGCTATTTTTTAAGACAGCACAAGGACAGGAATGTTCCAACAAATGTTGTTATTACAAGCAGTTTGCGAAAAGGATCTGTATGTTTCTTTTCTCTGCAGGATCCTCATTTGAGACCAACAATCAGCGTCCACACTATTTCAATAACTCCGGTCAATCGGTAGAATCCGTCAATGATGGTGTCAGCTCCTACCTGGTAAAGCCTACCTTTTAAACCAGCATCATGCCTTCGGCTTTGTATGCTTAAACTCACAGCATGTGAAGCGAGTTTGAGTTACATTATCACTTCTTTCGGCAGAGAGAAAAACCTCCGCTTACTCGCTCAGACAGTGGAAACTCTGACGACAACTATGTACCTATGAACCCTGGCTCCTCCACCTCCCCTCTCAACGCAGCCCTGGCTGACAGCCCCAAGAACAACTACATTCCCATGAGTCCTGGTCCGCACCACTTTGACTTCCCAGGATTCTCTGCAACTCTGCCAGCCAGGAAAGGCAGTACAGCATCAATGTGTTACAGACCAGGCCGCGTGAGCGACGTCACACCTCCACCAATCAACCGCAACCTTAAACCCAACAGAAAAGGTGAATGCTTTGTTTTCAAGTGGACAAGAGATTGTAGTTTATTAATAATGAGTTATATCCAAGGTATTACTTGGAACATAATCAAATAATAAAAGTTTTGCTACCATATATAATTAAATGAGCATATTTAATACTTCCGTTTATTGTACTGCTACTATTGTAGTACTATTAACTATTGTTAATGGTCATGTGCAGTAAAACCTTCGCCTCTGGATCTGAGGAACAATGGCATCATTGATGAGCTTCCTTTCAAGAGCCCTGTTACACTGTCTTGGAGCAGACCTGTGTAAGAGCCATATTTACACATTTTTCATGTGTTTAGTTATTAGTTAATGTATGTGTTATATTGGAGCTCGGAAATTCACCTTAATAACTGAGAGGGTTGTGTGTTAATTGAGGAGTTGATAAAAACTGACGTAATGACGGATCAGCTGGGATTCATTATAATTTAGCATTTTCTGTTTCATTCCAGGCCTGTAATGAACTCCATCTCTTCACAACACTGTCGACCCATCTCCACGCAGAGTATCACCAGCACTGATTCTGCAGACAGTGAGGAAAATTACGTGGCAATGGTGCGTTTAACTGCTGAAAAAGGAATGAATTCGCTGTTGTCTTCTAAGAGTATACTTATTCCTCAGGGCTTTAAGTGACAAACGCCTGAGTTACTGTGTTGTGAGAAAAATCCGAATTTAATTTTGTCTTCTTCTAATTTAGATTGTTTCCTTTCATTAGAAGATGAATGCATGCATTTAAAGACATAAATAGTTTGTGTATTGTCCTGTATTGTGTCTGATGGTGACTGAATATATATTTAGTAGTTCACCAGAAAAAAAACAGTGCATGCTATTTAGAGCTGTGAAAATTGTAGACATATTTATGTGTAGCTTTTCTCAGAACCACTCTGTGATTCGAAGCATCCTTTTACTCAAGAAGAGTTAGTTCTTTGATATCGTCGCTCACAGAAAATTCAAGGCTTTATTGTGTGGCTTTCACTAATGCACTTTTATCATTTTCCAATAACTATCACTCTCTTCAGTGCAAAAATAACATTACATTTGCATTCTTGATTTCTTCCCACAAGTTGCATTTCTTTATTTTTTGGAAATTCCTTCCTAAATCATATTTAAAAAAAAAAAAAAAAAAGGTTTAGAAGGCTTACAGTGATTCACATTCATATGACTCGCTATCTAATCTTAAAGACTGCATTTAGCAACATCTCCTCAAACTAATCTTTGTTGTGCTTTGCGAGATGTTTGTGAAGTAATAAAGAATTTTTGTCTAGAATAGAATACATGATCATTGAAGAAACCTCTCACATGAGGTGAAAAATGTGGACTGCCAAAATCCAAACCTTGACAGTGATAATCGTGTCTCTATGTGATATTGCCTGTACTGTTCTAGTTTTCAAAACAGTATCTTTTATATAACTTTTTTTTTAAGTTTATATGCATAACTAGATACGATTTAGTGCCTCCAATTTTTTTATTGTTACTTTAAAACTCATAAATTATTAATGTTGTGCATCTGTAGCAAAACCCAGCATCTACCTCGCCAGCAGTGAGTGGTACCAGCAGCCCTGCTTCAAGAAAAGGTGGTAATGTTGACTACTTGGCTCTGGATTTCCAGTCGGGCTCCCCTGGTCCACACAGAAAGGTAACACATATTCATTATATTAGTTATTATAATAGGTATATATTTTCTAAGTTGAAGGTTTGTTGTTGTAACAAACATAGGTCATGTTTATTTTGCTCGTTTTCCTATTTGAAATACAATTTGGTTCCCAGTCGCCGACCCCCCACCAGTCAGCTAACCAGTCACTAATATAATCTGACTATAAGATTCCAGTTGGGTGAAGACTAGCATGTGTCTCAGTGTAAGAACATGAAACCAGACAATCATTCCTTCAAACTGCTGCTCATGCTGGGTCTCAGGGCAGCACAACACTATGAGATCTCTTTTCACATGCAGAAGCCCATAAATGTCACTGATTGTCTAGAGACACTGTGATTGACAGGGGAGAGAATGTATGCATTCATTTATTACCATTTATTTGCACAGAATTTTGAAGGTACAAAATATTTCTATAAGCTGCAATCTTGTCTCTTGCAGCAGTGTCAGCATATGTATGTCAGTTATAAAATGACCCCGTCTCTCAAGCTTTAAAGTCTTGACACAGATTCTCAAACTGATTAAAGTCTAGCTTTTGACTGGGATGTATTCATTCACTTACAGTCCAGTATAGCGTTCAGTATGCTTAGGGTCAATGGTCCTGTATGAAGGTGACCCTCCATTCCAGTTAGGCAGTGGTCTAATCTTCAATGATTTTCTAAAGTAACTAAAATATGATTACATCTTTTTTCGCAGTAACAAACGGATTACTGTTACTTTTATTTTGTAAGTAAATTTCGTAACGCCGTTACATGTAACTAGTTACTCCCCAACACTGGTAGCATGTATAGAATAGAATAGAATATTTGTCACACATTCCGATCTTGTTTGGAAGCTGGGGACAGAGCACAGGGTCATCCATGATACTGGAGCACAGAGGGTTAAGGGCCTTGCTCAAGGACCCAGGGGTGGCAACTTGGTGAAACACCGACCTTCCGATCAGTAGCCAAACACCGTAGCCCGTTGAGCTACACCCATCCCCCTCTAATGTAGAGATTTTCAGGGAGGAAACTATTTATGAAACAGACTGTTGAAAACAAGTGTCTAGAAAGAGAGAGAGAGAGAGAGAGAGAGAGAGAGAGAGAGATAGAGAAGGCTTTTCAGATGTTGACTTAATATAGTGGCCTAAAACACACTTAAAATCCTGTCATGATGTATTGTCTCAACATGTTTTGTCTCTACATAGTTGCAGAGTTACACTTGTGTGATGTCATCACTGAGAATGACTAACAGTCTTGAACTAGTTCTGAAGAAATGATGAGGCCTCTCAAATTCCAGATTCGTAACTTTCTTGCCAATTAAATTCATCCTCCCGTTCTCCTCACAGCCTTCTACATCTTCCGCAACATCAGATGAAAAGGTCGACTATGTCCAGGTGGACAAGGATAAGACTCGGGCCCTGCAGAGCACCATGCAGGAGTGGACGGACGTCCGGCAGGCCAGTGAGCCAGCCAAAGGCATTAAATCCTGACAGAGTGCTAACATGGTCGTTCTGACGGCAAAATGAAACGCACTCTGCACGCGGGCCTCCTTATGACTTTGCTTTCAGACTGGTGTGCCATGACATGAGGGACTTTTCACCTTTCAGCAAAACAAAAAAAATACAGCAAAACCTTAAGCGATGTTATAAAATGGAACCCAAAGCCATAACAAACCCCCGGAGAGGGAAAAAAATAGTCATCAAGGAACTGCCTCGCTTCTTAACTATGTACAAAGATTAAGCCAATCCTTTTCTGAAATTGTGTTTCGTGATCCACTGTTATAGTATACATAAAAACAAGTGTGCTTTCTTTATGCAGATAAAAATGCCTTGTGTCTTATAAATTGTTTGATTGAAATGGTATTAGTTTTGTACAGATGCTTCGGTCATATCAAGACGCTGATATCAAGACCATTCTCAAGTACAGTCATTTAGATAATAGTCTAATGAATTATTCGTGGTGTACATTTTCTAAAATGAGCTTCTTTGATTTCGGGATAGTCGTGCCATGTTGGCTAGTTAGTGCTCTGTTGACGTATGGTGGTGAAATGGTAGATAAAAGTTCAGGTTAAAGTAAACTGGTGCGTAAATAAAGTAAATAAAGCTGAATCTGAAATTCCTTTAAACCTCTTATTCCAAAGAACTGAATGCTTGCTGTTTCCTTTTATAAGCAAAAAAAAAACACCATCTTGCAGGGTAAAGTAAAGCTCCCTTTAATACTCCACAAGTCTGTATTCTGATTTAAACCAAAAGTGGCCATGTTTAAACTCCATGGGTTTCTTAATGCCTTTGGATGAAAAAAATTTAAGCTAAACTAAACATATTGCTCTGTATATTTGGATCTGTAATCGTATCTGTTTACAAGCATCTTCTGTTCAATATAATGTCCATGTCCTCGGTTTCATTGTGATCACAGATTGATTTTATATCAAGTAAGCTTTTCATTAGCACAATATATATATATATATATATATATATATATCTATATATATATATATATATATATATATATATATATATATATCTTTTTTCTTTACATTGTGCTAAAGAAAAGCTCACTTGATATATGTGTAGTCTTTGATGTGATTATTGTCCTGTGTTCACTAGCATAAAAATTGACTGTACATTTGATCTAAGTCCCCAAAATAGATTTATGAAAGATTTATGAGAAATGGGAAATGAGCTATGTGTTAAACAGAAGGCAGAGACCATGTATTAACCAATGCAGTGTGTATTTGTACCACCCATCACAGATTTTTCAATGTAACAATTTACAAGGCACAAGGTGCAGACTGATTTATCTGTGAATCCTGCAGCACATTTGTTACGTCTCCCAGATTATTGATGATGCACGTTTCAGCACCAATAATCCCTCCTGGCCCTTGTATGCAGAAGCCTCGCATTTGAACGAAAACACAAAACCTCAGATGATGCAGTTTGCTGCATGTGTTGCATGCACTTTCCTTTTATATTCGAGAGTGTAATGTGGGCCATGGATATCATTGATTGGTGGAAAGCTATCTCCAGTGCTGTGTTATCAATACTAACAAATGGGCGCTGCATGGAATTTAAATAACTGTTCTTTTCGGAGTTGAGTGAGCTTACAATAACTGCTTTCCAGTCAATCCGAATTGCAGTCTGACTTCTATTGATTCTGGGAAAACAGAATAACATTATGTAGTGGCTGAGCAAACCTGAGACTCGGCGAGGGAAGAAAAAAAAGGAAGGAAAATGGCAAAAACTTCATGGCGTGCGGTGTAAAGAACAAGCCTTTCAATTTATGAAACTATATTCACGCTGCGTAGCTGAGCTGTGTATTGAAAGATCCAGCCATGCAGATTTAGCTTAGTGATGCATGTTTGGTGAGGAACACGATGATATTGACTTAGCAATAAATTGAATCCGCTTGTCCTTGCCAAAAGTTTTGCTAGTGGACAAATTTTTCTTTTGTTTTGTTTTTTAAGAAACCGTAAATATCAAAGTGGTTACTTCTGGGTTCTGCTTTCCTACAGTTTTCATGGCCATATTTATTAAAGAGCGCATTTGTGTTCCAGGATAAGTGCCACACTAGTTTTTATTCATCACAGGTCAAAAGAACCGCAGAGATTCTTTTTATTTATTTATTTATATTCTTTTTTTTTTTATATGTAATGAAATGATATAATGGTTTATCTGCATAGTATACATCTCTGGTGTTTATACTCTGTAGGATGTCAGCAGTGGACCACTAAGTGGAATACTAAGCTTTTTTTTCCTGACCTACTGTACTTGTCATTCCAGTCAATCATTTTGGTGCAGCTCCGTGTAAACTCAGTGAACTCCAGATTAATACGAGGTCACGTCTGTGCATAAGTGTGACATTTACTGTGAAATGTTCAACAGACAAGTATTTTGAAATGAACCAGGTGAATCAGTTACAGCCGTACTGTGTCATGAAAAGGTTGAATCGCAATTTACTGCAGTAATGAAGAGTATGATGTTTTAAAGGGCAGCAAGCAAATCCAGTTTCTTTATTACTGTTAAACGCATTACTTTTTTGTGTGTAAAGCCGGTTTCTATTTAAAAACCACTCTCGTGCAAAGCCTTCAGCTTTCACAGCTGATGAAGGAAATGGTTGCAATCACAAAATGTATAAAGAGTGTCAAAATAGAAAAGAGAAATCCAGTCGTTTCAGTTTTGAATAGTACACTTTTGGGGGGGAAATAAAATGTCCCTGTGTGGAGCTCCTCTGGAGGTTCTACTGTAAGTTACTTTTTCTTTCTTTATTAGCAAGTGTTTAAGCATATGAAAGTACTCTGTTTTGTGTTTCATCATTGAATGTTTAGGGCGTTTTCCAAGAAAAATAGACAAGAATCCTTTCTAGAGTGTTCGAAAAAGGCGAGCTAGAAATTCTAAAATATAAAATGACATGCCATTTTAAGATGTCATTAAATGACATGTAGAGATTGGAAGTGAATATTCAAAGCCTATTGAAAAATGGATTACGTGTGCGCCAAGGGTTATTTCTATTTATTTATTATATAAACACTCTATGTGAAGGTCCTCCTTTACTTTAATATGCGATTACTGCTTTTTTGTCAGCATGGATTTGGGGCTACTGTTTTGTAACACTGATTTTGGAAACATTTAGAGATGTACTTCTGTGTTAACAGTGCACTGGCATTGTCCTTCAGCAATCTGTGATTCCGCTGAAAGGCAGTGAGACTGAAATCAGTTATTCTCCATGCCTTCATGTGTGCTATAAGTGAAATGTGTAATGTGCTGTCCTGGGAGAGCATGTGTAAGTGAACTGAATATCTTTGTTGTGTTAAATGTGTATGTTCCAGTGTGTCAAATGACTTGCTATCTGAGCAAGATAGAAAAAAGAAAAAAGTTCATCTGTTCTTTTTACTGAGTTTTCTTGAGCAATGTACACTTTGTCTTATTTCTTACTGTAAAGCCTTTATATTCGATTGCTTGTGAATTAATTTATTAATTTATTATGTGTGCTCACAGGAAGACAAATCTTTGTCAAAATGACAGTTTGTGGCTCTACTAACATTAATTTATGCTACGCATCTTGATCTTTGTGAAGCAATATGCCAAGTAAAGCCAGTAACATGGTCTAATGTGGTACTTTTGGGATACAAAATAAACTTTAAAAAAATAACATTGTTATTCCATGATATTATATCCTCAGAATGTTGACCAATAAACTGCAGTGCAAACACAAGTTGTGAGATTTTCTCTTGTGAATGTTATTATGATTATGCATTTTAGAATAGCCTAGAATGTTATGTATTAACAATAGAATCATTTTTCTTTTTTTTTCAAATTTTATACAGATGAAATATATCAGTTTTTCCTGTACATTTCAAGACTGGTTAATTTCTTGTAGTGGATGATGCTTTTATGTAGTCAGATAATATACTGCTCAGTAAACATACAGAGTGTGTGCAGGAACCTAGATTGATTTGGTGACATCAACTGCGTATGTGTGTGTAGATATTATCTTTTGATTTGATTTGCTCACTGTTTTTTGATATATGTGAATCTACTGTTTGTTCTCGTTTCTTAGTATCTTGAAAACTTGTACTAGATATTCAGGGAGGGATAATCTGAAAGGTCAGTCTAAAACACCTTCACCTCCTCACTATGTGGATTGTGTTGTTGTTGGGCCACTCCCTGTGTCTGCTATCTCTGATCTGACTAAAGCTCATCCCTAAGCCCTGGTGACCCCTTCTGGCAGCCACAGCCATGACTCAGCTTGTCCTAATAAACAACTCTCTGTGTTCTGACTCACAGGTCCATTATGTCAACATGTTTCCACCACTATCTTTATCCACCATCTCTTTGTTCACCATTATTGTTCAACACTGATGAAGCTGTACTCATCTGCTGTTTACCCCAAACACAGTGTTCATAAAGAGACCAGAGAAAAGAGCCATGCTTTTATGTACGCATTTCAATTGAGTATTGATTTCGAATGGAGGGACTGTGCGACTCATTGAATCAAATAAAACTGAGATTAGCAGAGAGCAACAGGGATGCTGCAGTGAACAAGGGCCTTCTGATGGCCTTCGTTAAAGGTGCTAAGTGTGCTTAGTGCGGCACTAAGAAAGAATGAAGAAATAGAAAAATGAACACACAATTATTCAAATATAAAAACATGCTAAGAAAAATAAAAAAGGTTAAAGTAAGGTAAAAAAATAAAAAGTAAAGAAGAAACAGTAAATGAACAGCAATAAAGAGTGAAATAATAATTGAAACATCTAATAATAATAATAATTATGATTATTATTATTATATTATTATTATTATTATTAGAAGAAGAAGAAGAAGAAGAAGAGAAAGAAGAAGAATTAGAAGAAGAAGAAGAAGAAGAAGAAGAAGAAGAAGAAGAAGAAGAAGAAGAAGAAGAAGAAGAAGAAGGAAATGCAAGAAAAATGTAAATAAATTGATCAACGTGATCATTTGCATTGCCAACAGATGGCGCTAGTGCCCCTGACTATTTATTTCAATTATCTGAGACACAAATAACAAAACAGTTTTGTAAATCTGTTGTTCTCCTTTTTAAATCTGTTTACATTTATCATGTACTAATAAATATAACAAACTGGGGGAAAAAACAGATATGAGCTATGTAATTAGGAACCAAAATGTAGATTTTTTTTTTATCTTTCATGACCCACTGGACAAATCCGAGACAAATCTAATTATTTGTTATACACAAGTAAGAGAAATTAAATTACACTTACAAACTGAGGGGCTGTGAATAAACTTTTGCAAACTTTTTACAAAAACAAAAAAATACTGCTGAATGACGTTTCTAACTAGTATGTGTGCTAGTGTGTGTCACCCTCTCTTGGATCAGGTGGTATGAAGAACACATGACCGTCCAATGTGTTGACTTCTCAGTCTGATCATGAATCAGCGGGATGAGATGGACAGTTAACAACGATTCATAGTCATTGCGGTACTTAAAGGAAATGATAATGACGACTGGTTGCCAGACACCACACACACCAAACACTTTATACCCCAAAATTCAGAGCTGGTTTGATGTGCACAAGGAGGATAATCTACAATTAAAAAGCGGTTTAGGTTTTGTTATTTGTTTTTCCCGAATATGCTTCCTTTTTTAATTAAAGAGTCGGATGAAAATATACAACCACCTTCAGGAGAACATTGACAAAAAAATAAGAAAAAGAAATAAAAGAAATCAGAAAAAACGAAATAAATCAAATCTGCTAGTTGTCCAGCAGATGGCGCACCCTGATCTCATTTTCCCTCATACGGCGATTGGGCTTTATTCAGTGTGTAAGAGCAGCCGGAGTAACGCAGGCGGCCGGTTGGAGGAGAGGAATAGAGGGAGGAGGCGGAGGATGAGGAGAGGTACAGCTTTAGCTATTATTTCGTAAACGGGAGGAGGCGCATGGAATAGCGCACTTAGACGCGTCTGGGAGAAGAACGAGGGGTCGCCAGTGAGATATCTCCTTTACTCCGGAAGTTTCTTCTTTGTGGATTAGAGAGACTGTAATAGCACTTCGGTGTTTCCACGGCAGGAGGGAGACCAGACGCACGAACACGCTGTGCTTCACCGACTTTAAGTCACAGTGAAAAAGGAACTGCTTTCTCCCTGTAAGGAGTTACACCTTGCGTTGGATTTGCGTCTGCGGCAAACGGCGTGGTAGAAGGTGATAAGTTCGAAACCCCCACACGCGCACGCCGACAAGACTTATTGCGCACGGATCGCACGATTGATTCAGTGCGTCGTGATTGAGAAAGCCCCCCGCCTGGCCACGCTGATCTCTGCATGTGAGTAGTTTGCTTTTAAGATGCTCTGCCTTCTGCGCAAGACGAGGCTCAAACTTCAGCTGTAATCGAGCACGGAACAGTGTGGAATGGGAGAAGCGGCTCCGGCGCAGGCCACGGCTCCGGGTTTCCCACCCGTCTTGGGCTCGGTGGCTTCGGGTTCCATGGCCTCGGTGAGTCCGGTGTCGGTCCACAGCGCGATAGTCGAGCGGCTGCGTGCGCGGATCGAGCTGTGCCGCCGCCATCATTCGGCGTGTGAGAGCCGCTACGCGCGCGGTCAGGCGGAGATCTCTGACCGGGAGCGCGAGGCTACTCTCCAGCTGCTCAGTATTGTACAACAGGGCTCCGGGAACCGGAGAGGCAAGGAGAGGGGTGCAAGAGGAGGCGCGGCGCACGGGCCGGACGGCGCCAGGGCTAACGGAGAGCAGAAGAACCGGGAGGCCGGGGAGGGAGAACCGCGCCTGGCAACACGCATCGCGGTGAGCATTCTGAGCCAAGGAGTCGTGCAATGGCCTAATGCCCTTTTCATAAAACACATAAAAACCAGGCCGGAACGCGCGCTAGGACGCACAATGGCACCGTGTTGAAGCTGAGTGTGTGTGTGTGTGTGTGTGTGTGCGCGCGCGCGCGCTTGAATGTGCGTGTCCATCTTGGTATTTTAAAAATGTTTTATATCTTGTGTCCCCATATACATAAGGAGAACACAGAAGCAACAAAGCAATAATGCGTTCCTGTAATATTCGTCAATTTATGGCCTTAATAGGTAAAGAAAAACGCGTGACCACGTTTTCTTTCGAAGCGCTACCAATGTACATAGAATTATGAAAGAGTTTGGAAACATGTTGTGGGTCAATTTTGGCAGAATATAGAATCAACATGGCATTAATGAAGTTCAATGATATCTGTCAATAGTTCTCAAAATCAAGAGGTGTGTGTGTGTGTGTGTGTGTGTGTGTGTGTGTGATATTAATATTAATATTATGGAAAACATGTATGGATAGAAACTCTATGGCAATGATATAAAGCCTAATTTAGAAAGAAATTTGGAAACCCCACTAAACACCACTTTTTTGCATATGGCTAGACAGTGACAGGAAAGTGGCTCATATGTGTCAGTGAAACATGCTGGGATAATGATAAGAATCCTGATTCAATAAGAAGCTATGAGCTCGAGGAAGCCCCTGAGGTCAATAGGACAGTGCTGCGCTTTTGTTCTCTGTCCCCATGCCTTCCTCATTACTTTCGCCGTTTGACACCAATTAAAGCTGTTAAATCAATTAAACATTTCTGCCTGTTAAAGGAGTTTGCACGTCATGTACCGCTGGGATTGTTCATCCTATATAATCCTCAGCAGTTCATAAAGTAACAAGTTCAAGAGGTTGCGAATCAGTGAACATAAACCCCCCGTGGCCTTGGGATTTGTTTCCGCGTCATCCTTTGTCGTTGGCTGCTGTCGTGCGTTTCAACATATTGCTCTCAAAAGCACCTTCTCGAATAAAGCTTTTCCTGTAAAACCGTTTGAAGCACGCCTGCCGTGCATAAATGTTTAGTGCCAGTGAATATATTTCCTGGTTGTGTTTACTCAAAGTCAAACAAGCCTTGAAAATTCGACTGTTGGGAGGCCGCCCAGTGATTAAGTGCCCTGGGCATCGGGACGCTTTTTTTTTTTTTTTGTTATTTCCTAATTTCAAGGTAGTGACAGATCTGGGAACAGTGGGAGGGGTCATGTGGAGCACACTCTCACGAAAGGATAGACCAGTTGCAACTAGTCATGTTTGTTCGTCTAATGCCAGATTGAGATTAGCTGCATTCATTGACCCAGTTGATTAACCACATGTTCAACATTTCCTACACATCTGTGTTCCCATGTAGAACTTTCATTTGAGCATAATGCTCTTTCGCAAGTAACAAGTAAGGCTCCTGTAAAAATATGACTATATGTATATATATATATATATATATATATATATATATATATATATATAGATGCATCATTTAGAAAATGAACAACTTAAACTTTATTGGACGTAATTTGATTGGATATGATATGGCTGACATGGCATGCATGAAAATAATATGAGGAAGCAGGAAATGCCTAAGTATTTGGTGTCGCTCTTGGCTTGAGAGCTGTCGGAGAAAAAGCTGGAGCAGTGCCTGACCCTGGATACACTCTTCTGTTACATGAATCCTTAGAGACCATGCTAAATCCAGAATCAAGGTGAGCTTTTCCCAGTGAATAACAAGAACTCTCTCACGTCTTTCATCTGGACGAGAAACATTAGTCTTAAACAGAGCATACCTCAGCATACTTCAGACTTGGCAGAATGCCAGACTCGCCTGAGTAATGTACAGCGGTTTTCTGTATTGTTTTTCTGTATATTATTTTTCCCCTCATCTCGCTCTATAAGTCATGTCTATTGCACATTTTCCACTTCATATTTTTGTCTATATGCCTTCCCGAGTCGTCATAAGGAGGAAAGTACAAAGTGAGCCATGAAAAAGGTTTATGCTAGTACCAGAAATCTGATAGGAAACAAGAACATGAAAACTCTAGGAGAATGGTTTGTGCTGCTAAAATCAAAGGCATTCCGGGCTCGTCTATGCTAGCTCTCCTAGCGGCATCTTTGTGTGCGGCGCCCCCTGTGTACTCCTCATGTTTTATTCACAGCCTGTGAGATGTCTGAGGCTTTGAAGACCACTGAAGTGTTCAGCATATACATCTCTTATTTTAGTTTACACCAAATAATAGCTACAGGTCATGGCATTTCCAGTCAGTCTGATCTTTAAGTCCAAACCTAACTTTTGTTAACCTTAATTGTTCTGAGCGGAAGTAGGAGAGAAAAAAGGTTTTAGATAGAAGAAGAAAAAAAAAACTACAAGAGGAATTTCTTCCAACCCACACACTCGAAGGGGAAGTGAACAGTGAGAAGCACAGGCTGGCTGTCATATGGCTCGAGCAGAGTCATTTGCTTCATCCAACTGCATGTGGCTAAATTCAAATTTCAGCCATGCGTTGAGGGCTTAGATTTATCCCATAGACATCTGGTAGCTATGATTCCGGTCCAAGGCTTTAAACTGTGGCAAAGTTACACTTCATCTAACTCACTGTGAATGCAGAAGGGAATCAGTGATCCATCATGGCTGACATTTCGATTTTTGTAAATGTTCTCTGTGCATGATACTTTGATAATGTTCTCTCACATATTGTTAATTGTAATGTCATTATTGATATGATCATTTGGACAAGACCATTGACAAGTGGAAGAGAAGTGTGGACTGTAGAAGTATGTGTGGGTGTACTGAGGCCTCAGCTTAAGAATTTGTACATCATGACGAGGGATCCAAATCAGGTTGTGGGGAGGGGGGATAAATATATAAAACAACAAACATAATTGTATTTTATTTGTAACAAAACCGGAAAGCTCCCTTTTGTTCCAGAAACAGATATTTTCACTTGTTGTCTACTAGTGTATTATTAATATCTTCTCTCCAGCTTATCCCCAAGTTGTTTTTGGAGCAACATCTTCATTCAGGGTGTCAGGTTTTACACATGGCATAGTAACACAAGCCGTAGTGCGACGTGGCTACATGCAGTTTGGACAGACATACACAGTGGTTAGTTGTTGTGTTTCACTTGTCTAAACTACAAGCTGTGGTAAATGTCACTTTAACCAGCTAGCATGTACCTTTCAACAACATGACTAAATTCCAAAGCTAAAATTGTAATTATTTTTAGAATAAAACAGTTGATGTTTTTATGATGGGTTATTTCATAGTTCATTGTTTGGACAGTAGTTTTGAATAGCTTGCCTATGTGGGTGTCATTGTAAACATGGCAGTGATAATAATTTATAATTACCATGTTAACATATTATTTTCTATAATGTAAAATGATAAAGTAAAGACCTGTAAAGACTGAGAATTGCTCAAAACCTATATTTTTTCCCCAGTGTGTCTGGTGGTCATTCTTTAAACAAATGACACACAATGTTTTATCTAACTGGAAAGCAAAAATAAAGAAGAAAAGAAGGAAAAAGCTGTAGAATTGTTTATACTATACTAAAGTTTTGTGATTGTAACTCGCTCTGCTCAGACTATGCAATCGATTTTGTAGCTTTCTCAATTCAGAATGACCCTGAAGATTGTAAATGGCTGAATTAGCAGTTGAACACCACCACCCTTGTGTCAGCTCGAAGCAGTACTATATACATGTGAGTCAAATCTTCCGCAAAGCTATCCTTTTCACGCTTGATGTAAACTTTCAAGCTCAGAAAGTACCTTGAGTCTGTCAGGTTTTTGCTGAAGAGGGAAAAGAGAGACCGGCTCACCATGTCCTTTGACAAACAGAGCGCTTTGTTGGACTTAACAGAAATCCGACCCCTGTGGGAACCTGCGTTTTCAGGTGTGTATGCATTCACGCATTCCCCTTAGCAACTGTGAAGCTTCGGGGTGAAAAATGTTACTTTATATAAATAGCAGACTAGTAGAGTTGCATAAAATAATCAAACGTATAGTTTTTAAAAGATAAGATGTAAGAAATTGTCAATTTAAAAAATCTGAGTACAAGTTAAAAAATGAAAAACATTAAAATGGAGGGGGATGGTGTAGCTCGGTGGTTTATGGTGCTGGGCTACTGATCGGAAGGTCAGGGTTCGAGCCCTGGGAATCACCAAGCTGCCACTCTTGGGTCCTTGAGCAAGGCCCTTAACCCTCTTCCAAACAAGCTGGGATATGCAAAGAAAGAATTTCACTGTGCTGTAATGTATATGTGACAATTAAAGGCTATGATATGCTATACCCAGAAACAGAAGAAGCAATGGCAATATTTTACATTTATTAGTAAAGGGAGACAGATAGCTGGGCTACTGTTGGCTTTTAGCATTATCTCAGACAGATATTATTTTTGACATTTTAGAGATTTCAGTCATATGACTCAGGCACTATTGACATTAATGTCACGGCAGTGGAGTCATGTAACACTTTACCTTATATGTATTTCATGAGGACGTAACATATAAACTCTAACGTAGCGTACATGGCCAAATAAAAACAAATAAAAATGCAATTTACCTTTGACTCGAGGGAACAGATACATCAACCCTATTCTTTGGCAGAAAATTAATAAATGTAGTGTTGCATTAAAATTAGGACACCAGGCTGTATGTTTATTTTAATTAAGTCATGAATTGTGCATTTTTCAAATCTCTAGCTTGAAAACGCTTGACCTTGGATTTAAGCTGCATGTGTTGTATAGCAATATATTTGGCACAGAGGTCATAATGGAGAAGGAGATAATTTGCAGGATTCACACACTTCCCACCTTCAAGAAGGGTCATGATCTATTCCATAGAAATGAGAAAATGAGCTCCTAATGTCAGTAGCAGACTCCTGGGTGGGAATGCTGGGTTAGATTGGGGGCTTTCTGGCTAGATCAGAGTTCATCACTGTTTACATTGCAACACAGGATATTTCTTGCAGTGCGGCCAAACCTCCTTGCCGTTCCCAGGCTCCCCACTCTCAGCCTCACAGAGCCTTGAAAAGGAGCACAAGTACTCTCTTTTTCTTCATTCCCTCTGTCCTCTGTTTGCTTCCCTCTCTCATTCCTTTACACTATTCCTTGCCTAGCTCTCTGGGGTCAAAGCCATTTGTACTGTGCCATTTGTACTTCTGCTTTTTATTTCATGCAGACTCAAGAAAAAGCTGTTACTCACTGCAATGACTAAAACAATTTTTTGTCCAGATATATGGTATATTTTCGGTGTGAGCGTAGTTTAAAATTGACTGTAGATAATGTCATGCTCTTTAGGAATTATAATTTTTAATGAATGGATAAATTGAATTTTTTATTCATAATGTTACTCAAGTCCAATATTTCATTTCCATGTTTTAACAGCTGGTCCATTTGAGTTCATTCCAAATTAATGCTATGTCTTTTTTTTTTATTAATTATACCATTAACCATTGGTAGATTTAGCAATTATAATTAGTTTTAAGTTCAAATGTAACACACTGAAATTAGAACACTTTTCAGGAGCTGGTTTTCCTTATTAATGCTAGCTATCTACTTTATACTTAAGCATGCTGTCAGTTAACTGTGATTGCTCCTGAGTGCAACATTCAATCATCAACTAGACAAATAATCGTAAGTTACACAATGTTTATGTTATACTATATATAATATATATATATATATATATATATATATATATATATATATATATACATATACACACAGTGGTGTGAAAAACTATTTGCCCCCTTCCTGACTTTTTATTCTTTTGCATGTTTGTCACACAAAATGTTTCTGATCATCGAACACATTTTAATATTAGTCAAAGATAACTCAAGTAAACACAAAATGCAGTTTTTAAATGAATGTTTTTATTATTTAGTGAGAAAAAAAAATCCAAACCCACATAGCCCTGTGTGAAAAAGTGATTGCCCCCCTTGTTAAAAAATAACTTAACTGTGGTTTATCATATTTTATGTGAGTTTTTTCTGTAGCCACCCCCAGGCCTGATTACTGCCACAACCTGTTTCAATCAAGAAATCACTTAAACAGAAGCTACCTGACACAGAGAAGTAGACCAAAAGCACCTCAAAAGCTAGACATCATGCCAAGATCCAAAGAAATTCAGGAAGAAATGAGAACAAAAGTAATTGAGATCCATCAGTCTGGTAAAGGTTATAAAGCCATTTCTAAAGCTTTGGGACTCCAGCGAACCACAGTGAGAGCCATTATCCACAAATGGCAAAAACATGGAACAGTGGTGAACCTTCCCAGGAGTGGCCGGCCGCCCAAAATTACCCCAAGAGCGCAGAGACAAAGAGGAGACAACTCATCCGAGAGGTCACAAAAGATCCCAGGGCAACATCCAAAGAACTGCAGGCCTCACTTACCTCAATTAAGGTCAGTGTTCACGACTCCACCATAAGAAAGAGACTGGGCAAAAACGGCCTGCATGGCAGAGTTCCAAGACGCAAACCACTATTAAGCAAAAAGAACATTAAGGCTCGTCTTAATTTTGCTAAAAAACATCTCAATGACTGCCAAGACTTTTGGGAAAATATCTTGTGGACTGACGAGACAAAAGTTGAACTTTTTGGAAGGTGCGTGTCCCGTTACATCTGGCGTAAAAGTAACACAGCATTTCATAAAAAGAACATCATACCAACAGTAAAATATGGTGGTGGTAGTGTGATGGTCTGGGGTTGTTTTGCTGCTTCAGGACCTGGAAGGCTTGCTGTGATAGATGGAAGCATGAATTCTAATGTCAACCAAAAAATCCTGAAGGAGAATGTCCGGCCATCTGTTCGTCAACTCAAGCTAAAGCGATCTTGGGTGCTGCAGCAGGACAATGACCCAAAACACACCAGCAAATCCACCTCTGAATGGCTGAAAAAAACCAAAATGAAGACTTTGGAGTGGCCTAGTCAAAGTCCTGACCTGAATCCCATTGAGATGCTGTGTCATGACCTTAAGAAGGCGGTTCATGCTAGAAAACCCTCAAATAAAGCTGAATTACAACAATTCTGCAAAGATGAGTGGGCCAAAATTCCTCCAGAGCGCTGTAAAAGACTTGTTGCAAGTTATCGCAAACGTTTGATTGCAGTTATTGCTGCTAAGGGTGGCCCAACCAGTTATTAGGTGCAGGGGCAATTACTTTTTCACACAGGGCTATGTGGGTTTGGATTTTTTTTCTCACTAAATAATAAAAACATTCATTTAAAAACTGCATTTTGTGTTTACTTGTGTTATCTTTGACTAATATTAAAATGTGTTCGATGATCAGAAACATTTTGTGTGACAAACATGCAAAAGAATAAAAAGTCAGGAAGGGGCAAATAGTTTTTCACACCACTGTAGATAGATAGATAGATAGATATTTTTTTAGAAGACACATTGCTATTATTCTATGGCAATAATAGCAGACACACTCTTCTATTTCTTGCTGAACGATTTAGTTGGATTTTTTCCTCTGGTAAATTTGTGTCATTTGACCCCAGCTTGCACATCTGCTACTTAATTGTGACCTGTCTTTGTTTTGTCTGTTTTCCTTGCAGTCAAAATGTGCCCAAAGGTGACCTTTGTTGCATTACAGCCAGACTGGTGTTTTCTTTCAAAATTACCTAATGTAGGTTCTGTTCTGTGAAACTGTATGACTATTTGAACGAGCAATTTTTATAAGTATAAAAGGGAAAAAAACAGATCTGAAAATCTATTCAACATGACTCTAAATATACTATGGCAGTTAACACTTTGCATGTTTATGTACACCAATTGGATTGAAACATTCTTAAAGGAGCACTTTAGCATGTCTAGTTCAGTATTTATGTGCAAATACCATAAACCATATTGTAATAAAAAATCCCTGTAAAGAAAAGAGCTGCAACTAATACTTCCGTATAATATTTTTTATTTCATTGTGTGCAGATTCCACAAAGTCCCGCGTAATATGAAATTATTCGATTTAGTCATGTATTACACCCACATTGACTGACCAAACTGAGTGTTGTAGTGTATTTTGACTAATCTGTCTTTAAAAAAAAATTAAATTTTAAAATATAGTAATAAATTATTAGGCATTTTGTAATTTATAGTCTTTGTTTCTGCTGTATGAAATAGTTCTTGTTTGACAGGATTGGTTTCTAAGAATATTCTAGCTGATTTCATGTCTCTCTGATTAGAGGGGTTAAGCTCTTTGAGATTCACACACGTCTACTTTGTTTACCAAATCAATTTCAAAATTAGGCCAAGTGTTGTGAAAGGATTGTGTGCTCCTGTGCTTTTGAACATGTTTTGCATATTGCAGTTATTTATTTTTTTCGTGGATAAAACAGAGGAATGGGCTATATCAAGGTCATCTCTGGCATGACAGACATGTCTATCCAAATATTCTGTCAAAACTGTCAGGTCTGTTTTCTTCAGTGTGCTTTCAACTAACACAAAATGAAGGATTTTCTTTTAACGTTATGCCTTATATGCGTGTCTTAGCTTAACATTTACACCATGTTTGGAATGCAGTCCCATATCTCTATCACTTTCATATGATTATAGACAAACTTTTAATATTTGCTGCGGATTTGCCTTGATCTTATTTGTCTGATTTCATAATGTAATAAAAATTCATTCAACGCCAGTAACTTCTTTATACTGGTCAGGTTTGTGAGTTCAGGAAACCCTCAGCAGAAGGCAGGAAAATGTACCCTTGGTAGAGCTTCATTGAGGAAAGTAGAGAATCACAAGGAAGACTACATGAACACAAGCAAAACATTAAAAATTCTACACAGAAAGTAACCCAAGCTCAGAATCTCTGTAACTCAGACACGTCACATTGGTGCTACTATAATAAAATTTAACCAATGAAATTAAATACTAAGATTTATCACTCTTGTGATTTCAAACCCACTTCTATATGTTTCTGTGCAAATTCTGAATATTGTGCTTTAGGATGACTAACTAAAGCATATTATTCATCATTCGTCTTAGTGCCTGACAATGATAAATTCATTACTTAACCTACAGTACTTGGCAAGTAAAAAGCTGCAGTACACTGTCAAGTCTCATCCTAATTAATTAGGAAAATAAATGGTATTTAATGTTATATTATAATTGTATAATAAACTAGCTAGCTAATTAAGTGCATAGTTTAGAAATATAAATATAAACCCATGTGTAAAGTCATTTACCCTTTTTGCAAACACAAACGTTAATGTTTTCTACATGCAATGCACACAAACGTGATTTTTGAACTTATCTAGAAACTTTATTTTCATTCAAAGTGTCTAATAACAAAGAAAGCGCATGTTTTTTTGTGGGAGAAAAAAGCTTTCAACCACCCACCAGATCAGCTGAGTGATCTCATGAAAGTGCATTAAGTGTGTCAGATACCAACTGAAAACTTTTGTTAGGAAAAGTCAGTAGACAAGCAAAGCTTATTTTACTGGTTGTTGAGTTTGTCTCCCAGGCAAATATATATAATAAAATGAATAACATAAATATGCATAAATAACATGCGTAGTAGAATTGGATAAAGTGTTAACGATGCTGTGATAGTTCTGCTGCAATCAACCTTTAATACAAATGGCAGCATTTGTACATGGATGTGCAACTAATTCTGGATTCTGTGAAAAAAGAAAATGAAATAGTGTAGAAGAGAAAATTATAGATTGCCTGGAGAAGGACCACCTTGAAAATAAACCATTAAATTCATCTCGTTCATACCGTTTCTTTCTGAACCAGATGACAACTTGGTATTAAGCACTAAAACAGAGACTCAAACCTGTATTTAGCTCAAGTGTGAACGTATCTTTTTGTTGCCAGAGAACTATTGCAGAAATTTTTTATTTATTTTTTTTACCATGAACAAACAGCTGAAGCTGTCACTGAAGACTAAACACTTGAAACTTTTGCATTATTCAGATTTGTCAATAACAAAAAGCAATAGTCAAGTTAATTGTAAATTGACAAATGGCTGACATTTGATCATATACAAATTAAGATTTGTTATTAACATTTTAACATATTAACATTTTTCTTATTTTAATATCACAGGTTAGATCACAGTGTCAAAACAAACACACACACTTTTTTTACACAATTGTTTTTTGTGACTGTATAATAATTGCTTTGCATTTCTTCAAGTCCTAACTGATATAGGAAACAGGACTTTAAAAAAAGGCATTTAGAGTTTAATTGTAATAATGTCTGTAGCTACAGAGTGGGCATGTCTGCTATATTTAAAGCTGTAAAGCTGGATATTAGATTTCTCCTTAGTGCCAGTTGTAAGCCTTCTACATCTGTTTAGGCCTGACCTGATTAAACAGGACCACGTAGAAAGTCATTCATATTGCACAACTTATTTCCTGGCTTGAAAACAGTATTAATCAGCATTAATCATCTGACCACTGCCTGACTCTGTGCCAACATGAATGTCTTACTATTTCAAAGTGAGGATCACATTTTTTCTTCTTTTTTCTGTTTTTTTTTTTTTTTTTTTTACAAGCATGTGAACACAAGTGGTCTTTTTCAGGGAGCTGGGCAAGTCAGGAGTCATGGGGGAAGGGGGAGGGGACTGAGAGACAGACACTAATAAGAAAGAGGAATTTGAGGGAATTCTTCAAATGTAAATATTTCCAGAGGCAGTTTGCCGTATTTGATTGTGACTAACTGTCTGAGTAGATTCTAATAGTTGTTGGTAACTTGAGCGATTTAGAACGAAGAATTTCTGTTGAGCTAGAGCAGATATGGAATTGGGGTTGGGGGTGGATGGTGATGGCAGAGAAAGGAGAAGCAATGGGAGATGGGTGAGGACTCACAGCTGGAATGCTGCATGTTTGTGTTGTGAGGTGACAGTGTCGGCTCCTGGCAAGCCTGAGCTCTGGCGCCTACTGCCCTCAGCCTCCCTTTCACTGACACAGACCCTCTGCTGTTCTAGCCTTCTCTCCTACTCTCTTCCCCCCCTCCCTCTCTCTTTCTATCTCTCTTCCATCATCTCCCATCCTCAGCCCTCCACAGAGATCAGCTGAGGACCCAGCCAGTCAGACTCCATCCTTCTTATTACCATGACTAATTAGCTCCGGATTCCTTTTTACCACGTATTCTTTTTGAATTCAAAAGGGGATTTTTACACATTCGTGTTAAATCTGAGGAAAATTTATTTCTTTTTTTTTTTAGTGAACAACCCACGAAAAAACACTTCAATGAACAACACAACACAACCCTGTAAAAATGTTCCTCTCGTGTAAATTAGGCCCAAATAGAACTCCTTTTTCAGAAGATTGTTGGTTATGTTGTTTTCTGTCTGCATAAATGTTTAAAGTGTTCAAAGTTGGAAACATTTAGGAACAAGCAGTGTTTTCTATTCAGGGAAGGGTGCAAACACAATCCCTAAGGTAAGAAACCGTAACCAAAGTTAAGCCTAAAAAAATTGTTGCTCTTAATCTTTAATACCTCCCCCTTTCCCCATTTGTTTGCTAGCTTGGTCTTGGCTAATTTCTAACTTCAAGATAGTTTTCTGTATCATACGCATTTATAGTTAGCAACCAAAAACTGCTAATCGTGCTGGAAGATTTTCACCTTACAATATTTAGAGGAATTACTATCTACCCTCTACCCTCACATGCATGAGCATACATGCTGTTATGATTTACAGGTGAGATAGCATCCCTTCCACCAAGAGAACAATTCTGCTTTCCTTAACATAGAAAGGAACTAAAGATCTTGATCAAGCACTTTTGCACCATGAGCTACTTACGAGACCAAAGCATGAGATCTGTCATGAAACAAAACTAAGTGTAAAACACGTTTTAAGATCCTTAAAGTTCACATTAGTTACCTCTAAACCTTTTAATTATCCAGTGTGTTCACTTCAATAAAAAACATGATGCAAACGATACAATTTACGAAACTTTGTGACTTTTACAAACCCTGTACAGTTCAGATGTGCGTCTCTCACGCTGACACAATTACACCACATCCTGTGTCTGTGCAACAAAACATCTATACTGTCATTTTTATTCAGATCAGCATGTGATCTGATTTCTTTAGGAACACTGTGTGTCAGTCTGAGCAGAGCAGTGCGCTAGCGAGAGAACATTACTTAGTGTATTCTGTGATAAACAAGTGTATTTATCCTGCATCTCTCAGCTCCAGTGTCAGTTTGACTTGTTGACTCATCAAAAAGAAGAACCTGTTCTGTCTGGTAGCTGTCAGACCTGTAACGGATGGCAGTGCTGGAGCGAATAGCCTGCAGGCAGCTCACTGAGAGTTTCACTGACTTTGTATTCCTCTCAGTCAGCTCTAAACTAGCAAAAAAAGAAAGAAAAATTAAACATGCTACAAGCACATATTTACACTGTGATACTGCATTTCTTTCATAGCTCTTCCAGTGGTGTGTGTGTGTGTGTGTGTGTGTGTGTGTGTGTGTGTGTGTGTGTGTGTGTGTGTGTGTGTGTGTGTGTGTGTGTGTGTGTGTGTGTGTGTGTGAAATAGGAACATTCCTTGCTCAATCCCACTCCCGTTCTCCCCCTCAGCTCGTCGCTGCCACCCCACCCCCTGTTTCCTTCCTGTTCTTATTTTAGAATTTATTGGATGTTTTTTTTTCTCCACATCCGGCAACAAAGAGAGGATTGTGCCATATCCTAACTACACACTCTTCCATGGCAAGGAAGGGGCATGATCAAATATTTTCACAAAACATTTCAATGTTCCTCACTAACACACACA
This sequence comes from Kryptopterus vitreolus, assembly GCA_030449085.1. NCBI lineage: Eukaryota > Metazoa > Chordata > Actinopteri > Siluriformes > Siluridae > Kryptopterus > Kryptopterus vitreolus. The sequence continues at coordinate 8,750,557 of JACRUU010000026.1, read as the reverse complement.
CACACACACACACACACACACACACACACACACACACACACACACATAAGCATGATGAAAAACATTTACCTCATTTTTTCCCTTTGCTAATTACAGTAGATCTTCCACGTGCTTCTTTACACTTTTTTTGTTCAAAAATTGCTCAAAAAGTGTGGTCAAATGTACAAACTTACTATTGAATATTGGTTTTTTTTTTTTAATCTTAAGTGTCTCTGTGAATCTCCCTTTTTGTCTTTTTGTCTCTGCACTCTGGTATTACATCATGACAATTCAAAGGAATAACTCTGCGTTATATTTTAAACTGAATATTACAGTACATAATGGACCAGTAGGATCCTTTTAGGTGTAACTTGCAATAGTATTGATGCACAGGACGTGTGGGGCCTTATGTAGAAAATTGTCTTTAATATATTTATATTCTTATTATGTTATTATAAAATAGTTATCATAAATCACCCGTGTGTTGCATCAGAGATTTTTGCCACCCACAGTTCCTGATGTAATGTGTATGTGAGTACAGACAGGAATCTTCTACCTTATTTAGTCTAAATCTGAAAGTAATGTCACACACATTCTTCAGTTAAATGTGAGTTAAATGTGCAATGACAATTTAAACATGCGGTTTGTGTTTTTAAGGGAACACTGGGTGGTTGCTACACTGTTCAGTCTAGCTGTCATATACCGTGAATAATTAAGCAACATCACACAAGCAGGAGTGCTGTTGTACTGGATATCAGCACGGCTGTGATATCATGCTGCTGTTTAGTACAACGTCGCGATCGTGAGTGTGCCATTCACTTTAAAATTATATAAATAATGATGGCATTTCCCTCACAATTTATAAATTACATTAAATATTATGGCATTATTTGTATATTCTGAACACTTTGACTCTTTGAATTGTTATGATACTATATATTGCAAATATAGAGATGTGGAATAAGCCGAATGAATCAAGAGCAAAATGAATTCCATCATGCGATTTGTTGTCACACAGCATGGGGCTGGTTGTCACACAGCATGGTGTTGTTTGTCACAATCTTTATACCTTCTGTTAAACATTTAAAAATAAGAACTCGCAGTGATTACTTTCATTAAGATGCAGTCTAGGTGAAAATTGTCGAGAGCACTTAACCAAATGAAATAAATCACAAATGAATCTTCTATGAAAAACAAAGACAAAAATCAAAAATTATGTAACTGCTCATAATGGTCATAAAAAGATGAATACATGCATCTACAGTTCTCAAACTTATATGTTGTATTCATTTTACATTCTGCTCAACATAATTCTGCGCAAACACACAGATACACACACACACACACACACCACACACACACACACAAATATCACACATATATATATATATATATATATATATATATATATATATATATATATATATATATATATATATATATATATATATATATATATATTCTATTATATATAATTTTTTTATACATATATATTAGGGCTGTCAAAGTTAACATGCATTCATTTTTTTTAACATGCGATCAAGTCAGCATGCATAACTGTGAGTGAGTGAGCTCCTTCGCACTGTGTTGTGTTGCTTTTTTCATGCTGAACAATAAAAACAACAAATGAATAAAGAAACTTCAGTCCATGTCCTTCCGATATAATTTCAGCATTGATCTTTCCTCAACCGCGCTTACCACTGGCTGTGTTTAGGATGGAATATAAAAGAGCCGATAGATGTGTTTTATTAACAAGAAACACCCAGTAACAAGCATCCACTCACATTTCCTAAATTTCGCCTACTAGCTTCGCATTCACAACAGGTATGAGCTCTTCACTGTATTACTGTATGTTACTGTATGGAACCTAAACATATCACCAGTTTATATGGAAAGCAACAAAACCACTAAAAAATTTACATAGAAGTTAATAAGAAATGAATGAATTAACAATAAATTAATATTAAAAGAATAATTTCCAGAGTGAAATAGATATAAAATAATGAATTCTTTTAATAAAGGGATAGATTTTGATTGTAATTTATGCATTTATAACATCCGTTACAACTGGAGTATTAAAAGTGAAAAGTATTTACCTGTGGTACATTGAGAATAAGAAATTTGTGATCAATCATGAGTTAACGAGGAAAAAATTTACCAAACTTATATCGATTCATTAATTGACATAAGCATTGACTTCCTACAGTAGTGGTTTTCAATGTTGTTTTCATGGATTGATATCCAGTGGCATATGAATTGAATTCATTTCATTTTCACTTTCTTACAGAGCTGGATAAATAACAACAATGACAATTATAAATAATAATAATAATAATGATAATAATAATTCTAATTGTAATAATAATTATTATTGGTGGTAATGCTGGTTGTGATGGTGGTGTTGCTGTTAGTACAATAATACTTAGTAAGCTATTAAGGTTATCAGTGTATTTGTGTGAACACTTGTAAGAACTGCCAATCTGGACTGTCGGCCATAAATCCCATAAATAGATCTGTATACTGTATGCAATGTATATTTAAATGTGAATTTAATATGATTTCAATTTAATTATGGTCAGAAAGGCTCTGTTACATTTATTTTATATTAAAATGAGTATATCCCAGGACTGGACTTTTTCCAACACCCCTGTATTACCGGCTGATCCTCTTTTACAAAGGATTTAGATTAAGGCTAATACTTTCAACCAAAATCAAGCAGCATGACTAAGAGCCTAATGGGAATCAGGAATCTGGGTGTGATTTCCATAGTGTGTTCTGAATAAAATAATCCTTTTCTAATCTGATCTAATTTGTCACCATCATCAATCAACTGAAAGTTCGAAGCAATGTGTTGCCGTGTGTTAGCGACATTCTAAATTTAAGTATTCTGCAGTATAAATACAGTAAGGGAAAATGGTGCGTTTTTGTTTTTACTCAACCCTCAGCAGGATCATGTGCTTTTACTTTCTCACTCACACACACACACACACACACACACACACACACACACACAAACACACACACACACACACACACACACACACACACAGAGCAAGACTGAAACTCTGAACAACCTTGAACTCTCAGTGCCACTGTCAGAACTTCCCTTGGCACAGGGTAATCACAGCTGTACAAAACCACCAAACACTGCTAACAGTTACTAATATGTGATCAGAGCTGCTGGAGTTCAAGAATCGACTGTAAAAACTCCATGCTGTTTTCTTGCCACTGCTGCACATTTACAAAGCTTTGTTTTTCCTAACTGCCACGATCAGGACGGCTACGTGCAGTTAATTATTTTATTTTCCTTGTCAGCTCCTCGATTGATGTAGCCCGTTGTTGGATTCATTTAGGGCTGTCAAAGAAAAATAAACACGAGCCGTAACAATGGAAAGTTGCAACGGAACCCTTCCAAACACAATATTCTTTCATTTGCTCAGCTCGGATAAATGAGCACATTGATGGATGATGGAAGGAGTAGTTGTTTGGTGTGTATGCCTCCTCTTTTCCCATGTTCTTGGCTGGATTCAGTGGGACCTCTGCTGTGGTGTCTGCATGTGGCTGCCAATATTGGACTGCAGGCCTTATTCGGAATGTAAGAAGTGTGTGGGAGTCGACAGGGGTTCAGTTTCTGCTTGCTCGCTCGCTTTTTTCCTCGTTGTGAAATCTTCTCATAATGCGCTTCTTTGTTAAACCTGCATCCTATTCAAATTCAGTCTATGTATCTTAAAACTGTTGTGCCCCTACTGAAGCCAGTGATGTGGATGTTGTCAGTCGTGGTGGAAGAAAAGCCATTAAGAGTGATTGTAAAAATGAGTATTATAAAAGTAAGCTTATTAAACATGATGTTTTTTTATTTTTTTGACTAAACATTTACCATTCCAGCTGTTATGCGATTTCTTTAATCAAAGCCAGTCTTGAGAGCTCTGAATACATAAACAGCATATTTAGAACTATGCCTGCAATTCCAATGGGAGATTCACCACATGCAGGTTTTCAGGGAGGGACACATCAAGCATATAATTATAAACAATTTGCTAGAAACCTTTTGTCTCTTTATAAGGGTAAAAGGATATTAGCACATTCATATATCCAATAATATCTGTATTTCTGAATCATTTATTTCTTACTCAACATTGTAAACAAACAGATTTGATCGTTACACTTCCTCTCTGTTCAATTATACTCACCATCTGATTTTAGCAAAACTGTTTTCAGTCTTGAATGATTTGGCTCTAACAAAATAAACACATCGAATTATCATTGGTTTGAAATTTGGAGAATGTGCAGGAGATTTTTTGGAGGTAACTAAATAGGAAGGTTGTGAAAGCATCCAGAGGTGCGAGACTGGCTTCCGGCAGAGCACAACAAAACATCAAAACAAAGCAGCGATTGCTTAACATGCAGATATGATCAGGCAGTCAGATATGAATCTCAACGGACACAGAAAGACCAAGTTTATTGACGTGAACATGAAGCTTTGTGTGATTCATTTACAGTATCCTTTTCAGGCTTAAAGTAGATTGAATTAAGCTACTAAATTGAACTAAAAATATATATGAAAAAATATCATGATAGAGAAAGAGAAAGAAAACGGAATGAGTTGGAACAAAAATGGTCATAGACACGGTCATGTATCAGTACTTTCAAGGGGCATAGTAGTAGAGGTCATATTTAACTTAAAATAAATCCTTTTGGGTAGGCCACACCTACTTCAGGTTTCAATCTGAATCACATGTTAATACACTGAAGTTCTTGTTCGTATGTAGAAGCGAATGGCATCCCACCTAAATCTATTCTATCCTTGTGTGTAGTATTCGTGGTGTGGGCTTCAGACCCATCAAACCTGACCAGTTTATTTAAGATGTATTAATGAATTCATAAAGAAGCAACAATACCTACAGTGTCTGTTGTAAGTCAGTCATATCAAAAACCTGCTTCTGTTGGGTTCTGTACATATAGTCCTGTATATTAGGCTGATCGTTGAAGAGATTGTTTGCAGTTTAGTAGTGTTTATATCTTCACGTTCTTATTCATCTGGATAGTGCCATGGTTCATTTTTATAATACGGCACAGCTGCATTGTTGGAATATAGCCAGATTTTGGTGAAATGCAAGCGAGCGAGAGAGAGCGAGAGCAGGAAGCAGCTCGGCATGCCATAGGAGACTCTTTGAAAACAGGAAAGCAGCTTCCCTGCTTGTGAGCCGTTTCCCGTGGCAGGGAGATGGGTGGTGGGGAGGCACTGGGCTTCTGACGTCTGCTGGGAAAAGAACCTTTAAAATGTTCTTGTATGGACATACTGGCGAGAGGAACTGTTCACTAGAAGATATTCATTTCCTGTTTGTCACTCCTTATTGTATGCTTGACACAGGTTTTTTTCCATCTTTCCGTACAAATGATGTCTGTATTATTATGAAAGTCAGATTTTTTTTCTAACAATCCTAGTAATAAATGATTATATAAATTACTTGGGGATCATTTTGTTTCTTTGTAGTCATAACCAGAAGCTGTAATCATCCTTAGTATCAGTGACTCATCATAAACAGTAAGTGCTCGGTGATCATTTCTTCCCAATGGGCAAAGAGACCACTGCTGGTTTCTCACATGGAAAGTGTAGCAGTTTAATTCACTAATCTGCTATACTCTATGTTGTCTTCATGCTGTTAAAATATGATTTGCATTACCACACACGCAGACACACACACCCACACACACACACACACACCCAGGCACACACTCACAATCAAATACATATTCGTTGATGCTGTCTCATCCGTTTTTCTGGATCAGTACACATAAACGCTCATACACACACACACACACACACACACACACACACACACACACACACACACACACACACCTACTCTCCACAGTCACGCAGGCTCTCATAAAGCTTTAGCACCCCTTCATTTATTTCAATTGTTATATACTTGCCAGAGCAGCATGTGGTCTGATAGAGATAAAGATGAAGAGATACGGTTCTGCTCTCCACACACAATAAGACATATTTAGAAAAGAAAAAAAAAACAAAATAAAAACCTGATCATCTCTCTGTAGCTTTCCGTCTGAGTGGAAAATGTACAGAGAAAAACACAGATCCTATTTAGCTGTGGGAGGTCTTTCGTCGTTTATTGTTATGCTTGTTTCTGTTCTTTTTTTCTACTTTAGATCATTCTTACTCACATTATAAACAAGGGAAAAATAGAAAATCGGCTAAAGAAAAATACATAATCACAGAGATGGACTGAGGTAAACTGTAAGTCATATGTAGGAAAATGGAGACACCAGTGAAACGGAACACCAGTGTAGCACACAAGAGTGTATACTACCACTAAATCCAGAGAACACTGTGCTTTTGTAGCACACATTGTACAAGAGATACCAAGGGGCTTTTGTTTTGTGAATGTACTGTCTGATAGCTTGCGAAAATATTGGGCATTTAGAGGCCAGTGGAGCAAATTATTGCAGATTTTCTTTGTGCTTCGAAAACTACTTTGATGAGATAGGGCTGTAATTTCGATTATATCGATATATCTCAGAGTAAAGTGACCAAGAAATAAGAGACGGTTAATTCTTAATTAGGTTGGAGCCAGGAATGGTTTGCGAGCGCGCCGCAATTTTCTCTCCAAAGGTTATTCGTCAGGGCTTAAAACATTTCCATTTGCAGCGTTTTGCATATTTCTGATTTACAAAAATGCTTCATCGTGATCAATAAAATATGCGCATCTGGTAAAAAAAATAAAAGGGTCAGTATTTAAAAGCTGCTATTCAGAGTAAGAGAATTTGTATAGTGAATAGATAACATACTGCTCATTCACATGCTCAGTGAAGAGGAAGATCTATTAAAAGTATGTCTGTCTTCTATATTTATAAATGGTGGGTCGGTTGAGCCATGCTGAAGTCTGGAAGAGTTTATGGTGCTTCACAGATTTCAAATCTTAACACCAGTATGCTTCCGTTATCTCAAAAAAACCAAGTGAACCACAAAAGGTTCAAAATGCACGTGCAAGTTTATTGCTGCAAGTGGAAATGAGGACATTTCCAAAATGGTTAAGTCAGAACGAGTCACAAGCACGTATTACTTTAGGAAATCGACATATGAGCTAGAACACTGAAAGCAATCTGAAACTAAAGAAACAGGCTCATGACACGCATGCAGATTTGGCAGTCACTAATATCACAGAATCTGAGATTTTTTAAAAAATATAGTGCTTAAGTAATAATGTTTTGTTTCAACAGTGCTATTTAATTTATCTTACACCTGAAAACTATTTCAGTATACAACACCTTTTTCAGTTTGACTGAAAGGAAGCATATAGGAATAAAATAGTCGCTGCATTAGGTTAAAGATATTATTCAATTAAACACTGGTGTTACCATCAATGATGTAAAATCACTGACGTTACTGTCACTGGTCTTACAATTAATGATGTAAATATCACTGATGTTACTGTCACTGGTGTTACAGTCAATGATGTATATATCACTGATGTTACTGCCACTGGTTACATTCAATGTTACAGTCAATGATGTATATATCACTGATGTGTTACAGTCAATGATGTATAATATCACTGATGTTACTGCCACTGGCGTTACATTCAATTACATTCAATGATGTAAATATCACTGATGTTACTGTGCGTTACCACTGGTTACTGCCATTCAATGTTACAGTCAATGATGTATATATCACTGATGTTACTGTCACTGGTCTTACAATTAATGATGTAAATATCACTGATGTTACTGCCACTGGTGTTACAGTCAATGATGTATATATCACTGATGTTACTGTCACTGGTGTTACATTCAATGATGTAAATATCACTGATGTTACTGCCACTGGTGTTACAGTCAATGATGTATATATCACTGATGTTACTGTGTCACTGGTGTTACCACTGGTAAATATCACTGTTACAGTCAATGATGTAAATATCACTGATGTTACTGCCACTAGCGTTACATTCAATGATGTAAATATCACTGATGTTACTGTCACTGGTGTTACAGTCAATGATGTATATATCACTGATGTTACTGTCACTGGTGTTACAATTAATGATGTAAATATCACTGATGTTACTGTCACTGGTGTTACAAGTAATGATGTAAATATCACTGATGTTACTGCCACTGATTCAATGTTACTGCCACTGGCGTTACATTCAATGATGTAAATGTCACTGATGTTACTGCCACTGGTGTTACAGTCAATGTGTTATGATGTAAATATCACTGATGTTACTGCCACTGGTTACATTCAATGTTAAATGTCAGTGTTACTGCCACTGGTGTTACAGTCAATGATGTAAATATCACTGATGTTACTGCCACTGGTGTTACAGTCAATGATGTAAATATCACTGGTGTTACTGCCACTGGTGTTGCAATTAATGATGTAAATATCACTGATGTTACTGTCACTGGTGTTACAGTCAATGATGTAAATATCAGTGGTATTACTGTCACTGGTGTTACGATTAATGATGTAAATATGACTGGGGTTACTGTCATTGGCTTTACAATCAACTATTACACCTTAAATCTACTTCAGTATACAACGCCTTCAGTTTGACTGAAAGGATTCATACAGGATTAAAATAGTCACTGCATTAGGATAAAGATATTATTCAACTCAGTTAACTCAGTTATCAAATCAAATTATGATTCATAATTCAATTACAAGTTTTTTGTGTATTCACACTGTGCCAGTGATACCATTTAGAACTGCACAGATTTTGGTGCAGTTGGTGTTTGAACATATTTCCACAACATTATCCGAGAACCTTTGCAGAGGTTGCGCTGTGTTGTTGCCTGTGCCGAGGGCGGATTTTACATTGACTATCTGGTTAAGAGTGACATTTGGATTAAGGATGACATCGGTGTCAAATTCAGCGGCTGGAAGAGAAATGTAAGGATGGACATGCAGTGTGACAGCTTGTCAGGTTTAGGTTGATGGACTTCATCATGATGTGTGTGTGTGTGTGTGTGTGTGTGTGTGTGTGTGTGTGTCATGAATAATCTTGGACAAGCCTGGCTCAATCTGTTTACAGGTTCTTCGGCCCTCCTCACTGATGCTATAAAAGGTGGCATTTATTTAGATTTCAGTTAGTACAAGGAAATATTACCTTCATATTCTTTGCATGTGAGATTATTTATCTAATTTGTTTATTTGTGGTCCTTTGTATAGCACTTACCATAAAATAGATAGATATTATATAGATATTAGGTCTGCAGCTAACAATTATTTTGATTATTTTGAGGTTTAAAAAAACAAAAAAAACATTAGATTACATTAGATGTTTTGTTTATTATCACCCTATATAAAACCCACATATTGAGGTTACATTTAACTTTGACATTTTAAAGCTTATAGAGACATTGAGACATTTGATTAGATTTTTTGTTTAATTAATAAATATCTGCACATATATATATATATATATATATATATATATATATATATATATATATATATATATATATATATATATATATATATACATATATGTTATGTATGTGTTTTATTTGCAGATTTAACAGCGACTCTATGAATAACATGCAAATTGGAATGGCCCCACGTCTTATTGCCATTCCATATAGCTGGATTTCAATAAAACATCAAGAATGATGTTCAAGTTATTTCTAAATCTTTTGAACAATAATGCATTTGTAATATGTTAGTCATTCATATACCTCATACTGTTTCCATATTATTGGAATCTCTCTTTTAAATGTAAAATATATGACTTTGCTTATGCACGCTACACTGTAAAATCTATACTTTGTCCATCTAAGGACATTTACCTCCTTTTTTTTGGTGGGTGAGGTTTATCTCCTGCCTAATTTATTTCTGGAAAAAAGAAACGTATTATCCAAAGACTACTAAGAATTAGTCCGTAACAACACTAAAAACTAATAGGAAACTGTAGTTGATGTAGCTGATGTAAGTCTGGTCCCACCTGGGGATTTAAAGGGTTTTAGTGGAGAAAAAAAATGCAGGATAAAAGTGAAATGCTAAATTATCCTCGGATTTGGACTGAAAACTGACATTGTACACCATCCCCTGAAGCGATCACATTCTTTTCGAGCAAACACACACACACACACACACACACACACACTCACACACACACTCTCACACACACACACACACACACACACACACACACACACACACACACACCACTGGTCTTGTTTGCTTCCAGCTCAGTGAATGGCTTCAGCTAAGCTGTTTTTCAGACTCGGAGGCCTTAGCACACAGTGTCCAGTAAGAGACAGGCTTGGTATTGTGAAGAGCATGCTCTACTCTCCTCTGAGAGTGGCAGTGAGGTGCAGGAAGTTACACTGCAGTAATGCACATCCCACACTAAATATAATGGATGCTTGGGATCTTCAAAGAGCTGCTCGAATCCCATTGCTTTCTCGTTCTTGCGCTCGTATTCCCCTCAGGGCTTCCATGATGGAGCCGTGCGCTTCCCCGTTTCTCTTCTTCCCTCTTCTCTGGCCTTTGTTCATTGCCGATCTTTTTATTCCGTTCCTCCCATCATCTTGTTCTTTCTACTCCCCCATGGAGTTGCTTCTAAGAAAGAAAACTGAAAGAGGAGCGAAGGAAAAAGAGCTGATGAGGATCATAGTGCCTGCTTGTGCTCCTGCCTTTTTTTATTGCCTTTATTAAAAAGGGGCTACTGCTTTAATGTACATATGCAGGCTGAAATGTGCATCAAAGTCAAGAAATTTCAGTACAATTAAGGAAGCACACCCAGAATGCATTGCCGTATATAGTTTGCTCAGCATGATGCTTAGATCTTATATGTCACTAATATTCTCAATTATACAGATGCCCTAGATTTGGGTCTGTGTAGGTTGATTGTGTAGGTGAGCTAAAATAATGAAATGCATAATCAGGGTTTTTTTTTGTTGTTTTTCTTCTTGCACTTAAGCAGCAGGGATCCAGGTTCTTCAAGTCTTGGTAACAGTACAGTGTGAACAAATACTTTCTTATTTACAGTTGGCTATATGATGTAACTGGAGTTTCTATACAGTATTATTTTTTCTTTTTTTTAGGAGACACAGACTGTAGCACAGAAAAGGGATCTACATTACAGCGTTTGGTTTTGTACTTGTTCTTTTCGTTGTTCTGTATATATAGCTAGAGGCCTAAAGGGTCATGATGAAATGTATTATTTAATTACAACCACTTAATCACTAAAACATGTAAGATGAGACAACCTTTAAATGGACATAATTAATTATGTTAATTTATTATGCATAATTTATTAGATTATAATCTATTTTATGTAACAGACGTTACTTTGCAAGTTGCAAAGAAAATCCTAGTTAACAACTTGAGTAAAAGATTCTGTACATAAAAGTGTATGCAATGCATTTTTTTGCCCTAAAGTTTAGGCGTATGTAATATGAAAGCATATAACACATATTGTATGAACAGCATTCCATACTAATATGGTAGTCATAATAAGATTAATGTAGATTAATTGATTAATATATTTTGACAAGATGATGCCATCTGTCATTCCTTTTTCTGCCAAACATTTCAGGTCATATAACACCCATGAGAAACTGAGCCTTTTAACCTCCAGGGACTTACTTGGGCAAACGAGCGTGAAATGAAAATAATGAAAGCAAAATTGTTCCCACTGGACTGGATACAGAGAATAATGGCCCTGGTCCTGGTCAAATGAAGGCAGGTTGAGACACCAAGAGCAAGCAGAATGCAGCCAGATCTGCCCCATAGTCATCTTGGAGTATTTCTTTCGAGTTGAACCAATTTCCTGAGATTTGTCCTTGTGACAAATAGTTGGAGGTCACAGTGACATTGCCCCTGATTCAGGTATCAGAGATGCCAAACTTCCATCCGGCCAAACAGATCTGTATTGTTCTTAAACAGTTATACAGTACATATAATCCCAGATCGGCTTGGCAATTATGAAGTTACACTTATGGGTTGCAGCTGGTAGGCTGAACTAAAATTGACAAAAATAATGGTGCCTTTTCTAAGTTACATAATAAAAAAGATATGTGGGTGGTGGTGTACTGTTACAGAAAAATAATCAACAACATGATGGTGTGATGCACACGAGCAGAGGGCAAATACAACATCTACAAAACTTTCATGCTAAAAATACCAGTGCAACTTAACAACAAGGTTTTATTTGATGTGCATCGCATTCTCTTTATGTTATATCTAATATCCTGAAACATCTGTGAAAGTGAGCAAATTCCTGTTATCACTTACACTATAGTCGTTGCTTCTCTTTCTGCCTGTCTTTTTATCTGCGTGTAAATAAGACAGGTTATGTTAGCAAGAATGATTGCAAGATTGTATAAACACAAAGGAACATTTACTTGTAAAAGATGCCGCTATATAAAAATGTAGTGTTTAAGTGGAGAGCTACACAAATCACTGTACATACTCCTGAATTGGGTGCGTTAACTTCTCCCTTTGTAGCCAGGACTATTATCATTGACATGCATTTGGAGGAGATCAGTCAGCACATCATGATGATGATGATGATGATGTATAAATATGATCAAACAACCAGTTGACAACTAGTTATAATTATAAAACTAGCATGGTTAATGGTAATAAAAGAGGTCTAAAGTATGACTAAAGTAAGTGCTAGATGGCATTCTGTGTTAGATTGCAGATCTACTGTTTCAGAACGGCTTTTCTTTCCAGTGAACATTTCTGCTTTGTTGTGCAAGCTGTTGTCAGCAACAACACACTATACTTCATGTTAATTTATTACCTACCCTGATACAAAGAAAGGTCCTGATTGGTAAAAACAGATGGAACATGCTGAACTGATTTTCACTGCTGAGTACAAAGACACAGATTGTTGGACACTCTATTTCAGTGATTACTATGTGGATGTAACGCATTAAAGAAGATTGCTTATAGCAGCTTTATAAAATCTATTTTTCTACTTTTTATTTTTTGTGTGTGTATGCTGGTAAATATAGTGCCGTGTGGGGATGTATTTCAGTGAAAGGAAGTGAGCAAAGGGGGGGGGGGGGGGGGGGGGGGGGGGGGGGGGGGGGGGGGGGGGGGGGGGGGGGGGGGGGGGGTGGGGGGGGGGGGGTCGGGGGGGGGGGGGGGGGGGGGGGGGGGGGTGGTAGGGGGGGGGGGGGGGGGGGGGGGGGGGGGGGGGGGGGGGGGGGGGGGGGGGGGTGGGGGGGGGGGGGGGGGGTGGGGGGGGGGGGGGGGGGGGCGGGGGGGGGGGGGGGGGGGGGGGGGGGGGGGGGGGGGGGGGGGGGGGGGGGGGGGGGGGGGGGGGGGGGGGGGGGCACAATGTTTACTGTATCAGCATGTGTGGGGACAAAAGCCATCAGCATAATGTGTTTTATCCTGTTTATCTGAGTATGATAAGTGCTTTCACTCACTCACTCTCTCCCTCTCTCTCTCTCTCTCTCTCTCTCTCTCTTGCTGACTCTCTATTCAGAGACTGAATGTAATTAGTTCTTGTGGAGAAAAGCATAGAGTGGATGTGAGGTCTATGAGTCTAGAGGCTGAAAGCTCTAGGTTTTCACTCCTATCCGATTGAAATTCCACCTCACGGCACTCAGCAACCCCTGCAAGCCTGCAAATATTATGTCTCCTTAGGAACACAATAATGGTATTTCTTTCTTTCTTTCTTTCTTTCTTTTTTTGCTTTGAGGGTGGATTTAGACAGGAAATCTAGCGATTCTCCGAGGAGAGGATTACAAAATTTCTGAATGGAATCTATGGAGACGGGAATCTTTACACGCGTGTGTACCTGCACATGTCCGCGCACATACAGCCTGTGTACACGTGCACAATCAACATCAAATAAAGCCATCAACACAGTTTCAGTGTTTAAGAGTGATGTGTGCGCTGCACTGCATATTCAGTGCAGTCACGGGAATGTACACACATGCAAACACTCGTAAAACCATAATCTTTATTTTTCTTCAGAATATTGTGATAGAGAATCACATGTTTTTTATTGCGAGTGCTGTTGTGAGTAGTGGCGGGGCCCCAAGTAGGAATGCCTTGGGAAAGAATATTATCTCGTGTGTCCAAATAGAGGCTCAGTGATGTGCCAAATCTTTGCTAGAAATTCCATGATTTAATGTTTGGGAGATAATGGCTGAAAAAATGTTGCGTTAGATATTGTAGGGTTCCTTCTCGATAGGGGTTGAAAATTGTCCCGTGTACAAAACTTCAGAACGTGTTATTAATTTTTGCGTTTACACAGGGATCGTTAGAGAGCGAGAGTGACTGGAGGTTGTAGCTCAGTGGTTAAGGCACTGGGCTCTGGAGTAGAAAATCGCAGATTCAAATCCCACCACCACCACCACCAAGCTGCCATTTAGGAGCCGTTGAGCAAGGCCCTTAAATCTCAATTGCTCATTTGTAAGTTGCTCTGGATAAATGCATTTGCCAAATGCCATAACTGTTTTGAAGGAAGCGAAACCCAAGTGGGAAGTCTATAGAAAGAAGGAAACAAGGTTTTTAGTTTTTTTTTGTTTTTATTAGATTATGCCATCATTAATCATGTTCAGTGTGTTTTGAAAAAGCTAAAACAATGAAGGTAAATGTTTTGTTTTATTGTATATTGTTTTTTAGTATTTTAAATATTCAAGATTCTGCATCAAGGGGGCACGGTGGCTTAGTGGTTAGCACGTTCGCCTCATACCGCCAGGGTCCGGGTTCAATTCCCGTCTCGGCCATGTGTGTGGAGTTTGCATGTTCTCCCTGTGCCTCAGGGGTTTTTTCTCCGGGTTCTCCTGTTTTCCCCCGGTCCAAAAACATGCACGGTAGGTTGATTGGCACCTTGGAAAATTGTCCCTAGTGTATGAGTGTGTGTGTGAATGTGAGTGTGTGTGTGCGCCCTGCGATGGGTTGGCTTTCCATCCAGGGTGTATCCTGCCTTAATGCCCATAGACGCCTGAGATAGGCACAGGCTTCCCGTGACCCGAGGGAAGATCGGATAAAGCGGTAGAAGATGAATGAATGAATGAAGATTCTGCATCAATTATAGGTCTGTATTTAACTCATGTTTGCAATTAATACAATTTATAATGAAAATTGTTTCTAATGGAAATTATTGAGTAAAAGCGTTCGTGTTTACGTTCGCGCCTCAGTGGGATTTAAAAAAAAAAATTATCCCCACGACAATAACAACCATTATACCACAGCATTGTTCAATTCATGAATGTTTATAGGTTTGATTGGTCTAGTTTTGCTATAGTGTTTTGCAGAACTATAGTGTTATCTTACAGTAGTTACGTAGGCTTTATCGTCATTGCAGCCATATGAAGTGCAGTATACAGTGAAACAGAACAACATTTCCCCAAGAGCAGAGTAGTACATCAAACAAAATAGATTAACAATGGAACCCAGAACTACACATATCTCTAAACTAATAACACAAAGAGCACATGTGCAACATTTAGTGTAGGAGACATAGGGGAAAAAACATGAAACAAGGAAACAATAACAGATTGGTGTAGTAACACAAGTACACTTCAGAAGGAAACAGTAACACAAGTACACTAGAGAAGAAAATAGTAACACAAGTACACGGCAGAAGGAAACGGTAACACTGTAGTGCAGTAACATGAGTACACTACAAAAGGAAATGGTAACACAGAAGCCCAGTAACACAACTACACTACAGAGGCTTGTGCAAAAAAAGGATCGTCTATATACATTATATAAAAAATATTTTACATGGAGACAATTGGCATTGATGTAAACTTTTGGTTAAACAGATGTGTGTGAAACAGGGTTTTTTTTTTCGTTGATGCTGGCTACAAGGGGAATTATGATTTTACTTGTTTCTACTTGTTTGTACTTGTTTCAGGTCTTAATATAGTTTTAAGGAGAGAGGACTTCTCTTTGACAATCATGTTATTTATTTATATATAAAAAGAAAAAGAATATATATATATATATATATATATATATAGATATATATATATATATATATATATATATATATATATATATATATATCTTATATATATATATATATAAATAGATAGATAGATAGTAAACAATGAAAGAAAAAAATTACATTAATTATTTACACCATTATTTGCAGTGTTACAGATTGTTTTCAGATATAGCTGAATAAAAAATACACATTTTGTGTACCTGTTTTTAGTAGTTATAACCTAACATAATATTAAATGAACTATAAATGGTTATAAGACACAAAGTGTTGTGTTTCGGTGATATTATGTGTTATTTAAACACTCAATATCTTCATCAATAAATCAAAAGTAACAATTATTGGCAAATTCCTGTGGTATATGTATGATTAAATATTTTCAGGATTGAAAAGGGAATTATTAGGAAAAAAAAACAACTATGCTGTAATATTCTCATAGTATAGCATTTTTTTCCTTACTCACCATTTTTAAAACTGCATAAAACGCTTTAAGGATACAGATTGAATTTTTCTGTTTCTTTTCACTGCACTGCAAACACTTGATTAAACTGCTAATTTCTGGTGGATAGTGTGTCGTTCCCAATTTGCTGTGCTTTCACAGAGAAAAGCATTATTTCAAGGAGGGGTGCTGGCACCTCAGTCTACTTGGCACTTCCTCAAGCTTAGTTATTGTGCTTAGGAAAGCTTTTTAAATCTATGAGACAAGCAATAGAACTGGCTGGGAAAAAATACCATAATAAATCACCACACCCTCCGTTTTCAATTCTGTTTCCCTCAACACTTTTACACACAGCATGCATGTGCCTGTACTTACAAGAATGAGCTTGGCACATGCCTTTCTCTTCTCAGGCAAAGCTACATCAATCATTAAATAAAATCATCAAAATCATTGCTAATGCCACATAAGATGGAAATGTAAGGGTTTTGTCCATGTGCACTGTAAACCTTGCCCCATTTCAATATTCAATAAATAGAGTGAGCACATTATTGTTCCAATAACCTCACAAAATAAATATAATTAAATCTAAATATAGGAAGTAAGATAATTAGAGGAATAAGAGGAAATAATTAATTGGATGTTATAGCACCATTCTTAAATGAGGATGATGATGATACTGGTGTTGATGCTCATGATGATGTATTCTTTCATCAATACATATGTATATGTATATGGCCTTGTATATGGCCTTGATCTTAACACTTAATTAAGGTCAAAATACACTGAAACTATCCTGGTGACTTGTGGTGATCTTATTAACACACTTTATCTCGGGTTTTCCTCCAATTTGTCACAAGTCTGAAGGCATTTGCATTTTTAAACAATTAGCTTCAAGCCAGGCTCTAATTAGTTGAAATTATACAGTACATCACTCATTCATCCATCCTGCTTCTTTATCCTGCTCACTGTTGCGGTGGATTTGTAGCCTTTCCCTTTACCACTGTTTAACAAAGTGGGAACATACCCTGGATAAGATGTCAATCCATCACACATACACAGACACACACTCACACACTAATACACATCATACATATGGAGCAACCAGTCAAAAGTCAGACCCGCCTTCTTATTAAATGGTTTACTTTTATTTACATTGTAGATTCTCATTGAAGGCAACAACCTATGGAAGAACACATATGTAATTAAGTAGTAAACAAAAAGCGTGAAATAACTCAAATATGTTTAATATTTTAGATTCTTCAAAAATAGCCACAATTTGCTTTGTTTACACTCTTGGCATTCTCTCTGTGAGCGTCATGCGGTATTCACCAGAAATGGTTTTCCGACAGTTTTGAAGCACTTGTTTTTGCCTTTACACTGCTCTCCATCTCATCCTAAACCATCTCCATTGGGTATTGATTGTGATGGCCAGGCCATCTGGTTCAGCACTCCTGTTTACTACACCATTCCATATATGTTCATTCATAGTTTTGTTATATCTTCGCTAATCTATAATGTAAGCAGTGATGAAATAAAACATTAAATGGGAAGGTGTGTGCTAACTTTTGACTGGTAACCAAACGTGTGCACCAACCTGAAATTATACATCATGTTTTGTTTTATAGTTAGAGTTTCATTCACTATTGCAGCCATAATAAGTATTTGTATTTAAATGGCATGTATGTTGAGAATCACATACTATTTTCTTCATCCGGAGTCACATGGAGAAGCACAGGAGATACTGTGCTTCTGAGCTCATTAAACCTTAATCAGAAATTCTATTTTCAGATCACTTGTAGATCCGTCAGGAGGATTTCCCATGAATAGAGGCGACTGTTTCTCCGCGACCTCTCCGCCAAAATGGGCCCAGTGGAATTATTTCAGATGTGGTTAGCACATCAGTAGCATATGATTGATATAGCTTTAGCTGCATTTGTCGTCTGATTAGGCCACCCTGAACATTTTTACCAAAACCTTACATGTATAAGAAGGAGAGACAATGGTACTGTATTGTGTATAATTCAGTACCGTTTGTCATCAGGATATTGCTCATGAATATGAGGAATTTTAAGCCAACAAAATCAGGTCATGTACAATCTCTTTGAAAATGGTTCTCAATTATTTTTATCTCAGTATATGGGTTAAAGTGAAATATGAAAACGAATGCTGTGGCTGCATAATAAATCCTCTTCCTCTAACATAATTACAGTACCTTTCAAGGTTGGCGTCATCACTGTATTCAATACTGTGTGGTCCTCCAT
The DNA here is from genome assembly GCA_030449085.1 of Kryptopterus vitreolus. NCBI lineage: Eukaryota > Metazoa > Chordata > Actinopteri > Siluriformes > Siluridae > Kryptopterus > Kryptopterus vitreolus. Next base: position 8,731,925 of record JACRUU010000026.1, on the reverse strand, counting down.
ATGGAAAAACGAATTAGTTAAAGAATTCCCTTTCTTTCAAAACAAAATATGAATACACCCACAATCGTCTTTAATGAGAAAACCTGCACACTTGCTTGTTCATTCAATTATTCCATTATTCCATAAATACCTTATCCAGCATAACAATAGGGAAAAACTGCAATCGATATGACTTTGTGCTGCATGAATGTTAGTGTCAGATAGGCTTGGTGGTGTCTTCACTCCTGGGATTTTGACACACAACTTTTGAGTTCTGAAATAGTGGTGGGGGGATTCTATGTGTGTGGATAGTCTGCAAGCTAAATTTTTTTTGTTGGAGGAGATGGTCTAGAGTGACTTGAGTGGTTGAAAAGTCTGCAGTAATTGAAATAAGCACTCTTTGCAAGTGTTTTGCGCAGAAATGATTGTCAGAAAACACAGCGCACTAGAACATGCATTCGGCCACATCAGGTTCCAGGTTTATGTCAGACAAGAGTAGGTATCAAGGGGCTATCATGGGCACAGACTCACTCGAACTGGCCAGTTAACCAGGTTTTAAAAACTTAATCTGTCCATCCCGTGTGTCCATCTGGCAATTTTCTGTTGAACTGTCTTATCAACAAGACATTACCACCCACAGAACAGTTGCTCACTTGATGCTATTCATTTTTTTCACACCATTCTGTGTAAACTCTGTCTGGAATTTTTACCTGTTCAAGAAAACACAACGAAAACAGAGCATAAGCCATTCCTAACATGATGAGTCAGACAGTATGAAGGTGTTAAGGAATTGATCTCATTCATAGTGAAACAGCATAGGTAAGCAAACACAAGAGAGTGAGAGCGCAAATGAGGACGAGCAAAAGAGAAGTGTTCACTCCCAACCCCAAAGGCATGAATCACTTTACCACCCTGACAATGTGTAATATTTTCAGCAGATGGAAAAAAAAACCTCTCATTTGCAATTAGAGGGAGAACTGGTCCACACTTAACCCATCTATACACTAATAATAATGTTATCCCGAACGCATTAGGCTGATAATATCAGTTGGTGTTGGTATTATTGTGCCTTTTTCATAATACTGGATATTTCAAGGTTTTTTTTTTCAATTCCTGGAGAAATGATTTGCGCCAGGAGCTACTGTTCTTATGTGCTCAGCTACAATTGAAAATGCTTCCGTAGAGTGACTTAAAAAGGACTTATGAGTCATTGTTCTGGTCTCATTTACATAAATGAAGACATGCAAGACAAAGGGAACAGTCTCATGCACAAAGGAGAATGCTGCTATCTTTACAGTGAGCCAACAGTGGGAAATATAATTCATGCAAATGAGCCAAACAGATAAAGGCTTTCTTTGTCTAGCTGTTCAGTATATCTGATGACTAAATTTAACTGCATACTTAATGCAAGGGTTTCTGGGCTTTTTGGTGTTGTTAAACCTTGTTTGTTCCAGCATATTTTTTACCAGTAAATTATACCTGTGACATAGCCAAAAGCTGTGACAAAAAACAAAAAACAGTTGCTTCATCTCACCGCCAATGTACCAATGCACCAATGTAGGAAATGTTTCTTTTTTTAATATAACTTTACAGCAGATATCCATTCTCCTGTGCTTAAAGGGAAGTCTGGTCATGAAGGAGAAAATAAACAACATCAACTTTTATCCATAATGGCCAAGTGAAGAATTTAGAAAAACTCACACTATATTACAAAATTGGGTCAGTTTACATAAAGATCATTTGTTACAGAGACACCTTATAATATTTAGGAATTTCATCATCATCATAATTGGGTTTGAGGATTAAACAGGGTTTCGATAAGAGGTCATTAATTAGATATAAAATTTTATTGTAATAAAATTTTATGTAATAAAATGTTATTATGTGGACTTCCAGCAGCTAAAAATGGGCGCATTTTAACCTACGTGTAGAGAAAGAGACCACAGGCTTCTAAAGAATTCTCATGTGCTGTAAAATTCCATGTTATTTTCTTACCGTTCCTTTAATCTAAAGGTTTAAAATGTTTTTGCAGACATTACTATACAACTCTATGCAATAGAATACCAAGTTAACAGTTTGTTCTTTGCCTTTGCAGCTCCAAGGATCCCTTAGAAGAAAGATCGAGGGACAACCTTCAGGATATTCTGCAAAGCAGAATGGTCATTTCTCTGTGGGCCCAGTGCCAGACTTCAAGCGGCTTCGTATGGAGACGGGTTCTCTTCATGCCGGTGCTTGCACTGTAAGCACTAGACAGCCTCAAAGTTTAGCCGGGTCTATATCTCTGGGCCAAGTTCCCCGACGAAAAGACCAATTCATGATGGGCCAAAGTGTAGGCAACGATATTTTTAACATGACGCTCAGAGATATGAAGAAAGAACCGACTGATGTTCAGACCTGCAGTCAGTCATCAGCAGACCCTGCAATGATGGTTTTTGACTTTAAAGATGAGGGTGGAGGGCAGATTGACCCGGAACTCCAGGACCTATTTGATGAGCTCACCAGGTCAGTACCATCTCTCAATGACTTGGAGCTGGAGAAAATGCTGAAACAAGATGATGATTTTGGTTTGGATCTTGGTCGACCCAGCTCGGCAGGTGCAACCAATCCCAGCCCTCATTTAGATAAACCAATCAAGACGGAGTACTCACCCGATTTTGGACAAGCTACAGGAAGCTCTCCACAGCTCAGGCCAGCATCTGCTGGACCTTCTTTCTCAATGGCCAATACTACTTTGTCAACTTCCCCTATTAGTTCTGGGCAAATGAGCCATAATCATATAGCACAGACCACAGGAACATCTTCAAGAGGATTACCACCCTGGCCTGAGATGTCACATGCTGAGCAGCTAAAACAAATGGCAGCAAACCAACAGCCCAAACAGCAGCCCAACTCTATTCTCCGCCACCAACAACAAAGCCAAGCTGGAGGAGTGAGGAACTGGCCCTCCACCATTAGTGGCCACCCTAGTTCTTTTTGTCAGGAAACAATGTCTAGCACTGGTTTGTTAAGTCAGTCGAGAATTAGCTCTCAGGGCAATGGTCAGGGAAAAGGTATACCTAATTGCCTCTTTAAGCCTGGTGGTTACAACCCGTCAAATCCCGCCGACCTGAAACCTCTCAGCAATAAGCCAATGCTGCATTTCACCCCTAAAGCATCAGCTTCAACCACTGGCCAGCAAATCCCCCATATGGTTGGGTCACAAAGCAAACAGACTACACAGCAGCCGTCCACAGGAGGTCAAAACACACAGTTCCAGTTGCCTATGCAATCATCATGTCTACAGCCGAAACCCCTGAGGCCTCCACTCAATCAGCATGGTCATGGAATCAATTATAAAATGAACCAACAAAGACAGGTATGATACATTTTAATGTACATCAAACCTTTTTCTGAAATCCCAAGTAGGATATTCAGCTGATGTTTCAAGCATTTATAATGCATTATACACTGCAGAAACATGGAATCTATCTTTATTTGTTAATTGATTGTTTAATTGATTGTAACACTACTGGGAGGTGACAAGAGTGTGCTTTAACACACCATCAGGAAAATCAGGCTTGTTGAATCTAGTATTTAAGTTGTCTTAGGCTAGAATTATAATTTTTGCATCAGCTCATGAGAGGGACTTGAGTGAACATGATTAAAATAACATTAATTGTGCAGTGTTTACAAGTTTTACTTGTATTTAAGATATTCAGGGTGATGCTGGCATATTGTCATTGGAATATTTTATTAATCCCAAAATCCATATTAGTTTTTCTCATAATTCTAAGTGGATGCTCCATCTGTTCTAGTCGGCTTACATGTAGCATTTACGGAAGGGAACGGATAATTTTTTTTCTGAATTTGCATTGACCATGAAGCTTACCTGACTTTGCCAGTTTCTTCTCTCTACTCTGTTTAACTAAGAGTGGCTACGCTGTGTAGTTAATTTGTTGCTCGTGTCGCAACAAATCGCAGTGTCTTGTGTCTGAGCAGTTGCAGGGCATCCTGAATATGTATATCCCCTCAAAGCAATTTGACAAGGGTCCTGGCTCGCTAGACTGTGATGGATTAACATGCAAGACTTCTAATTTCTCCGCCTGTCACAGTTGCTCAGCGCCAATGCATAGACGTGCACAGCAGGATTTGCTAATTGGAGTTTGTTAGCTGTGAGGGACAAGTTGTGGAAAATGACAGTAATCTGCTTAGCCTTGTGCCTGTGGTTGAACCACTGATTTGTTATGATTGGGAAGATTTAGAACATCCCCCTTTTCAGCTGGTTACAAACGACATCTCCTACCTCTCTTTGTGCAAAACGATAATGTCAACCACACAAGACGGTTCCTTAGCACCCAGAATTCTACTCCGTGTAGAGGATAGAGCAGAGATTACCCTGGATTAAATTATTGCTTATCTATTTTTTCCAGTTGCAGCAAAGTTTGAAGCCTGTCTAAATGCAGCCTTTCAATCAAAATAACGCAATTTAAATTGAATCTCAGTTGAAATGATCCTTAATTCTGTTTCTATACTCATGTAGGTTTCTATGGTCACATTATGTTTAATATTGCATTGTCCTTTTGCTCCATTTAAATATTGCCATTTTATGATAAAATTGTCCATGGGTGTTTGTGGAAGGAGGAGAAAGGGGCGTGGTCAGATATTTGAAAGTTGCTACAGTGATCGTTGACGTTATCGTAATCAGTGACGTTAGCATGTACTGTGGTCTGTTTAATTACCTGTTACAAAAGTCAGGAATGCCTGCAAAACTGAAGTCGGAAAAATAAATAAACCTAACGCACTAACAAGAATACTTGAATAATGAAGTAGCCATGAGTAACAACTATGCATCTATTTCACACACACAGCACTGACAAGGAAAACTAAGCTGCCTTTGTGTAATGTTTGAAATTTTATTGTCGGTAGAATGCACAAGATAAGTACACAAAAGGCATTCACTGTTGCATACAATACAAATTTTTTAAAGGCTATTCTGTGGAATTACATTTATTTAGGAGCCAGCAAATTTGGGTTTAGGAAGTGCTATTGTACAACTATGTGACAGAATTCAGTGACAGAATATGCCATCAGTGTATTTAACATAATACATTAATACTAATGTTGTGGAAATATTTTTCATGAGAGACTAAAAGACATGAAAAGTAGTTCTTTACCCTTTAGTACATCGAATAGAAAAATACCATTTTCATTAATGTCTTAATATATTTTTTAACATATGTAGCATGACATTTGTGTGATGAAAGCTATATGAGACAGATATCTGCATTGTAAATGTAGGTCTATATTTTATGTTTTTCTGGAAATTTAGAAAGTCTTAAACATTTCCTTTCCTTATAAAACGGCTGTTTAGGCACTGAAGGAAATACTGCTGTTGGCAGCACTGATGGGGTTAAACATGCTGCTGAAATGGAAACAAAGGCACAGCTTCTGCTACAACAGGGGAGAAAAATGGGAGTGCTCAGAGTCTTCCCACAGTCAACTGAATTAGTAATGCCATGGAAATAAAGGTCCCGAAATGGTGCCACAGTCCCTCTGGAACCCTCATGAGCAGAGCTGAACTTCCTCCCACCAGGAGCAGCTTGTAGAATTCCTGTGAAAAGATCAAGATATGGGCTGTTTTTCATTTTCTTGTTCTCACAGTTTTCTGATCAGTTGTCAGCATAAGAGCATCAAATCTGCGAACCATATTTTTTAAGGGTGAAGTTGCCTATGATGAAAATCTAATAGGAATGTTTGGGTTCATATGGGAGGCAAAGTGCTCCTTTCTCTGCTTGAGAAATTGCACATACTGTACATGTTTTTTTATTTGCTGTTTTACATGGATAGTCTTGCTTTCATCAAATGTTGTTTTGAATGGCTCATATTTATGACTGAAGTGTTATGCTGAATGGCCACAATCAGTCACAAATGAGTAATTCATGTGCTTGTTGTTTTTTAGGTGAGACATTTGGCCCTGCATGACTTAATGGATTATAGCCATCATAGCAGCATTTTGAAAGTAATTGTAGTAGATGTAATATGCACACAAAATCGTGGCATCTATTGTCATTGGTTTAAAAAAAAACACACAACTACAGTTATTGTAATTATTAAAAAGATGAGAAAATGCAGTTTTCACAAATATGTCAGTGAAACATTGCTGATCATGCATTCTCTCCGTTTTTAATTCACTTACAAAAACAAAGCCTCCCTCAGCAATTCTGCACACAGTCTTTGGCCTGGATCTGTAACATTTTTGAGGCATTTATGGGAGTTCAGTTTCCAGAGTCATAAAATACAAAATGTTGACATTTGGTTTCAATAAAATATGAGGATTTATAAAGAAAATTTACTCATAAGCTCAGCCTATCACTGAATGTTATATTCTTCTTTTACAGCACATGTTCACAGTTCTCTATTTGATGGCATTATATTTTTGGTGGATTCCCATCTCAGGGAAAAAAAAAAGAGGAGGGGGTGCCAGGTTGTTGGAGCTGCACTGCAAGTCGAGTGCTTGTTTCCTGGGAAAGCGATCCGGGGCCAAGTCCAGATGCCGAGCTGCTCCCTGGGGACGGCGTTCCTGCCTCCAGTCTGCAGGAAGTGTTGTGAGAGAGCAGCAAGGCTCGGGCCTGGAGCCCTGTCAGCTGCTTGTAATGCGTGGTAGAATGAAAGCCTAAATCACAGCCCTCCTTTATGGAGTCCTCAACCACATGTGGTATTCATTTAACGATGTAGTGAAGAGCGTAGAGTGGAGCAGAGATGGAAAACAGCTTTATGACACATCAGGATGACAAAGAGTGGATTAGAGAGCCATCCACGCTAATGAAACTTTTAGCCCCTCCCACCCATAGACACGGAGCATTGAAAGGCAATTTGAATGTAACATGGAAGCAGTTTGGCTCGTGTTAAGATCGGTCATGATTTCTCGCCATGACGCTAATTGGCGAAAATACAAAGAAAGCAATTTTCAAATCTTACTTTCTTGTATTAAAAAAGCGAGGAAATAACGAGTTCTAACCGAGCTAATATCACCGAAGTGAGGAGTTTATTATGTGCATATAATGTTTATAAGATGTAAGAAATGCTTCCTGTAGTGCTATTAAAAACGATTATCTGCAAAATATGCGTATTTCAGCAGGGGGAACAAAAAATACTCATATTGGAGTAGAAGTTCATCTGAACTCACAGCAGGGAAAACAATGCTCTTCACTTGCCCTCCAAGTAATTAGTGGACTTCCCAGCACTGATCCATCTCAGCATGGGACCTTAGCAAGTTCCTGCTCAGCTCCTCTGAGGCACAGCCTGTGCACTGAAGATACGCTTGCCCCTGTTTCGGACCTCATTCAAAGTGTCTTTTTTTTTTTTAAATCCCATTTTCCATGACTTGCTGAAGCAGGGAATTCCTCTCATAACACACAGGCTTCTTCTTTTCGGTGCTTTTTTATTGTAAGGACCTCCAGTGTAGGTTTCTGGCGATGGGTTCTCATTTAGACGTCAGTTTCCAAAGCAGTGGCCTTTCGCTAAGCTGACGTTGAAGCCATTTTACCCTGAGAAATGTTTCATGTCAACACTGTGACTGACACTGTGTACACTGTATGTGTGTGTGTGTGTGTGTGTGTGTGTGTGTGTGTGTGTGTGTGTGTGTGTGTGCCCGTGTGCCCGTGTGCCTGCGTGTGTGTTTGAGTGAATAGGATAACATACTTGAGCAGGGTTGGTTCTGGGAAAGCTTGTCGTAAAGATTTTACTCCCTCGAAATTACTACCAGTCATGTGTGGTTGAAACTATTTAATGAATTGCTTATTTAATTATCTATTAACTGATCGAATGCAGAATTACAGGCTATACCTGTCACTGAAAGAAAAGGAATATAAACAAATAAAGGCATTCTGTAGGAAACACTTAAACAATCCCAGAGCTTTTTTAATTTTTGCACCACAGGAACCTTTTTTTTTAAAATCCTGATTGTACTTTGTGTCTTTAATTATTCTTTGACTCATAAATTTGCTCTATTTAATTTAACGAGTATAATTAAGTTGTGTACTGTGTTATGGTCGCCCAAACAGGCCCAATAACACCTGCCCAGGAGCTGAAACTGACTTTTTTTTCCTTTACCGCACTGATTTGAACCACCTTGCTTTTGCAAAGAAACTTTGAAGGCAAGGTTTGTAACAGACTCCTGCGCTGATGGTTTTTTAGAGAGGGACTCATTTGTTAATGGTTTCATATCTGGTTCGTTTGAGGAAGGAGTCATTTGAGTCTTTTGATAGGGGAGTCAGCTCCATTTGCTGAAGAATATTGGTGTTTAAAGAGGTTATATCATTAACAGTTGAGGAAGAAATTGGAAAATTGTTGCTTTTTGATTTCCAAAATAGTAAAATATTCCACAAAATATATACATATTACAAGTCTTTCTCTGCAATGTGGAGAAAAGATCGTGCCCTGCATACACTCACACATACACACATACGCCTTGTGTATCCTAAAAAAAAATCTTATATATTCACGAATTTTCATTTGAGGAATTAATTTACGTACAAGAATTATCCAGCTATAACACATACAGACTGGAACACATATAAATCATGCTCACACCACCACTTTGGGTTTGTTTGTTTTTGTCATGACAACATTTTGCATCATGATCTGTCAATTGGAAAGATTTTCATTTTATTCGCATTGCTGTCTTACTCAAATGCCTAAGATTTCCTTCCAATCTTTACTGAAAATAATGCAGACAGGTGACAAAAAACGATTGGCTTAGTTAAGTTGTGCAAGGCATTTCTATTTGGATGGAAGATGGAAGATTTCACCTCCATACAAAGAACAGCAGGGCTGACTAAAAGGGATTAGCCTTCACAGCTACTACATTTCAACACAAATAAACACTTTAAGAGAGATTTAAGAGACAAGTACAATACAGCACAATAATCAAATGGTGATAATCTGTCCAGTAGAGTTAAAGAGATTTGTAAAATAAATCCCAAGCACTGCTGGTGGATTGAAACATCAGTTTTTCTTTTCTTTTTTTTTCTTTAAAAAAGAAAAACAAACTAGTGTGGATTCATTCATTCATTCATTCATTTTCTACCGCTTTATCCGATCTTCCCTCGGGTCACGGGGAGACTGTGCCTATCTCAGGCGTCTATGGGAATTAAGGCAGGATACACCCTTGGATGGAATGCCAACCCATCGCAGGGCACACACAACTAGTGTGGATATAGCGTTATAATTGTTGATGTATATAAAATTTTAAATAATTAGAGAATTATTAAATCATTATTTAAGTGCCCTGTCTGGCTTATGCATATATTTTTCAACAAAAAAAAGAGATCTGTCATGTGTAGTATCATGTCAACACTTCAGCAAAATTCATACATGTTCTTACAAGCCAACCAAAGAATTGTTTGTCAGCCATATAATGTCTGAGACCTTTTTTTTTCCTAATGAAAATAATGTGGGTGTTGGGTAATTCGGGGAATTGGGTGGCACCATGTATTCCATGAAGCGAGCTTTAAACCATTTTAATAACGGATAAAGTCCGCCACCTAGCGGACAAGCAATAAAATCACAAGTTTCCAATCAAGTGCATCTCAAAGAACACGTCTACTGAGCATATTATAGCGATATCATGTGTAAAGCAGTATTACTATTTGCGCGAATTCCTTAATTACTAATTGAGATTACATGCGATTAGTCGAACTATTCCAGTTTATCGTATTTCATTATTTGGGTCGCATTTCATTGTTTAAATGTAGTAAATATTATACAAATGACGTATTACATTCTAATCGTTTCACAGGGATTGGCAACAGGGCAACGTTTCTCAGCAAACGGTTGTCTGGTAACGCAGCATCCGTCTGCACCGAGCACTCAGCAGATGAACAACAGCAAAGGACAGAGACAGCTAAGCCAACCTCAGCAACACACCAGTGATACAGTGAGTAACAAATTCTGATACACTCTGCATCACAGTCTTTTCTTTGCTGTCAAGGTGAGAGGTGATACAATTTACACCAAGTTCACCCTGAACCTAACTGAAGCATGCTTGCTTCTGTTGCCGTTTCTATTCTGCATCTTAAATTACAAACAGAATATCAGACAAAATTGTAACTGTAAAATAGGGGAAGTGAGATTTTACAATACTACTTAAGAACACTCAGATTGCTGCTCCTAATAGGAATCTCTGAAATAAATCGGTTTGTTGAATGATTGTCTCGACCTGCAGATTTTACAGACAGAACTTCTGTTAACTTTCCTTTAAACTTTCATTCACATTTCAGGAGAAATTTAGCCCACAGGATCAGTTTAACAGGCATCTAACAAGACCTCCACCTGACTACAAACAACCACAGCATCCAAACCTTTATCCAGGTACATTTCTTTTTGTTCTTTTTCTCGATACAGAATAATTTCCTTCTTTAGCTAATCATCTGATGCATGTGTTAAATCTCTTAATTACACATTTTGCAACACAAAGTGCAAGCGAACAAGACTGAGAGTGTGAGTTTTATCTAAAAATGCATTACTATTCAATCAAGACCTTAAAAACGGCTTTGGTCTAAAAAACTATTAGTTGTAGTGTTTCTCTTGATATACAGAAAAGCAAATGTATTTTTCTTAGTCATGGTCATTGCATGAGCATCAGTGTTAATTTATTCAAAACTTCATCAGATTATCTAATTATCATCACGAACCTTTGAATTCACTTAATTTCTCTGTCAAAAACTGTACACATTCAAATTTCATAACATTTCCATTCCAATCATACACATGTTGCGTTTTGTGTCCAGTTCTGGCGTCGTCCCCAATGTCTGGTAACAACTCTGACCAGAGGGAGATCCAATCTATTTCCTGTCATTTACCTAATGGCCAAGGAGTCAAAATGACGCCCAACTCTGGAGACAGAATGTTTCCCAGTCGATCTGATCGTTCGGAAGTCCAAAACTGTGGTAGTCAACTGCATAACCAGCCTAATGGCCAGCTGCAAATTGGGATGCATCAAAACAAGCCACAGTTCCAGGGAATTGCTCCTGCCACACAGCATGTAAGAACCAGCGCAAGCCAAGATTCAATCCTTGGCCAAGGACTGGGATGCATGGCCACCACTGGAAGCAGGGACACCGGCATGAGCTGGGAAAATGTTACGAAGCAACTAGATGTAAAGAGACTTCCAAGTGCAGTATTACCTCAAAGTGCACAGACAGATGCTCATTTCCCACCAAGACATATTGGACCACCAAATCAAGTAGTGCCCCATTCTGGAGTGATCCCTTTAAACCCCGGCATTATAGGATCTGCTCCTAGAGCCAGCCAGCCACGCATACCCCCACTTCCTGGGATCAGCAGACTAAACCAGTCCTCTCCCACACAACAGGTTTGCATGAGCACATACGGAGGCACAGCACAAAGCCCCGGTGCCTATCAGAACAACCGTCCAGGCCGTCTCACATTTGATTTTCTGCAGGATGGGGATAATACAGTACCAGGGATCAATGCAGACTCGGACTTCATCGATTCTCTGCTTAAGTCAGGTTCAGGCAATGATGACTGGATGAAAGATATAAACCTGGAAGAGATTTTGGGTGGTCACCCATGAACAAGAGACTCAGGAACACAAATGAGAATGAGAAAACGAGAAATGAGAATATTTTGGTATTTTACTAATTAGTTCAGTGATTGAAGAATTTAAGAGATAGAAACTTATATTTTAAAGGACATACCATAAAGGATTGGCTTGCATTCTAAAAAAAATAAATGAAAAAGCAAGATTCCGAAGAGATAAACTATTATACTGTTGTTGTTTTTTTTGGGTTTATTTTGTTATTCATGTGGACATTTTGCAGGTATCATTATACTTAGAATTAGCTTTTAAAGAAATAGTCTAATCTGTTATAAAGATCCATGTTCACAGTATTTATTGTCTTCATAGTATCTTATATAACTCTACGCATCCCTTTGTAAACTTATGGAGTTTGGTGAGTACTGTAAAAGCCAGCGGTAGTAAGGGTTGACGTATTGCGACACAATGCAGCAAGCTGGAACACATACAGACTCCCACATCCTGAAGATTAGTGAAAGAGATGCTCATTTAATCTAGTTTGTCATGCATCCTGATTAAGACAAACAACTTAGTCTGTGTTGATTTAAAGAACCTGTGGTGGCAATTAGAGCTATAATGGCAGAGATGCTATTTATGAGCGTATACCCTGATGTGAGGTCTTTGTGTGTGCGTGTGTGTGTGTGTCTATCCAGTATCCAGTATCTCTTAAACCGAAACCCCGGGACTTGCTCTGGGCTGAAATGTAAGATTGGATTCTCTTTATCCAGTTGCAAAAATATTTCATTCAGACATTATGTATTAAAAATGTCTCAATAAGTCCTATTGCTAATATTGTATTTATAAATGTTTATTATACCTTGTGTTTTTTTTTTTGTAAGACTAGTCTTTTTTTATAATGCTCTATAAGGCTGTAAAAATGTGCATATCCTGTGATGTCAATTTAGCCTTTGAATACTGACAATTTCAATAAACTACATTTATGCAGATTTGATGGCCTTTTGTGTAGAATCTCTTAAGGTGTAAATGTTTATGTGCCTGTGTGTGTGTGTGTGTGTGTGTGTGTGTGTGTGTGTGTGTGTGTGTGTGTGTGTGTGTGTGTGTGTGTGTGTGCCTAGTGACATAGTGTGTCTCTGACAGAACCATACGCATATTTCTAGGTTTCATGGGCAGAACTGTAAATCCTAAACCAGTCAGCAGTGCTGCAGTGGCTCGAATTGCCACATCAAAGCTCCAGGGTCCCTGGTTCCATACTGTTCTCAGGTTACTATTTGTGTAGAGTTTCTATGCTCTGTGTGTATGTTTTTGTGTGTTTGTGTTTGTGTGTGTATGGTAACTGAAGATTAATGAATTATCATAAGATTATTACCAATTTGCTCGGCCAAAGCTTTTAGTCATTGTCAAATAGGCACGTATTCTAAAAGTAGACTGAGGATTATTTTACGTTTATATTACATTTAAGTACAGTTTTACATTCTATTACCTTTATTGTGAAAGCACAAACAGACCTATTAATAGATCAAAATGAATGTGTTAGGTCCTGAGTAGGTGACCCTTAATAATATCAGCAAGACCTGACCTGTTTTGGGTTTCATGTATGTTTCATATAATTCATATAGTTACAAATAAGAAATATTTATGTTATGCGCTTTACATGATCCTAAATGGTCTCCCTGAGCATGCTGTGAAACCTTTTATGAAATAATGAACTAATTCAATTAAAATCAAATGCAAGAATTATCCAAATAATCAAATATGGCAAAAATACAAGGCTTTTAAATGGATGCCTACGTATTTTATTCCGTATATATTAGTTAAACAAGATTACCGTAAATTTCGGACTATAAGCCGCTACTTTTTTCCTAGGTTTTGAACCATGCGGCTAATTATACGGTGCGGCTTGTCTGCAGATTTTTTCCAGACCGCTAGGGGCTCTAACCGGAATTAGAATCAAAACTAACACAAAATAAATGCAAAGAAGAAGAATGCGCTAGTTCCTCTTTAGCAGATATAAGTGGGTAGAAGCGGATAGAAGGAGGACAAACTCTATCTTTACAAGGTGACGTCATTTCACACACAGGAGAAATGAAGGTAAATACTGTAAATAGCGCTTATTTTCTCTTCGTTCTGTCCTGTTTTAATCAGTAACGTTTTCCTCTCTCTTTCCTCCCCTGCTCTCCTTTCCCCCCCCCCCCACACCCCCCCCACACACACGCGCCACACACACACACACACACACGCACAAGCACACACACACACACACACACACACACACACACACACACACACACACACACACACACACACACACACACACACACACAGACAGACATGCGCGCGCACAAATCAGCCAAAGTTGTTCTTGATGTTCCCTTTCCCGATATAAGCCCGGTTCTCCCTACAATCCCCGTCCGGGCTCGTAGCACATACCTAGTGTCGCGGACACGGACGCTCGATATATGTTTATGCCTAACCTTTGTCTCCGGTACTCCCGGTACCACGGCGCGCAGAGCGCAAGGCTCCCTAGCCTGTCTGGCCGCTCCGTATGAGCGGCGTCTCCTGAGTTCTTTATTCTAATAAATCTTGTTTTGTATGAATTCCGGATCTCCGCGTCTCTGTGCAGCGTCCACCGTTACACCGTGTTAAAATACAGGTTAGGAAAGGATCTATTTAGGTACATACATGTACATTTACCATTCAAAAGCGGATGCGGCTTGTATGCAGGTGCGGCTTATTTATGAATTTTTTGGGTTTTTTTTTAAATAGAGCAGATGCGGCTTATATCCCGGTGCGCTTTATAGTACGGAATTTACGGTAGGTGACATTAAAAATATACATAAAACTTTTATTATAATGTGCCTGTCATAGCACATAAATGAATAATGTTTTATTGGTATGTTTTTTTGTTTTTTGTTTTTTTAAATAAAAAAAAGATTGTTAAATTAAGATCAGTTGCTCGCTACACCTCAAAAGAAAGGTATTGTCCCATTCCAGTCAATTGCTGCTCCTTCCCATTTAGTCCGGATGGTCATCTCTACAGACGGGAACCGCTTTTCAGGGTCTCCTTGACCGTCTTTGCTATCAGCCTCCCAGTGATGTGAATGTGTGTCTGAAAAGTTCAAATTAAAAAAGTCTTCTACCATATTCTTCCAGCTTTGAACTATAACCACCTTCTAGTTTCATTATCACAGTTAAGCAATTAGGCTGAACAGTGTTAGTGCAAGTCAAATAACATTACCTATTGAGAGCATCGCCGTACAGGCTTGGGTTGGTTGTCCATTATAGAAGTACAGGGGGAAGAGATGTTCCATCTTCCAGTCAGAGAGCAGAGATCGGTTCGGACTAAATAAAACGCTATAGGTGCCGTTAATGTTGCAAACCCAAATAGGCAGTTTGGGTGTCTTCAGCATGCTTCCCACCTAAGGCACATTTAATTGTAGTCTGAATTAACATCAGCATTCATGTACTGTACAGTACAATAGAACTTACCGCAGGCAGACTGCCATGTTCCGCTTGCTCTCTACTCCAGTGAAGGTATCCCACATTACTCCGAGTCAGAACTCCATGGAGAGGTTGGTCCAGTGCATTTCCATGCTCATCACATAGCAGCTTTCCATTGAAGAGATGAGGACTGGCATGGCCAGTTAGAAGCAGGTTCAAAAGAGCCTAATGAATGCAGATCATTTCCATCATTAGCGGTCATTAGCAGTTCAGAGACATTTGGTTGACAACTGCCATTAGAATGAATTCAGAATATTTTATATAAACCCAATATGCTTTTTTTCCTATGGGAAATGAAAATATATCACTTCATTATATCATTGTCAATCGATTCAAATATTTAATCACGATTAATTGCCCGATTGTCATGAATTAACTTGTGATTAATCGCATGTTTTCAATGTACCATAGATACTTTTCATATTTCTAATACTCTAACTGTACCAGACGTTATAATGATACGCATTTCACTCAAAATCTCTCCCTTTAATAAAATATTTATTTTACTCTGGAAATTATTCTTTTAATATTAATTTCTTGTTAACGAATTTCTTATTAATTTCAATGTAAATTTTTTTAGTGGTTGTTTTAATTGTAAAATATGGTATATGGCTCCTTTAAAAATTCGGTTCCGGTTGCTTTCCATGTAAACTGGTGATACATTTAGGTTTATATGGAAGCACATTGCATTCACCAAAGTATATTATGTTTCCGTAAGGTTACATAGGTTACATAATATATGGTAATATATTGAAGAGCCCCTACCTATAGTGAATGTGCAGCTAGTAGGTGTAACTTGTTAATAATGCATTAACTTTGACAGCCCTACTATATACGTAAAAAGTAGTATAAAATCTGCGTACCTGTCGACAAACAAAGTTGCCCAAACCCAACTGTAACAGATGAGTCATGCTTAAATCCAGGTCTTCTTGCAACCTTGGACAATTACAGAGGAAATCTCAAGTAAATATTAGAAGGCAATTTCTCCAACTCTGTTTTTTTATACCAAAGCATTTTGTTACTATCATCCCTTTTCATAAAATCACCAACTTACCTAATAATCGACCTTGAGAAGATCAAACTATAGAGAAACAGAATCACTCCATGGCAACCCTCCTCACTGAACTTGTAGGATTAGAGAAGATACTCACTTTATATAATTATCTAAACCACAAACTAATAAAACTCCTTTTTTCATTTCTATTCATTAAGCAAAAATATATACAAAATATGTCGTCAATACTCACACATTGTATATGTTCATATATGAATTTTGTCACGTCTTCTTTCTCTTTAAAGGTGAAAAGTTGCAGCTATAAAAGACAAAGTGATCCAAACACAATACTTAAACCCTCATAGTATAATGTAGGTGTAAAGTGTGCATAGAAGGCCACTTGTGGGTTTAAAAAAAAAAGTGATACTGGACACTACATGGTAAACAGTACCCGCTCTGTGAAGTTGTCCAGTTTGTAGTGCAGGTGGGGGGTGAAGCAGCGATCTGGCGTAACCAAGGAGACGGTGGCAGTGCCCTCCTCACCAGCTGTCCACAAAATATCAGCCAAAGCAGCAGCCAAAGCCCTCTCCTGCTCTTTCTCCCCAATATCGAACAGACTGTAACCCAGAGTGAACGACAGTTATGATTAATCATTTTTTCACTGTATAATTTAGATCACATAACTGAGGGCAGAAGATGACTCTTTTCTCACCTCTCTATTCCACAGCACTCTGAGCTCGATGGCTGTGAAAAAAGCAGGTATTTGATAACGTGGGCCTGGACAGCCATTTGAATGGCTCGGGCTCCCCCCTGTAGCATGAAGAATTCAATCTGTTAGAAATGATCATTTAATTTTTTAGCAGGAGTTCCTAACTATTCCTGGGGACCTTTTTCTCTGAACAGTTCTTATTTAATTCTGGAAAGAAAATTTCACTCTACAAATACAATCAAATATTCTTATAGAAATTAAAGAAATACTTCTTTAACATGGATTCTTATTATCGGCAGGTAGACTAAGATTGTGCAAGGGAAAAAAGTAGCAAAACAAAATACAAACAGACTAACGTTGCAAAAGGAAGATTAAACTACAAAAAAATTATAAAAAATAAAATGTAAAAAATGATACCGCATAAATGACAAAAAACATATATTCACGGTTTGCTTTCTCTAGTTTTACATGGAAGAAACTCTGAATTCTATCAGTGAAATTAATAACCTTCTGTCTATATATATATATATATATATATATATATATATATATATATATATATATATATATATATATATATATATATATATATATATATATATATATATATAGTGTGTGTCACAGTACAGGACTTTGGGGTTCAGTACACATGTACCAAATATAATCTTTATAAAGTGGCAGACTGGATTGCTTGGTTATTTTGTACTGTAGCGGAGAAACATTGCAGATGAATACAAGCTCATATTACTTTAATAAATGTCCAATTGATAGACCTTGTATAAAAGAACTTACTCTTTCTGCCTCCAAAGCATAGGACATGTTGGAATATGGCTCTCGAAACTTAAAAAAGGATTTCTTCCACTCATAATTGAAGGTGTGGAATGTATTTCCAAACAATATCTTCCTCAGACTCTTTATATGAAAAAAGGCAGGGAAACATACATAACAGTTAACCATTATTGAGATAAAAAACACAGCAAATACAGTCATGTCAACTGTGTTTACTACAAAATCCTTACTGACACACACTCTAATGTTTTAACTCACTGTGGCAAGTTCAGGTGACACCGGGTGTCCTCCCAGACTGGGAGAGATGGCTAGTGCACGTGGGATTGAGTAGGGCACTGTCAGCAAGTTGCTACTGTTGTCGACTGAATGAGCTGAGGAAGATTGTGAAACATCTTCAGCTTCTTCCTCAACTTTAAGACTCTCAGTGGGTCTCTACAGAAGTCAGAGAGGAGGAAATACAGTTAAAAATAGGAAACATATAACCACAAAGAACACTGTTTCAAAAAGAGGTTACAGGCAGCTGCATAAAAATGAACCAGTAGATTACAGAATATTATAGCCAACTTCATAGTGTTTTCTGTGTTGTTCCTTCAAGCATCTTTCTCCCTGGTTCCCTCTCTGAATAACAATAACTTCCACTGACATGTTGTATAATCATCATAAATCCTAAAACAAATCCAGGCAAATCCAGATATTTCCTGTACCAGCAGATCACTCACATCCTGTTTTTTCTTCACCTCCTCCTGAAGCAGTTCAATGTATCCAAGTCTGGAGGACTGTAGAGTGCTGATGCTCTGGAACAGCTGCTTATAATCGTCCATTGCAAGGCCAACATTCATATGGCAGTTGAGCCAAAATTCACTTTCACACAACCTTCCATGAATTGGTCTGATGAGTATGAGGAAAAGCGATAAAAAAGCAGCTGAATAGCCAGAGCAGTCTTGTCTAGACCTCTTGCAGAGGCCTAGGTTTTACACAGCATATCAGGTTGGGTAGAGCAGAACTCACTTATACACGAAAGTGCTTGCGCACACACATAAACGTGCATAGCATCTCTCTGGTTAGCCGCAGATGGTATGCAGTTACCTGAGAGCCCAGGTCTCAGGTTATCATGTCTAACATAAGCAAAACTCAAATACACTGACTCAATGGCCAAAATGTGCTTGCGCAAATAGTTTTACTAAAAAGTAAAAAAAAAGAAAAGAAAAAGATTTAGATGCGACCTAAAAAAAAAAGGCAAAATATAAATTATAGACTTACTTTTTTTAAACAGTTTGGTAGTTCCAATCTGAAAGATACATAACAGTGAAAATAAAGGATGTGACAAAGGAGGTATAGCTTTATATGGTGCATCTAGACTACACATACAGTCATTGCTCCGATTTATTATCTATACCTACCATACACGAACATAATTATACAATTCTTTACAATTTCATAGTCTCATTTCTCTTCATCTGTTAATGAGCAACCACCCTAACAAGACCACCACTGAGCAGATATTCTCCCTGGAGTCCATTCTGATTATATGACTGACTCTGACAAGTGTTGATTTGGGATATATATTTGGGATATAATACTGTTTTTTTGCATGATACTTCTGTGCTGAAAAACAACACAGAAACACAAAGCAGCTTTTTCCACAATCAGTAATTGCATTTGTGTGATTTCCTTAATGAAATGGGAAGAATGTGTGTGTGTGTCTGTGTGTGTATATGTATGTGTATATATATATATATATATATATATATATATATATATATATATATATATATATATATATATATATCTATATATATACATATATATATATATATATATATATATATATATATATATATATATATATATATATATATATATACTATATATATATATATATATATATATAGTATGGAAGGTTTATCTAATTAACTGGCAGATCACTGTAATTATATAAACACAATGACAGACTTCTCACCCCCGAGCGTCGAATATTTCCCTCCATTTGTCCAGCTTCTCTAGCTGACTCAGAATGTCATCGAGGTCTGTGTTCTTGTCACTCTCCTTGCCCAACCCGTTCTCCATCTGCAGATGACAGACATACTGAACATCAATACAGTTTCCTGTGCTATACTGTTGCGTGTGCAGGAGGCTCCATGAATGTTTCAGTGAGGCCATTGTTGCTGGAGGAAGCCTGAGCTTTTTTCTTCCAGAGCAAGATTGGTTTAAAGGAAACTGCATCGGTGTACCTGTTACGCAACCATGACTATTTACTAAGGTGCTCTACACTATAACTAGATACATAATTTATATAATGATGAGTATATTTAAGTAAGCAGATGATAAGGCCTGCTGGAGTCAGCTCCATCCAACAATAGACATGGCCACAAAGAATATTCATATAAACATAGATTATTTACTTACAAGAAAAGAGTCGAGAATGATGAGGAACATCCAGAGACAAGATGAGCAAGAAATGTTTAGAAGAATCTGACTAAAAAGTCCTTTCCTCTTGTACATGATAGGTCAAAGCAGGATTATAAATCATCAGTCTTCTACAACTGTAAAATCATACAGTATAAGGTATTGAATGGACATTCGGTGTGACTGGGTATAGTCTTTATGATAACATCAGCAGGACAAATGTACAAATGTATAGTTTCCAGCTATGGCCGAGTCACCGAATAAATAATACCCAAAATAAATCACACAAAAATCTTTAGGGTATATGAGACATTTCAGAACAACAGAATATAAGTGGCAAGTACAAAAATCTTAGTAGCGAGATATGTCAGAGAATCAAAATGAATCAATGTACAACCAGTTTTGGGAAGGTTACTTTGGAAATGTAATAGGTTACAGATTACAAATTACCCCATTACAATTGTAATAAGTAGTGTAACTTTTCAATGACTTTATAAAATTAAGTAACGGATTACTTTTTGATTACTTTCATTTGTCCACTAGGTGGCACTCGGAAAAAAATAATATATTATGAGCTGCTTCCGAGTCAAATTGTTGACAGTGGTTAACTGTAACGGATTAATGATACTTTTATTTTGTAATTAAATTACGTAACGCCGTTACGTGTAACTAGTTACTTCCCAACACTGTGTAACTATAACTATAGTGTGATTATATGGTGTTTATATCGGACGGATTTTGTTGATGGACGTTACTAGAGAGTGCTTGGCTAGGTGCAAGACGAAGTCCAGTGGCATTAATAACATAACATGAACTTTTTTTATGTGAACATTGTGAATTAAGTGATTCATGAAAAAAAATAATTAAAAAGTACAAAAAAAAAATAAATGAAACAGGCTTACAGTGTGTGTTTTTTTATTATTATTACTACTACTACTACTGCTGCTGCTGCTGTTAGGGTATGCTATCAAGGCATTACTACGATGACGATTCTTCCCGTATCCGCTGAGCTGAATCGTGTGAGGGTTAATTCCCCTGTCCCTCACTCCATACACACAGACCTCATTTATTTGTCCTTATATTATAAGAAGACAACAGTTAAAACATGGTGAAACATCGCTGCACACTGAAAGGATTTCGTTTTCGCGAGGTAAAGACTTCAACACAGTTGAACAACACACTTATGAATCTGCATTTAGTTTCCTTTAAACATTCGTTCTTGGGGAAAACATGGAAACACGAAACGTTACAGCTAAATACTGTTAATATTATATTAATGCGTTGACTGCGGTTAGAACAGTCTCTTCTGAAGACATTACTTTCCTGGTTCTTGTGAAAAGATTTATACAGCATTGCATTAGGAAAGGAATGAAACAGCTCGACTGCGCCATCTTGTGGTCCATTGTTTGTTCAGCGTTCATTCACTTTTCCCGAAAGTTGATGAACGTTATTATCTAATGAAAAGAGTATGATCAAAAAGTTATAATTTAGACCACAAATAAATGCAACTGGGGTGAGAATTTATAATAGAAATAAACTGATATCATTTTGTCCTTAAGACTGGATCACTTTCAAAATACTAAGGATAAATTTAATTGGCCATCATATTCCTCATTTATATTAATCCTACAGTACACATTTACACATACAAACACTGGACTTAAACAAGACATACAGTAATTAAAAAAACGAATGGCCGCTCCCATGTTATAGCTTATTGTTTTTGCATAGATAAATTATTATTCAAGCAAAACAATTAACACATTGGCACATTACAGTAAAGCAACAGTGCAGCACACTTATATTAATGCCAAAAAAAGTGTATATGTTAAAGTTGAGATTAAATTGGCATTAATATGAGTGTTTTTATAATCTTTCTAGATGAAATGTTCATTTTATTCTAAGCATCATTAATGAAATTATGCCATATTCCAGTTAATTCATAAGTGAAGCGTAAAGAATGCTGTACAGTCATTACTTTCCTAAATCAACATTTGAGTTCTGCAGAACTGAAATATGTTTAAATCCAGATATACAAATCTAACAAATGTAATCAAAAATTATAAAACATATTAAACAGGTGAAAGCCTCTTTAGTATATAGACACCCCTAAAAGTTATACAATTATTTTGTAAAATGATGTGCTATATAAGACATGAATTCTCGAATTGAAAAAGAAATGTCCTTGTAATATGACATGATCTGATTTGAGTGACAGTTTTTTTTATTTAGTCATATGAGCCTTTGATTCAGTAGCTATGTTTATGTTTATTTGCAATAATTATAGATCTACAGGCTTTTTTTGTCTTCTGTATAAGTCACATTTACTAAACCTAGATGATCATAGAGCAGAAAAACACCTTTATAAGCTTACCTCTTTCTTCCCTCCATCTTTAGTTCCAGGGTTGTGTCGTTTTTTAAGATGATTTCTTGAAAGCATGGCTAACCTCAAGCTCTAATCTGTCAAACTCCACAAAGACAACATCCTTTTATAACTGTAAAAACAAGTGGAAGTGCACACAACTCCATTTGGTATTGCACTCCTTTCTTCTGACAGTGGGTGGAGAGCTTCATTTAAAGTAGATTCAAGACCTTCACAATAGTGCAGATTTTCCAGCATCCAATCTTTTATTGATTGATTGTAAATACTGTGGTCCATGTTGATATATACATCATTTACTGCATTTTTTTTCTTCATAAATGTAAATTGCATTTACTTACACGATACATTTCACATTTAGCAAGATCTAACATCTTTAGAATAATGAGGTAGTAACATGGAGACACATATACACACACATATGGGAGAGGGGGGGGTGTATTTGTATGGATCACTATTATTAGAGATACATATAATCATAACAAAAAAAAAAGCTTGAACAAAAAGAACTGTCCATAAGATGATGCTAGAGAGCTTGAATGAATCTTTTTCATAATTTTGTATTATTTTATATGTGTTTAATTTTTTTCACATGACCAGTTTTTATTGATTTGTCATGGCCACTTTGAAATAGTTCAATTATGATATCACAATTTAAGATGTTTAAACTAAAGAAAATTAACCGATTATATGCAGAGTAAGAGGCATTTAATTTTATTGTTAATAAATGTTCATTTCATTCATCTTCTACCGCTTTATCCGATCTTCCCTCGGGTCACGGGGAGCCTGTGCCTATCTCAGGCGTCTATGGGCATGTTAATATGTTAATTTTAATATGTTAATAAATGTAATAAAGAAAAATAAAGCACAGACTAAAACAAGCAGTTTGTAATTTGCATTATCTGGTACTACTAAAAAAAAGCATCCAGCTTCAAAACCCACTCAGTAAGCGGTGCAACTGGCATATCTGCGAGTGTGCGGATAACAATGGTTTATTAAAATGTACCCTGTATGGGGTCATATATAGGGTATTACAAACAGGCCACTTGCACTGTTTCAGATGCTTCATCAAGTCTAAACATTGCTATTATATTATACAGTTGAAAATTTTTATTATATAAGTGTAGATTCATTGTTTTTGACCAACAACATTCACAACCCGTTGCGTTCATAATGATAACCAATATACATGAATATATTTATTAATCAATATAAAGTATAAAGATTCATATACTTCTTTCCTTCATGATCAAAAAAGTTTCAGTACACATTCTGTATTATAGGTAAGTGTTAAGTCAAGATCATTGGCACACATACATTCATTATAAAAAAAAGTATAAGTAAATAAATAAAAACATTGTGCAGTGTTAAGTTACTTAGAATTGAAAAGAGTCATGTACTATGGAAAATTAAATAGCTGCTGCATGAAAAAACAAAGCTGGGTTTACCCATTTCTGCATTTCAACAGTTATTTAAAACACCAAGCCTTAATCAAGATGGCAGTTAACAGAATGGAGTGCAGCTGAAAGACCAGGTCCCTCCACTAGCCTCCCTACAATGATATAAGGCTCATCTCTCACACACACTGCCAGGACCAATTCCAAGTCTGTTCCTCTTCCGAAAGTGAAAAGATGCATTTAGAAAGGCTCGGCTGTGGCATCTATTCAGCTGTAAACAAATCAGAACAACGGACGGTGCAAGATGCGGGACTTTAATTGGGGAGCGCTAATATCCATGGTAGAATGTCACATCCAGGGGGTGGTTACTGAACAATAGAGGCGGTCAGTACATGAGATCTGCTGCACCTGTGCTGGCATCTGACTCTTTGGCCTCCTGGAAGGGAAACTGGATGCCAGCTAGACGGATCAGAAGAATGTTAAGGCCATGCAGAAGGAAAACTAGGAATATGAGCCAGAAAGTGCGGTCAAACACTTCACTGTGTGTCTTGTACACAAAAGTGCCCTCTTTGTAGTTGGCAATCTTCTCAGATAGACGATGCAGTTTCACTTCAGATGCATAAAGGATTAGGATGAGACAGCTGCACACACCTGTAAAAAGGGGGGACCTTAGTGGTTAATTGAAATGAACAAATTTGGAGATTACAGATGACGTGGGAATTTTGCTTTTAATCATTTACAGTATACGTAATATAACATGTCATTCCTGTACTTTATAACCTATCTGTCCCAATTCATTGTCACTAAATAATTCTGAATGCTTATGCTTAAATGGGGGGAAAAGGTTGATGGGTCAAACGGGTCACTTTAATTCTACTGTCCATCAGCATATGATTCACAGGGACATCTGACACTAGAAAAGGGTTGGCCAGTTGGACAGAGTGCATATTTCCATGCTTTTATTTATTTATTATGCAAGCCAATCCCAGGCCTCTAAAAGGTACACATGGAAAAATAAATTATAGAGGCTCCGATTCACATTGACCAATTTCAAAAGAGATCTTTTAGTGAACTCTCAGTGTGTCTGTGTACTGGTGCGGGCAGGGGTTGATGCGAGGGGCACGAGATTATAAAAGATAAATCAAGGCATTCACACGATAAAACTCACAGCTGATCAGATTCCACAGGTAAAGTCCTAAAGGGCCATGTAGTGTCTCGTATGGATTTCCAAAAGCATTGTACATGAAGAAGGCACAGCACACTGATGAGAAGAGGATGAGCACCGCACAGAAAATGATGACGGTCACATGCAGACTAGCCGGGATCACATCCACCAGGTCAGGAAAAACTATAAAGCGGAAAACATTTCATGTAATGGTGTTAGAAAAACGTGTTTTCGGGAGTTTTAACAGACGTTAAGTAATCTGTGAAGCTATATTGTACATAATGTGTTTTGAATATTGTTTTTCGTTTGAACAATTATTCTAGGGAAATGTAGGTGTATGCTACTTATTCTGATTAAACAATAGGTATGTTAACATGCAGCTAAAAAAACAATAGTAATTGGCTTTATCACTCATTCTTATTATAAAGTATTCATGTAAGTCTATAAATGACATTCACTTACATGGTTAATTGGTGATGAGATGTTATAATCTGGTAAATAGGCAGAAGATAGCCGTGTAATGCTACTGAATATTTTTTCCATCAATTAAACATTTTTTTTATTTGAACGTTATATTTTATTACAAACACTTGCATTTGGTCAGACATTTTGTTCAAAAATAATTTAACATATATGCACATATAAAAGGATATTTGAATGTATATGTATAAATAGTGCTTTTGGAATATGCAATCAGAATGAATTCATTTGGATTGATGAAAATCAAAACGCAAACAACTACATACACTCAAAAATACTATGTTTGGATACAAGTATCTAAATTAATGTAGCTGTAAGAAATATTACACTCTAAATATTTTTTCCTCATGGAACAATTTTAAGGATTTCATTATAAGAGAAATGTGTTTCTTTTTTTTTCAGACAGGGAAGACAACCTACAGAATTTTACAGTATACTTTACAGATTACAATTACATTTCTATGTCAATTTCTCTTTTAAAAGTATATTAATTCTGCAGCAGTCCTACACAACTAGAGATAAAGCTATAATACACCATATTCTAATTCAATGTAAAATTAAAGCTTGATTCGAATCTCATTAATGAAAAATATTCCTTTAAGCCCAATACACACAATGACAGTGGCACATTTAAGCGGGAGAAAAAAAACAAATCCAATGGATATAAATATGAAATGGATTTATTCTGTGCTGCTACATTGTCACCGGACATCCCCCATACAGCTTCTATCTGTCTGTCTATCTATCTATCTATCTATCTATCTATCTATCTCTCTATCTATCTATCTATCTATCTCTCTCTCTCTCTATATATATATATATATATATATATATATATATATATAATATTTATATATGCATATTTGCATTATTTATTAGTAACTTCATACCTCCTCCGATCATATTAAACATATTACATATCTATCTCAATAAACCATTTAAACCGAGCGTGTTACAAATAAAATAAAATAAATAAATCCGGGACAAAAGTACCAAAAGTCAAAGTTATACATAAAAAGGTGAGAGAGACTAAAAATCCATTATTCTCGATGCTCCTTTTATTTTCATTATTATATCGTATGTAGGTCTCGTTTCAGGTGTGACAGCTGGTCAGTTACTCACAGGAGAAGGAGAACGGTCTTCCCCCAAGTCCACACTGTTTCAGCCTCTCCCCATGGAAAAGGCCGTAGTTTAAGCGTCCGATGAATTTGTCCAGCTCAGATCCAGTCGCATTAACCAGCTGAGCGCCTGTTTTGCACAACACAGTCGCTTTCACCCAGTTCCTCCCTCCCATAGCCGCAGCAACTAACAGCACACAGGCGAAACTAAACACACCAGCCAGAGAGAACAAGACTTTCTTCTGCGTGCTAGGCATCATGTACAAAGACACACCTTAAACACACGGCATCGTGGTATCCTCTGCATTAAAGGCAACCAAAAAAAAATACCCATGTGTATATATATGTATATATATATATAAAACACAAGGGTTTACATGTTTCCTGCGGATAATAGTTTGTTGATATGGTCCTCTGTGTGAAATGTCGGTTGGGGGTTGTGTTACACTTATCGGGTTCTCCCCGTCTCCAGGTTACTGGCTTGAGTTTCTGGGGGAGCTGCACTCGTTTGCTCTGACCTTAATTTTAATTGGTTATTGAATGAAGACCATGTGGATGTCATTTCGGCTCTATGGGCCTCTGGGGAGCATAAATGTCACGTTTATGGCTTTCTAGAGCGAGTTCTACAGTAGGCTATGCATTTAAAACTAGACATTGTGTAGCAAGCATTTAATGCAGCATTGGAATGTAGGTATGAGATTAGTCTTTAGTACTGGAGCATTTCCATTAATAAGCATTTCCATCCGTCCGTCTCTTTCATATATATATATATATATATATATATATTTATATATGATTATATATAGATTATATATATATATAATATCACACACACACATATCATATACATATACATAACCGATATAGATCTTTTCGTTCATTAGGAAGTATTTTTGGTGAATCCGCTACATTTTTTTTCTGCCACTAGGTGGCATGTATTTAATTACTTTTTTCTCTCTTTCTTTATGGAAATTTTATACAACATCTGGATATTTTTATCCTTGCTTTTATTGCTGTATATTTTGTAACCTATTGGCTATTATAATCCATCGTTAATACATTTCTGATTGTTTTTTAATCAATTATACATTTCGTGAAATTTGCATCAGAAGATAAATATATTTGTTACTCTTAGAAGAAATTGAAGAAACTGATAAAGTAATGAGTGAAATCTCAGTCTTCTAAGTTATATTAAAAAAATTCCACATGGGACTTATGTACATAAGAAAAAAAAAATTATGTACATGTCAAATGCAAAATGCATTTAGCAAAAAATAGCAAAATGATTCATATTTGAATTCTATTTTATTATATTACTTTATAGCTTATATTATGGTTCATTTAACATTTTTATATATTGAAAATTTAAATCTTGCCTTTAATCACTCAGTGCTGGTTCTGTGCCATGATGGCTTTTTATTGTAATAAACAAGCAGGCATTGCTACTAAAAAGACTGTTACAATAAGAACCACAGTATGCCAGTTTTTACCCTTCGATCTCAAGTATTCAACTCAAACAAGGGGACACTGTATGGGAAAGTGTGTCATAACAAGTCATAGATCACTGACTGTCACATGGGTTTAATTAAAGGTTGAGAAACCACCAACATATGCATTATTTTCAGGTGTATAATAATATTAAGAGCAAAACATATCCATATGAATGTTTCACAGTTAATGGAATGTTACAGAATGATATGTCTCCCACAAAAACTGAATCTTGAGCAGAATTGCTGAGTGGAGCAGTGTGAATATGTGAGGTAAGACAAAATTAAAATATACGCCTTTTGGAAAGCTGTTCAAAATATCTGAACTTAATTTCATAACCTGTGAGAATTACAGAATTCAGTGGAAGCCATCAATGGAATGGACTGTCATAGGTTATGAAAAACCATAGTATTTGCCACAATAATGCACACTGTATTAAATATAGTTGTGTATTAATGTTAAAAATTAATTACACAGTGTAAAAAAATGCTTTGCTAAAATTAAGATTTAGATGAACATGAAAGGGTGATGTGAATGGTGCTTTTTGTGTGTTTATACCAGTTTGTTTATTGTCTTTGCTGAGTCTGTTATTCATGGGTAATTTACATATAGAGACAAGAATGGGTCGACATTTTCCAGGATATAAATGATATGTAAATATATGAATGTTTCCAGGATATAAAACCACACCAGACATTTGATTCAGTTTTCTTTTTTGTTTGCCTTTTTTCTCTGACAAACACTGAAAGTAACTTAAAACAAATAGTCCCAGTTCATGATCAGATCAGACCACAAGCTGACAATTCACAATATTTACATGCAAAATAATCATAAGGACTATATTCGTCTATGCTGTCAGATTTATAATGTCATCTGAATTTTGCTTTCTTCAAGTGTCAATAAAAACACAAGATGGTCTTTAATTAAAACAAGATCTTTAATCAGAGATGAACAAAAGTGCGCTCCCACATCAGTTTGATACATATTTATTTGAATGGTTGAGTCCATGTATTAGGAAATCTTTGTGCTCTTTTATTGGTCTAAACACAGTGCTGTTGAATGGTTGTAACTGATTACCATTATTAAAAAGTAAACACTAGTTTAATTTGATAAGCCATGTTAAAAACAATCATTTAATACAAATTCCCTACCATCTTTGTATATACATTATTAACATAATATGGAGAAACCAGTGGTAAAGCTAAGGGAGCCCTGTGACTGTTTTGCCCAGTAGAAGATGTCTAGCCTTGGATTGATGAGAAATAAACAGTAGGAGTTTACATTCGTTAAGCAACTACGGTATGAGTCAGGCCATGATTCATAGGCAGGTCTCTGAATTGGTCACTGACTGTTTTTTTGGATTGCCAACATGTTCTTGGTTAATTCTACTGGAAAATATTAGATGATTAAATATAAACATGAAGGTAAGAAAAGATCAGAATAGGATAAATATACAAGGTTTTTCAAGTCAAGTGCATTTTTAAAAGTGAAAGGGTGATAGCTGTCATTAAAGCAGTTTGTAGTAACTATGAGTCATATCAGGACTTTCCCTGTGTAACCTACTCAGTGCTCATAATTTATAAAACTGGTAATTTATTTTTTTGTAGTTAAAACCAAACAAAACGTAATCCATCTGAACAGTAAATATTTATGAAGTATAGCAGTATAATCTCAGGAGGAGGTGAATAGCAGTGAATAGTATTATGGTAAACCCTGGCATTTATGCTACCAGTTATGAAAATATATTTTTCTCTTTAACAATGGTTATTTCAAATACAAATAATCCAAGAAATAAAAATGTGTCTTAATAAAAGCATTGTGAATCTGTAAGGAATGTCATCCCTGACATGAGATTCTAAAAAAATGAAGGTATAAATACAGTAAAAAAAAAGTACTGGATTATTAAATTCTACTTAATAGGCTAAACTTATTTCATTTGAGCAAATTAAAATACAAACCCTCTACATTTTGATATATTAACATAAATATTAATATCTAAACAGATTATTTTCAGGTGCTGAGCAAAGTTTTTTTTTCTTAAATACTGTGCAGGCAGCTTGGAATTAGTACCTATTTTAACATGTTTATAATTTACTTATTGAATTTTAATCTAGTAGCGATTTGAGACATTTAAGAGAACACTGTATATCTTTTGTTGGCAACATATGTGACATTTCTATAATGAAAAGGTGTGTTTATATAGACTTTGAAACCCTGAGTGCAATGTGCATAGGTCACCTGGTTCACTCTTTATTTTGTCAGATATCTGAATTACCTGCTTCAGGAAGTGGCTGCAGTTGTAGCTTTTGATCAGGATCAGCTTCTACGTTTCTGTCCCGCTTTCTTTTTTTATTAAAAACCTGTGTGATCTGATATCTGAATGAGGGGCAGATAAAAAAGTAGAGCACTGGGTCAAAGCACAAGCTTAGGATAGCCATAAGCAAAGTGGACTCTTTGGCTAAAAACAGGTGCTTGCTAAGACCACAGTCAGTAATGATCTCATTCTGTGTAAACGTATAAGGCATACGAACAGCATGATACGGTACAAAGCACACAACATAAGCGACTGTCACCATTGCAATATTGACCGTGGCTTGGTGAGCACTGGCCTGCTCCTCGGGATCTCTTCCACGTTTGTCCCAAAACTGTTTCAGCACCAGGCCATTGGACACAAGGACAGCTACAGAGGCGTTTAGGAAAATCGCCATGCCAAGAAAAACAGAGAGCGTGTGCCAATGCTTGCCAACATCCTGCTTTATATCTTTACAAGTGATTAAAGTGTTGTTGGAAATTTTGTCCTTAATCGGGATGGCCATGTTCGGGACATTGATGAAGAGCACCAGAAGCCAGACTACAGCTGACATCACCAGGGCGAAGCCTAGCTCCTGAAGACGGAACAGCCTGGAGCTCTGGGTGATCTGGAAGTAACGTTGTACACTAACAAAAGCCAGAAATATGATTGAGGCATACATGTTGATGTAGAGGAGTGGCGAACTGACTTGGCAGTGGAAAATTGTTAGCCTCTGAGATTCCACACCAAAGTCTTTAGCGATCTTGACGGGCAGTGCCAATGTCATCAGGAAATCTGAGGTCAGGAGGTTGATCAGGTAGACATTGATGCACTTCTTTGAGTTTCTACTGTGTATAAATGCCCAGAGTGCCACCAGGCTGCCGACCATGCCTATCAGGAAGATAATGATATAGAGTGTGGCAAATGGCAACATCTTGTCATTTACCACACAGCTCTCTCCCTCCTTGATGGGACCTGTTGTAGACTCCATTTTTGGAAAGAGCTGTTGTAGAAATAATTGAGAGTGTAACACAGCTTATCCAGTGTGTTGAAAAAAACTGATGTCATTAGAAGGGAATCGTCTGTAAGGTGTTGAATGCAGTCTTTATATTTTTTTTTAACCGCTGGTTGGACTTCAAAGAGAATCAGTCAACTGAATCTGATCAAAAGTGATAAAGATTTAAGGAAGGAAGTGGTGCATTTGTAGACAATACATGCTAACATATCTTCTGGTATATCAGGAAGGAAGCCTGCAAAGACAAATATGTCACACATTTAGTTTCTATGAAATTTGGGGTAAAAAAAATTCTTTATTTTGTTCTGATTTGTTACTTAGTCTTCAGAGATATTCATGAATAGAGTTAGAATGGTCTTTATTTGTCATATATATTTTACAGCACAGTAAAATTCTTTCTTCAAATTTCCCAGCTTGTTTTGGAAGCTGGGGTCCGAGCGCAGGGTTGCCATGATCCTGACCCTGGAGCCGCTGGAGCACAGGGGATTAAGGGCCCAAATATGGCAGCTTGGCGATACCGGGGTTCGACCTTCTGATCAGCAGACTTAACCTGAAATCCCTTCCTCCCCTTAGAATATTCTGTGTCGAGGTTCAATGAAGAGGCTTTAGCAGCTCAGAACTTTATTATGTCATATATGGAAATGTATATTCTTGACTACATTATAGTTTTATCGTTTTGTAAATATTAGGTCATAGTTTGGTTTAATTTTGTTGTAAAACACTTGTTTATGATTTTTGCCATAATACCTATATGTACATAAGACCTAAATAACTTTCTTTTTCATTTACGTTTAAGGCTTTTGAAAGAATCCCTTATCCAGAACAATTTGCGTGAGCTAATGTTTTAAACAATATACTAGCAGCCGATTTTTGTGCAAAACAGTTTAAGCCATTTCCAGTTAAATAAATTAATATCAAATTAATGTTCATTGCAAATACAATCCACTCCAATGCAATGTGTAAAAAAAAAAAAAAAAAAAAAAACATTTAATTGCATGTTTACTCCTGCCCTTTGTGCTATTTTTATAAAGATTATGTAAATGCAAAAAAGCACAAGTAGGAAATGAACATGCATAGCTTTTGAATTCTACGGGTGTTTTTATGAAGTAATTAAAAAGAAGTTCATTGTAGTGGTAGTTTTTACAACTTAAATATACAAAATATTGAGATGTTTTAATATGTAAATACAAACATTCAGTGGTTTATATTTGTAATTTGCCAATACTCTCACATTCAAAATAAAGTCGAATAGTCACAAAACAAACAGATTAAATAAGGCACGAGAACATTAGCAAACACAAAACTAGCCTTTTTGATTAAAAAAAACTTTCACCGTCTGGTTCTCAATACTGTACAAAATATATTTACTATTGTACTTTATTGTGGTTTCTCAGGTCCACTTTTACTTCAGGAATTATTTCATGACGAACTTTATATATAGTTGTTTGTATATTTTGCAATACATTTGACCACATATTCTTTTCAGTTTAAGCACATATACCTGTAGGATTCAGTTCATTTCTCATTTTCCAAATCGTACTTTATCACCACTATCATGTATTTATAGACAATAAAGGCTAATATATAAGACAATTGAAGGTGATTTGTACAGACCTCGTGTAAAAAAAAAAAAAAAAAAAAAAAAAAAAAAAAAAAAAAAGACCTCCAGTAGAAGGCACACGCGTACACAGAGTAAAAAGAAACTCACCGCATGTTCACCCGCTCCGCACACAGCATTCAGCCTCCACTAACAACCACTTCCTTTATAATTTCACCAGGAAATTCTACTGCCTGCCCTGGTTTGATCTCATTTCTCTGATTTTAACGTCACATACATTTTACACGGCAAAAGGGGGCGTTATTCAAACCGTGAGGTGCGGTGACGTTTTGGAAACCCAAACTTTCCAATGTAGAAACCGCAGTGATGTACATCATCATGTCTAATCTCACAAACATATATTGTACTCATTCCACAAGGCATCCTGAACAAAATAAAAAAAATCTGTCACTCTTGTCATTGTTTGGATGGTTTAAGCGGAAGCCCATACTGCATAGAAGCGTTGATGAAATTGAGGAAGTTCTGTCAAAGCCACCTGGGGAAAGCACCACAATGATTGGTCTGCTTCCTTTTTGACTCTGAAGGTTATGTCTGTCCCAGTAAAGTGACTCAGTATTTTTTCCCCCTGAGTTAAAGTTCTAAAGAGGAATGTTAGAAATTGTCACTATTTTCTTCTTCCTCCTCTTTTGGTTGCTGCCGTTAGGGGTCGCCCTTTCATCTACATTTGCCTGTTTCATAGCAACTACTTGCATGTCTTCCTTCACCACATCTATAAACCTCCTTACCTTACCTGCTTTTCCTCCTTCCTGCATTTTCAGCATTCTCCTACCGATATACCCCATGTTCAAACCATCTCAGTCTAGCCTCCCTCACTTTATCTCCAAATCATCCTACATGTCTTGTCCCTTTATTAAACTTATTTCTAACATCACTCCCAATGAAAATATCATCAAAGTAAATCTGGGCATCGGCACAAGGAGTAATATGATCTACAGTACTGTGCAAATGTTTAGGCAGGTGTGAAAAAAGAAATATAAATAATGATTGTCTATTCTTATCAATTTACAAAATGCAAAGCGAGCAAAGAAAAAGAAAAAAAATCTAAATCAAATCAATATTTGGTGTTGGTAACTTTTGGACAACTAGAAGTAGTGGAAGTGATAGCACGACCCCCATAGAGCCCTGATCTCAACATCATGGAGTGTGTGTGGGATTCCATGAAGAGACAGAAGGATGTGAGAACGTCTACATCCACAGAAGATCTTTATTTACTTCTCCAAGATGGAACAACCTACCAGCCGAGTTCCTTCATAAACTGTGAGCAAGTGTACCTAGAAGAATTACTGCTGTTTTGAAGGTAAAGGGTGTTTACACCAAATATTGATTTGATTTAGATTTCTCTTTTGTTCATTCACTGTATTTTGGTCATTGATGAAAGTAAATGATTGACACTTCCATTTTTTGAAAGCATTCTTTTACAGCATTTTTGCCTGCCTAAAACTTTTGCACAGTACTATATACAGTTGTAACATATACAGTGTATATACATGATGTACATGTACATGATGCACCAATCTGCATTCATTACATAAAAAAGTAATGAAAGTAATTCCTGTAAGGAAATTATTTGATCCGCATAGGTCTGATGCAGATCAAACTCTGTTCGATCCCTCGATTCAAATTGTCTCGCACTGATACTCTGCTTAACAGAGTTGTCTTCCGATCAAACCGTAAGACTTATCCATTATGACATGACGGGTCGTGGTTCTGTTTGACACGGATTATATCATGTAGTTGAGTGGCACTTTCAAGGTGGGATTCCCGTGTCTCCGTGTTGCTTTGTTTCCTTGTATTTCTTGAGCGTTTTTTCAAACTTAGACGAGAGACTTTACTGATGTTTAGTTGTTCCCGGAATCCTTTGCAAAAGACAAAATATATCAGTGGATCCATGCAAGCATTTAGCAAAGACAGCAGAACTGTGACCTCCTTTATTATATAAAACGACTTGGCTATTATACTACATCCCTGCAGCAGAGGCTTTAAGAATGCATAAGGGAGCCTGACTAGATGATAGGGAACAAAGCACACACAGAACACCACCACAAGCACTAGCATGTTGCGCTTGGACTTGCTCAGTTTATGGTGAGATCTATTGGTCTGTATGGGGGGATGGGCCTTCCGCAGTCTCTGGACCGTGCCCCAGTAAAAGAAGATCAAGGACGCCAGCACAAAGACGAAGATGATGACAGAAATGCTGTGGATGATCTTGTAGGCTATGCTGACTTGATGGCTGTGTAAGGACTCGCAGCCAAAGGATTGGCGATCTGGGGAAACCTTTCCAGATGTGCTCAAAAACAAGACAATGTAAATGAAAGCCATTGTACATAAAGAAATCCATGTGATCTTGGAGATAAAGTGTGCTGCACGGGCTGTTTGCAGTGCATGAGTCTCTAATGGACAAGTAATCTTTAGATATCTAAGGAAAGAAAGATAATGGTTACTTTGGTGGTGAACATGCACCGTTTATTATCTCAATATCACCTGACACATAAAGTCATTTTCATAAAATATTTCCTGTTTACATACCTATTTGCAGCAATGTAATTCATGAAGAGAATGCTGGCATACATGTTGAGATAGAATCCGGCCGCTCCGAAATTGCAGTAAATGCGTTGCATTTCTATTGATTTGCTAGCGTAGTTGGCGATGCGCAGGGGGAGGCTGAGGCAGATGAAAAAGTCAGCTGCAGCTAGGTTTTTGAGGTAGACAGTGACACTGGACTGAAACCGTATCTTAGTGCAGAAATACACGCGCATAGTAATGGCATTCATTGCCAAACTAATGAGGCAGACGGTTGAGTAGGCGAAAATGAAAAATGGGTGTCCTGGCACATTTGATTGGCCACAAGCATCCAGTGATGAGTTTTCAGTGCTGTTCAAAGCCGTGTCCAGACTTACGGGTGTCATTGTCATTTTAGAGCTGCAAAAAGAGATGCATAGTTTGTTCTTATTATTAATTATATCAAAGAAAGAAACTACACGCTAACAGTTTATTTGTATGAACACTATACAAAACATTTTTGTATTAACACATCAATTCAACAATTCTCCGATACCTATTAACCTATTGTCGGATATTAGGCTTTTGAGAACATATTTCTAATATTTAACATCTCATTTGACATAACATTTCTCCTCATAAAATGGTTTTCTGTGCATTACAGTTTTCATGGGGATGGAAATAAAACGTGTATGTCTGTGCATCTGGGCACCTGCCTGCTTTTATGGCTTATTGCGTGAGAGAATGAAAGTGACAGCAATTAAATTTAGAGATTCCTATATATTAGGGCCCTTAGGGAAGTGAAATGTTGCTCTCAATAGAATAATGGTTTCCTTTCATAATTTTCTCCTTGTTGTTCTTCCAACTGCAACATTTTAATAAAATAAGATGAATGCAAAAAAGTCATGTATAATCAATAAATTAGTCATTTTTTGACCCAAACAATTGGCTTTGGAATTTGGATAAATTAAAGGCAGCATTTTCTTAATGTTAAAAGCTTATCCTCAAACAGATGAATACTTAGAGCCTAAGCCAGGTACACTATTTGGTTCATTTTATTCATATACGTTTTGCTGAGAATGAAAATGAATTTTTTGTCAAGAACACAATATGGAACGGCAAAAACTGTTTGGTAATGTATTCTGTAATTCCAGAATTGTGTAAGTGTTCACTGATCTTATAATATTTATCTTTAAAGGAACCAGTATGATTTTATTTGAATCATATTAAATTTTTAAATTTGAGATTGTAAATGCAAACAATGCATACTTTATGCATAGTGTTTTATTTACACCACGGTTACTGTGTGATGTATCTTTAATGTGTGAATATACTGTACTGCAGATACAATTTAAGATTCTCCAGTTTCTAAAGAAACAATATTATTTGCATATTTATTTTTGAAGTGAATGAATGAATGAATTATTTATTACCATGTGAGTCATCTAGTTATACTGGTTATTCTTACTGTCTATTTTCTGTGTTTGAAGTATTTGCAAAAAAACATTCAACTGCAAATACACATTTGGATTTAAGACATGGTAAAATGTCATTTTAATACGACAGAGCATAACAAAACATTTCACTCACCTTTGCAAAGTAAGCTTCACAGCAGGGTTGTTATATGGTCTCTGCTTGCTATCTGCCACAAGTTCCTTTTATAATCTCAAACCAGGAAGGAAATTGTGTTCAATGCACAGATGTGTATTTGTCTGCAAGAGATGAGTTTTTACCCCCGTTCTTATTAACCAGTGTTGATTATTTTTGATAACAGATATACTGTGTCTCTGTCAAGCCCCATTTGTTTTGTATGGTTTCTAGGGAAACTTTATTTTTTATTAACAAAATTTTCATAGGAAACATTTGTATATTTATATATGTATGATAATTAGAAACCACATTATTCCATCTCTAATGCAAAATAGTATTTTTTATGTGTGTGTGGGTGTATGATTACCATATGTTTACCACATGATATTCTGTTGAAAATATGATCCTGATCAGGAATATACCCCTGGCCAAATACAACTAATCTGTTCAGTTAATTAATGGACTGTTTTCTACTGAAGCAGATGCGTTCAATGATAGAAACCCTCGCACAGATCTAGCATCAAGGATGCGCTTTAGCTAATCCTTTTGCCTTTTTTATTCATTGTGACTTCTACATTACAGCATGGTTTGTATAATATATATATATATATATATATATATATAGAAATATATATAGAGAGACTAGAGCGAGAGAGAGAGAGAGAGAGAGAGAGAGAGAGGAGGAGCGGGAGAGAGGAGCGGTAGAGAGAGAGAGAGAGAGAGAAGAAATGGGCCACAGTGGCTTAGTGGTTAGCACGTGTCAGCACGTTTCGCCTCACACTCCGCCCAGGGTCCTGGGTTCCGTCTCAGTCTTTCCGCCATTTTTTTGCCCCAGTCCAAAAACCATAGGTTGACCCAGTCAGAAAATATTGTCCCTAGGTTGATTAGAAAATTGTCCCTAGTGTATGAATGTGTGTGAATGTGAGTGAATGTGAGTGAGTGTGTATGTGCCCTGCAATGGCATTCCATCCAGGGTGTGTCCTGCCTTAATGCCCATAGACGCCTGAGATATGCACAGGCTCCCCGTGACCCGAGGGAAGATCGGATATATCGGTAGAAGATGAATGAATGAATATATAGAGAAAGGGAAGTGAAGCATAGTGTTGTGATCAATTTCTACCACAGGATATTTGTGGCCAATGGTGATAGGTCTTTTTATTCTGTGTTTGTCTATCGCCCCCTTGTGGAACTTAAAAAATTCAAGTACACAAGTTCATTCTCTGTTCTGGCACCAAGGTGATGGAATGAACTTTCCCAGAGTGTTCAAGCGAGTGAAGACCTGTTTCTTCTAGAGCAAACTTGAACTAGCACTTCTTCCTTCTTGAACTGTCCTGGTTTATATTATTTAAAAAAATCAACAGAATTAAAGTTTTTTGGGTCTTAAGTTGATGCATAGTGTCAAACCAGTGTTCATTTATTTATTGATGGAGACTTTTATTTGTTCTGGATAAGGGCATCTGATAAATTATGTAAATGTAAATGTCATTAAATCATGTCCACTGTTTAACATATTGAATTTGTGTAAATGCATTAAGTAACAATTAATTACTTGATATGGCCTTCAGGTACTTTTATCCAGGAATACCTTCTGTCTACAAGCAGCTAATTATAGTGTTAATTATGAAGTACAATGTACAAACTTATTTGAATGGATCCCTGGAACCCTGTTGTTAGGCAGTGATGCTGCTTACCACCTTACCATTTAACAACACTACACAACAATACTACGGCTGGTAATCAATTAAAATATTTTAATCTTGATTAATCGCACGATTGCCATGAGTTAACTCGTGATTAATCGCACGCTTTCAATGTACCATAAACGAATACTTTTCATGTTTCTAATACTCTAATAACTGTAACAGATGTTATAATTGTATACATTTCTCTTAAAATCTCTTAAGCATTCCATCCAGGGTGTATCCTGCTTTAATGCCTCTTGTTAATTTCCATGTTACTTTTTTAGTGGGTGTTTTTATTGTAAAATATGGGACGTGGCTCCTTTAAGAATTATGTTTCGGTTGCTTTCCGTAAAAACTGGTGATACGTTCACAAAAGAAAAATGTGCTTCCATAATACTGATTTGTGAATTTAATGGGTGTTAAAGTAAATTTGTGTTAACCCCCAGCCCTAAAAAAATACAGTATTACCCTATATACAGTATACAGTATTACCCTGTAAGACTGCACAAGTAATTGGTCTAAGGCTTTATAAAGAATTCTGGCACTATCCAAATTTCCAAATTACTCAAATTTATGTAAGGAATTGTTTAATATATAAATATAACTTTTTACAAATATAAAAGTACAAAGGAAAACATTACATTCATTATCAGATCATACCATTACAAAAACATTACCACCATTTTTGGAGGAGTGAATTTTATACAATCATTTTTTGAGTTACAGAGATATTGCCCCCGTTATTGTAAGCTCTGCATTATACTGTCTGATGGATTACAGACAATTGAGAAATGGTTTTGGTGAACATTGTGTCATCTCTGTGACCAAATAATTTGATTTTTGCTTCTCTTTTTTTGGTTTGCATAACACAATAACTTGGACTATGCAACACAGCTCAAGTGCTCCTGGTGTGATTGACCCACTGCAGCCATCTACTGGTATACATCAGCAGTCATCAGTTCCGCTTTGTGTTTCCATTTCTGCTCTACAAATTACTGGTGCTTAATCTTTTTGTAACTGAGGGAATCCCATTAACAGGCTCTGCAGGAGACAGCTTATGTAGCAGCAACTCTCGAAATGTCCTGCACATGAGGAAGTAGACTAGAGGGTCTAGACAGACATTGAATGACGCCATCAACAGTGTGGCCTCTTTGGCCTGAAAGAGATGAAATTGGGTTTGAGAACTAAGAGGGGTGTTGAACCGCTGACTCAGTGTATAGGGTACTCGGCAGATGTGATATGGCACGAAGCAAACAAAAAACACTGCCAGCAGGCTGAAAATGCTTTGGTTAGACTTGCGGCTTGCATTACTGCTTCCCCGTCTTACTCTTCGGTAAGAGCGGTACACCTGCCCGGCTATGGACGTATAGCAGAAAGACATGAACACGAGTGTCACCCAGAAGATAGCCACTACAGTGTGGACAGAGCCGTCATGCCACAGTCGTCCCAGTTCGCTCTTTAAGTCCATGCAGGAGCAATTCTCTGCTGCAGGCTTGTTGGTCAGCAACGTGTTGGGGAGCATGCAAAGTAGCATCAGTGCCCAGGAAAAAAACGCCAAAAATCTGGCTACAGTTACCTGCTGCAGGAAAATGGAGATGCGTAAAGAGCAAGTCCCAGGTGAGCACGAGGACGACTGCACTATCTTGACGTAGCGCTCCAGGCTGATAAGGCTCATGAATATTATTCCTGTATACATGCCTAAGTAGAAGAGCACGGCTGTGTAGCGACACACCACCAGCCGCAGGTACCATCCACCTAATCCTAGGTCATTGGCCACACGCCATGGGAAGGAGAACAACATGAGAAAGTCAGCCACCACCATGTTCTTCAGGTATACCACCATGCCTGATGTGCTGGGCACTCGGAAGAAGATCCACGCTGCCAACCCGTTCAAGATCAGACCGGCAAAGCAGATTAGAGCGTAGAGCACGGGGAGCGCGACACGCGTGAATCCAGTGCTGAAGTCTGTGCTGTTTCCACGGGGACTGCCTCCGCAGCTAGGGGGCTCAGTGGTGTTGCTGTAGTTCATACCTAAAAAATAGCACAAGTCAGTTAACTGACATACCACAAGTCAGATTTCCGCCATAGAGACCACAAAAACTTTCAGAAGAGTAGCTTATAATTAAGTACATCGTGAAAGAGCGGTGACAATGCAAATTCTGTATTTGGCAAGATAGTTTTGTTCATATTCAACATATTTCTTTTAAAAACACAACAAAGGTTTTGTGTGCATAGAAAAAATGCAATAATTTCTTTGCTAAAATTTGTTTACATGTTTAAATATTACTAAATAGACCATGTGCATTTTTCATTAAGTTGCTCTATAAAGGAAGCTGCTGACAGATGAGGAAACATTATCTAAACATAAGATCATAGAGCATTTAGATTGTAAATTCAGATATGTTTTTTATTACTTTGAACTAATATAGTATGAAAATTCACACTTGACCGAATGTTATCAAAGAATGATATCAGAGATTACTGATCATGCAAAATGTAAGTGGAAATATGTAGTGTATCTGAACTTCATTCAAATACACTTTACTGTTTGTTTCTTTGTGTGTAAACAAATATGAAGTAAACAAACAAAGCTATTTTTTGCAAATATGCTTTAAGAACTAGCGAAATAAATATGTTTTGAAATACCGATATAACTAAAGAAAAATGTATTTATTTAATATAGAACCATATATAATAGTGGATCATATATTCTTGCTTTCCTTCCACAACAAAACTTTCAGTAAGGTCAACAAAATATAGTAAAATAAAACTTTCGAAAATGTTACTAAAATGATACTAACCTTTGGGATACCAAACAGGAAAAAAATGTGCTGAGATAAAGATCAATGTAAGTGATCCTCTGTAAGAAAGATGTCTGAGGTAGGAGGCAATCGAGTGGTGGATATATTCTTGCTACTTTGTGGGTGGACTCAGCATATAAACAACACCAGCGAGCAAGATGATGCTTCCTCACGTACAGGAATAGTCCTCTGAGCTTGCTGTTTTACTTCTATTTCCTCTTCTGTAATCCCTGGTGTGGACTTTTCACTCCAAAAAGAAAAACACAAACATGCTCCGGTCTTTTTCTGGTTGTCTTTCATGGCAGCTGCATGCGGCATCTTTGCACAGTTTTGAAACAGTTGTTCCCCCCCTACATGTTCCTGTTCTGTCTCTCTTCATCAGAATTATTCCCTGCAGAGCTCAGTGGGAATTTGTGGGGGACGTCCACTGAGGGGGCAAAAGAAGAATGAAAAGCCATGGCTCCCCTGTCACTCTGTTTCCTTTCTGTAATACCCCGGCTGATTATAGACCCAAAAAACAATAAGCACATTGATTTATTTTTGGTTATGGAATATATTTGCTTACGGAATTGATCTACATTTTTCTGTTAGACATTGAATTTTAGAGTACAGTTTATAAACCATATAGTTTTTAACATTTGGACATTTAGAATAGTTTTCAACATTTGGACATTTAATTTGGAGTAGTATCTTTAACTGCTGACTGAAAAATGCAAGAAATGATTCAAATTGTATTCAGATGTTGGTTGTCCATATTTTATTGTTTTTTTTTGTTGTTTGTTTTTAGAAAAACAGAAGATTCCTGTTTTTTGCTTTATTACATTGAAATCATGTGTAATAAACAATCTAAAGTGATGTGGTATTTCCTGTCTGCGTTTTGAGGAGCCAAGTACCTCATACTAATAACACAGTCACATGGTCATGCTTTTCTGCTGAGTTCCAGGTGACTAATGCAGGAAGCTATAACCTTTCTAACTAGCAAAAGTCAGATATATTTAATGAACTCATTCCACCTTAAAAACGGCAACAGGATTAATGTTAATTAATTAACAGGACATGACTTTGGGAAATGCATCCAAATCGCTCAATAATGGAATATATTTTGGATGCGGCACGGTTGCGACATTTTGCGGATTATGATGAGCTTGTGGAAAAGCATCACGTCGAAATGTGCCCATTTCCTCAATTTGCTAATTGTTTCAGATGGAACAAACAACACTGCGTTTTCAGCAATTGTTTTCAGTAAACATAGTATTGTAATCAAAGAAAGATCACTGTAGATGACACAGTGGTACAATTGTAATACCTGCTATCTCAAAGAACCCTGATTTAAGTTGTCAAGTTTTGTACTATATATTATGTTTTCCCCCATGTTCAAAAATACTGTCATTATTTCTTTTACAAAAATAAAGATAAAATGAGAAGCCTTTTCATTCAAGAACCAGCAGCTTGAATGCTTTCATTGTTTCTATATGACTTAATCAGCGCCTTACATTGTTGTGGAGGTATTTTAGAACTTCTTTACATCATTTCAGTTTATTGAATTTAACAGACGTTTGTTTTTTGCACTGCTCTATAAAGGACCTGCCAAGGCATTTCAATTGGATTGAGTTCTGAGTGTTAAATTCTTTCAGATTTCCTAGTATGCTTGGAAACATTGTACATTCACATATTTTGATCAATCTTTAGCTGTCAGAAAAAAATTAGTCTCACATTTGGTGCTAAATTACTTTGGTATACAGAGGACTTCATGGTTGACTCAATAAATGTATGTTGTCCAAGTCCTGCAGCTTTAAAACAAGCCCAAATCATAACCCCTTCACCTCCACGCTTGAGAGTTTGTATAAGGTGTTTGTGCTGATAAAGCTGTGTTTGGTTTTCGCCAACTGTGATGCTGTGCATTATGGCCACTTCAGCCTCAGCTGTCCAAAAAGCATTATTCCGGAAGTCTGTGGTTTGTTTGGATGAAACATTGCAAACATAAGCTGTGCTGACATGTTTTTTTTTCTTTTAGACAGTGGAAGAAGCATTTTCTTGGCAACCCTTCCAAAAAAGCATACTTGTTGGGGCTTTTTTTTTTTTAATGTACTGTCATGAACTCAAACATGTAACGTGCCAACTGCGGCCTGTAGAATCTGAGATTTAACTCTTCTTATTTTGTCATTTCTTTTAGCATTGCTTAGTCTGACCTAACAGTGGCAGCGTATTTTTAATTAGTATTATTTGAAGTCTTCCACTTGAATAATCTTCCATTCTGTAGAGTGAAATAAAAATAAATTGGTGAAATAACAATGAAAGTGGACTCATAACCTTTTCGTAGATGGAGACCAACAATTTCTTTTCTAAGATCATTACTGATGTCTTTTGTCCTTGGTGTTGTGTTAACACATACCCGAATGCCTCAGACTGGTAAAACTACAAAAACGTTGGCACTGA
The DNA here is from genome assembly GCA_030449085.1 of Kryptopterus vitreolus. Taxonomy (NCBI): domain Eukaryota; kingdom Metazoa; phylum Chordata; class Actinopteri; order Siluriformes; family Siluridae; genus Kryptopterus; species Kryptopterus vitreolus. Next base: position 8,688,052 of record JACRUU010000026.1, on the reverse strand, counting down.
TAAAGGTCAAATAATAATGATAAACATCTAATCAAGATTTTATTAGCAGAACTTGTCTTATCTAAGATTGTATTTATTTCATTTTAATACCTGATAAGGAGCATATGATTTTTAGTATGTCCTCAGAAGCATTGAGTACACAGAGAGTGTACTTTCTTTTTCACAGAGTGTTAACCAGATCATGGTCACACAATACAATGCCCTGATGTAATACACTGGATACATATTCATTTGGACTTTTTGTTTATGTTGACAGAAGCACTAAATTTAGAGGCAAATGAGGGAGCCAGAAAAAAATCATAAAAACAGTTTTCTTTCATTGATATAAGTCTAGTTTTGTGAACTTTTTGTTGTCTCAACAGATTTTTTTTTCATATGCAGACTTTTGCTCTGTTAAAAATACGGTCACGGTCACTGTCTTGGCCAAAATCCATCTCAGATCAAAGCATATGCATGACATGAGCTGTGTCTGATTTCCCATGACTGTGGTGACCCTACACTCTTCCTGTTTCTGAATCTCTGTATCATCTATCATTTGCGTTCTGTTTTGCTAAATCACCCAGTGAAGTGTGTAAAGTGAGGTTAAATGTAATACTAGGATTCAAAATCACATTCATTTGACTCTCTATTCCAGAGTCTGTCTTCTCACTGCAATACCCAGTCTGCAGGATCTTTCACTCTAAACAGATAAAATCTGGTAGGTTTAAGAGCAAATATCACATCCTGTCATTTTTTCCAACATTACAGATGGCCTCAGAATAGGGGCTCAAAGTTATCATAGGCAGACTAAATAATAATATAAACTTAGCAAAAACAGCACATTCTTTATATTGTACTGATATTTATAACATCTAAATAATACATACATTATAAATAATACATACATTATACAAACTGGATTCCAAAAAAGTTGGGACACTATACAAATCGTGAATAAAAACTGAATGCAATGATGTGTAGGTGCCAACTTCTAATATTTTATTCAGAATAGAACATAACACACGAAACAAAAGTTTAAACTGAGAAAATGTACCATTTTAAGGGAAAAATATGTTGATTCAGAATTTCATGGTGTCAACAAATCCTAAAAAAGTTGGGACAAGGACATTTTCACCACTGTGTGGCATCTCCCCTTCTTTTTACAACACTCAACAGACGTCTGGGGACAGAGGAGACCAGTTTCTCCAGTTTAGAAATAGGAATGCTCTCCCATTCTTGTCTAATACAGGCCTCTAACTGTTCAATCGTCTTGGGCCTTCTTTGTCGCACCTTCCTCTTTATGATGCGCCAAATGTTCTCTATAGGTGAAAGATCTGGACTGCAGACTGGCCATTTCAGTACCCGGATCCTTCTCCTACGCAGCCATGATGCTGTGATTGATGCAGAATGTGGTCTGGCATTATCTTGTTGGAAAATGCAGGGTCTTCCCTGAAAAAGATGACGTCTGGATGGGAGCATATGTTGTTCTAGAACCTGAATATATTTTTCTGCATTGATGGTGCCTTTCCAGACATGCAAGCTGCCCATGCCACACGCACTCATGCAACCCCATACCATCAGAGATGCAGGCTTCTGAACCGAGCGTTGATAACAACTTGGGTTGTCCTTGTCCTCTTTGGTCCGGATGACATGGCGTCCCAGATTTCCAAAAAGAACTTCGAATCGTGACTCGTCTGACCACAGAACAGTCTTCCATTTCGCCACACTCCATTTTAAATGATCCCTGGCCCAGTGTAAACGCCTGAGCTTGTGGATCTTGCTTAGAAATGGCTTCTTCTTTGCACTGTAGAGTTTCAGCTGGCAACGGCGGATGGCACGGTGGATTGTGTTCACTGACAATGGTTTCTGGAAGTATTCCTGAGCCCATTCTGTGATTTCCTTTACAGTAGCATTCCTGTTTGTGGTGCAGTGTCCTTTAAGTGCCCGGAGATCACGGGCATCCAGTATGGTTTTACGGCCTTGACCCTTTCTCACAGAGATTGTTCCAGATTCTCTGAATCTTTGGATGATGTTATGCACAGTTGATGATGATAGATGCAAAGTCTTTGCAATTTTTCGCTGGGTAACACCTTTCTGATATTGTTCCACTATCTTTCTGCGCAACATTGTGGGAATTGGTAATCCTCTACCCATCTTGGCTTCTGAGAGACACTGCCACTCTGAGAAGCTCTTTTTATACCCAATCATGTTGCCAATTGACCTAATTTGTGTTAATTGGTCTTCCAGCTCCTCGTTATGCTTAAATTTACTTTTTCCAGCCTCTTACTGCTACTTGTCCCAACTTTTTTGGGATTTGTTGACACCATGAAATTCTGAATCAACATATTTTTCCCTTAAAATGGTACATTTTCTCAGTTTAAACTTTTGTTTCGTGTGTTATGTTCTATTCTGAATAAAATATTAGAAGTTGGCACCTACACATCATTGCATTCAGTTTTTATTCACGATTTGTATAGTGTCCTTTTTTGGAATCCGGTTTGTATATCTAAAGCAATTACAGTGTTTTTCTAATATGTTATTATACTTTATAATGACTGTTAATATATCTGTCTGGTTCTGAGCTGTTTATACACAAAAAAAACGTTATATATGTGTGAATCATTACTTTAGCCAAAAACCTAACAATGGCCTAAACTGGCATAGCAGCATTTTAAATACAAATAGGAGAGATATACAGTATTTGCCAGTTGCATATGAACATGATTGCAGCTTGGCTGATTCTAGATTGAAATTTTCATGCTTAACTTTCCCTCAAAGTTGCTCAGAGTTAACATTAATCAACTGCCCACTCATTATAACTGTGGTGAGTGGAAATGCAGGGTCACCCAATCTTGGAAGTTAAACAGATTTGGACTACATTTTAAACTTTTTGTCATATTTTTGCTGTTGTGCTTCCGCCACATTATTGACTGGTTAATGTAATGAATGCACACGTGTGCTCTGTTAAAATGGCTGATAGCTATATGAAGTATAAGTAAGCTGAATAACTGTAATTAAATTACTTTGATCTATACACTTTACACAGCAAAACAACTACATTATATGTGACCTGAAGAGATATGTCACAGTTTGTGTACGTGTGTATGTACATGCATAAGTGTTTCTGAGGTTAAGGGTGTGAGCAGTGTGGTTTGCTGTAGCAAAGGATGAATTCATGCACCAATATTGTCAACAGAAGGTTTTTTATAAGTTATAAAAGTGTGTTTTGTGCGTGCATTTGGTCAGGAAAGAGAGAGGATAGAGAGGAACTGAGAACAGAAATGACAAAGACATCCTTGGGGAAAACAAGAGTAAAATAAACTGAAACAAAGGAGGTTGTACGGAAGGCACATCAAACAGACTAAATTTATGAACTGCATCCTGACAATAACGTCCTCGGGGATTGACCTTGTTCAAATAACCAACTTTCAAAAGCATTAGGGTGTCAACAACATGGCTTTGGTATGTAATATGATGACAGAGTGAGTTCATCTGGAAGCTTTATTGCTTCTACTGTACTGTATGTGTTAGCTGATTAATTGACTACACCTGAGAAAAATTACACAAAATTGGAGAAAAGGCAATTTTATTTACAGTTAGGTGGTGTATATAATATTATTTAATGCACAACCTAATTATAATAATTATACTGATATATATGGTTTATCCGTGAGTGTTGCTGGATTAATGAACTGGCTTAATGGCTAGGGAAGAATGCACCTTAGGACTTTTTTTTTTCAATTTTTATCAGTTTCATTGCTGATATAGCCACAAAAAAACTGAACGTAGAACAAAATTATTGATTTTTATTTTGCAAATAGCTTTATTGGTATTTCTTCAGAAAATACATACTGCACACCTATGCATTAGTACATATTAAATACAACTTAGTACCACAATATCTTAATATACTGTCCATCTACATGCATTTAAATAAATTATATCATGTGTAAAACTGTACATAAATTAAAGTCACAACAAATGCTGTCAAAGTATGCAATAAATACTTTACATGAAAATATAAATACATATATAAATAGATATGCTGGGACGGAAGAAAAAAAAAGCTCAAGAGCTGTGGGAGTTGCATGTGTGCTTTGTCACATTGTGCATTGTGAATGCACATAGATTTTTAGAATGTGTACAAATATTATCTTAGAAGTTAAAAATATATATATAATAAAATGATTGTTAAATAGCCATTAATCTTTAATTCAAAGTTTATTGACTAAAATGATGAGAAAGCAGCTAGTGACCCCTAGTGTTCTGTAGTAGTAAATTATTTACAATTATAACAATTATTATTATTCAATTATTCACAATTGAAATCATGGTATTGAATGCAGAAAATGTTGAACTGTCCTCCAGTGGTGTTGTGTACATTGGTGCACCTCACTGAGAGCAGAGGGAACGGAATTGACCCAGCGAATATTACATGCGCCATGACTGTTTAGACAGTTCTTTCTTGCAGAAACGAAGACACACATCGATTAAACCAGTCCAATGTTTTCTTCAAGCATGTACAGCCTGAAAAAAAAAGAAGGATTGTATACTGCTTTGACAATAATGACAGCAATGACATGGTATTATTTCCATTTTTGGCCAACATGTACAAGAGGTGTGGTGATGTACATCGAAGTTATTTAGTGGTGAAACATGGTTATGAATGTTTCACATTTTATGGCATTATTTGCATGATTTAATACTAAGTATGAATAGAACATCTACAATTCTGGCGCCTCTTATTTTTCTGCACTATACTACTTGCATTCAACAGAATAAACTTTACCTTGTTCTTTCCAGGTCCAAATATCAAACCATTAAGAGCGCAGAGGATCTGCACAATACAGAACAAAGCCTGAAGCACGTTGACAGCCATGATAGTGGAGAAGAGTACAATGTTCCACACCACCACATTACGAGGCTCCTCACAAGCAGAGGCCCATCTCTCTGGCATATACAGGTAACTCTGATCACTAAAAACAAAGAAACCACACAAATATAAATGTAAACACTTACTTGGCTCACATGCACACACACACACACACAAATTAGTTACTTACACTGTTATTTTTTATGTCACACTCACATGCTTGACCTAGGTGCGTGTCATAATACTAAAAGAGGAAGTGCTAAAAATATATAATTTATCTTCAAGACTCTAGAAAAGAGGAAAAATTCTCACACTTCCTATCGTAAAAAATACTCTTATTTAAAAGAGTGTTCACCTTTTTGTGACTGTTGTGGTTTAAATATTGAACACTGGAAAGGAGGAATAAAGAAACTTACTCCAGGTTCCTAATTTTCAGGGGTCTCTCCCACTGCAGACCTTCAGTTCCATTGTGCAGACATTGTGGTCCTTTTGTTAGTCCTGTACAGTTGAACTGGAAAGCAAGGCCAGCCGTAAGCACAGCCACACATGAGTAGATGATCCGACACAGCATCTGTGAGAATGAAATTGTCAAGTCAGCCAAATACGTCAAATGACGCACCGAGTGTATCCTGCTTATACGATGACTAGTGCCAGTCAGTACTGCCATTTAGTTACATGTACACTAACATGATCACAAAACGTACATGATTGCACAATGGAAAAGATAAATGGATCCATTTAAGTCATAGTTTAAAAAAAAAAAAAAAAAAAAAAACTATAAGACTATTCTCCACTCTACTCACATTGGCTCGGAACTGACAGCATCCATTTTTTGCATTATTTAATGCAAATCCACGAACAGCTACAAACACCTGATAAAACATGAAAACACAGATGTGCATGCGCAAACACACACACACACACACACACACACACACACACACACACACACGGAATGAGGTTAAAAAAATTCAGACCAGAGACCTCATGACAAATAGATCACACACTTGAACCACTAGACAATCAACCACAGTGATGAATGTCAGCTCAGCTAAAAGCCATGCTAAAAGTTTAAGAAAGGACCGTGGATGTAAAACAATATTTCATATTTGTAGCATTATCGATCTAAAATGAGTGTGAATGTCATGTTATTTAAAAAAAAAAAAAATTGGATGCTACTTACTACAAATCCTGAAGCCCATATTCCTGTGCACCACGTGGCCTCTGGAGTGATATGATTTTCAACCAGGTACTTATAAGTAAGTCCAGGGAAAAGCAGGAGCAGATTGGCCGCTGAACTCAAGATTGCCAGGAAAATCATGACCACAGGGAGATATTTTGAGCTGCACATCTTCCCAATTCAGTGAAACTGAAAGCATAATAAATTACATCATGAAGCTTCAAATGTATGTTTAAACCGCACAATTCGTTTCAAACATATGCACGTTTTAGTGATTAAGTGCGAACCCTTTTGAATAGCAAATACTAAGTGGTTTGTTGTTAACTTCTTGTGCACTGTGATCACAAATCACAAATGAAACTGATTAAACAATTAATCACAGATCGCAGAATGCGTTTACTGCTGCATTTGTTGAATCGGTTCCAACATAACGGGTGCAAAAAGACAAGGTAAAGACAAAACAACCGAAGTACAAACATTTTTCACAACATTTTTCTAAAACATATTTTAGTTTTCTAAATGTATTATTATGTATATTATGATGATAATTTCTCACAATAGGCATTGCAGAATTCATTTGACAGCATCCTGGAAGATTTTTCCAGACCACTACACTGGTCAATACAATGTATGTGTTATATACATTGATGGTTGCAGAATTGGAAAGCCTGTACATATACTCTCACTCAGAATGTCAAAAACACTGTTTTATAATAGTTAACCTTTCAGCAAACACTGTGCACCTGCAGCATGTATTACTGCCAACATAAATTACAAATTCTGTTATATAAATATAACTGTATAATGTAATACAACCACGCTATATAATAAGCAATAATGTCATACCAAGACCATACGAATGAAGTATTTAAATAATACTGAACAGAGCATTTTACCTATAGCAGGGAAATTGTAGACTAGTAGAATGTCTTGCTTGTGTCGAAAGCAACTGATGTGTTTGGCTAAGCAGGAGTGTCTGAGCAATCAAGAGAGATAGAGGTGTCCTAAATATCTCAGGATGAGGAAGCACAAAGAACATCGTCATATACTGCTGATTTCTTCCTTCCTCTCTTGGCTTCTCTCACACACACACACACACACACACACATAGATTTTTTTAGGAAATCTCTGAAACCTTGTTACATACATATATGGTCAAAATCTGGTTTGTTTAGTTGTTTTTGGACCCGAAGGATAACCATTACAATCGATACAGAACATAATATTCACATATTCACATTTCATTTCTGTGTAATATTTCGATAAGAATTTACATACAAGCTAAGAAAAGTGACGCGCTGATTATTTACTGATTATAACTGATTTTAAAGCTATATTGTTAGAAGTAGTACCTTTTGGGATGGACTGGAACACAGTAGACAGTGTAGACAGTAGACAGTGAAACAAATAAACAAACAAAAAAAAACAGGTGATATTGACTAGAAACAACATTCGTGCAAACAATACAACACCGTATAAGACAATATCAATTTGACAGTGCATCACTGATTAATATACAAATACAATTGTGTAAGCAGATTTGGGGGAAAATAACAGTGAAAGATGATTTCTTCAAAACAAAATGAGAGCTTTGCTGTCACTATCACTTTGGTTGTGTTGGTTCGTGTGCAATACTGATGCACAATCATGACTCTGGTTTTGCTCACCCCCAGGCTACATCATGACACCTACATTAGTCCCTGACTTTACTAACACCAATGTCACCGACATATCAAAATCTATTGGAGCATCTTCCCACTTGATCGATGCTTAACAAATAATCATTAAAAGAAAGCATTTAAGTGCAAATCGATGCATAGTATCAGACGGTGGATTCATCATTAGTTGATGAGTCTTTTGAGATACTCTGGCTTCGTTGATATCTTTTGGCAAAACCCTCTACTAGCTTTAAAATAGCTGAAAGAGTTAAGCCTAATAGTTAAACTGTATATCACAGATATGCACACTTATGTTCATTTTGTGGCTTGTTGAATTAATTTTCCAGGTTTCTATTGAAATGATGTATATGGAAGTATAATAACACTGTATTTCTTTTTATGAGACCATGAAATATGGTGACAATGATTCAAAATGGAGGCAAAGGATACAACGGATTTAGACACAATGTGTGCTGATGGTACAACAAAGTTATACATACTGCAAGTATTTCATCATCCATTACTGAATCATAATAACATCTCAAAAATATAGAGGAAAACAATCTAAGATTATTATATGTGGCCAAAAGTTTGTAGCCACCTGTTGTATAGTATAGATTTGTATGCTTTAGTATTCAAATTATCCCTTCACTGGAAGCCTGTTCAAGCGTGACCATGTCATTGTGCAAATTGCAACCTTCAAAAAAAGGCATGGTTTGCTCAGAGCCCTGATTTGTCATTTTAGCCATATACAGTTGGAACAGTAGACAGTGAAACAAACAAACAACAAAAAAAAAACATGTGCCACTGACTAGAAACAACATTTGTTCAAACAATACAACACAGTGTAAGACAATATCAAAGTGGCAGTGTAGCGCTGACTAATACACACTGTGTAATACAGAGCAACTCATTTGACATTTATTTATTTATTTCATGTTTGTTAACTAGCAAGTAGATTAAAAAACAACAACAAAACCCCCCCCCCAAAAAAACAGTGAAGATGATTTCTTCAAAACATGCTGAAAACAAAATGACTGCTTTACCATCAATATCACTTTGGTTGTGTTATTTTGTCCGCGTGCAATACCGATGTGCAATCACGACTCTGGTTTTGCTCACTAAAGCCCACAGAGAACTCAATGTCCTGTGACGCTGTGTAATTCGGTTTGCGACTCAAGTAGCATGAGTTTGTGACTCAATAGATGTGGCAAGAAGGTTTTTAAATCTTGCAGATTGTTAGCATATACGCATCAATGATATTCATAGGTTTCTGTAGTAATTAAATCGTTATGATGAGAGAATAATTAGATTACTTTTTTTGTCGTTAATAACAACTATGAATAGATGTTAAACTCATTTTAATACATTATTGATTGTGAATTTTTCATTTTAAGCTAGTTGTCTGAGTGTGGCAACATTTTGTAGTGTTCATCTTGTTTTTGTGTTTTTTTTTTCTCATGGTCATCTGTCTAGCATTTATATTTTCAACTATAAAAGAAAAAGAAAAGGATATGCCAGTAAAGGGAACTGATGTTATAACATAAAAAATAACATGAGCGAATCTAAATTGAATTCACATCAGTGTATCCAGTGTTTGATCAAAAAGCGAAATAATTGGTGGTTAATTAAATTAGTGTAAAGAAAAGCTAAATTCAGATCAAGACTTATAATTTAAAGGTTTATGAACATTCAAATGAAATCATATATTATTAGTGTGAATATTAAATGAACAGTACAACAACAAAAAAAGTTTGCGGAATGGTACATTAAAGATTTATATATTTCTTATTCTACACTTTACTCTTGTATATCCTATACACATCTGGAAATATTTTCCGCTAGATTTTACAAGTGTTTTTGTTGGTATTTATGCTCAGTTCTGTACTGATTTATGGTAAGGAGACATTTGGTGCCTTCAGTGCTCAAATTTATCCCTGACATTTTATTAGGGTTGAAATAAAAGCTCTATTGTAGGCTATTTAAGATCTTTCACTATAACGCGTTCCACTTTACCGTATCTTCATGTAGCTTGCGTTGTGTCATGTTACAGTAAAATTATAATTAATAATTGAATTCTACAGCAACCACATTTGTGGGAAAAAGTCAGTGTTTCAATACATTTGTCCCTATTGTTACATCATATAAAACTCTAAATTGTGGAAGTAACGTTAAAATGAAAGTCAAAGAATTGGATTCCTTTTCATTTGATAATGTTTATATTGTTGTTATGAGACATATTTTTTATTTATTTGTTTTTTTTTTGTTTTCTTTACCAACTCTCAGCCATTTTTATTGTAAGACACACCAGCTAGCAGGTCATTTCTGCCTCTACATGTTTTGTAAAATAAATCTGATCGTATAGTGCTAGTAATTCCAAGAAGTTCAGTTCAGAATCCTGAGTATTTGGATTTGTTTTTTAATGTCTAAACCACTTCTTCGAATTCGTGGGAGACATTTCAAAATGTCGGATGCTGCGGGGATATACAGTATATCTGACACATTGTGGGGGCCTCTTTTAAAATGTATTTTAATCTGATTTCATCTGAAAAGACAGTAATTCATTCAATATTAACTTGTTGAACAATTAACGATTGTCTCAACTTTTTGAGGTATCAATCAAACAAGATTGACAAGAAACCTTGAATCTGGTTCCTCTTAAGCTTTCTTTTTATTCCATCTCAGGGAGTTTTTCCTTGCCACAGTCGCCACTGGCTTGCTCATAAGACACGAACTTGCGTTTAGAAAGAACAATCTTTTTTTATTTTTACTGAATTATCTGTGTAAAGCGATTTTGGGATTTTTGTCCATTGTTTAAAACGTTATATAGTATTGAACTGCAGATTCTGCCAACAGTAATAATATAAACTAATAATAGTATTCTTATTCTGTGGAGCCATCTATGGAGCCTTCAAAGCACTTTGTATGTCATTCTGGATAATGCATTACATGTCTGGAAAATGCCATACATTAGAATGCTTACAAAGCGACACACAGCAGGTATTAAGAGATTCAGATTAAGAAAGCACTACTGTCTAAAAGGGCAATATTAATCAAATAAACAAAATAATGATAAGTGCCAGCTTGTGTCTTTCAGTTCCTGCCAAGCAAAGGTTCTGTGTTGGTCGTCATTTATCTTTGATAAAGTGACCAGAGAGCCACCACAACCACTTCCCATCTGTTCATCTATTGTTTTATCACTGACTTTGAGTTTTGTTTTGTGGTTCAGTAGTTGTGCTGACAGTGATCACTTTCCACTCCATGTGATTACCGCACCTCTTAAACCTTTTTCACTTCTTTCTAGACTTCGTTTATATCCATATTTAGTCTTAATAGTCTTTAAAAAAAATGTTAGAGGAAGTGCTGAATCCAGAGATGGTTGTAATGGTAACCAGAAGCCCTCTTTTCATGCCTCTGAATGGTAATGTAATAATTGGACTTTATCAATAATAGGTTTAAATGAGAGATTAAGCAAACTCATTAAGAGAGTTCATTCATTCATATCTAATTTCTGATAATTATATTAAAAATGTCAATTATTAATCTATGGGGCAAAACGAAGTACCAAATATATTTGACAACTTTAATTTGGAAGAACAAATACTCTGAGTATTTGGGATTTATTGACTCTGTAACTACTATATAATCTTGTTTATGTCAGCCCAGCATGGCATTCACTGTATACTAAGGCTGTTGCGAGTCACTCAAATTCCAGGTGCATTGTCATCTCACCAATCAGGCAATAAAAACCATTCCCAAGTGACATTCATAACACTGATTATCTTGTTAAATTGGCACGTCAATTGGTTGGGTTATATTAGAAGGACAAATGAGCAGGAAATAGCAAAATTGTTATTGACTGGCTCAGTACATCTTCAAGTGTTGTGCATAGCTAATAACTATTTATCCAGATTGCAATTTTCTTAAGCATCTGTGAGATGTATTGGAAAAACAATTCTGACTAGGAAGGTCCCATCTTGCAAGTTAGAAGACTTAAAGTATGTTCTGTACTATAGTGTGCCTAGATGCACAAGAGGAACATACACAATATCAGGCAGGTGTTTTAATGTTATGGAATAAAAATAATGTCTCAAAAGACACACAAAACATTTTGTTACACTGCTGTGTAACATTAAAAGTGAAAAACAGCACAATGTGTAAGCAAGAAAATGGTTTCATACGAAATTTATACATTTCTCACTTTTGCAATAACTTACTGAAAGGCGTTTCCATTTGTTCCATCTGAGGAAACGACATAATGCAGAACATTTTCACAATAAGGGATTTTTTTTATCTAAACATGGCCAGGTTCACACGAGTCAAACAATTTCGCAGGATAACAATGTTCTGAGTACATGGTATTTTACTGGGAAACAATTATACATTTGTTGAACCTTACTAAACACTAATAACTTAATTTGTATAATACAATACAGTTTGTTCATTTGTAAAATAAATGCTCAAAAGGTACAAATGCCAAAATTGATCTAAAATATTTGTTCTAGAATAGCTGATCATCTGAAGCATTTTATACCCACAAACATCTTGTACAGCATTGCGTGTCCAATCTTTTCGACAATGCGCCGGTGTGGAAAAGATTGGACGCCCCTGTTGTACAAGCTTGGAAAGTGATGATCTTTTATAATTACTGTGTGTTAGATAAGGGGTTTAATGTTTGTTAGATAAAGGGGCTTGAGCAGATGAGTTGAGCACTGTAACCAAATTTTGCTTAAAAAACAAAAACAAAAAGCACAACGGTCGTTTCACCAACTATTTTATTCCATAAAAATAAATGAACTCGGATTATCTACAGAAAATGGAAACATGCATAAAAATATTTTTTGCAGCAATTAAGAGTTCAAACACTTTTCAACTCTAACCCCTGAAAGTTACATTTCACAATAAACCATGAAACTGATCTTTATGTATTACACACAAATTTGAACATAGCGCTGTACTTCCCAAAAAAACAAACAAAAACAACCAGCAATGTCACTGAGCAAGAAATTTGTATGCATTTGAGCTAAACGTCATCAGGAATGAAAGAACAATGAAAAGACGGATGTTCCGAAAGATGGTTTAGCTGCCCAGGTTGGAGAACATTTGAGTAATGGTGGTCTGCGTTCTGCCTTTCTGCACTGACAAAGCTGAAGGACACACTTGTGTGGAGTCTTTCTTAAAAGTTTTGCATTCGACCTGGGTGCTGACTTTCTTCCCAGCTTTCTGCACATCCGCATTCTGTCTCGAGGTTTGTGGAATGGTAGCTTCCACTGTCATGTTCTCCTCACCTGGTTCTGTATTATTGCTAGATGAAGGGCTGCTTTTCTCTCTCAGTAAATACCCATCAGCAGAGCCTTTTCTGCGGTCCACAGTAAACTCTCGGTTCAGTTCCTTCTGCAGGCGTAATGCCAGCCTTCTGTCCTCCTCCTCCTGCAGCATCCGGCTCCTCAAAACCTCCTCCTCCTCAGCCAGCTCCTGCAGGAAAATCAATCCACAAGGAGGCAATACAGGTAGTTGGGAGTTACGTGGCCTCTTAAAGTTATCAGGTTCACCGTGTCCACTCTTCCTTTTAGAACAGATGGTTGAAGCGTCAACGAGTTGTGTACTGAATTCTGAATCAGAGCTCGACGTAGATGGTTTGCTACTGGAATTCATCGGTTCCAGTTCAATGACTGAGGTGTCTGACGAGCTTGAAATGTTGAGAATGTTCTCCTGAAAACAGGTTAGGAAAAATGGGAGCGTGGTTATTTTCATACTCACCAGGAAACACACACACAATATATGACAACTTTTTTATTAAATTCGTGAGCACCTTATTGTCCAAAAGAGAGGATTGTTTGGTCTCGCATTGTGGTGGTGTGTAAGGCACTTGGCATAGATATCTAAAACAAGACGAACATAACTGAATTATAGTTACTCAGTTTCAAGCAACTGAATACATAATTACACAAGTAATTACACAAAAATAAGCAAATGCAAATGTAAGAGCTCTTTAGAAGAGAATAACTTACTTCTCAATGTGTCCCGCATTGGATTTCTTTTTCTTAGCAGCATTATTGACTTTACTATTTTTCCGAGTTTCCAAAACTGGACTCGAGTTCTGTAACGACGAAACAGTGGGTTTTGGTTTTATCATACATGTCTGTTTATTCCACAAAGTTGACCTAGAATTTCAAAGGCATCCACACAAGCACTATAAGGGTCTGGGAGGTTAGTAATTAATAACCAACACTGATATTTGACACAGATGATTAGTTCAACTTGTGTACCAAAGTGTTTTCCCAAAAAAATAAAAATACCTATTATATACCTGTTTGTTAGCTTAAGAAGCCAAGTAGCAGTGTGAAGGTAAAATCTATATACTTTGCCGAGTTACAGTTCACTCAAAACTGTGCTAACAAGAACAACTCTAAATAACAGAAGCTGAGTTGCTACAGGATTTCTATAAATATTGATGTAAAAATGGCTTTACTTAAAAGTATAACAAAGTGCATGAATGTCTAGCCACGCACCAATTCTTCGCTGAGTAATCTCGCCAATCTTTCATCATCCTCCAGCTGTGTCTCTTCCTGCCTCTGTCTCTCCTCTTCCAGTCGATCCTCTTCCTCTGCCAGGAGACGTTGGATGTACTCCTCACTGGCCCTCCGCTCTGCCTCCTCCAGAGCTCGCTTCTCTTCTACAAACTGGAGGCAAACAAACAGATCATGATACGATGGGTCATTGTTTCTTAAATAAATACAGTAGTGGCAAAGTGCAATGGAGTAGCTGGGCATTCTTTTCTTTCAAGTCCATGGTATTTATTATATATATATATTATATATATATATATATATATATATATATATATATAGATATAGATATAGATAGATAGATAGATAGATAGATAGATAGATAGATAGATAGAGATAGATAGATAGTATATTAGTCTTAAATATCAATATAACAAGAAAACGGGACGACATCTTTTTTTCTCACCTTGTTAATCTCTTCTTCATACTCGCGCCTGAGCTCACCTGGCTGACAGACCTTTGGTTTCTGTATGAACACTGTGAGAAGAACGCAAGAATTAAAAATCAGATTAGTTGCATAATTCAAAAAAATAAATAAAAATCGGTTGTGCATGGGTATTAGATTGGCGTGCAGGTGTTTAACCAAATCACAGTACAGGTATCTGAACATACATTATATAACTTTATATCTTTGATTGGATTTTTCAAATTGGACAACTTTTGGATTGCATGAGCTAATTATCAAACCTACGAATTTGTTTTATAACAAATACATGAAGATTAAAGTAGATGTGTTTGGATTAAATTCAGACTACTTGATTTAACTGTGTACAGTATTAATGATTTTTACTACACAATTAAAGTGCTCCATACGGATAACAATGCACTTACTGTTCGTATCCTCCTCCTCATCAACTCCATTTAATCGACGCTGACATTGTGTGGGAAAAGTGTCCTGAACACGGCGCCACAGCTCTGCGTTCACTAAGGTCTTGTTCCTGCCGTTAAGTCTAGCCCAAGTAGAGACGCGCTTTCGGCAGAGAGGACAGCATATATTGGCCTTGTCCACCGTCTCCAGGAAGCATGGTTTACAGAAGGTATGCGTGCACGGCAGTGTGACTGGCTCCAGGAAGATCTCCAGACAGATGGGACACAAACAATCCACTTGTTTTAGTTTCCGCTCCTGCCCCAACTCTGGGTCTTCCTCAGATACAGGTGGCATCTCTCTGCTGCACCCTCTCTGAATGCAGACTACTTAATCTCTTATGGGTCTGTCAAGGAAAAGGCAAAGTAACAATCAACAAGACAAATTTCATGAAGTCTTAAAGGCGACCACTAAACTGTAACCATCTCCTTCAAACAGCAGCGACATCTGTACTGACATGTAAAGCTTCATTTTTTTTATATTCCATATAAAAGGCTCAAAACATTTTTTTGTACCAATATTGTGGACCTCTACTGAAAGCACTTGTATTTTTTAAATATAGAGTAATTCTGCAACACCTGCAATTTTTTTTCTAAATCATAATGCTATCTGTATAGTTCCTACACACTTCCTCCCACCCCCCCCCCCCCCCCCCCCCCCTCCCCCCCCCACCCCCCCTCGCCCCCCCCCCCCCCCCCCCCCCCCCCCCCCCCCCCCCCCCCCCCCACCCCCCCCCCCCCCCCCCCCCCCCCCCCCCCCCCACATATTATACAACCAATGCACACAGACCTAATAAGCTGTATCATTATACCAGGTAAACCAGACTGTCTCCATTACAGTATTTAAACCCGTTCTGCTGTTAAAACCAACCTGTTATATGCTTCCAAACTATTTTTTTTATTGTATTTGAAAGACACAGGCATGTTTCCCTTGTTTGAGTACACAATAAAGATTTACTTTGAGCACACAAATATATAAACAAACTGATAAAATTTTATTTCCTTAATTAAAAAAAAATCCCTTAACATGAATAGTTGCTTCAGGCAAAATTGGATTTTTTTTCTCCTGACTTTGCGATTCAGTTCATCCAGAGCAGTTCAAAAGAATTTAGGTTACTGGTGATTGGGTATAAGGATGGATAACACTTCAGCTGAATGTTTGCTGTCTAAACAACATTTGCAAGAGCTTGGACGTATGCTTCGGCTCGTTGTCGTTATATGGTGAAGTGTTATATATATACTTAGCTGCATTCGAGACGGAATTGAAAGGTCAGTATTCGTTTCATCTGGGAATACATCAACATTCTCAGCTCCAATGCAAACCCCAAACCATTAAGCTTCCACCCTAATGTTCAAATCTGCCAACATCACTTGTAATCCATTTTACATAGGCTTCTATTCGAGCTAAAAATGCCACATTTAGATACCAGTCTTTAAACTGTCTAATTCTAGTGCTTTTGCCTTGCATGTATCAAAAACCATAAAAGTCGTTTCCAAACTTTTTACAGGAAATATATTTATCCATTAACTTTCTACACTTTGCAGGTCATTTAGTCATGTTTATACGAGAATGTTTACTCCTCACTCACTGTATACACACACACACACACACACACACACACACACACACACACACACACACACACACACACAACCAGACAAATATTTGGACACAACTTCTTATTCAATGATATTTAGTTTCAGCATTGTATATTAATACAGAAGACACTATTGGGTCTATTACTGAAGTGCACTATTGACATACTCAAATTTAACGGTGACCTGACTTTTGCAGTCTCCGCTGAACAGTGAATGTTGCAATGTGTCCATCATTTTCATGCTTTTGAGATTTTTCCAGATTGACTGATCCCAATTTATTTTATCTGTACGTCACCAAGTGTTTATTGCCCTAATATGGATTTGTACAATAGGTGCAGTAAGAAAGTAACAAATATCAAAAATGAACTTCAGTGAACTGAAAATCATTTCAGGTAAAAAAAAAAAAAAAAAAAAAAAAAAAAAAAAAAAAAAAACCTCGTGAATCGGATGAGAGAATGCCATGAGCTCTCAAAGGTTCCTGTAAACACTTTCTGTGTTGTTTAACACTCGTTGACTATTACATGCGTGATCCATCACTGGTTTGGATGCCATAATATACAAGGATTCTTCTGATATTTGTTATACATTATTACCTTATATCATTTAGAGACAGTTTACCAGAGCCTCGGTATTTTAGTCCATGTATCATATTTATTTACACACAAATACAAAATAAATGTAATTTAGAAGACTAGCTTTGCTGTGCTATGCTATGCTAAGCTACGCTACGCCCAGGATCAACACTTGTAAAATGGTTTAGTAAAATATAGAGAGCATGTCATTTTATTTACATACCGTCTGGACCTCATATAAACAAAATGGCGCACAAGTTTTATAAAGCGTTATTGTTATTATTTTTTTTATCGCTCGCTAGAATGCTAACTGTTTACCTTACACAGGCCAGGCTCCCAAAAACCCGGGGAAAGGTCTGTCACTGCTGCTGTGCAATCAGCAACGAGACAAGCGGGTCAAATAACTTTCAAAGTAAAAGCACTCATTGCTCTCTTAAGGGAAAATAGTACATCAAAAAGATTTCTTAAATATTTAGCAATATATATGCTGTCCATTTGTGAGGTCATTGTGATGCTAATAGGCTCTTAAAATATTGGATCGTTTGTGTTTTCTATTTTGACAAAGAAAGAGCCTTCATACGAGATGACCAAATGACGCTGATTTCTTTATCACAGTGATTCATAAGCTGTGAATCCTCTACTATTTGCGTTTAACATGCAACATATGCAAGTTTTGTTGTCTGTTTTTGAGTTATTATTATTATATTTTTTAACTCTTTGTTTTTGGGATCCCACGGGTTGAAACAAATGGTTATTATTATTTTTTTTTTTACTGTTGTTCTTGTTTGTTAAAAATGGGAAGTAGTGATTAAGATCATAAGTCATAGAGAATCTGCCAAATAATATAAAGGATCTTCTTGTAAATTATCTTCTTGGGAAGTCTCGCTAAGTTTAAACAAAATTCACTCCTATGAGGCATATATTTTAAATGCTGTTTTTTTCCCACCTAAACTTGACTTCTGAGTTCCAGCTCTATCATTTCTGTACAAACAAACAAGATTGCTTTCATATATATACAGCTTCCACTCCATGTGTCTCCCACAGACCACATGCTAGGCACAGAACAACATTCTCCATATGACTAGAAGTTTGTGGACACTTTACCATAAAGTAAAAAAAAGCTGGGTTGCATTTGTGTAATCAGCCACATGAGAATAACAAAGGTCAGATATTAATGTCAGGCGACAGTCTGGTGTGAGTTATATTTCATCCAGGTGTTCAGTGGGGTGCAGGTCAGGACTCTGTACAGGGCCCTCTTTTTTTCTGCAGCTCTTACCGCAATAAATCATGTTTTCATACATTTCAGTTTGTGGTACAGGTGAATTGTCATGTGCCATTGTCATGTCTCCTTATTTCCAGTAAAGGTCAATTCTAATGTTACCTCTTGCAAAGAAATTCAGTACAATGTGCTTCAAACTTACTGAAACAGTAACAGGGACATTAACACTAATTAAAACGTGTATCCAGAAAGTTTTAGCTTCATAGTGTAGCTCTTGTAAGTTCCAGTTAATAAATCCATTTACATTTATAATATTTTTATTTATTTTTTTTTTTTTATTTATTTATTTTTTTTGTGGGGCACGGTGGCGTAGTGATTAGCACGTTCGCCTCACACCGCCAGGATCCGGGTTCGATTCCCGTCTCGGTCATGTGTGTGTGGAGTTTGTGCATGTTCTCCCTGTGCCTCAGGGGTTTTTCTCCGGGTTCTCCGGTTTCCCCCGGTCCAAAAACATGCATGGTAGGTTGATTAGCACCTTGGAAAATTGTCCCTAGTGTATGAATGTGTGTGTGAATGTGTGTGTGTGTGCCCTGCGATGGGTTGGCATTCCATCCAGGGTGTATCCTGCCTTAATGCCCATAGACGCCTGAGATAGGCACAGGCTCCCCGTGACCCGATGAAAGATCGGATAAAAGCGGTAGAAGATGAATGAATGAATGACTATATTTTTTCTAAATAGTAGATTCCAAATTGTTATAGCAATTGTAATTATATTAGGAGGCAGCAGAGTGGTGACGTTGCAGGTGTTGAAGATGGATGAGGTTAAGTAGCTAGGGTCAAAAGTGCAAAGTAATAAAGAGTGTGTTAGAGAAGTGAAGAAAAGAGTGCAGGAAGGGTGGAGGGGGTGGAGAAGAGTGTCAGGCCGGAGAAGAACACTGGGGATGGAGGAAGGCCAAGGAAGAGGTTTATGGATGTAGTTGGTGTGAAAGAGGCAGTTATATAGAGGATAGGGAAGTATGATCTGCTGTGGCAACCTAGCCCCCTACCTCAATAACCCCTCCCCCCCAAAACCCCATCCCCGACCGGAGCAGCCGAAAGAGGAAGAAGATGAAAATATAACAACATGCTATGCATAGAGCATGTTGATATGCAAATTGAACAAGCACAACCCCAAGTTCTTTTAGGAATTTATTTAAGTAATTTGATAGGTAATAATGCAGTTCTCCACTTCTAAAAATATAACATATTATATGTTGTAACCCCTGGTTTAGAGCAGATAGACAAAACTTGTCAGTGGATTATTTGAATATTTCAGGTATAGTTTAATTAGTTCGATTCTTTCTTGATGGTTGATTTTAATGAACCAACCCTCTGTGTTCTTCTCATAGTCAAGAAAATCCCACACATTCAACTCCTGGCTAAATATCAAACATCTTTAGAAATGTCCTCAGTAGGCACATTTGGCAAAGAGGATGTGGTTTCATGAGGTGAAGGTGTAGATCTCTCTGATGCTCCTCGGTGTCGTAATCCAGAGGGTTCTACAGCTGCTTCTAGCACCTTCATATTCACAGAGAAGAGCAAAGATGACACATTTATATAGTCAAACCTAGGGTGGGGATACTGAAGATTCCAGAATCGGAATCGATTTTCGATTCCCAACCCTAGGTTTAAGATTAAGACTCTTGTTATAAAATTTAAATTTCGATTCCTCTTATCAATTCATGAGTGCTTTTTTTCACCTAACAATCTTCCAGGAACTTATGTAGTAATCTAAACATCAGTTTACAAGATGGACCTGTAAGGATACATGAATTTCCTGTTTTGGGATTTACACTTCAAGTTTCCCGGGTATTTAAGGCCTGCACGGCGCAGAATGATTATCGCGTTTTTTTATTATTGTCAGGTATTTTTTTCCCCCTTCTGGTTGACTCCGATTATTATTCTTATTAAGGCTCTTTTGTTTTTGCATCTTGTGTCCCTTTTTTAGCCTGTTGCTAACTGGACCGCAGGAAGAGCTCAAAAGTATGGCTATAATTTGTAAAAAGTGAAGACTAAGACTAAGAAAAAAAATCCACTTATCGTAATAGACTAATCTGTTGCAAGCAAGGTGTCACGACTAACATGACTAAGCATCTCCGCTTGGTTCACCGTTTGGAATTGAACATGGGATTCGAGAAGCAGAATTAGAATCGATAAAATTCAAATGATACCGAACTCTGTTAGTCAAACCTCAAGTATTAGTTAAATACATTATCAACTAAGTCAAGTTCACCTGATTCTCAGCCAGTGCTTCTTTAGCCATATAGTATTCCCTCTTGATCTTTATCTCTACCTCCTCTGGAACATCCGGAACCATCCAGTCAATCATGCGACCAATTAAGAATACCACATGCTGAAACAAAATTTAAAAGAGATTTCACATGCTCTACTAATTTCTAAAGAAAAAAAACATAAATCAGAACTATTTCTGCATTCTAACTGCATATATTTAGAAAGATCGATTATTCATTCATATTGAGCACACCTCAAATATAATGACGAAACCTAACCGAATTGCCAGCAGATTATAATACTCAGGAGTGTGATGTCCTTTTTCATCCCTGAATCCACGATACCTGAGGAAACACATTGCATAAATCTTCAGAAATCAAATAGTCATTTAACACATCAGCTTCTTTTTACCCTGGCAATAGACGGATATGTTTTAGGAGTTGCAGATTTTAAATACACAAATTACCAGCAGTCGTTATGAAATCAGTACCTTACAACTTCCTGATTTACTGGGAGAGTCTCTGTACCTGCACTGCACATCACTTTGGGTGAAGTTGTTTGGGGCCACAGAGAGGGTGAAATCAATGTAGCCTTTCAGAGTGCCCTCAGTTGTGTAGCTATAGTAGAGACGTGGCAGGAAATCTGAAGTGAAAGCAATCAGGAAAGCCTAAAAGAGCAGGAAATTAGACATGGGCGAAAACAAAAACACATTAATTTCTAATTAGTGGCTCCACTGATGATGTTTACACCAAAATGGCATTCTTTAAAAAGAAAGACTTTCTGAAAAACCTTCAAAAGATGTTTTGACGAGGAACAACAATATGGCGGAAAGCTGCGTTATCAGGATATATAGTAAAGCTCACATTGCTAATCACAGCCAGGTAGGTGATGATCTCTAGGATTGTAAACCAGATCCCAATGTCCTGTGCACGCTCGGCCACAGGTCTGCGGTATTCACACACAAATTTCTGTGCATCCAGACGAACCTCCACCCAGTTATTCACCAGGGCAAAGAGTGGTGCCAAGGGGCAGGCCGCCACAAAGATTGTAATGAAACCAAACTGCAAGACTGCAAAGAGAAGTTAATAAAACATGCATCTAGATTTCTTTGTATGTGTATATATGTGAAAATGTCTTCAGGACAGTTTCTCAGAAATTGGAGTTGCTTTGTGTATTTGCCTTTGATTCTTTCTTTTATTTAATATTTTTTGTTATCTTTATTACTGCATTTAATTATCTCATTCAACTATTTGTTTAATGCATTAAGCACGTGAATTGTTGAAAAATGAAGGTGTGCTGAAAAATATCAGTGAGTGACTTTGCAACATGCTGCATCACTCGACCATCTCTATTAACATAATGCAATTCAATTAAATCTGATTGTGATTCAATCTGAAGGTGGACATCTATAAAAAAAAAAAGTAGTGTTAGGTATATAACATGAAAAAAAATTACATCTCACCCATCTCAAGATATTCATCAAAAAGCCCCTCACACACCAAAAGACGATAATCCATTTCCCAGGGTGCCACATTGTCTTGCTCATTTACTCCCTTATCTGATTGAAATTTCCGTTTCTGCCACCATGCCTTAAATTTACTGTGGGGATCAAGAGAGGAAATATTTTAAAGCATTTTAAAATGGAAGGGAAGGGGGGGTTCAAACATTCAAACATTTTATCTGTAAAGAAATGGAGACTTACGGAAGAATAAATTCCTGAACATTGTTGATGATTTGTTTGCCTACCATGATGACCAACAGCTCCTGAGCAAGCTCAATAAGACATCCTGAAGCACCACACTGCACAAAACGACATGAGTTCATTGAGTTAATATATACCAAATGACTGAAAATACAAACAAAGAATTATTTCAAGGTGGAAATTATGTTCTTACTCACGTCTTCATTCCGGATCCCAAAAAGCGTATAATAGTTCCCAGGGTATCCAACAAACCTTTAAAAAGTAACACATGTAATTCATCGGTTTATTTTCATAAGGAGTAATTAGTGTTTGCTGTACACTCACCTGCCCTTAAAAAATGCAATGTACACAGGAGAAGAGTAGAAGTTGACAAACTGGAAGATGAACACTTTAAGGATAAAAGCATCTTCGTATTTGGTCTGAGTACGGTGCATTTCTGTTGGTGTTGAAACAAAAATCATCAGCTCAGTATGATCACAACAACCAGTGACAAAACTTCAGACACATTATTGCTCACCCCATCGGGTCAGGATTTCAGCAAGATGTGTGTAGACTTTAGACAGCAACATAATGACCACCAAGTTAAGCACTGAGCCGGTGATACTTGCTATTCTCCCAGCCTGTGGTATAGAGAAAGAGCACAGCACTGGTACCAAAAAAGTCAATTAATGAAAGTAATATTACTGCAAAAAAACACCCAAACTTACAGAGAATATGAAAAAAGTATTCTGAGATTTATAGATGATGATGCTCAGGATGGTTCTGTAGAGGATAATTGCTATCAGGAACATCAAAACTACAGCAACCTGCAGAAATCACAGCATTAAAATACAAATAGAAAAGCATATATGATAAGAAGAAGTTCATTTCCCTGCCATATTTATTTTACCATTAGAATGATGACCATGTTGCCAGTGACTATGCGCCGAAACCGGCTTGTCTCTGGGAAATGTGGCTCCTCAGCCCCAGTTATAGGATTACAGACTGTCATTGGTGCCATCGCAGTGAACTCTGGCCTTGGCCTTTCCTAAAATAAAAATGGGAAAGAGCTATAGAATGTCTAATTATAAAATGATGATTCTATGACACACTCTAATATGAAACATGTCACATTTCTCAGAGGTCAGGACTGGTTATAACTAAATTTAAAGGTGCAGTGTGTGATGGTGAAAGGTGTTTTAAGTCGTACAATCTGAAAAAAAAAATGCAAAACATATTGCTTTAAAAGTTACCTGGCTGATTTTTTTCTTTTACATGATTCATTTACATTTTAAACTTGAGTAAAGACTGAATAATTGCCAAAGTAAGCAACTAAAAAAATTCCCCATAAGAAATAATAAAAAAACAACAACAACAACAACTTACTGCTTCTTTAATCAATGAACATAGAATTTCAGAAATGAATATGATTTGGTAATTATTAGATTAGATTTTATTATAATTATGCAAGGTACATGTACAAAGACAATGATATGCAGTTAGCATTTATCCAGAAATGCTTAAGTGGCCTATTTACAATAAAGAGCTAATAATAATTTAATAAATAAGGGTATGGGCTATTTTTCCTATTGAGTATTTGGAGAATGTACATTCTTATCAAGGGTCTAATCACCTTACCTCAGTCTCTTCAAACTCAGAGCAGTCCCATTTATGGGCCAGGACAGAGCAGGTACGCTTCCAGTACTCCAGGAAGGTGACTGCCCAGAGGGACATGAAGATGCTAAAGAAAACTGTTCCACCATTGTCAAATAATAATCCTGCCTGTGGCAAAATAATACACAATTCTTTACTACATGTGATGTACATTAAATTATACATTAAACCCAGTAATGTCATGCACATGTATGTATTAGACTCACTTTATAGGTATAGCAGATGCTGGAGAGATTCCAGTAGCTACAGATGTTACAGATTGGGCACATGACAATACTGTCACCACTGTTGCAGATCTCTTTACTAAGGGAAACATATTATGAGAATGGATGTGATTAGGATTGGAGTACTCTTTTAATAGGTAAAAATGTCAATAGTACTCACGCTGGGACATCTGTGACCATTAGCCAGATTCCAAAAAGAGACAAGAGGAAGCCTACAGTGGCAGCAGGAAGTAGCCACCCTGTATAAAAGCCTGAAGAGAGATAGAGAGAGAGAGAGAGAGAGAGGTTGTTTAAAGATATAAAACAATTGTGAGATAGCTGTAGGTGTACACCTTGTCATGCAATATTTACATTAAGATAAGGTACGCGCACCTTATCACCAGGTCTGTTTCTCAGTGAAGGAGATCACTTTCGTGTACATACTACAGCAGAGTCACATGTTTTTATTGACTTTGTATTTGTACATCTTCATACCACATACCTAACCAGGCAAAGTAGAGTGCAACCTTCTCGCCGAAATATTCACGGATGTGATCTAGAGGCTGATACTTCTTCCAGCAACCCCAGCGTGACCAATATTGATACAGAATCTGTCTCATGCTCAGGAAATCAGGGTTAATTTGACTTTTGGGCACCTGATAGTTCCCCTTAAACAACAGTGACAAAATAGGTTAATATGTAAAGCCACAAAGGACAATATCACTCATTATATGTATATGTTCTCTCTCTCTCTCTAGATATATACACAGCAGTCAGAGATTTTGAATAATAAGGTTAATCTCTCTCTCTCTCTCTCTCTCTCTCTCTATATATATACTATATATATATATATATATATATATATATATATTCTAGACTAAGGCTAATATATACAACAGCAACTTTATTATTTTAAACATCTGCCTTCCAGCTACATGTCTGGGTGTAGAATGGGCCAGATATATGTTCTATATGTGTAGAACATAAACCTTCTGGAGAGCAGAGAAAATTCTAATTCAATGTTTACCAACTTGATATGAGAAAGTATTTGTAAGCGTTCTTTGCCTTTCAGTAAAATGTTAAATAGAAATGTGCATAAAAGAGACTCACCTCATGTAAGGGATAAGCAGCTGTGAACACATTTTCACTGACCAGCCTGGCTATCCCAACCTCTCCACTTTTTAATGCACCAAACTGCGTCCTAGCTAATATCTCATACAGCTACGAGACAAAAATTATGATATTGTCAGCGTGCTACATTTAATAGAAGTTTTATGTGACTCAATATAAGATATGTTTTCCATGTAAAAAAAAAATGCTTGGGAAAATGCACTGTGTGGAATAAAACAACAGCAATCTAGTCTAATTACTGCAGAAGAAAGAGCATTTAAGGCATTTAACATTAACATTTGAAGTTGGGGAAACTACCTCAAAACAAGTTCCCCTTTGCTCAACAACCTCTCTATATTGACTCTATACAAAAATGCAGCTTGTCATGTTACACACTACAGAGTCCTTAGTCCTGAAGACTTACAGCCAATAGTTATTGAGATTTAATTCAAAGCACTCTCACCAAAAATATTTAAAAATCCAAACAATATATTGGTTGTAGGTTGATGGAGAATAGAACGCAGATCTATGTAAATAAATGTTTTTAAATGATTTTAACATGTAACAAAATGAAATGTGAAAAAAGAATGACTGCAAGTACAGTATCTCTGAAAGCACTGTATGCGTATACTATAAAATACGTACAGGAAATGTACTAGAAAATTATTAACATTGCATTTTAGGTTTTATTTATGACCATTTGAGGTAATTCTACTAAAGGAAATGCTGCGCTTCCTGCACAAGGAAATGAACGCACTCACTCAGGCCTGTAACACACCCTACACACACCTGAAAAATTTCATAAAAATGTATAAATCTGCCTTTTGTCTAGCTATTATTACATACTTTCAAGCATTATGCTTACAATTTGATGTCTCTGTGTCTTCTTGAAGAATGTGTCTTTATTTTCATGACCAAGGAACCTACAAGTAAAATATGGACATGATAAATCTACTGTAGGTGTGTTTGACTTTAAGGAGGTGGTAAGGAAAGCAAACTCTGTATAAACACTAGCATGTGTGAACAGGAGCCCACACGATATTTAAAAACTACATCTACATTTCTACATCCTGAAGCATGCATAAGCATAGACATGCATGTCTGATCAGCTGCTATTTATTTATATCAACAGGCATGAAGAGTTTGACTGACACTGTAGAAGTAAAAATGCAGTGGTGATACTCTACCTCTCTAGCTTATTTGAACGGAACTGACACGTGTAGTAGTCTAGTGGAGGATTGGGTACATCCTGAGCTAAGATATTAGGGATGTGCAACTTTCTGAGAGCTGTTTCGGACCAGTTGGATTCTCGATATGACTCAACCTGTAGAGCAGATACCGAAAACAATAATGCCGTTAGAAGCATTTCCAGGGCATTCTATAGGTCAAAATATTATGTGAACACCTGACCATCATTCCTATATGTGGGTCTCTATTTTGTCTCCAAAAAGTAATACAAAAAGAGTACTTTCAGTGCTCTAGCATGACACTTTCACTTTGGGGCCTAGTTTAAACCTGTTTTAGCATGCCCAAGTGCAATAATACCTGGTTTGGCGATATTGGAGTACATGCGAGTGGCCTGCACAGAGCCTTGACCTCGATACCTTCATTAGATTAACATAAATCTCCCCATGTATGTTCTAAAATTTACTGCCACAGTGGCTGTTATTATAATATGGCACAGGTCCAAACACATAATGGTTGACTGTCCACATAATTTTGGCCATATCATATATCATACCGTCTGTACAGTTTCTCAAAATTTTATATTCCAAGTTTTTGTGGCCCACTTGATTCACCTGCAGTGGTACTCGGAGGCTGATCTCCTCTGCGTAATAACATAGCACGTTCCAGGGGGCGTTCAAAAGCACGTATGTTGTCTTGGTCTTGCCCTGCACAACCTCTTTCTAGCAAACAGACACAATTTTATGAAGCAGTACAAAAAGAAGCATTAAGTATGAAGGGAACACCATTGCTGTTTAGTCAAATAGTTTATTAATATGCCTATAAGATAATATCTATATTCGTACATTTAGCTATATCGTTTGATATACATATCAAAACATGGCTTCCTGCTAAAGATTTTCTGTTGTTATTCTTAAAAATTCTAATGAATATTTTAAACATAACAGTGTTTGATATAAATAATATAATCAAAGAATATTATGATTAGCTCATGATTGTTGTCAGCATAATATGGTACATTTATAATACAGTTATTTAGCATATTTTTGTAATATGCTCATATTTGAGCGCTAAATGGAGTGATTTGTATTTACTTGTCAATACTGACCAGGGTACATAATACTGACCATCTCCTGATGCAGGCCAGAGGTTTGCAACCTAGACAGGAACTCATTCCTCCACTTCTTATGGATATCATTGGTGGTGGTGGAGGATTTGTCTTCTGGTTCAACTGACTGAATTACAGGCTCCTCCCACACCAGCACAAAATCTGTTGAAATTTGACAAAATTTTATGAATTTTATAAACTCGTTCATCATATGCTCGCATCACGGTGCACAACTGAATCACTGAATATTAAAAAGTAATAGCAGAAATAAAAGTATAAACTAATGTTCAATTTAGTGACTAGCATGTTTCCTCTGTAATACTAATTTGAAAGTATTGAATGTTCTTATTTGTTAACTCCATTTTTTCCATTTTCCTTATTATTTTTTGCATTCACAGACAAAAACACATCTTAAAGAAAATCATATGCAGACTTACCAATGCATGTGACTCCATCACTAAACACATTCCTATCCATTTGAGGTGACTGTGGGGGATCCATGTTATATTGTAATTTTAATATACAGTTATTAAACATACAGTAGATACATTTGTTCAAGCAAACTAATACGAATATAATACAAGGGTGGATAAAAAGACATTGTTTTGACTCAGCAAATATGCAAAGCAACAGGAGGAATAGCAAATGTATGTGGGTTTTTTTTGATAGTGCTAACATTCTAGTCTAGATGTTAAAATGTATTATTAAGACCTTAAATACACTCACTAAGCAGAGGAATTAAAGGGTCTAATCTTTTTCCTGCACTCTCAGTTTCCCAAACACACACACCCATACACACACCCACACACAAACAGAAACACCCACATACATGCACGCATGCACACTTACTCCAGAAATGTCCATGCTTCCGTAGTTTTGGTCAGGGAGCTCAGAAAGGGTGATCAGCGTTTTGCTGTCTTCCACTTCTCCCTTCTTCTTCATTCTAGACCTTTAGCATTTGCCAGCAGTCTTCAACTTTACTAACCTTTCACCTGTATATTGTCTCTCTGAAAAACATGGCATTACGGCTTAGCATGTTAGAAATACATGTTTAAACCAGTGTCAAATAGTAAACACAGATAACTTAAGTGAATATAAGTGTTTTACAGTTGAACTGAATAGAGAGCATGAACAAAATGAGCCTAATTAGCAATGATATGTGGCATAACAAATGTGAATAGATCCCTAAAGGAAACGATACACAATTCCCCTTACAGGCCACGTGTACAAGTCCAGAGATTTAAGAGACTTGCTGTCTTTTTATCTCCTGGGTCTGTGTAATATACACACCGAGCCATGTCTGAGTCACCATCAGTGCCAGGGTGATGTGCTGGTCGAAATATATGTTATAACACCCAGTGCAAAGGTAGAAGGAATATTGCAATATGACTTCTGAGTATAAAAATGAGAATCATATTGAAGCTAAAGAATACACTAAAAATGGTTAATCCATATCATGTAGCCATATTAATTACTAATAATGATGGTATACCCCATTGCATCATAAACTTATTTATTAAGTTCAGCTGTAGTTGTAGCTGTATTACATTGTCATTTAGTTGTGGGACACCAGCCATGCAGGGAGGTGTGTAACTTCAAAATTTCCCACAGAGCATAATGTCAATGCACATCAGACTGTAAAGAGATAGCTGTATTTTTGATAGTTTTTAGTTACATGAAAGCCAAAAATATTTCCACTGAATTTACATTTGATATTGCCTGGGATTTCCCTCATTCATGATTACCTGTTGCTGACCACGCCTTCTCTTGTCCTTTGTAACGTTCCTCACCCAAGGGTCTTATCCTTCAGGGAATGGTCTACAGGTCCAGAGAATGGTTGCACAGGATGTGGCACTCGCTGTAACCCTTCCCCTTAAGTGAGATTTGGTAGTAGGCAGGGCAAAAGAACGATGAAAGATGTAAGGGGAGTGTTTCCTCCTGTTTGCTGTTAAGGAGGAGTCTCTCAGCACCACTTACATATACACATCTATAAACCCTGCACTGTTTTGAAAGCATAGTTATAAAATGGAAATGGTAGAGGTTTATATTTTACAATTACAAAAAGTATTTGGGTGCAAGAAAAACAATGTCCCACTTATAATCACTTAATCTAATGGATTTTTCTTTTCTTTTTTTCAGAAAGACATGATCGGGTGTATTTTGTTGTCTCAGGAGAAGCATTTTGTTTTTCTTTATTAGTGATTTGTGGATACAAAAAGCCGGTTAGTACTGAATCAAAAGCAAATCTTAATAAACCCACACCAAAACTAATAAAGTAGTATTCATTTGTAAACGGTTGTGTTTTCATTCGTGTCACAACACATGTTCAATCGAGGATACTAATTTCAGGTATGTTTAAATTTAAAAATCATGGCTCTTATAAGATCACCTCCTCAACCTGCATACTTTTTATGATAAAAGTGGGTTTGTTGTTTTGGGTATGGGCTGTAAATACTTTGCCACATGGACTAAACATTTAGATCTAAATTGTGCTATCCAAATAAACCCCATACATTCCTAACTGCACCATTGATATTAATCCACAATACATTTATTCATGTTTCACTGTTTTATCATGATGTTTAGCATGTTGATTTCTCAGGAAAACAACCTGAAACCGGCAACAGCAGCTGATGTAAATGCATTTGCACATGGGTTAAACCTGAAGGTCTGTTTGTGCTGGGTAAATAACAACGGATCCAGAATATGGCTTTATACATGGACTAATGTTTTACCATGATTTGTATCATAAAGAAAATGCAACTTGGAATAACTTATTTTAATCTGAACACTGTCACAAAGTTTAATGGAATCGTGTCTGAAGGCTCTGTATCAGGAATGAAAAACATAGTATATTTAGTAGGCATATTTCAGTCTAACAGTTTAGTATATCATTTGTGTTTGGTAACAGACTTTAATTAAGTGAATTAAGGAATTAAGTGCAGCTGATAAATAAATATTAGCTACTTTGCAGTTGCTAAACATTACAGTTTAGAAAGGGGGAGGCGTTGGGACTTTAATTCTGGAAACGGTAAAAGTGGGTTCAAGCTTCCTACTTTACATAAAAAAAAAATATATGAGCGGGAATCCCGGCCATGCTGTCAGGTGGGTTATTAGTGATGCTTGTTGTTATGATGATGATGATGATGATGATGATGATGATGATGATGATGATGATGATGATGATGAAATAACTGCTAGCTAGTTTCTGTTGTTATAATACATTTTGTCGTGTCTTTGCATTTTCTTGCCACAGCAGGCAGTAAGTGAATTTATTGGTTTGTTCCCAGTGATTTTATTTTCTTCGCATCCACTTGTCGTGGTTTATAAATCGGTAATATTAAAATAATCGCATTGCGTTTCCGTTTCTCTACAGATGCCGTCCAATGTGGAAATAAAAGCCAGGCTGCGTGATCTCGGTCACGTGACCGAGCGCGCTCGCCAGCTGAGCACCTCCGACGGGACCGTCATCCGCCAGCATGACACGTTTTTCCACACGTCCAAAGCGGGGCGTCTGAAACTAAGGGACTTCTTGGTGGGTCTGAATAGCAATACCGTGCAAAAACAACAACAACAAAATCATTCTGAATTAACCCCCGATACCTGTTAACTCGTTTTACAGAATGGCAGTGGACAGTTGATATTCTATGAGAGAGCGGATATGAGTGGGCCCAAAGTGTCCAACTACTCCATCACTCCCACTAATGATCCTCAAGGCCTGACTGTAAGCAAACTAGTGCTGATCTTCCCTGACTCTGAAATCCATAAATTGTTTACTTTATGAATGACATTTCCAGTTTGTTTTTATTAGTGTCTGCATTCAAATATTCATTCCGCCTATGCTTGGGGGAAACTTTCTTAATTCACCATGTAGAGAAGAACATTAACACTTATTTATAAAAGTCTCTAGCACTGGATCCTTCCTGTCTTAGAAGGATGAAATGCTTTCTGTTCGTGTTTGTGTGTGTGTGAGCACAGAAAGTACTGTCGGAAGCATTAGGACAGGTGGGCCAAGTAAAAAAGGAAAGAAGACTGTATATGGTAGGACAGACTCGAGTACATGTGGACTCTGTGGAGGGCCTGGGAGACTTCATGGAGCTTGAGGTATAGTATGATTTGTTCAAAGTGCATGAAGAAATAGTGTAAAATAGGTAGCTGCTAATTGCCGTGTGTGTGCCTCTGTATGTATGCGGTTTGTTGTTCCAGGTGGTAATGAAGGAAAACCAGAGTCCAGAAGAAGGAGTTGCCATTGCCCACCAACTGATGCAAGATTTGGGTGTGAAGACGGAGGACCTGATTGAAGGTGCATACATGGACCTCTTAGTGAAAAAAGAAAGTAACCATTAGAATGGAAAGTAATATCTGGAATTGTTGTCTGTTCAATTTTGATAATAAAACTCAATTTTTTTTTTTTAAAAGAGCAAAATAAGGAAACTGTAATTCATTTAAAACTTTTATTCCTTTGCCCACACTGCTAAATTATAACAGGACAATAAAACATTGTTAGTTAGTATGGAAATCTAACATTTACCAAACTATAAATCCTGCCTCTTTTATTTAATGATGCTTGGCTGTCTGTAAGCTATTTGGAATACTCTACTCTATATTATTTAGAATAATATAGATATACAGAATCAACATAATTCTCCAAGTGCTATCATTATTGACTGGAGCTACTCTACTTGCAGAACGTTCCACTTCTCTGTTATATGTCAGACATGGGATAGACCAGGTATCCACTGAAAGAGTTGTAGCCCTGCGTGTCTGCACACAGAAACCTCCCTAACATAAGCTCGACATAAACCTGGTTGCCTCTTTTCAGCTGAAGCTGTACGGTCTGTGTGGCATTGTCCTCTGAATCCTCACGGTTGTCTTCCCAAGAAGCATTGATCACTTGCCCATCTTTCATCAGCTGTACCTTGTAGTAAATGCGCTCTAGTTCTGCTCCCATATTAGAGTAAACCGTGTAGGAGAAGGTGTAAATGCCGGAGCGTGGAGCCGTGAATGTTCCTGTGCACATAAATATATCAGGTTCGTGTTCATGATTTTGTTGGTTTAGAAAGTGTTTCATGAAAGCTACATTTGAATATAAAGGAGTTTTCACGAGTTTATGGTTTAAAGTTAAACTGGCAAATGGGAACAGTTTCTGCATTATTGCCGTTGTTTTATTTTAGAAACTAAAAGCAAATTAAGAAATATCTTACCACGTAGCAAAAAATCAACCATTCTGACCAGCTCAGTTTATGTTATGCACAAACCAGAATACTCACCCAGTGATGGATTGTACCCGTAGCCTTGGTTGAGAGTGACATTGCTATAACTAATAGACACATTCTTGTTGAAGGGCCCATAACATCCAGTTATAGGTAACATTGAAGCTGCAAATGCTACATTATTTCCACCTGGGTAAAAAAATTACAAGGATGTATTTTCAGTAAACAGTAAAATATACTTTGAGCTAAATGATTGAAAAAACTGCTGAGGAAAACAGTGTTACCGATAACTTCCTCAACCTGGTTACTGAGGCTGTTTAAGTCTTTCCATAAGCCCACCATTTGCATGAAGGTTGATTCCTCCAGCTGGAAAATAGTTTTGGCCACACAGCAGCAGCCTTTCGGCTTCTTGAATGCACACTCACAGTCCCTTGCTTCGCAGGGCAAAGTCCCAATCCAGTTAGCTGTGTGTAAAACAGTAACAACAAAACCTTAGTTTTATTCACTGGCATTAAAGATTGTGTAGACTAATGAAGTAATACATATCAAAAAGCAGCTCACCTGCAGCTTTTTGTAAAATTTCTAAAGGACTGCTCGTTTGTGCCTTTAAGCATGGAAACAGTGCCCCCAGCAGGCCGAGAACAGCCACTGCAGCTACCTTCATCTTTAACTAACACACTGAAGAACCTTAATTTTAGTAGGTCAAAGAATAACAGAAATTATTTGTTTACAATAAACTGCACTCGGCAAACAAATAATATATATATATATTATTATTATATATTATTATTATATATTTTTATATATATAAAATATAATCATGCATTTTAACAATTAATTTTACATGTTGGAGTTTGTTGGGGTAATCAATATTATTTCTGGAGAAAAAAGTTATTCTGCCTCAAATGCATAGACAAATTTTGCTTAATTAATAATACAGAGTATACCCTGTCTTGAAGTAAGCAGAATACTAATTAATGTAGTTGGTTTGGATTCAACTGGTTCTCTGTTCTTTTCTCATTATAATACATTGTATCAACGTTCTACTCTACCAACCAAGTATCTGAAGAACTTTGGAGTATTAATCTAAAGTTTTATAAATAAATATACAGCAAACGTTTAGTTAGCCAGTGTATACATATTTAACTGGTAGTTGCTAGTTTAGGTATACAGTTATTTGGTGTAATGAAGTAATGTAGAGTATCTGTAAACTAGGTATAGAACAAAAGGGTAAAAAACTTTCTAAAAATGTCCATGCGTTCATTTAAATAGACTAGCATTTCACTCTCACATTTGTTTACATGTAAACCATCACAAATAATGCCATGTTATATCGAAGAGTTATTCATATACTTACTGTGATTCTGAAAGCTTTCGGAACAGATGATCAGAGGCAACTCTGCAAAGCCTGTCTAAGAGGGATCTGTGTGTATGTGTGCGCACACGTGTGCGTTGCATCCAGCTGCAATCCAGTCTTTGTGCGAGCTGATGGGAATATGTGTATGTGTGAAACATATCCTGTCTGTTACTGTATGCCATATCTGTCTAATGAAGCCCGATGGGAGCTCACAATTTGTCTTTGTGTGTGTCAGTTTTGTACAGTTTATCATAAGATCAGGATCATGTTTCCAGCACTCTGAGTGTTGTAACACCAGCTATTGTAATGAACGGCTATTTGAACTATATGTGGAAAGATAGAGAAGGTTTGTTCTATTATTGCTGCATTTATTCGCTTTATCTCCTGTTTAGTAATCCCAAGGCTGAGGCAGGTGGAGAATTTTTAGCCTGATTCTTGTGCTAGATTGAAAAGTTTATTGTCCTATGTACAGGGTGTGGACCATGCCTAGAGATCTTATCACCTCTGAAAGCATTAACACACATGATTTTTTTTTTTTTTAAGTGTGCATTTTTCATATTCAGGACAGGAAGGATTATAATTTTGTTTTACATAAAATTAGGAATAATTTAAAAAATGATCATTTCAAATTAACTATTCTTCTTCTTATTATTATTATTATTATTATTAGTAGTAGTAGTAGTATTTGAAAGTGATGGTTACAGTTAAATGAAGTCCAAAATGTGGTCAAAAACTTGCCTAAAGAATAATAAAGAAAGCTTTTTAGGAAAGAAGAACATCATTTTCATGGTTGGACATGCATGCTATATTCACCCTGTATATTGGTCTGCATTTTTTCTTTCTTTTTTTTCATTTGAAACTTTACTCACACATGATCTGATCTGTAAGACTTAATATTTCTGCACATTCTTCACAAAAATCTTTAGAATGCATAACAATAACTCTAAGGGAGCTGCACAACACCATAAGGTCATAAGTAATACACTGTATGGCCAAAAGTAATGAGAAACCTGTCTTGTTCCAGCAATATGTGATTCTTTCCTAATCTGATAACACTGTTAACTGTTAAAGTTGGAGGCACACAAAAGCACAGGATATCTTGCATTACATTATCCCTTCACTTGAACTAGAAGACCGAAAGCGGTTCCAGCATGACAATGACCAAATGCATAACACAAGCACCATGATGAGATCGGTTATATACAGGTACCCAAACTTTTTCAATTCAAGATCTAAAAATAAATCTTGTATGGCATTCCATCAAATACTATATTAAAATTAAAGTTACCATGGTCTCTCTCATTTTAATTTAATATTTATAAAAAAAATATAAATAAATAGCAAACATTAATATGAAATTGGATCAATTAATGCAATTTTATTTTCATGTCTTACAATTTTGAGTTCTAGTTCAGTGAAACTGACATTACCGTGAGAAACAATACAGAGGCACAAACCTAGTCCTTAGTTTTCAAAATGGCGGTTTTCCTTTTTCCGCTTTTTCTCACTATTAAACATTTAAGATGCGTTGGGCGGCTTGGTGGTTAGGTTTGATTCCTGTCTCAGCCATGTGTGTGTGGAGTTTGCATGTTCTCCCCATGCCTCAGGTTTTTTTTTCTGAGTTCTCCTGTTTCCCCCGGTCCAAAAACATGCAAGGTAGGTTGATTGGCACCTTGGAAAATTATCCCTGTGTATGAATGTATGTGAGTGTGTGCCCTGCAATGGGTTGGCATTTCATCCAGGGTGTATCCTGCCTTAATGCCCATAGATGCCTGAGATAGGCACAGACTCCCCGTGACCCGAGGGAAGATCGGATATAGCGGTAGAAGATGAATGTATGAAAGATGAATTGGAATGCTGATTGCTGCCCAGGCCTCCTTTACTTTGACTGCATTAACACCTTTCTGAATCTAAACAAATCTCCACAATCTCAAAATCGTCTCAGAGAACTGGAGGTTATTATGACAGCAAATGGTGACTAAATGTGGAGTAATAGGTTCAAAAAGCACCTACGAATTCTACCATCTCTACAAGTTCCTAAAATGTATAATTTAGAGATGCGTTACATGCATGATTGAGCATGATCAGATGGTATGCAGAGTTGAGTTCAGGAAAAAAAAGAAGTACTAGTACTACTAAATACTATAAATAGCAGACCCATTACTGTTTCAAAGTTATATTTGTTTGTTAATAAGAAAATTGTTTTTGAGCATAATATACTATCTGTATTAGATTTACTTTGTTATAGAAAATCTTATTAAATTAAAAGGAAATTCAGACATGTTTTATAGGTCTATTTGCCTTTTGCTGTGGTTATTTGGTTATGGTTTTATAGATTCTTTTGAATATATTATTAAACATTGCATCAGAACATCAGAAAGAAAAAATGCAAATATACTATAGTTGTTCTTCAGTTTTCTTTATTGATCATGTCAGTCAAAACAGGCATTTCTTTCTTATACAACTTGGACTAAAAATGAACAAATAAGGGGTTAAAGATTACCAATTTGTAGATAGATAGATAGATAGATAGATAGATAGATAGATAGATAGATAGATAGATAGATAGATAGATAGATAGACAGATAGAATGCTATTCTACATAGTATGCAGTCAAACGTTGAACCCTGAGCTCATTTTTAAACTGAAAATCTAATAAACCTATTATAGGATCAGGAATTGAACATGGATACAAGGGGTTTATTTTTGAAAGCTCACAGTGATCACTGCCAGGGTCTAAACATGAACAGGGGATCAAAGAAAGGAAAAAATATATATATTTAATCTGTAGCATAAAGCAAAAAGCCACTGAACGTGTTGTAATGGCTGTTGTCGTCACACAGGAAGCAGCCTGGAGGGAGGATCACATCCACTTTGTCGCCGGTCTGCATTTGCATTGCCATTACAACTGTAGCGCTGTCCTCCAGGTCCTGTGTGTTATTTTCTTTGAGAGCTGCAATCATGAGACCATTTTTACGCAAATTAGCACAGGCTGCTAGGAGGGCGCCAGGGGAACCTGCATCACTGTACACCGTAAGAGCCAGCACATAGACCCCTGAGCGTGGCACTGTAAATATACCTGTACTAGCATTGTAAACATTCCCTAAGTTAATGAATGTAGACTGGTACTTCACTACAGTGTCGTCTCGGCTTATAGAAAGGCATCGACGAGTATCAGTCAGTGCCACTGAAAAGACACTGCGGCTAGCTATGGAAAGAAAGGAAAAATCAAGATCAACAATTAGAGGACACTCATCTGCAAGTCTTGTAGAATGTTGAAATCAACAGCATCAACATCTAGCAGATTGGAGACCTGTAGACAGTATGGGCTTTTCAAGCAAAAGAAGGCAAACTCACAGCGCACGTTATTCAGAGCTCTTTCAGCTTTCTCCAGTCCTTTGCGCATTTCATTCAGGCTCATGTTGAAGAAATTCTCCATTCTCGACATTTGCTTTTGCATCAGGCAGCAGCCACAGCTCTCAGAATCACTGAGGCAAACTACGGATAGAAAGCAGTGACCCCCAATAAATGAAGCCACTTTTAGAGCAATGCAAACAATACCAAAAACAAAACAAACAAAAAATAGTTCCTTAAGGTTACTTTTTTATTTTTTATTTTTTATTTTTTTTACCATTGTCATTGTTGGAATCAGGCTGATTTGAATCTCCTGGACCATTCCAAGAGTACGGAGAGCTCGCTGCAAGAGAATATCCAATCAGGCACAACACCACAAGACCTGCATCAGGAAAGAAAATACAGTAAAATATTACTACTACTACTACTACTACTACTAAAGACTATTACATCTATACCAAAATTTCACAAAATGTTTATTTACAACATATACATCTAATACCAGATTTTATGTAACAATGAGTTTTTTGTTCATACAATTTATTCAGTCAGCCTTACCTCTCATTGTGCTTTGTGATCAGTGATGATGTATGCCCTCTTAGCGGGGACATTTGGCTATAAAGGTTTGTCCAGCTCCACCTCTTGCTTTCTCTAGGTTAAGACAGAACCTGCCTGTTTTTGTCCCAGTGATAAGCAATATGTAGGACTTGCATAATCTGACATCTGATGCACATTGTAATATATTGAGTTACTCCTACACACCGTGAACTAGTGCACAATGAGCCTAAAGGACAGCATCTACTGGGAGCAGAGCAGTTGATCTGGTGATACCCACAATGCACCAAAGATATGCTGAAACTCAAAAGGCCATTTGAGATTGCTTGCTTTTTTCTTTTTTTAATGGAAAAAAAAAGAGCTGCCACATCGGAGCATTATTATCTCTGGGACGCCCTTTATGATTCTAAATCCTGAGCCTGAGACCCTGTCCCTGTCTAAAAAAGTATATAAATGGTAATAGCACATATTTTAGTTTTTAAGTGAATAGCATTTAATTTAAGTCTGTGCTCTCTCTATTTAGAAATCTACAATGGGAAATACATAAGTGTCATTGTAATCAGTTTAACACATCTAGAATCATGTTTAGCCACTGAAGGTATTTATTTTAAAAAAATGAAAGATTTTCACAGCAAATGCAGTTTACAGTTAAATCAAATCTACAAAATGGGGAAACATTTGTTGAGCTGTGAGAATTGCTCACTTCTGTTATTTCCATCCATCCCTCTGTCACACTGAACTTCTATTTTAGGCTTTGCTTTATTTAAATCTCCATTTAAAGCATTGCACATGATACAAGCAAACAGGACCAGAATGAACACTACAGAAATAACATGTACAGATAGCTGAAGATTTAATTAGAATGCTGCTAAATCACTCAAATTGGGGTACAAGATGACAATTTTGTTAATCTGCGTCATTAGTCAAATTAGCCAGCACGGATGTAGTTACCTTGTTCCTATTCAAGCGGCTTATATTTTATATTCTACTTCTGGTTTCATCTCTAATCTTTATATTCCATCAAAGAATTAACCATTCAACCTATAAGTTTACGGGAACTTTAAACATTTTATATATTCTTGATTTCACAGCACGTCCACGTGCTTCATAGCAAGTGCATTTAAAAGTAAACCAAAACCGGAGTGGATAGAAATATAGAATAAAATGAAATTAGATACTAATATAATATGAAAATCTATAAGCAATATTTCAATGTCTTTGAAATTAATCTGTGATTAATTAATTGGCAATGCTTTTATGTAGAAAATTTGTCAAAACAGGAATGTAATAGCACATTACTGAAGTGAATCTTATTATTTATCATTTTGATGCCAGATGTCATCAATCCATCACATACTAATACATTTCAATGGGGCAATTGCGTTGATGTTTGTTCTTCCAGTCACATGATCTGTGCCACCGAAGATTGAATTTTCACATTTTTCTCATTTCAAGATGATTACACCAGCACCAACCCCTGTACATAAACTGTGAGGCGGCCACAGCGGGACTGATCTGTTCCTGAGATCTTTACATAAGAAACGTCTCAGTAACTCCGTATGTTTGCAGCAGCACCTAGTGGTGAATCTGTTCATTTCACTGACAGGTTTCTGTACATCATCATCATCATCTCATTGGAAAACAAAGACACACAAACACTGCAGTATCTGTCAAATAGGTTCACAGAAACACCTTCATCAGTTAGCCCAGTTGGCAAATGGTGATGGTAGAGCCCACACTATTCCAGAAGCGAAAACCAGGATAAAGAGCTCCACTAAATTCAGTTTCGACACAGCAGATCAGATGGGCCTGGTTGTGGGAGATCCTGTAAAAGGCCAGCAGACCTGCCTGCTGATCCACATAGACTCCGATGCGGCGGGCTTTAGGCGCAGCCAATGTCGTTTCCTTTCCGGCATGCCACAAAGAGAAGGCTGTGCCTGACCAGTATAAGCTCCACGACTGCTCGTTGTGGCCGAATCGGGAGCCGTCGTCCGCCGTGGTGCGTCCGATGCCTTTATAGCTTACACCAATAGTGACCTGCAGAGACCATTTTGCTGCATTAACACCGAATTCAGTGATAAACCACCGATTTAGATGAATCAACTTGAAATAACCAAGCAAATAACAAGTGATATGATGTCCAGTAAAGATGCATATTACATACACTAATAATATATCTACCACTCTATAGACCAATGAACCATTTTTTATTCCATTCAAAGAATGACTACAATATAGGTTTCAACTGCAAACAGATTCCTTTAAATAAGGATCAAACAAGATTTTAGTTTTAGTAAATTTATTAAGTTTAGTAGCTTGTTTTAGTAAATATGCTAATGTACCTTCTGCCCTGTCCATTCCACCTCCCAGTAATAAGGACTTCCAGCCAAAGGCTCCCGGCACATGACCTGTCTCCAGTAGATAAAACGCTCAGTGTGCTCTGGGTAACTCTGGGTTTCTGCACGGAGAGTGGCCTTGCGATCTCCGTCAGACAAGCGGATATGACGATAAGCACTGTTGCGGTCCAGTGTGGGATCAAAGTGGACTAAGGGGAAATGATGGTTGTTTAATGACACTGCTGTTTGCGAATATTTAAGTACTTAAATGAGGTCTACAGACTCTCTGCCTTAATCAGGAATGTAAAAAAAAAAATAATCACATCCAAAACATACAGTAGATTCCTTAATTATTAACAAATACATTAAAACATTTAGCTATCAAAAAACCTTCACAAGAAAATGGTAAGCTTACATTTTAGCATTTCTTCCCTTGATTTGGGTGCTGGATTTTCCTCATTTGGGGATGTTTTTTTCATTCCTGCAAAAAAAAAAGGAAATCACTACATTTATAACAATTTGCATTATACTTGTACTGCCGTGTATTTTGTTTTATGCTCACCAGAATTTGCAGAGGACGCTGCAGGATGCTGAAGTGTTGTGGTTTTAGGTTTACTGGTATTGTTGCTAGATGCCATTTCAAGAGCTAAAGACAAAGCAGGACTATTTTCATTACAAATTGCATGCAACATTATTTTAGTGAACCTTTTTGTATTTATGAACACACAAATGGTGAACTCAACCATATGGGGGGGGGGGGACTTACCAGTATTTTGCGATGCGTCCTGCAAAGGAGTGGCATTGAAGCGTTGGTCTGATGACTGACCATTATGTTCTTCTGCTGCCATTTTATCATTAACTACAAGATGAAAATAATAAAGAAAATATATATTGTGGTGGATTAGATTTAAATAGTTATCTTCTAGAAGTCCTTAAAAGTAGTTTAAAGAGAAAGTTTGATAAGCTAACATTCCACACAATAATAGAAATTTAGAATTTGTGAAAATTACCAAAAAAAAAAATACATATTTTAAAAACTTTATGCCAATTAACACAGTACACAGGGAACATATAAACCTATTCAAAAGGTAAAACTCTCCTTTCTATTTTTTATTACACATAGGCATTCTAGCTCAGACTATAGACCTTTAGTCTTTAATCAAATTTTTACATTATAAAAAAAAAAAAAGCTTATTACAGTACATTGCATAATGTGACTGACATGCTATATTGGTCATGCTCTTACCAGCTCTGAAGATACTGGCCAGGCTTCCTTTATAGAAGTCATGAAACCCTGCTCTGAAAGCTTCAAGAGCTGATCTGATCCCAGACTCTACCGACTCTGGTGGCAACATCAGCTGTGCATTTTCAACCATATCCACATCACATATGGTGTCGAGTGTCTGGAATGGGTGCACAAGAAAAAAATGTAAATGTACAAATGTAAATATAGGATCATATGAAATATACAGAAACTACCGTTGGGAAAAGTTAATAGCAACTCATTAACATTTAAATGTTACACTATTTATATGATTTACATTTGAGAAGCTAAGGGAGAAAGGTCTTGCTTAACATGATTTTTTGCCCTCATATCTTCAGAGAAGTAATTTAGTGACTTAACCACCAAGACTTGGCGCGCATATATACATATATATATATATATATATATATATATATATATATATATATATATATATATATATATATATATATATATATATATATATATATATATATATATATATATATATATATATATATATATAGCCAAGTCTTAGTGGTTAAGTGTGTGTGTGTATATATATATATATATGTACACACATTAATAGGTTTATCATACCTTTATGAACTGAATGGAGTCCTGAGAGTTATTCAGTCTGTGAATCTCTTCATCTTGCTTGTATAGTTGGCTGATCTCCTCCTGTAGCCTATAACGGTGACTCTCTATACAGTTATAACAGGCAGCCTCATGAGCTTGAAGGAGTTCTGCTACTTGTGATCTCATCAACTCCACGCTCTTCATGACTTCACCAAAAGTCTCCAGATTCTCCATCTGCAGCCCATGAATGGCAGTCTAGGAGGAAACATAGCAATAGAAGTTCATTGTATAGCATAAAATTGATCAATGTACCATTCATAGTCTATTTTGAAAAATACATTATTAATATTCAATGGGGCACAGTGGCTAGCATGTTCGCCAGACAGGGTCCGGGTTCGATTCCTTTCTCGTCTATGTGTGTGTGGAGTTTGCATGTTCTCCCCGTGCCTCGGGGGGGTTTTCTCCAGGTTCTCCGGTTTCCACCGGTCCAAGAACATGCACGGTAGGTTGATTGGCACCTTGGGAAATTGTCCCTAGTGTATGAATGTGTGTGAATGTGTGCGTGTGCCCTGCGATGGGTTGGCATTACATCCAAGGTGTGTCCTGACTTAATGCCCATAGACACCTGAGATAAGCACAGGCTTCCCCCGTGACCCGAGGGAAGATCGGATATACCGGGAGAAGATGAATGAATATTCAACTAATGGGTTCATGGCAAAAATAATATGATGCCATTTCTACATGCATTTTAAAGACATAGATAGTGGAATAAAAAAAATGCTGAGTAAATTTTAGTTTATCCCTAAAATCCAAATTAAGAGATTACATATAAAAATATATTGCTATAAATTTATGTTAACTTCTCAGCACAAAATTGTTTTTGTTGTAGCTCACGGGTTGAGTAATTTGACATATATTAAAAAAATATTGGTAGCTTGAAGTACAATAACAGAAACATGCAATAATCTTGAGAAATGAGCCTTACTGCTCAAAGTCATGTGCAATAAGTACTAGATCATGGTGTAGGGAGCTGATTAAGACATACCACAAATGAAAAGTCCCACTACCTCACTTAAAGGAAAAAAAAGTTCAAATACTCCCTATCGCAAAACGAATGAAAGGTTTTTAGGGTTAGTCTTACCTTTTTAGTTTGAAAAATCTCTGGTAAACTCTGAATGATCCCTTCTCTTTCTTGAATGCTTCTTTGCATAACTGACTTCCTTTTTGACAGTGCATGCTGTTTGTAAGGACAAGAACAATTCAATAAATAAAATGGGTATATATTACTTTCCACCATCTTAAAAAAAAGATTGTTAAACAAAGTAGAAAAACATACAAACAAATTGACAAACACTTACTTCCTTTTCTTCATCTGGATTCACCACTCGATGTCCCTTATGTTCTACAAAGCTACATTCATCACACACGCTCTGTTTATCATCACAGCAATAGAGCTCCAAGACCTGCTTGTGTAATGGACACAGATTTGGTAAAGTAGAAGGGAGCTGAGGATATAACCCCTCCTGATCTGTTGTCTTTTCAGTAGGTCCTGCATCAGCGGCTGTCTGGAGAGAAGTGTTCTCTGAGACAGTAGCATATCGAGTCAGAGAAGAACCAGCAGGTGAAGGCTCGTCCTGCACTCCTATTCTCAGTTTCTTCATGGCTTCCATCAGCATGTTGTTTCTTCCCAGAGTAGGCCTGGGATTGAACACTTGCCTGCATTGAGGGCAAGAATACTGGCCCTTGGCAGGAACTTTATCCCAGTGCTTCTGGATGCACTGAAGGCAGTAGGTATGACCACAAGGAAGTGTAGCCGGGTCCGACAATACCTCCAGACACACGGGACATGAAAACTCTTCTGGAAGGCAGCTGGATGCAGCCATGGTGGTCCCTGTAGAATATAAAACAAGTCACCTCTCAAAACCACAAGACTTATATCTCAAACCTGTGGGGGGTGGAGTTGATTACTGGTATAACAAGTCTATGTCAAGGGAGTGTGCAGCATAATGACATAAACAGTTTCAGGTGGTTTAATGAGGCAGTCTGAGAGGAATTTGAAAATGTGACTTGACTGGTTTAACAATCACTACATTTTTCACAGTGCATACTAATGAAGAAACATTACTCACCACATAGCACTGTTTAAAAGAGAAGGGATTCAGTGGGGAAAGTCCACACAATTTAATTATGTCAAGGGTTAGGGTTAGCTTTGGTAACAGGTCTATCATTAAACCAGAAATACTCTTTTGTAATATAAATAGTATAAA
The DNA here is from genome assembly GCA_030449085.1 of Kryptopterus vitreolus. Lineage (NCBI taxonomy): Eukaryota > Metazoa > Chordata > Actinopteri > Siluriformes > Siluridae > Kryptopterus > Kryptopterus vitreolus. The sequence continues at coordinate 8,643,403 of JACRUU010000026.1, read as the reverse complement.
GTTTAAACACACACACACACACACACTCACCTAACACCTCCACAACAGGACAATAGTCTGTTTTCCACTACGAGAAACATTAACAACTTGGTTCTCGTGATGCAGAGGATTTTTGTCAGTCTTATCTTTAAAACTTTTCAACAACTTGATATCTCACACCTCAAAGAGACACACACACACACACACACACACACCTACCATCCACACACCTCAAACACACAGACCCCCCACACAAGGGGGGGGGGGGGGGGGGGGGGGGGGGGGGGGGGGGGGGGTGGGGGGGGGGGGGTGGGGGGGGGGGGGGGGGACCAAATTCACAGAGTGTATTTGGAAGGACAAAATAACCACAGTGGTCCTCTTTTGATCAAATTAAAAAAATTTGCATATCCCTGACTTAAACATGGCTTTTAGAATGCATGGTGTGAATACAACACAAAGGCTTACCACTGTTTTTGAGAAAAAAAAATAATGTTGTTTAACTTGTGCCACATTCACTGGGTGTATTAGGAAGGACAAAATAACCACAGTGCTGCACTTAGATTTGCACAACTACACCTCAGAGCTCAGATATGAGTGGAGAACCAGACACTACTATGGCAACCCTCATTTGATCAAATTTGAAACTAAGTGTAGCTCTGCTATAAACATGACTTTCCTAATGCATGCTCTGATTTCAGGGTGAATCTAAGGACACACAATTTTTCACTCAAAAATGAAAACAAACTTTTTTTTACCACTTTTTTTTGAGAAAATATTTTATGTTCTTGGGTTTTTGCTAAATTAACAGAGTGTATTAGGAAGATCAAAATGCATACTGTACATTTAGAGCGAATCTGAAATTGCAAAATTTTACCCTCAAAAAAAAAACAAAGGCTAACCCCTTACCATTTTTTTTTAGAAAAAATTGTATGTTCTTTGATTTTTGCAAAATTCACAGAGTGTATAAGAAAGGTGAAAGTAACCACATTGGTGAACTTAGATTTGCACAACTACACCTCAGAGCTGAGATATAAGTGGAGAATCAGACTCTCCTAAAGTGTCCTTCACGGCTCAGTACTCTGTCCTCTTTGGATCACATATAAAAATAAGCATTTCCCTGACTTAAACCTGGCTTTTATAATGCATACTGTGAATTTTGCCCTCAAAAAACAACAACACACTAACACTAAGCTCTGTTGTAGAAACGACACAGAGTCACAGGTTTTGCTTCCAGAAGATAACGGCCTTTATTATCAATCAATAAGAGCTGGAGCGGAGTTTGCATGTTCTCCCTGTGCCTCAAGGAGGTTTTTCTCCGGGTTCTCCGGTTTCCTCCCGGTCCAAAAACATGCATGGTAGGTTGATTGGCACATTGGAAAATTGTCCCTAGTGTATGAATGTCTGTGTGAATGTGAGTGTGTGTGTCCTGCGATGGGTTGGCATTCCATCCAGGGTGTATCCTGCCTTAATGCCTGAGATAGGCACAGGCTCCCCGTGACCCGAGAGATCGGATAAAAGCGGTAGAAGATGAATGAATGAATGAAGAGCTGGAGCTGGTCTGCAGAGCAACTAACTTCTCAGCTTCCGGTTCTGCATCATACATAGCACATTCCTTTACGCACACACACCAAGATAAAGATTTTAATGGAAGCCACATGCACACATTGCATACATATATTTGATTAACTGTATCCTTCCACACCCTTTACCACTTTTTTGGAGAAAAAATGTTATGTTCTTTGATTTTTGCAAAATTCACAGAGTGTATAAGAAAGTTCAAAATAACCACAGTGCTGCACATAGATTTGCTCAACTACACCTCAGAGCTGAGATATGATTAGAGAAGAAGACACTACTATGGTGTTCTCCAAGGCTCAGCAATCTGTCCTCATTTGATCAAATTTAAAAATAAGTATTTCCCTGACTTAAACCTGGCTTTTATAATGCATACTGTGAATTTAGGGCGAATTTAAAAATGTTTAAATTAGCAGTCAAAAACCAAAAACACAAAGGCTATCCCCTTACCACTTCTTTGTTGGATAAAAAAAATCAATGTTCTTTGAATTGTTCCTGTTACGTCTCTTGTGTTTTGTTTTTGTTTCTGTGCTTTACTGACCATCCCTTTGTGGTTGGTGGAGCCACTGACTAATTGGAAGTGGACCTGTCCCAATAGGAAGCTTGGAACTGATCACAAGAGGCGGAGCATCCTGTTTAAAAACAGCACCTAAAAGTCCTGTGAGGAGAGAAGAGGAAAAAAAAAAAGTCTATTGTTTGCCCGTTTCATTGCGGCTAGTGCCACCCCTTGTATTTTGTGGATAGTCTAGTCAGTTAGTTGTTGCTGTTCAGATAGTTAAGCAGTACAAAAATACATTCATTCATTCATTTTCTACCGCATTATCTGATCTTCCCTCGGGTCACGGGGAGCCTGTGCCTATCTCAGGCGTCTATGGGCATTAAGGCAGGATACACCCTGGATGGAATGCCAACCCATCGCAGGGCACACATTCATACACTAGAGACAATTTTCCAAGGTGCCAATCAACCTACCGTGCATGTTTTTGGACCGGGGGGAAACCAGAGAACCCGGAGAAAAACCCCCTAGAAATACAGCCTAGATTAAATACTTTTTTTGTGTTAATTTCTTTGGCACTGTCCATGTTCTCTTACCACTGTGTCTAGTATTGTCAATCTTGACTTCTGTTTTGTTTTTTTGGTGTACCCCTCAATTTCCTATTAAAAGCTATAATCACTCAAAAATCTTGTCGGTCTATTTCTATCCAAACAACCCACAAATATACATTGTTACTGTTTCCACACTCCCCTAGGCCTAGCTAAGGTGGTAATGTAACGGTTACCTTTAAGAGTGTATTTGGAAGGACAAAATAACCACAGTGGTGCACTTGTAGTACTGGCTCAGTACTCGGTACTCTTGATCAAATTTAAAAATAAGAATTTTCCTGACTTATTCCTGGCTTTTATAGTGCATACTGTACATTTATAGCACTTTTGATCAAATAAAAAAAATTGCATATCGCTGACTTAAACATGGCTTTTAGAATGCTTAGTGCGAATTTTGGCTGAATCTAAGGACACACAATGTTTCACTCAAAAACAAAAAACACACAGGCGTGTGTTACCCTTACCACTTTTCTTTTGGAGAAGAAAATTATTTTCTTTGATTTGTGCCAAATTCACAGAGTGTATTAAGAAGGACAAAATAAACACAGTGGTACACTTAGATTTGCATAACTACTCCTCAGAGCTGAGATATGAGTGGAGAAACAGACTACCCATTAATGTTCCACAAGGTGTCTCTGTCCTCTTTGGATCAATTTAAAAAAATTGGCATTTCCCTGACTTAAACCTAGCTTTTATAGTGCATACTGTGAATTTAAAGCGAATCTGAAAATACCAACTTTTGTCCTCAGAAAAAAAAACACAAAGGCCTTTACCACCTTTTTTTTCATTGATTTTTTTCATTCACAGAGTGTATAATGAAGGTCAAAATAACACAGTGGTGCACTTAGATTTTCACAACTACACCTCAGAGCTCAGATATGAGTGGAGAACCAGACAACACTATGGCATCCCTCGTGGATCAATACTCTGTCCCATTTTGATCAAATTTAAAAACACGCATATCCCTGACTTAAACTGGCTTTTAGAATGCTTAGTGTGAATGTTGGCTGAATCTAAGGATACACAATTTTTCACTCAACAACAAAAAACACAAAGGCTAACCCCTTACCACTTTTTGGAGAAAAAAAGAATTTTCTTTGGTTTGTGCCAAATTAACAGATTGTATTAAGAAGGACAAAATAACACAGTGGTGCACTTAAATTTGCACAACTACTCCTCAGAGCTGAGATATGACTGGAGAAACAGACACTACTATGGTGTCCCTCAAGGCTCAGTACTCGGTACTCTTTTGATCAAATTTAAAAATAAGAATTTCCCTGACTTATTCCTGGCTTTTATAGTGCATACTGTACATTTATAGCAAATCTGAGATTGCAAAATTTTGCCCTCAGAAAAAAACACACAAAGGCCTTTACCACTTTTTTTCTGAGAAAAAAAATTTATGTTCTTGGATTTTTGCAAAATTAACAGTGTATAATGAAGGTCAAAATAACCAAACTGGTTTTGCACAACCAATCCTTGGAGCTGAAATTTGAGTGGAGAACAAGACACTACTATGGTGTCCCTCATGGCTCAGTACTCGGTTCTCTTTTGATCAAATTTAAAAAATAAGCATTTCCCTGACTTAAACATGGCTATTATAATGCATACTGTGAATTTAGAGTGAATCTGAAAATACAAAATTATGCACTAAAAAAATACACTAACACTAACCCCTTACCACTTTTTGGGTAGAAAAAAAATGTTATGTTCTTTAACTTGTGCCAAATTCACTGAGTGTATAATGAATGTCAAAATGACCACAGTGGTGCACTTAGATTTGCAAGACCACACCTCAAAGCTGAGATATGAGTGGAGAACCAGACACTACTATGGTGTCCATTATGGCTCAGTACTCAGTCCTCTTTTGATCAAATTTGAAACTAAGTGTAGCGCTGCTATGAACACGACTTTCCTAATACATGCTCTGATTTTGGGGTGAATCCAAAATCAACAAATTTGTTTTGTTCGTGGGGAACAAATGGACGTCAGAGGGATTCCTTCAATAAATTTAATGTCATACAATTTTAACAATTCATCATACATAGGTTGCCAACAATCATAAACATACACAATGTTTTCATTATTTTTAGAAATCAAACTTAACATTTTTAGCAACATTTTTACAAAAAAAGTTTTCCCTGAGTTAGAAGGACCCGCCAAAACACATGAAAAAGGGTGCTGAAATAAAACCCTCAGAGTCTGACCCCCCCTGTGACCAAAAACATTGTCGAGCCATATTTGTTGTAAAGTCGGGTAGCAGCACACCACTTTTTTGTACACCACTTTGAATTTCTTATCAACTGACTTGTGCAAAGTGAGATGCTTTTTGTTCCTCACGATACTGTCGACTTTTGCTAGAATATGATGACTGGCATCACGCTCTTTTACATACCGGTCAACAAGCTCGATCAGTGTGTTTAGCCTAATGGCCTCGGAATTCACAGAATTCAGCGTGATTCAGGCTTTCATACATACCTTACCCTTAGCATTACAATATCCGTAACTCTTTGGACCGCATGAACAAAATTCTACTATGTGATCCCCATCACCAATCTCATCAGTAAGGTCGCCAAGATACGGTCCAAGAGCTGGTTCGTATTCACCATCTTTAGATGAAAATATTACACTATAGGTGTCGCAATAAAGCACCCTATCACCCAAACTATACAAAAGGTTGTAAAGTTCTAAGCGGGCATGGGCAGTTGTAAAAGCACCGAAGAACACATTGATGTCACGAGTCTGAAGCCCTTTCCCATCAGCGTAAGACCACTGTAAAATGAGAAATGTTTGATATCATACTCTATGCTAAAAATGTGTCATGCAAAATCTTCAGGATCTGTGAGTATTTCGGTTGTTGGTAACTGTTCACGAAGAGAGAACCGACCCCAAAGTGAATTTAGAAATAATTTATTTATAGACCTATGGGCAGGGTTGTGCTTAATCTTGTCCTGATTCAGTAGAATCGCCTCTTTCTCAAAGTAATCTTTAACATAAGATTCTTTGTCGGCATCAGTTACGACGTCTTCGGGGTATCCTGAACTCTCCTGCTTAAACTTCAAAAAGGTTTTAACATAATCGCAAAACAATGTGTCAGATCATTTGGGAAAATGCCACACCTCAGCAATCTCTTCTCAAACATATCCCTTCTCAACGGCTTTTAACAATTCAATACTAACCCAGCTTCCATGAATGGCCCTTTCCTCATCAGTGTGCGTGCACTGATGAGTCTGGTTCTGCTGTTCAGCACACGTCCTACAGAGTGGAAACATTAATTTTCCACCTGTCCTATATGGTAATAACGGGTGAAGCAGCTTTCGTGGTGGTAATACTGTAGCCTTGGCAATCCCATAATAATCTTCGAGGTTTTGAAAATCCTTGAAGATTATTTCAGGATGACCAATAGGGTAGTTTTTTCATAACTGACAGTAAGGATCAGTTTCAGAAAGTTTGTTATGTATAAATGTTATGTAAGCCGCTAAATCTGTAGAACATATCTCCCTCAGATTTAGAAGTCTATGAATTAGCAAACCGTTGAATCGACTTCGCGGGACTACTGTGTAACCACCAACATCACCACCGTCTCTTACTAGAGATTCTATTTCACCACTTGTCAGATCCATGTTGGATACAGATTGATTTAGTGTGGACTGAGACCGATTGTCTGAACCACATCCTGACTGTTGAGAAGTGACAAATTGGTTAAAATTAGAATTTAGTTCTGGAGACGGTTTTAACACTTCTCCAGTTTGTAGGGTATTAACAATTTGTTCATGTTGTTCATCAGACATTGATCTCACAAAGTTTAACAAATATATCAAGGTGTCGGTTGGGCATTCAGATCTATTCATCTTATCCTACATCTTAATTAAACCAACCAGTGTTTCTGTGTTACTACATTGTTCTGGATTACTGAATTGCTCATTAGACATTGGTCTGGCTGTGTTTAATAAATCAATCAATGTATCGGTCGTGGACTCCAAACTATTCACCTCTTCCATTGTGTTGATTAAATCGAGCAGTGTTTGTGTATTACCGAGTTGTTGAAGAGCGGGTGTTGCACAGTCATCATTTTGCCTAAAACTAGAACCTCATTACAATCATCTGGCTGATGACAAAGTTTTGGCATTTTGAAAAACTTACACACACTTAAATAATTATGAAACCTATAAACGTAAAGATAATACACATACACACACAGACACACACACAAAAGTACATGTTTTTTTTTTTCCAACTCACCCGTGTTTCTTTTTAAACATGTGTACATCTGTTTTAACAGTTCTGTTGTCAGACCTTGGTCACAGGTAATTTGTTGGACCGAACCACCATGTAAACGCAGAGTCGCTATGGTTTGTTTAATCCCAATTGACAGTTTTAGCTGCTATGCGGATGTGGTACGGCGACACTCCTCCTGCTTGCTCTCGATAGAATCCAATCGTCTCTCTATACAATTAATATGCTCCTCGATTGAAATTGTAGTCTTTTACGGGCCCGTCAACCAAAACTTGTGCTTGGGTGACTGTAGACACTTTACGCTAAAGTCTTCTCGATTTTGATACCACACTGTCACCACCGGCGCATCCAGAAGACCCAATACCATTTACAATATTATTATACTATCTGGAAAGACACAAAGAGGGTTTTGTTATTTTAAATCATACAATCACTAACATGTAAATAATGAAATAAAACACTTACTGATTGGGTGGTTGTTTACACTCTCTGGTATGGTTACATACTCTGCTGTTGTACTACAAGAGGGTTTTGGTGTTGCTGTAAAGAACACACACACACACACACACACATACACACGTTTACATGGGTATACTATGTACCCAACACATAGTATACGTAGACATGAATGCATAAAATCAGATATACACTACTTCAACAAATATTCAACAATTTCAGACAAGTCTACATCACACACGAAACCTGGAGCAATTAAAAATCCTATTTAGATAGCACGTCAACCGTGAAACACACTTATAAAATACAATATCCATAATATAACTAAATGATAATAATAATAATAATAAAAACAGAGACTCACCATTACGATAACCAGCCATCTTGTCTTGAAAAATGCTGGATATGACGATTGAGAATGAAAAAAGTATGAAGAAGAACCCACGAAGAATGAAGGAGTCTTACACAGATGCAGTCTTGACCAGCTCTGATAAAATGGCCTAGGAGTCTGTGCCTTTCTCAGGTGTCTATGGGCATTAATGCCAACCCATCGCAGGGCGCGCGCGCACGCGCACACACACACACACACACACACACACACATCTTAACTTGAGCACCAGAAGCGAAAAGAGAAGTGTCATCAATGCATACGTTCCATGAAAATAAGCAAAATGATTGTAAATTTATATTCATAAATGTTGGGTGATTCTATTTAGAAGCCACAAAGTCATCCAAATTTGTACAATAAATACTGAACATTAAACATCTATATACATTTTATATTGTTTTTTAACTTGTATTTTACCCGCGTAGGGGAATTTAGAAGGAATTGGCAACCTGCAGCACACCGGAAAATCCAGTGTTTATGCTCAAGGTGAGTGCGTAAAATATCAATAGGAACCTGTTCAAGTTTAAGTATTGGGTTGATTGATTATAACATTCACCTTCTTTGGTATAAATGTGTATTTAAAAAAGTCTATATATGTTTAAACTTGGTTTTAAAAAGGAACTGTTTGCCATGAGCTAACGGAGTTATGCTAATGCTAGTACCGGTTTGGATTGTCTAACGTTACCGGGCTAGAGGGATAATAGCATTCGCTGGTTATATTTAATTGATATTTAATAATATGTGAATTAATGAGCTTGTGTCTTAATATTTTTTAACTGAGGGATTGACATAGACCTGGTGTTAGTCTATTCGAGTTATTTCTTATTGAGAGCCGCCATTACTGGTGTATTAACACTACTATGACATGAACGTCTATGAAAGTATAACATGACCTGAGCTCAATATTAGTGTTGCAATATTAGTGTAGCATTGTCCTTATATAAGGGGGCACGGTGGCGTAGTGGTTAGCACGTTCGCCTCACACCGCCAGGATCCGGGTTCGATTCCCGTCTCGGTCATGTCTGTGTGGAGTTTGCATGTTCTCCCCGTGCCTCAGGGGGTTTTCTCCGGGTCCAAAAACATGCATGGTAGGTTGATTGGCACCTTGGAAAATTGTCCGTAGTGTATGAATGTGTGTGTGTGTGCGCCCTGCGATGGGTTGGCATTCCATCCAGGGTGTATCCTGCCTTAATGCCCATAGATGCCTGAGATAGGCACAGGCTCCCCGTGACCCGATGGAAGATCGGATAATGCGGTAGAAGATGAATGAATGTCCTTATATATGTCCTTAGACTTTTTTTTTTGTATGAAGTCAACTGGTTTTCCATTCTTGCATCAGTGCGGGGAAATATGTTGATGGTTTTGCCTGTAGAAATTGCAGTAGTGGTTAAATTAGTGTTTTAAAAAAAACATTTATGGCCTTGTGGAACTCATTCTATTTTTTGTTATCAACAGGATGTTTAGGAGCACTCCGTTTGTGGTTTCTGCATGTATACTGGGAAGCCAAAGATCACTGTTTGGGACTCTCAGCAAGTCCTTGAAGAAAAATGTTGGAGAGAAATGCAATAGTTTTCTCTCCCAACCATTTTGCATGGTCAAAAGTTTACGAGGACTACAGAGGAAACATATTTATATATCTCAGCCAAGGCATAGTAAATACGTCTCAGAAAAAGCTCTTCGAAAACTTTTATCCTGCCCTGTTAACAGAAGACGATCTATCAGTTGTGCAGACAATACTACGAACTTTCTATCAGTGTGTAAAATAAATGTCTCTATACTGGACTGTTCAAATAACACTATTTCAGATCATTGCATACTCTGGGACTCGGTTCCTAATAAGTGCCTACTACCTGAAAACTTTACAAGCAATCACACATGTCCTGTGTATAAGTGGAGAACAGATCTAAATAGCACCAGTAAAGGTCAGATCTACCATAAAACAAGGAACGCATCTTTGACCAAGTCCTATGAGTTAAGTAAGGGGCTCTGGAGTTCCTTTCAAGAGCGGTGGAACTATATTGGACCTCTAAAATCCCAAGTGTGTGGTTTGCACAGGAGAGTCCCTCAGCATGCTGCTTTTGAAGATTGTCTGTCGGTCAAGAATGAGGAACGCTGCAGAATCCACCTCCAGTCCAACACTGCACTGTATGAGAAGGAGAGAGGAAAGAGATGGGCCGCTGTGCTTGTTTCTCTGTGTACAGTAGGGGGAGAGCCTGCCTTGCTTTTTACTCTTAGATCCAGCAAACTGAGGGGGAAACACAAAGGTGATGTCAGGTATGTTGGCCTCACACCATCTTATTGAAATCAATAATATATTAAAGCTCATCTGTTGTAAATCCGTTTTTAGAAATCAGTGTATATATGCCGTATTTATGTATCAACATTGTATGAAAGCTTTTTAAAATTTTTTTTATGAAAACAATTAATTTTTGCCACGCTTGAAAATGAATCTATTACAGTTTAAAAATATAAGTTTTTACAAAAGAGTTTGGAGCCATATATAATCAATAATTGCACACAGAATCGATGAATAGGAATTATGCTTTTACTTTTTAAAAGAGCCATAACGCTAACAGATAAGTAAAAATACATAGTCGTTATTCAGATGGAAAATATTGTTTGTTTGTTCTTTGTGCAGTTTTGCAGGGGGAAAGCAAGATCCCTCTGACAAAAACATAGTGGAAACGGCACTGCGGGAAGCCCGGGAAGAACTAGGGATTAATGTGACTGAAAACGAAGTGTGGGGGCTTCTGAAACCACTGGGTGATAAAGTGAGTTTAAACTACTGAGGGATCAAACTCCAAACATCTGTAACCTGCTCTATTTTTATTTATTTATTTATTATAATACATTATTAGAAATTATTTAAATCGCTACTTAAGAAGACACTAGTCAAACTTCAAATGATCATGTGATAATTATAAAGTAATTGCTTTCAACACTTTGACATGATTCAGCACTATACACTAATTTTAAAACTGTCTGAAAGATAGTTTTAAAGAGTTGCCTGTATCGATGAAAACATATCAACCAGTATTTATATTTGTCTTCTTCTGTTATGTTTTCAGTCAGGAATGGTGATTGCTCCTGTGCTGGCTAACCTTGGGCCATTAGAGGCTCTAGCGCTTCGCCCCAACCCGAGTGAGGTAATAATATAATTAAAACATTTCAGATTAGATGACGAATGCTTGGCTGGCTTCAACTGTGCCGCCTTCTGTGCCCTAAAGGTGGAGGAGATTTTCACGCTGACTGTTGCCCATCTATGCAGCCCTCAGAACCAAGGCTATACACATTTTCGCATTGGTAATTGCTATGGATACACTCTTCCTGTATTCCACAGTGATAAGTATAGAATCTGGGGGTTGACTGCAATGGCTTTGGCCCAGACTCTCAAACTCATTATGCCAGTGTAGCAGCTGTACCGCCCTCAGAAAAATGTTTAAGGTTTGAATTCATTATCAAATTGTAGTAAAATATAAACTTGGCCATTTTTGGTGCCTCATTTCAACTGAGTTTTTTTGTTTTGGTTTTATTATTTACTCATGTGATTGCATAAGGTATAAAGATCTGCAAATATTTGCAGTTAATTTAATTTGTACTGTATGTTGTAATGCTTTACTGCTTTACAAAATATCCGGTTAGGAAAATAATTGTTTCTATCCAAAAAAAGTCTGGATAGAACCAGACTTAAAAGAACAAACAAGACTCAAAGGCTTAATGTTTTGGTGCCTAATGCCACAGCACACCTTCAGAGGTGGTGTTGGGACAGAGCTGCTTGGTGGCACAAATAAGACCTATACATATTCAGACTAGTGGTTTTATTGATTATAGGAATCATTATATGTTTCTAAGAGATTATCCTTTAAAAATGTACTTGGTGGTACAGCAGACTAAATGTTTGTTGAGCAGTAAGATCAAAAATATTATGGCAATATATTGCTGTTGTGTAAATCTATTTGGTTTAAGCACTGAACAGATACAAGATCATTGGTATTGCAAAATTTGACAAGTTATAAAGTATATTTTAAGAGCATCTTGATAACAGTAAACTTGAATTTCATGTATCCCAATAAAAACTTTAGAAAAAGACTTTGAGTAATGCCGAGTCATGGTTTGGAACGTGTCTGTGTTAACAGTGTCGAATCCTCCGGCACAGAACACAGCGTGAGGTCATGCGCGTCGGGCAGCAGGTGGCAGTTAAAGGGCCAGCTGAGGCCGAAGAGTTCCAGCTCATGAGCACACTGCTGCTGTGCTGCAGAACACACCGAGCTGCATGGCTGCAGCACACCACTACTCACATCGCACCGAGGCACAAACAGAGCGCACACCAGCTGCCGCAGTGGTTCAAAACAGTCTAACTCCATCAGCACCTAGGCCAAATAGAGAAAGCGGAAATCTCAAAAGATATTCAAGAATACATGAGCAGCGTTGTGGTTGTTACGTACACTGTACTGACGAAGAACCAAAGAAGCCTCTTTCTGATCAGAAATGGACAGCCATATGTTGGGGAACAATGTGAGATTGTAGTTCAGACCTTGGCACATCTCCACCTGAATAGGCTCGCAAGATGAACCTGTAGGGGACAGTGTTTGTAATTACCAATGAAACAGGAAGTAAAGGTTATCATTCTATCTAAACTCTGTAAAGAGAGGTACAAGTTACACAATACACTTTAAACACAATGGAAGGTCAGCGTTTTAGGTCTGCTCAATGCTACATTAAAATAATATTTTAATTGTGCACATTAGCAACAGTAACAACTGGTGACACATATTACAAATGAGCCAATTTACAAATTTAAAGTCTATGTTGCATTGCATGTACACAGTCTGATCCACTTTTTACTGAAATGGCTGTTTGTAGTTTTAATATTATTACCTACATCCCAAAAGGGTATGCATGCTCTTACTGAAAGAAGGATAGGTGGAGTTGCTGCAGTCTTCCTCATCCGAACCATCTGTGCAGTCATTCCAGCCATCACACAGCCAGTCATGGTGCATGCATTCTCCTGTACTGCAGGCAAACTGCTCTGGACTGCAGCCCCCTTAAGAGTAACATTAAACCACGACCATGCAATAAAATATATTCATAAACGTCTATACCTGATAGTAAACTGATACTTTAAGCTTAATAGAAATCATTGTATAGTTTCATATTAATGAAAAAGCTGTCAAGTCTAAGAGTATAGTAACAGCCAATATAATACTCACTCTCGGAGAGAGAGATGGCCTGAAAGGAGGCATAAAAGCCACTGTCATCCACACCTTCATCAGCCACAAACACCACAGTCATCACGGGCCCAGTGGAGGTAAGGTCAGGAGGGAGATCTGAGCCGCAGTATCTATAGCAGCAACCAACAATATCATGCAGTGATTTTATTTAGTAGAATAAAGTGGTTGCTGAGTCAACATGGAGAGGGAAGAACAGACGCTTGGTTGCTGATCGGAAGGTCGGAGGTTCGAGCACCAGTATCACCAAGCTGCCACTCTTGGGTCCTCGAGCACGGCCCTTAAACCTCTGTTCTCTGGGGGGGCACTTTATCATGGCTGACCCTGTGCTCTGGCCCCAGCTTGCAAACAAGATATTCAGAGAAACAATTTCACTGTGATGTAATGTCTATGTGAAAAATAAGGCTGTTCTATAGGACACATGCATTATCTGCATTTAAAATGTATATTTTAAATGTATATAACTGAGAAGCCAAAGTCCAAATAAAATGTAGATTTTTTTTTCCGGTTCTTGAATTGGTCCGAGGGGCACGGTGGTTTAGTGGTTAGCACGTACGCCTCACACCTCGGCCATGTGTGTGAAGAGTTTGCATCTACACACACATCTACACCGTGCCTCTGGGGGTTTTCTCCAGGTTCTCTGGTTTCCCCCGGTCCAAAAAGATGCACGTTAGGTTGATTGGCACCTTGGAAAATTGTCCCTAGTGTATGAATGTGTGTGTTGGGTTGGGTTGGCATTCCATCCAGGGTGTATCCTGCCTTAATGCCCCAAGACGCCCAAGATAGGCACAGACCCGAGGGAAGATCAGATAAAGTGGTAGAAGATGAATGAATGAATGACCTGAATGAATGAATGTGAAAAGTAAACAGCAATTTAGAGAAGGCATTCTCACCTGCCTAGGATTTTGCTGTCGCCAGTGTCGCCACTATCATGAACCTCAATGTAGTCAAACTCACAAACATCTCCAGTCTCAAGGCTGAAGTTGTGGAACTTCAGCTGGATAACTTGACCTTTCTTTGTGGATATATTCCATGTACACTGCTGTGTAGCAGAGATAGATGCTTTTACACCTGGAAATTTTGTCTTATATTCAAATTAGATCATTGTAAAGTGAAACATCTTATTGTGTTGGCTTTTTTTAGAAAAAAATTTTAAAAAATTTTACTAAAAAGTTTTCCAACAAATACAAGTTTATTTCTGAATGGAGACTAGTTTTTTTTTAAATACCCAATCAATTTACTGTATTATTTTGCAGAAAGTTGCACTCGCCTGCTGATGAGGATAAGCCTTTGGATAATTTGGACTAAACAGTGAGCCGCTTGGACCTGTCTTTTCACCTCCACAGTCTGTGCAGCAATACACATATGAAGAGAGAAGTAATTCAAATTCCATGAGAAATATCACCAAGCTACAGTTTTACTACATAGTGCATAATACAGTCATTCATGTGTTAATTAATGTGTTTTTTTTTTCAGAGTTCTTACCCTTGCTACAGTTTGCCTCATCTGTCTGGTCCTGACAGTTCAGCTGGCGATCACACACAGACACAGACAACAGACAACGGCCACTATCGCACAGAAACTCCTCCTCAGAGCAGCTTTCTAATCGCAAAAAAATGTACTAAGAATAAATATCTGAAAGCAAATCTAATGGGCTTATTTATACCTTTTTTGTACCACATGTCATTGGCAGTTTTTTTGCTCAGCTTTGAAAAAAAAATACTGTAAATCCTGACGATGTATTGACTCTTCTGTCTAGTTGGTGTTTCTGGTCTTTCATGTGTATTTATTGCGTTACGCCGGGCTTTTGTCAAATGTGTACTATCCAGTACTTACTTTGCCATGGAAGGATGGCCTGATAGTGTGCGATGAAACCTTTGCCCCCAATACTGGTATCAGATCGAAATGAAATCCAAAGCGTACTGCTGTTAGTGTTTACAGTGGGCGGAGCTACATTACCACAGAACCTATAGTAATATATCAGTAATGTGACTAACGAAATGACGCTGGAATTTTAGAGTAGAACATAAACAGATTTGAATGATACTTTTGAAGACACGCAGTGCTGACCTGGTGACTTTAGTGTTATGCTGTGCCTCTTCTCTAAGCTCCAGCCAATCAAAGAGGCATGGCAGTGGTCCCTCGATGGCCAAGGACGAGATGTAGATCTGGATCAGAAATGGGGAAGAAACCCTGATCACCCACACGCACAGGGAGTCAGGAGGATATGGGCCTGGATGGTTAGGGGAGAAGATAGTCCCTTCTGATTCAGTCAATACCCCTCCACATCCTGGAAGATGAGAGTGTGAAATGATCATACAAGTGACAAATCTTTAGTTTTTCAGAACAAGCCTAAACAATGAAAAGACCAAAGTTATACTTTTAGACGTGATTGGCTCATGCTCAGGGTGTGGCATGTCTGAGGTCTGTTCAGGAAGAGAAATAGTAGGATTTGGGATAAGACTTTCCTGAACGCTCTCTCTATTCCAGGAGTTTAGAGACAGCACTCTGCTCTCACCTGTGTCTCCCATCACATCTGTGAAAAATAAAAGGTACTTTCAAAATCATCTCTCCAAACACCTCTTTGTCAAATAACTTGCCATTTTTGCTAATTGAAAAATGAGCTATATAGCGGATGAACAACAACACTAAATAGCTAAACGTACTTATCTAAATTATAAGCAGCAATAATCATGCATTCTTTAGTGAATACCATTTAAATCTGCATTTAATCAACTTACATAAAGTACCATTGTGCATAACTTCGAATTTAAAAAGCCTAACAGGTGTGACACCAAAAGAAATGCAGTAGCAAAGTCAATATCTGATCTATATTTACATCATCTACAATATTTACATAATCATTTACATAAATTAGTAATAGTGTACTGTAAATACGCTCACTCACGGAGAAAAACAAGTAGCAGTGTGAGCCCCAGGCCAGCCAACAATAAAATCAGAGATGCTGAAAACAGCAGCATTCCCCAACTACACCACTGTCTCATCACACACACCGCACATAGACCAAACACACGGCCACCTCCTGCAGCCGGGAAAGCAGACAAGTGATAACAGTGAGGACTGTTTAAAACTCTAATCTGAATCATGAGTGTCAGAGCAGAAAAAAAGAAAATATACACATCACAAGATCCTAAATATCTGACACTGAAATTACCATTGCATCTTAAATTTACCCAGCTTAATGTCAGATTCTAAAGTAACTCATAATCTTGTTATTTAAAAAAAGAAATACACAAATAATTTGGTAGTGATCTAAATATTTCCTGTCTCCTAAACACCAGCTTCCTTTTAGACAACTCAGATATAGATATATAAGTAGTTAGACTATGGGCCAGGACAACATTACACCCTTCATTGTATTATTAAGTACAAAAATTGATGTTTTACTTATGCATGAATGAATAAACTAATTTTAACTAATGAAAAAAAATGTGTGCACATAGGTTTACATACGAGTTGTAGGACTGTTGATGGGTTCTGAGGGATATGGCAACCTTAAATACTTCTTTGACTTCATCCTGCTCATTATCAGGCTCAAATGCTGGATTGCAAAATACATTCTGTAAGGGTGAAAAATGCAAATACCACTGTGGTCACTGTTTGCATTTCTGAGAACTTGGAAGTTTATCTAATATATGAAAAAATATATACATTTTTAGTATTTTTTTCTTACCTTATTCAAATCTGTGTTGTTGATGGATGTTTCATTTGCCAGAGGGTCTGCCATTTTTCCATTCCACCAAGATCTTTTTGTTGGTGCTTTTATTCATAGTGAAAAAGCATGATCTAAGCAGAGCTGATATATTAGAGTAGATATGCTGTGTGTGTTCATGTACAGGACTGTAGTTTTTTATTATCCGATTACTCACTATGCTGAAGTTGTTTCTGTTTTAGTACGGGTGAGAACCCAGTATCCTCCTTGAATTTTTTTCACAAAGCCAAGTCAGCTGAGAGGACTGAGCAGGCCATTAAGAAAAATTAAGAAGGGATTTAGGATCATTTTGGCTTAAATCCCTACTAAATTCCTATGAATCGAATCATTACAACACACACAATGTATGTTGCTGTTTTATGTTATTCCCAATTCCTGTCTTAATGAACTAAAATGTGTGTTTTTAACAACATAAAAAGCACAAATTCATTCTTCATTTCCCATAATACTATGTTTCACAATCATTTTATTTTCTAATAGAAGTTAATGTGTAATCACTGATCAAACACACTTGTATACAAAGCCCTCTCAGTATATTCCAAGGCTAACACTGGAGCTTATTGATCAGCTTCATGATGCACTTCACCACTGCCTGTCTTTTAGCTTTAGCCTTTTTAATTTCTCTTCACAAAGGTAAGTTCAGTAATTATTCATTACTATTGGCACTAACAATACTCGTGAGAAACTGATAATATTGAATTTTTGCTTTCTATTTCCGCATTGTTTATTGTAAATAGGGGTCACTTAAATAAGGCAGCATTCGTAAAGGTAAGGGAGTGGTAGTATATATGTTAAGGCTACAGTTTGAATCTACCACTAACCCTCAGGCATTTAAATGCATGACATTTATATAATACCATGCTTTGTTAAACAGTCGGTGTATTGTCTCTTTTGTATGCTTACATAGTATACAGTAGAATAGTATAGACTTTTTAGCGTACTAGTCTATTATATCTTTCATAGATTTGTATTGTGTTTTAAAACACTGCCTACTTTAAAAACACCATTTCCAGTTATCCAGAATTATCCAATCATGTGGCAGCAGAACAACGCTGAGAATTGTAGAGATACAGGTTAAATGCTTCATGAATGCTCACATAAAACATCAGAATTGGGAAAGTGTTCATCAGGACTTTAAACATTGAAATGGTATTTGTTTCAAATGGGGCTGAATTTTTTTATAGATTTCTGGGAACATCAGTACAACAGTCTCTAGAATTCATTTCTAGTCTAGAAATGTAGACTAGAAAAATAACAGATATGTTAAGGACAGGCTATCGTTGGCTATCGATCTTTTGAACACATTTAAAACATAAATTGGAACATATAAAAAATAATAAACAAACACTAAGAATTAATATTAATATAAATATTATACTCAATAAGACTTAATATTCTTTATTGATTACTTTCAGTTCATTCAGAAGATGACTATGTCTATGACTATGACCAACAACTATGTGATATGGCAGAATCTATTATTGGAGGTACCGTCCAATATTCCAACAAAGGCAATAAAGGGAGTGAAGTAACATATTTGTGCAAAGAGGGATTTAAACCCTACCCAATCTACAAGAAAACCTGCAGCTCTAAAGGAAAATGGCAGCCAGAAATATCCAGGGTGATATGTGACGGTCAGATGGCTACAGAATCTATAGTATAGATGATACAAATGTTTTTTACAAATATTGTACAATTTCCTAAAAATATGTAAATCTGTACTTTTTTGCTTATTTTTAGAGGAATTAGATTATGGTGATATCATGGAACAGCAAAAGAACTGCTCTATGGAGGAAGTTATAAATGAAGGCAATGTTTCCTACTCCAATGAAGGCTTAGAAGGCAGTGTCCTGACATACCATTGTAAATTTGGACACTACCCTTATCCAGTCAGCAGAAGAGTTTGTAACACAGACGGGGAGTGGTCAATCATGACATTGCCTAATGGCAAGACAGTATCTACTGCCACATGCAAAGGTAAGGTATGGGAGGTGGTAGCTTGGTGGATACAAGTCAAATCCCAGTACCACCAAACTGCCACTAATGGGCCCTTGAGCAAGGCCCAAACCCTGAACTGCTCAGTTGTAAGCTGTAAATGTAAGAATAATAATATGTGCCTTATACTGTAGTAAAATTCCAGACAAAGATTTGTTGCCTTCATTTTCTGTAACTATTTTTAATCTTTCTTACCTTTTCAGATATTCTTTGCCCAGCACAGCTTCAGCTGTACAATGGCCAGTTTGGGCCCAGGAAACATTGGTTTAAAATTGGAGAAGAGCAGGAATTCGCATGCAAGGACGGTTTGACCTTGTCTGGTTCAGCCAAGCGTAAATGCACTGAATGGGGCCACTGGACAGGCACTCTTCCAGTGTGCATTGATCAAAGTAATGATCCACAAGCACTGTGATTTATAATAAATTCAGTGCTGTCACGTTGATAATATTTCCTTAATGTAGAAACAAATAATTTAGGAGAAAGAAAACAATCAAATAACATAGTATACAATAAATGTTTAAAGAACAATTTAATATTTATGAGTTCATAAACATAATGTCTTTGATTGTTCCAGTCCTGCAATTTGCCATTCATTCATACAATAGATAGGAAGCATGTGGCATCTGTTATAATTAGTGTTCAACCTCTATGTCAGCCGCATGCATTGTTAAAAGCTGTGTACAACACATTCAGCCATGCAATACTTACATGATGTCTATTCATTTCTCTTAGTTATAAGCTAATTTATCAACTTTCTAACCAATAATCAAAATAACAAAGTTTTAATCAACTTAATAACCAATGTTATTCTGGGCAGGTGTAAGAACAGCTCTCACACCCCTTACCTTTCCCATCTCCATGCTCACAAGCAGCTAAACAGTCTCAGAGAAGCCCAATAATGTCCTGCCTAACCTCATAACATGCAAATGGCACCAAACCAGACATTTGTTTATACTTATCCATTTTTAACGTCATTTAAAACGTTAAAACTGGAATATATGTATCATATGTGGAGAATCATGAATTGTTTTATGTGTTATACAAAACTATGATCTGATGCCTAAAATCGTATCGGAATGTACCGAATGCATCTTTTATTCTCCAGACGATGACTGCAAAGACCCAGGGACTCCACCCGGAGCTACACGCTCAGGAGACCGCTTTCGGATCAGTGACCGAGTAACATATCGCTGCCAGCCAGGCATGGAATTACTGGGGCCCGAAGTGAGAGAGTGTCTAGATACAAAAGAATGGAGTGGACCTGAGCCCCGTTGCCAAGGTATAAAAACAACCGCTCAACAAATGCATATTTTGTGCAGGATTAAAAGATTCATAAATTATGTCTCTCCAGCCCCCTATATGTTTGATTTACCAGCAAGTGTGGCTCAAGCCATGGCAGGTTCACTATCTGGTGTAATGGACGTTTCATCTCCCGAGTACAAAAAAAAAGGTAAGCACGGACGATATATAGTAACAGTAGTCGAACATCTATAGATGAGCTTATAACAGCAACAGTAATAATAGTAATATAACTATAGATATAGTAGTTGTGACTGTAGCTGTTGTAATACATATAGATGTACTGTATAGGTGATTTTGGACGTTTGCCTGCTGACAAAGAAATTGTGCTTGGTAGGTTTAACAGTTGAGACAGAATAACAACCAAGATTATATGGTACATGGCCCCATCCATCATCTCTTTGAAGCGGTGAAGTGGGTCAGTCCCCTTAGCAGAAAAAATCCACAAGGCACCTCTGTGCTTGATTGTGGGGAGGGTGTTCTTGGGGTCATAGGCAGCTTTCCTCCTACTCCAAACACAGCGAGTTGAGTTTAAGCCAAAGTGCATTCCCTATAAGAGGGCGTTCCCAATCCTCACTGGTTACCTGGGAGCCAAAAAATCACATTTCACTCATTAAAATGCAAATCAATGAATAACATTTTTTTTAATGTGTTTTTTGATTTTTGTTGTTGTTATTCAGCTTCTGACCGTTCAAATAAATCAACCATTAAAATTATATTTCTTTGTCACTGGGCATAATTTTTTCCCCATTGTTGTAGTGGTTAAATAGTGCTTGGTAATGATTACTGTTTACTCAGAACTAGTCTTCCCTCCTTTCTTCTAGGCCCTTATTATGGGAGAAGCATCAAAATAGATAATGGCCAACTCAACATTTTTATTCTCATAGACACATCAGGAAGTATTCAGCAATCTGATTTTGAAAATGCAAAGGCGGCCACTGCTAACCTTATACGCAAGGTTTACATATAAGTCTTATTCTCTCCTACCCATGTGATATTTTGCTTCCTTATGTTTGTCTGAGCCGTCTTTATTAATCACATCCTCCTAGTCATTTTTTTTTTGTCAAAACTTCTATTTTTTTCCCTTTTACAGTTAAGTAGCTACGAAGTTAAAATTAAGTTTGATATAATTTCCTATGCCAGTGACCCGCAAGACATTATAACGGTTTCGGATCACTTTAGTGACAACATGGATATAGTCCTGGAGAAATTAAGCAAGTTTAGTCAAACAAGTAAGTCACTAAATAACACTGTTATTTTCTTTCAAGTACTCGGTGAATATTTGTAACTTTATTATTCTTTTTGCAAAGCGCATGGGAAAAAGACTGGTACCAATCTCTATAAAGCCCTCAAATCTGTGGAGGAACGACTTGCCGTCCTCAAGGCTTCAAATAATGATCAGTTCACACAGACTCAAAATGTGATTCTTATTGAGACCGATGGTAAATATTTAATAAATGACACACCTCACAAAACTGTTACATTATTATTATTATTACTGTTATTATTATTTTCATCATCATCCTAGGTTACTCCAACATGGGAGGGAACCCACAACATGTTCTGGGTTTGATTCGTGAGCAACTGGGCTACAAGAGCAGAGCAGTAGATAACTCTCATGAGGAGCTTCTCGGTTAACACCATTTATACTTATATATATATATATATATATATATATATATATATATATATATATATATATATATATATATATAATATCACAGACTTAATTTAATTTAGATTTTGTTTATTGCTATAATTTATTTTTTTTATAAAAAAACAAAATTTGTGTCCGGTCGGCATCAACATAAACATGTGTCACTTTTCTAGATGTCTATGTATTTGGCATTGGTGCAAATGTAAAGATGCAAGAGCTGAAAAGTCTAGCATCCAGTAAAATTCGAGAGAGGCATCTTTTTATCCTAAAAAGTTATAAGGATCTTGGTGATGTCTTCAATACAATGATAAGTAAGTAGCTATTGAGAATGTTATTTCAATATGTTGTGTATAAATGTAATGACTTTAAAAACAATTTTTTTTTTTATCTGTGATCTGGCCACATTCGTTTGATAGAAAAACATGCAATATTAATAATAAACCTCCTGTCTGTTGAACCAGTGATGTGTTGTTTGGGATGAGTGACAATTTCAGTGATATATATTTCCTCTTACCGCTTTCCTAGATGATTCTGCTGTAACTAAGTGCGGAGTGGCTCAAGAACAAGTTGTTGAAAGTGAGCAGATATCAGAGCAGGCTTATACCAGGCCTTGGCATGTTTCTGTTAGATGGGTAAGTGAATGTACCTGGGCAGCAAATCTAATAACACCAGTGATTTCTGAAATCATTCTGATATCATATTATTGTGTATATTAAACTAGGAAGGAAAGCCATGCCAGGGGTCCATTTTGAATGAAAATTGGGTGATCACAGCTGCACATTGTGTGATGAAACTAAACAATGGGTCGATGAAATGGGCAAAGGACACAGATGTGAGAATTGACCATGGTTAGTATTCTTTTTTTTAATAAACTGGAGGTCACTTATTATATAATTCTTAATGATAGAAACAAAACCAAATTGTTCAGATTAGAATTGTTTGGGTTTTTTTTTAATGCTGCTTTGTATTGGAAGACTACACCATGTGATAAGGCTATATATGTAATAATTCTTTTGGGGTCAATCTTTGGGAGGGAGCCAGGCTTCATTGTTGTTATCAGCCTTTAAAAGATTTATGGCGTTCTTAGGTTTTCTTCGATTAGACATAATCAACTCCAGTTCATTAAGCCATCCTTAAAGGTTGCAGGATATTAATTACATGGTTCAGATGTACTAGAAATAAGAGGACAGGAAACATGTGAGCTCCATGATGTCTTTCAGGACTGGCTTGAGAATGCACAGTACATGATGATGTAGAAGCGCAAAGCATTGAGCAAATACTGTTTCATTTTTTGTAGGTGAGGAAACGATAGAAAGCTTGTTGGTATTTCATCATCCAGCATTTGATGTCACAAAATACAAGGAGAAGAATGTCAGCGAGTTTTATGACTATGATGTTGCACTTATTAAACTGAACAGGGGCATTAAGCTGACCTACAAAGCAAGGTGAGATCGAAAAGGAAGAAATAATAATGAATGAAATCAGTAATGTACGTTATTGGGAAAAGAAATGGAACATTTGATAGATTGGTACATTAATACAGTAAGAAGGTTGAGGGTTATGCTGTAACCTGATATTTTTGATTCTGGACAGAAGCTCTTGCTATTCTTCTGAATGTTCCTCCGTATTAATAATTAGCACTTAAACATGTCCTATATCATGTTGAATATAATCGCATCTCCTATTTGTGTTGCTGAAATTGTCTCAAATTGTCTTAGAACCTTGGAATAAGGTATATAAATATGTTCCACTTAGATTTTCATTCAATAAAAACATCTGCAATATCTTTAGCCATTTTATTGTATATTCTTTAAGCTATTCAGCAATCTCAAAACAGTTCGGACGCTTGTAAAAATTATTTGGTCTTTTTTCATTCACTATTCACATTGTTTTTAACAGGCCCATTTGTTTGCCATGCACAAAAGCTTCAAATCATGCTTTGAAGATGCGTGACGAAACTACTTGCAAGGAACATGGTAAACAACCAACTCTTATCATACAATCTTGTGTGTGTGTGTGTATATATATATATATATATATATATATATATATATATATATATATATATATATATATATATATATATATATATATATATATATATATATATATATATAGTTGTGGCGACTCGCTCGCCGCTTCGGGTTTAACACAGGCGCGGAGAGTCATAACTGGGGGTGCGAAACAAGTGTTTATTAAAATTAATAATTAATAATTATAAAATTAATACAATTAATGGAACTCTGTTGCTGCGTTTCTGGGAGAAAGTCCGTATTGGTCCAGTATTTCCTCCTTTAGCGCATCATAATCCATCGCCGAGTCCGGTGGGAGGCTGTAATATGCCAGCTGTGCCTTCCCCGCGAGGAGGGGGGCTATCAGTCTAGCCCACGCACGTTTGGGCCAGTCCTCCCGTACCGCGATGCAGTCGAACAGGTGCAGGAATGATTCCGGATCGTCGGACGGTGTCATTTTGGCCATGAGTCGCTGTGCGCACTGTTCCATGCTGGGTGGGGGGGTTGTGGTACTCTCCTGCCTCATCTCCAGGATTTCATTCGTGGCTGCTTGCACGCCTCTAGCTAGTTCCTGGGTCACCGTCTGCTGTTGCAGGAGGTGCTGCAGTATCTGCTCCATGGTGCGTGTCGGAGCGGAGGTTCTCTGATCTGTGTTCTCAGGCCCGCTTCTCCACCAGATGTCGCGACCCTCTATGTTTTCTGAGGACACAGCACGAGACAGAGGCAAAGATCTAGGTGAAAAACCAGCACGCGTGCGTCTTTATTTACAGTGAAGGAGGTGTGGTGTGAAGGGAAGGGGGTATCGTCCTTGGGACGCGTGGCTCCCGTATTTTCCGGCGTCTGCTGCCCGAGATTCGGGGGCGGTTTATCGGCGCTGTATCCTTCGGTTTGGCCGAGAATCCGCTCTTTTCCTTGCTGAAGCGAGGTGACCAAGGTGCCGCCTGGGGAGAGCCGGCACGCGTACGTCGTCCTCGCTGCTGCCGTCTGTACCGCCTAGGGGAACAAATTTCAAACGTAAATACTTTATCCAACCATCCATTACCTTCCTCCTCGACCCGGAAACCTCGTCTTGCTGTGTCCCTTTTATACGGTCGACTCTCCTCCTGGATGGTGGAGAGCGGCTGATGAGCCGATTGCATCCCAGCCGTGCTTCATCTCCTGGGACCGCCCCCTGGCCATGTGCTCGCTGCTTTCCCAAAATAAAGGTGCTGAAGGGGCGCTGTCCTTTCAGCACCGGGGGTGTGGCGGCGTTCGGAGCGCTTGTTCGGCTTCGGCGGCGTGTGTTGCGTCGTCACAATATATATATATATATATATATATATATATATATATATATATGTGTGTGTGCAAAAGTTTTAGGCAGTTTTCCGCCTTAACCACTGAGCTACCCGCCGCCCCCCACCTCATTTATTTATTTATTTTTACTTTTTTGTTAATATTAATAAGGGGCACGGTGGAGTAGTGGTTAGCACGTTCGCCTCACACCGCCAGGATCCGGGTTCGATTCCCGTCTCGGTCATGTGTGTGTGGAGTTTGCATGTTCTCCCTGTGCCTCAGGGGGTTTTTCTCCGGGTTCTCCGGTTTCCCCCGGTCCAAAAACATGCACGGTAGGTTGATTGGCACCTTGGAAAATTGTCCCTAGTGTATGTCCCTAGTGTGTGAATGTGTGTCTGAATGGGTGTGTGCCCTGCGATGGGTTGGCATTCCATCCAGGGTGTATCCTGCCTTAATGCCCATAGACGCCTGAGATAGGCACAGGCTCCCCGTGACCTGAGGGAAGATCGGATAAAGCGGTAGAAAATGAATGAATGAATGAATGAATGAATGAATGTTAATATTAATGTGGTTACAGTTCAGACCATACATTTTTAATAACAATATTTGTTGCATGTAATTACGTGGCTGCAAGTTTTACTGAAAGGTTCATTTATAACCCGATACAACGCCAATGCCTAAACAGCTTCTGCTGTTTTGTGTGCACAGAAAACATCCTGCTTGATTCACCACAGACTAAAGCCTACTTTATCCGTCAGGGGAATACCAGAATGCAGACTCATATCCAGACAAGAGAAAAGGTGAATTATTTGCAATAAACTGTCAGCTATGCAGAAATCAACCAGTTGTGAAATTCAGAAGGATTCTGTTACTGTTTGAGCGTTTGTCCTGTACGTTCACAGAGAGTCGATTGCATTGAGCAGTACAGGCCTAAACTGGCTCCCAACAACTTAGTGTCCTTGACTGACATCGTCACAGACAGGTTCTTGTGTACTGGAGGATCACAGAACTTCCAGGATCATATTACCTGCAAAGGTTTTCTTTTTTTAACTAAAGTATAAAATAACCACAAGTCTATTCAAACACATAATACTTGAATGATATGTATGTGTGTATATATCCAAGCACATACCATTCAAGTATTATTCAGATGCCTTTCACTTTTTAAAACTGTATGTTGGAGCCTGATACAACAACCATTCTTTTTTCCCTTCTCATTCATTTTAAATAAATAAAATAAAATTAAGTGGCAGCAATGACAGCCTTTTCTTTTATATGTTTTCAGGCTACCACATAAAATTGAAAAAAGTAAAGGTGATCTGAAAAATATCATAATGCACTGAATATACTGTACCCCCCCCTAATAATTATATAATATTCTTCACTGCAGGAGACTCTGGAGGTTCTCTCTTCCTTCGTAAAGGAATGCGTTACTTCCAGGTTATTGATTTCACCTCGAGTTTTGTTGTTATTATATCTTGGCAGTGATAAATGCACAAAAAAGTCTTTCAGTTCAGTTTGAATCAATTTGTTTTATTTCTTTCCTCATCTGTTAGGTGGGAGTTGTGAGCTGGGGCACTACGGTAGTGTGTGATTCAACAAAACTGGTTGAACCTGTGGATCTTCCTGATAATGCTCGTGATTTCCACATCAGTGTGTTCTCCATTATGCCCTGGCTTAAAGGTCACCTGGGAAAAGAACTTGAATTCCTGCCACTGGACAACAAAAGTTAAGCAGGAAATGTATTAAATATAAAATATAAATATAATTTTCTATTGTAGTTACTTTCCTAAAAAAAAACAACAAAAAAACTACTCTGTCTTCACAGGTAAAAATCTCTCTCCCTCCAAATTCATAAATGTTAATGATGTATTCATCTGTGGTTCTATCAACCCATAATAGTATGGGCTATAATATCCCACTGTGAAACATCAACATCCATAAATGTCACAATGTGTATTGTTCAAATGTGTGAAAAGATTTACTTTTGAATAATTATGCACTGGCACTGTTTCTACACCAGAGGTCTCAAATTGCACATCCTTTGAAGATCATGCATAACGAGTGCAGCCTGGAGAGCCTCAAGATCTGATTCATTTAAATATAAATGTAAAAAATAATCCTGGATTTAATCATGAGGTTACTGTGTGATATTTCCTTGAATTCATATTTCAGTATATTGCTAAAGTAAATTGCAGGTTTACCACAATTCTACTGAAGTAGTTGCTAGCAAAAGAACAAAACAATTAAAACAACAACAAAAAACAATTAAGGCTCGACTCGGTGCTCTTTGTAAACGAACCACAGGCATTATATGAAGTGCAAATGGAATCAAATTTAATCTGGATGATCAAAAGACCAGTCAAAGATGTCAATATTTTTTTATAATATATAATCTTTATTTCAGTTTCTTTGATACTTTTTTTTTTTATGTGGAATGTTGCACTTTAGGCTGGGTCCTCAGACAAAAAGTACTTTTGTCAAATAAACTAAAAAGAAATCAGTATAACCCCATACATTTTATCGTTGTTTTAATATAGACTATCAGTTAGGAAAATGTACACTCTGTGACTTAAATAATGCTAGAACATCACAATATAAAAAAGAAAGAAAGAAAAATTACAAAATTACAGAGCAAGAAACTTGTATATGAAGATGACGACGACATCGAAACAATGAGAATTAAAACGCATTTGGTAATGTCTCCATGACGCACTCAGCCTGGAACTGCCTTTCATTTACTGATGAATTTTTGATGTTTTGATGAATTCACTCATGTGTAATATTTTTTTTTAATAAGCGTGGAATCTATTGAAAACCCAACCACTAGTTGGTAAATACAAGAAGGTTAAAAAAAAGAACACTTTTGTCTGTCAGACCCTCATGCTCTTTAAAAAGGTATACATTTCTGTATTTTACTCTTTAGATATTTTAAGATTTGAAACCCCAGCTAATACATATAAGCAAAGAGACAATGTGTTATTTAGGGGGGAAATACCGTATTCATAGAGTGTCTTGTTGCCTGCTTTTGTAGGCGCTTCAATAAAGAGACGGCGGTGTAACAGGACAAAATAGAGGCCTGAGATTCCACACCCGTCATTATGAGGCTGACAGATTCAGGAACTATTGGCACTAGGACACAGACAGTGCAGCCAATGTACACTGTAAGGAAGGTGTAGTAAAATGAAACCTTTCCCAGTTAGACAGAACAATCCTAGCCTTACGTTTAAACAATGGATGGAGTATGACAACTAGTACTGTACCCAAGACAACTTGCAGATTATAGGATTTATTAGTCAAACAATTCCGTGGTATAACACTGACTTTTCATAGTGTGTTGAAGCTAGAAAGTTTGACTTAAAGGGGTGGTAAGTCATACGTCAGCAGCTTTACAAACATAAAAATGGTCAGTTTTCTTTGGACTGAAGGTGACTGAGGGTTACCTAAAGACATTTGTGAGATAGACGCTGGTCACACAATGCAAACAGAACGCATTTCTGTCGGTGGTTTAGTTACAACAATTGTTTGTCCTTTTTGCCAGGGGAGAATATAATCTTATATCTGCTACACTCTCTGGCTGCTTACATAAACGGAAAAACAAATGCTATGGGTCACCAACATCCAACAATAGACTAAGAATGATCTCTTCCTTGCTTGTTGGTCTTTACTTTCAAGAGAACGTCAGGTAAAATACTAACTGCACCTTTAACTCGATACAAACCAAAATCCTGTCCCTCTGAGGGAGAACAGCTAGAATGACAAATCAGCAAGAATGACAAGTCAAATGAATGGAAATCATCTTCATCTTCTCCTTGGTTGGCATTTTATAGCAAAGCACAGCACTTTGCCACAGAATTAAAGATGCCCGCAGATTTAAACTGTACATCATAAACGGAATAGCACTCAGCAGCAATCCATGGCTTGATCTAAACTGCACTATACTCGTCACTCATGCAGCCTGAAACGTTATCATGGAAGATTGGAAAGGCATTAAGCAGTGAAGCATCACTTTCCCTTTAGTGGTTCTCAAAGAGTTTTGTTTTAAATGTTTTAAAACTTGATTTAGCAGGCTAGACATTAAATGTTCACATACCTTAAAAGAAACAAGCATACACACCCACGTGCAAACACACACACACACACACACACACACACCAATTACTGCAGAGAAAAAAAGCGATGTTTCTCTAAACATTCATACAGAACACATGGAACAAAAAAAATCCCAAACATTCTTTGGCAAAGAGCAGTTTCAAACAACCAGGTCACTTCAACTTTGTCAGTATGTAAATAAAAGAATGGCAATAATACACAGGTTGGATCAGCTGTAAGCCACTTGGCAAAAATAAAAAAAAAGAGAAGCGTGATGTCACTTCCTTCCCTTGGGCTCTCAGCCAGGTGAAGCTCAGTAGTTCCCTTTCCTAATTCTTCCTGTCAAGTTACCGAGACATTATGGCACTTCCTTTGAGGTCACAGACAGAATCCAATGTTTCCTTTGAGGTCAAAGAGAGATCAGGCACTCCCTCTGACATCATGGGACATTTACAGAAGGATAAACCTTGTCCAGCCGAAGCACAAAAAAAAAGAAAAACCACACAGACATAGAAAAGCTTCTCCTTGTCATTATAACCCACTTAAGTTCAAGTGCAGCAAATAATAAATAGTATAGCCCCATGTGGGCTGTTGTGGCCGTGCAGAAGGGGAGTGAGACATCAGTTGCTGGACAAAGGAACAATGGCTGATATACGCTCTTTGTATCCTCCTGGCTCTGGCACTATCCATCAAAAATCAGATTTCTATCCAGCAACATTTCAGATTCTACTAAGAAAAAAAATGTAAAGTCCAGTGCTTGAGAAAGGGTAAAGTTTATCTGCTGGACTGGTCAAAGCAAAGCCCTGCAGTTTTCTGCTCTTACCACACCTCACAGCGGTGACCCGAGTTCATGGGTGAGCCCAGTGGACACTGGAAATGCTGCGCAAATTCAGGGGAGTTAGACAGTGTGCCAATCACACGGTATTTGGGTGGACTGTGAGGGTCTGTCATTAAGCCCTCATGAGCACTCTCTGGTGTCCGTACCGAGCACCAAACCTGTAGAGAGGAACCCAACAGAAAATGTTTGCACGAGAAAATGCACTTTTTAAAAATTCATGCTCCTGCAATCATCCAAATCCAATCTGATTATGATACACATGAAGAGCAAAGCATAAAGACTGTAGACAGGACTGTAAAATCTCACTGTTAATAACTAGTTAATGTCTACTGTAAACATCAACAAGGAGCTTATTATGAACTGACTCTGTAATATGTCATACCTGTGCAAACCCTACAAAGAAGAGCTGGTCATTGGTAAGATTAACTGCTGGGAGTCTTTTCTCTTTTCCATTTCTCTTTATCCATGAACTGTATGCCTGCGAACACACCAAAATATCAATATTAATGCATTTTTAATCATAGAAAATGACATACATTATAGTCAGCAATCTGTGTAAATATGTGGTCACACAAATAATAAAAGGGACAGGATAAGTAACTTGCATGATAAGCAGCCTTTAGGCCTCCGTTGTCTGCAATGTTCTCTCCTAAAGTTTGTTTGCCGTTTATGTGTTCTCCATTGATGGTGTACTGAGAGTATTGATCCACCATGCACTCTGTCCGGTTCTTAAAAGCGTCCACTGAGGAGTTCTGCCACCATGGCCTGAGGTTCCCATCCTTATCGTACTCTCTACCTGTACAAAGCCCAATAAATAAACAAACAAACAAATAAATAAATGTATATTTGCATATGTAGCATATGTGTGTGTATGTATATATATATATATATACACACACACACACACATATTTAATAGCTCATTATTAATGTTTGAATGTTTTTGTGTCTTTGTGTTTGTGTCTACATACCCTGATCATCAAACGCGTGGGTAAGCTCGTGTCCCATGACCACACCAATGCCCCCAAAGTTTAGTGCTCTGAGAGACAGAATGACACGCTCAATCATGATCTTACAATTCCTATAGTTTAATCTTTATCTGAATGTACTAACGTACCAAGCAATAAACTTACTTGGGATGATCCCGAGCATAGAACGGAGCTTGAAGGATTCCAGCAGGAAACACAATGCCGTTTTTGGTGGGCATGTAATATGCATTTACTGTAGGAGGAGTCATACTCCATCTAAAAGGCAGAGAGTGTGTGTATGTGTGTGTGTGTTAAATAAAGCAAAAATGATCATACTATCTGTAACTCTGGTATAATAAGACTTAAACTAATCTTTAAACACACAGATAAAACTCACTGGTCTTTGTTTGGAGGTTTGCGTAACTGATCTGCCATTACTCTGGCTGAGAAGTTGTAGAAGTTGAGCATATTCTGGAAAAAGTTGTCCTCAGAGACTTCGTACTGACAAAAAACAGAATATCTAGAATGACATTTTATTCGCACATCACCTTTCACAGATGATTCACCTTCACCTTTCACCTTGACACACCTCAGAATTATAATCTGGATCTAGTCATTTGTTTTCTTACCCCATCATATACTTCATCCAGTTCCTTGGGGTCCAAGATGAAGTCAGGGAAGCCGATCATATCATAAATGGCATCAGCCTTAAAAAGTTAGGAAAAAAAGGAGAAGAAAATCTTGGAAAAAAATGTTCTTTGGTATATTGGTGGGAAAACAGTCAGGTTCACAATTTGAGTTAAGACTTTATTAGAAATTATATAATAATTTTGTACAACAGCATAAGAATGACCCTGCTTTTCAAATTTGCAAAGAAAATAAAAGAAGATTTTAAGATGAAACGAAATTCATCAGTTTTTCAGGGAAACAAGTCAGAGAGATTACGAAATAAGGTGCTTTTCCATACGTGTGGCCAAATAAACTATTCAGATGAAATGCGACAACAACTCAAAGACCAGGTTACAGCTGCCCAAACATCCAGTTCTGTAATACCATCCCCCATGGACAAAAATCAGCTCTTGCGGATATCGTCTTACAGCAGGGACATGTATAGTGAAATAAAAAGAAATAACCCCCCTTGGATTTATTGATGATTTGATCGTTCATTAAAAACAAGATGTGCACACGGCTCTGTGTTCCGCTCACATGCTGCAATACTAATTGGAATGGAGGTTCGCACGGCAGGTAAATTGAATCTTTAAAAGAACACAAGATTTTAAACCTATAGTCAAATGTCAATTTCTTCACATGATCTGAATCCAATTAAGAACCACTGCACTTAGTAAAGGCAAAACACCATAAGAACTACTGAAAAACAGCTCGAATAGACATTGCAGCGTATCAGCACAGAAGAAATCCAATATCTGGTGACTTCTTTATACTCCATTGTTCGGTAATTGACTGCAAATTTGAAACCCTATCAAGTAACTTTAGTAAATAACTCCCTTAAACAACTAGATTAAATCAAAAACCATACTGTTTGATTTGCCTAATAT
Organism: Kryptopterus vitreolus; assembly: GCA_030449085.1. Lineage (NCBI taxonomy): Eukaryota > Metazoa > Chordata > Actinopteri > Siluriformes > Siluridae > Kryptopterus > Kryptopterus vitreolus. The sequence goes on along the minus strand of JACRUU010000026.1, from coordinate 8,611,013 downwards.
CTATGGAATTGACTGTGTGTATTTTTGATTATACAATTTCTTAAAATAAACAGATTGCCTGATTAATAAGAAATATATTTCTATTCTGCTTAATGGATGAATGCAGCCCTTTTCCAAGATCTTAGAGTATGTTTTCTTTGCGGCTACCAGCTTGTGTTCCCTCACCTTGTCCTTGGCAGCTTGTCGTGTTTGCTCATCCATCCAACTGAGATTGTCTAAAGCATCTTTAAACGCAGTCCGGATCTCGTTGATCATCCCCTCGGCCTGCAGAAAGAGAAAAGAGTCATTGCGTTTCTCAAAAACCTTTAATATAGGATTAATAGTATAAATATACAGTTACCGTGGGTCGTATAGATGAAAATATGGATGTTTATATATGTGATGTAGTTCACATTATAGCCACATAGTGGTAGCAAAGAGTCACTAATGACCAATTACACTCATTTCTATTATTGAGATTTAATGTTTAGCCATAAATACCACCTCGAGCCAATATGGCCTTGCTGAAACTCACAATCTCTTTGCTGTGTTTGTCGAAGGTGGCTTTAACAAATAGAGCGCCCAGAGCGAAGCCCAGAGTGTCGTCTGTGTTACCGATGCAAGTCTGCCAGCGAGGAGTACACGACTGCAAACACACATTACAGAAAGCGATGAAAGAAAATGTTACTATCTAGGGAAAACACACACAGCTTGAAAGTCAGTCAGTCTTACTAAGCCAAATTTATTCACCTTTTTGGTGCCATAAAGACTCTCCAGTAGTTTGTCCTGGGCATTCTCAAAGCGCTGGTCAAGACTGGATGCTCCTTTCTGCACCAGATTCCAAATCATGTAGTTATTCAGCAAACTATAGGAAGTGGAAGATGACATTGATTGAGTGAGGGAGACTGTGTATGTTGGTGTTAGCAATACTGCAGACAGAGATCAGATCAGGAGGAGATGACAAAGAAGCACAGAAACACAAGGAAATTGAAAACATGCAGCCTGTGCATTTATTCCACACAAGAAAAAACAACACCAATGTTGTCAAGCATGTTGTCAAGCATCAACTGAGACCGGAGCTACAACAACAATGAAATGTGGTGATGGTTATCAGTTAGCAATTAATGTAATCTTTATTGGTTTTCAAACTAAATATGAAGTATTACAATAAAACAGAAAAACGTATTTATACAAATATGAAAATAATCATTACTTGTAACCCTTAGATATATGGCTCGATATATGGACATATGAAGAGATATATGGTTAACAAATACTGAGGAGTTTCTTTAATATATAGAAATTTGACCGTGCACGTGACTGATGTCTAGTTTATATTTTATTCACACACACACACACACACACACACACACACACACACACACACACACACACACACACACACACACACACACACACACACACACACACACACACACACACACACACACACACACACACACACACATACTTGTGGTCAGTCTTGTTGATGAGGTCTGAGACCTGCTGCAGGTATTCCTTGGCATACACAACCACTGGCTCTGTATCATTCAGCTCCAAGGGAGAAAGTGCAGAGGTCAGGTAGTCTAGCCATTCCACAGCTGGTGCCAGTGTCTATGGAAAAGAGGATCGATATGAAAAGTTCTATATAAAAAAAGGGGGGAAAAAAGGGATGGCTTTAGGCTTTAATAGCTTCGATTTCTTCCTAGTCATGCTTCAAATGTTGTATGAAGGAACACTTTCAAAGGAGTGTGCAAATCACCAACAGGATACAAGCAAGTCCATTTTGCAGTAGGATGAAGTATTGGACATGCAAAATAGCTTAGCGAAGAGGAACAAAAGCCCATTAACACTGCCCGCAAAACAGCTGATCGCACTGTGCCGAGTGAAATTCTCAAAGGACTCAAGATGCACAATACATACTGCTTCTGGACATCTACAGTAGGAAACAAAACACATTAATATTCTATGCTGCCTTTATAGATGTCCACTATGGCTCTTAGAAAAGAGTCATGAAGCCCCAAAAAACATGTTTTAGCCTCAAAATCTTCTAACACTACATTTTCTGCCATTTTTCAGAACCTTCTAAATCTGCTTTATGAGATTACGTTCGGAATATAAAGGTGGAAACACCCTTGAAGACAATTAAACACACACACATTCCAGAGTCCAAATCCTGCTGCCCAACCCTTAGATATTTTACTGAAGTACTTTTCTGAAAAACACATTGTCCTTATATCTCACACAGCAGTCAACCATATCCAAGCTGTGGGAGTCTAGGAAGACAGGGATGATGAAAGGATAAAAATAAACCTTTTCTTTCTGTAGCAGTAACGGAGGATGAAGACAAAGGTGGTACGGAAGAGAAGAAAGAGATGCTTTCTTATTAAACTTAAAGAGCCAGAGGGCATCTGCTTATTCCAATAACGTGTGGATAATAAAAGAGGCGCATGACTTGCTGTGCCGGCTGCATACTATACAAAACATATATACACTATATAATATGTCATATACTATAACAATATTCTATACACTATAAAATATTTTGCATGCTGCTATTTGACAGCAGCAAATACATTTCCAATTTAACCAAAAGACATTCGGTAGCCATTCCAAATTTCCATTTTCACTTGTTTCCTGAATTTTCCCAATTAGAAAAGAGAAGCAGCAATGAACTACAGACAACGAATATTTCATCCCACAGATGGGATTGTCAGGTTATGAGATCAAATCAATAAATTAATGTAATAAGTAAGGAATATTTGAATGAATTCATATACTGTTCTATGTTTTATAAATTGCAAACCTGACAACGACCAACAAAAGTTAGTCATTTCAGTTGATGTATATAAAAAGATTTCCCATACATAAATCACACATATTAACATACCGGCCTAAAGTGGGTGAGCGTCCCGTGAAAACCAAAATAACAACTTGACCAGCAGTGTTATTAAATTATAATGGTCAAATTCATGCTGCATGAACGTGACTGTACATTGCAAAACATGACATAACTATTAAAAACCAACAATCAAGACGGATAAATACATCAGTGTACATTATCTATTAAAGAACAAATATAGTCTTGTAACGAGTGTAAATTCAGACGCAGATATAAACCCTGTCTGAATAAGTGCTGAATAAGCTCGGTGCTTCAGTTCTCAACAGCGAAGCCTCTCAGTCCTGGCCTTCAACAAAAACGCAATGCCAAACTGGATGGCGGTGATCCCAAAATAAATGCCTTTTTTCAATTTAGGATTGTTTATAATATACAGATGACTCAAAAACTAAAAAGGAAAAAAAAATCTGAAAGCCATAGAATCAGTGAAAGTCATGTGACTATTTCTTTGCCTCACACTTGCATTTCTCTCATTCTCCTGAACAAAAAAATGTTTTACCCTGTTGCTTGGCAACTGCTGCAATAACAAAAAATTTATTTTTTCTTAAAAAAAGCAGAGACAAGTGAATCTGTTAAAAGGAAATGCTCATAAGAGAGCATGGTCTCATAAGAGGAACAGCTAGTCTTTAAGGATTCCATCACAGAAATAAATGATTTACTATCAGTGGAAAACAGTGAGATCTGCTATGGAAGCTGTTCACTAAATGAGGACCTCCAGAATTCCTTGATACATTCATATACACCAATATTAGCAGTAGTATGTAAGTAGTATTATTCAATTCAATTCAATTTTATTTGCAGAGCGCTTTTTACAATTTGTCATCGTCTCAAAGCAGCTTTACATAATACTTATGTGTGAAAAGTGAAAATCAGTTTGGCCCCAATTGTTTCTTGTTGAGCAAGCCGAAGCAACGGTGGCAAGGAAAAACTCCCTGGGAACAGGAAGGATTATGGCTACAGCATAGGCAAACCAGCCCACCATTCTAAAAAATAAATCAGTTACCCTACACTATATAACCAGAAATATGGCCAATGGGGAGGGGTGTAGCTCAGTGGTTTAAGGCGCTGGGCTGCTGATCAGAAGGTCAGGGGGGTTTGGTATTGCAACACTGCCACCCATGGATCCTTGAGCAAGGCCCTCCAGCCTCTGTGCTCCAGATCTGACCCTCACTCTGACCAAACAAACTCTTCCAAACAAGCTGGGATATGCAAAGAAAGAATTTCACTGTGCTGTAATGTACAGTATACGTGACAAATAAAGGTTATTCTATACTATTCTAGTCAATGACACCACCATGTTGAAAATTCCTAAGAGCGTTTGCTAAGGGCGATACTCAAGTCAGGTGCTGAGGCCTGGTGCACCTAAACAATAATAATGTGTTCTGTCAGGAGAAAAATCAACAAGAACAAAAATTGTAAACATTTGAACAATAGGCCTAATATTTGAATACTCAAATAAAAAAGGCAGCTTTTGTAAGACTAAACACTCACACACACATCTTCAACCCATTATCTCATTATCCCTTAGGAACACACCTGCAGCTCAGCGATGGTGATTTTGTGATAGATTTTCTCCTCATCTCTCCGTTCATCCTGGGGCACAGTGATGTTGGCGAGTGCTGTCTCAAAGTCCAGAATCTGCTGCATCTGACTCTGAGTGGACTTTTTATCTCCTCCCAGCAACAACCCAAGCTCCACCATGTAGTCCAGATAAGCCTTTAAAACCTTAGGACAAAAATCAGCATGATTGAAGGAAGTTCGGTGGGGGTACAATCTAATTGCTTAGGGTATGGGGAATTTTGCATTTCAATATGACAAGTCTGTAAGTTCCAAGTTGCTAAGTGATTACGTTCAAAATGCGAATACAACCAAAGTAGACATTCCTAACCAATCGAGATGAATAAATACTCCTCCGATTTGCATTCAGAACCTCAGATGGGCCTCATTAACAGTGTAAATGTACAAATGTGCATCCATACAGAAAATATGCCCAGTGCCAAAGTTATATTCACGAAACAATCCCAAATAATGCTCCTGGACACTCTTGCTTCATTCGAGTCCAATTACAACATCTAGAAGGCTCACCAAGGACACTAAAAACCTCTACTAGATGCCTATCAAAGCAAATGTGGTGTTGGCAAATGTGCATGATGTCAGATTGGGTTTAAGGAGAGCCTTTAGATACAGTCTCCAATTTACAGTCACACCACTGCCGTTCAATGGGACTGTACAATCATAGGACAAAGGGGAAGCCACTCCTGTTTTGTGGAGGAAGATAATCTCTTACACAACAAAAGCAGAACTTCATGAGGTAGGTCAGTGTGGCTTCGAGTCAAAGTATTTTATGGCCCTATGGCCAATATTAGGTCTACATGTTCTGAACAAATGTTTAAGAATTTTAAAATATAAAGTGCTATCACTTACATCAGTTAACAGCTTTGTGTGCTGTTCAATTTACAGCAAATGCCTTGTGGGATGCATGCATTTATATATATATATATATATATATATATATATATATATATATATATATATATATATATATATACTATAGATATATATACATACACACACACACACACACACACACATATATATATATATACGATATATATATATATATATATCATATATATATACATATACACATACATATACATATACACACACACACACACACACATATACACATATACACATACACACATATACACACATATACACATATATATATATATATATATATATATAGATATATATATATATATATATATATATATATATATATATATCTATATATATATATATATATATATATATATATATACTATATATATATATATATATATATATATATATATATATATATATATATATGATCAAGTTCACATTACATTGGCTGACCTACAGCTTGTATATCTGGTGCCCCGGACAGCAGGGCTCAGAGACAAAGCAGTTCCCCTGGCAGTCTACCATAGACGATTGGCTGATGAGTCAATCATATCACGAAGCACAACAGCATAGCAAAGAACACATAGCACCTCCGAAGAAAATTCCATTACGCCAGCCAATTGGATGGCAGATGTGACATGTGCCACAGAGGTGACAGATTTCCAAGACAATCTAGAAAGAGACAGCCAGTCTCTTTCATTCATCCTTACAAACAACCATCTCTCGATCACGATCATTTTAAACATTTGTATTTGTAACAATATTCTGTATTCAAATGAAAATGTTCTGCACCCAAATATATTCAACCTGCAACACTCACACTATGAGTTTAACTAGTTTTACTAGTTAGTTTTACACATTTCATGAGTCAACTGCCACAATAGCACTACACGATCAGTATGGTAAAATTTCCACCATATGCATCATATACATGGAAATACAAACATCTATCTCGAAGGATCAGCACGAGCAAGCAGCGCTATGTGACAACAAACTGCACACAATAAAACGGACTGAGCACTAGTTGATTACTAATGGCAAATGTTATTCTGCTACTGATCTACTACATGTGATTTGCTTTATTAGGTGATGCAGAGTCGTACCTTCTCATTAGTCTTATTGAGGTAATAATCCCGAGAGGGAAGGAAGAGTCCGGATTGATCAACCTACAAATACAGGTAGGCAAATACACATTTAAAGCATTAACTGGCTACAAAACAAATGCTAACAATATATTAATATATATTTATATATATACAAATTTTTAATTTTTATAATAATAACAGGATATAAATACAGAAGAACAGAAACAAAACATGTTTACACCACTCACTGTCCCCAACCCAAAGAGAAACAAATAAAACAAAAAAAGCCCCTAAAAAAAAAACTTTAGTTTTAGTTTAGAAACAGCAAAGAATAAATGAACAAAAACCATCACCAATGAACATTGTACACATCTACAGAAAAAAACTAATAAAACAGTCCCAAGTTTCAGGAAATATGCTAGAGCTGAAATTCAAGAGAACATGTGAATCGTATGGTCAAGTGACAATAAATTGTTGTCTGTGTAGTGTATTAAAACAGAGAAACAATAACCCGAATGATCTAACCTTTCAGGGTATAGACTGACTGCTTATTTGTTACAACAAAGCTCTGATACTGGTGTATACAATTTAAGTTGAATGTTATAACAAAATTTCAATGTAACTCAAAATTAAATGAAGAAATTCGAACAGCAAGAATTACACAGCCTTTCATATAATTGATGATACAGTACTTAATTGTCAGGCTGAATTGGGTCATGTCTAATTCATGACATTTCCATTAAATACTGCAATGAATCACAATGAGGCAATCTGTGCGAGTCGACATAGCCTGACACACTAAACCCTTGACTCCTTGCCCAAAAAATAATAATAAATATTGTATATAATGTATATATATATATATATATATATATATATATATATATATATGTGTGTGTGTGTGTGTGTGTGTGTGTGTGTGTGTATACAAAATTCCCTTCATTCATTCCCTTTTCATAATCAACAAAGGCTTGCATAAGATTCAAGGACGCACCTGAATTACGTTGCTGTTGGAGTTTTTAGGGTCCACACTGACCCCCACACTGAAGAAAGGCTGGGCTCTGTATGGGCCCGAGACCGTTTTCAAGACCTCCATGAAGTTATCCTTTTCCCATGGTTCAGTGATGTTCCAACCTCCTGTCTACAAACATACAGTTCAGGAAAGGTCAGAGCTGTGTCGCTAATGAAACTGCAGTTCTTTGATTCTCCAGGACAAGATGGCCAATCAATACATATATTGTTCAATACATGTTTTTGTATTTATGTTTAACTTTCCATATTTAATTAGATGGTAAATCACATATACTGGTTACTTGACTCAACATGGAAATGTGGGATGCAATGAAGTAGAAGCTGTGAGTAGACATCAAAACCAATTAAATGCATCCCTCCTCAGAGAATACGAGTTCAGTCTACAGACTGCTGAGATGATTCATTCAATCACTGTAAAAGCCTCAGTAGAGAGAGTAAGGAGAGAGACCATTCCTATCGTTTTATTCTTTCTCCGGGAGACACCCTCGTGTGTGGGGGCTATAAAGTAGACACATACTGTTTGACATTCCACAAGGAAGGATAAATCCCCGGAGAAGACTTTTGGAAAGGAACTTAAATAAGGCTGACTAAGTATCTTTGAATGGCCATTCATTTTTAAATATATGATCAATGTGACTTTATACATTTTAAATATATTTGATGGATTCAATGGACAAATGCATTATAAGATGTGCAAGAACTTTAAAATCCCACCAGCCGTAGGACAAGGATTTATCCTTCCTTGTGGAATCATATAACTGAAAAGCATAGCATGCAGGAGTCTTTTTCTTCCATGGAACATTAAGGAGAACATCCACGACAAGTTGGTACATAGCTTATTCCCGAAGAAAGATCTTGAAGTCATGTGCTGTAATTTGGAAAACGTATTATTTCTCAATTATATTATGTGGTGATAATTGACAATTTGGTGTTCTAGAGGATTTGTTGGAGTAAATGCCCAAGCGATTATTCAGGTAATGAATGAAAAATGCTACACACACACACACACACACACACACACACACACACACACACACACACACACACACACATATACATATACTATATATATATATATATATATATATATATATATATATATATATATATATATATATAAACTCTCAAAAAGAGATACAATAATGATGGGAATATACAATATACTCGGTTAACAACCACATGGGAAAAAAATACTTGGTGACTTACATCAATGACATTGTGTGTCTTTATTAGTTAAATGAATCTTGGCTTCTAACACAAAATGTGTCTATAGCAAGGTCACCAGGGATTACAAAGAGGAAAAAAAGGACGGGAAGGAAATATTACCTTAGTGATGAGGTCGATGAGTGGCTGGGCTCCCAGCTCCTCAATACGCTGCTCATTCAGACAGGACAAATAGTAGAACTGAGCCTTTTTCTCTGCTTCACTACTCGAGTTAAAGGTACCGTTCTCTAGAGGGAAAACATGAGACTAAGGTTGGTTGTACAGCTGGTTTGTTGTAGCTCATGCTGCACACAAAGAAATAATTACTGATTACTGTACTGAAGTACAGTGACTGCCCTTAGGCCACACATATACACACACACACGTCTGTCTGTCTGTCTGTCTATCTATCTATCAATATACACACATGTGTGTGTGTGTGTGTGTGTGTGTGTGTGTGCGCGTGTGTGTCTTACCTTAGTGACAAAAGTACACAAAAGTAATTCGTTCTTGTAATCACGTATGATCTCTTGGTGTTCTCCACTAATACAGCCTTATGACCTTATTAGTACAAGCACAAGGCCAGCAATGGGAATGAGCACTACAGTTCTTGTCCAGAAACCGAAATCCTGAACGATATAATCTAGGCTATAAAGCATTCTTATGCCTGCTATAATGCATGCATTTCTCTATTTTTTTAATTACAGTTCCCTACCATATAGGAAAGTGAAGTCTACGACTAGCTCCCTCTGCACTGTAGATTATCAAATTGCAACATCAGGGGATGGAAAACCACTCAAAAGAAATCCTGTGACATCTGCACCTGACCACGTCATGTCACTGTGATTGATAAGAAAGAGAGAGTATGTGGACCACCTGAGTGCATGGCCAGGCCCAAATACTAGTGGCTGTGGCTTAGTCTGCACTAAAAATTGTGATCCTTGGCCATAAACAAACTATTATCTGTTGTACCACTCAAGAGCCCTACATTTTAAACATGAGCTAGAGGAGAGCATGTTCAATACAAGTTATCTTGCTGTGCTTGTTTGGCCTTGGTCTCAAGTAATCAGTGTGATATAGATGGCAAAATCAGCATTCAAGTCGAGCTAACATCATACCAGAATGCAGGAAAGCAGCCTCCCATCAGTACCATTTTTGGTGCCTTTTTAATGATTAAATTTGGATTGTGAGAGCAGAAACGGTATTACACTGTATATGTGTGTGTACTTTATAACCCATGTAATTCATGTCCTTTGGGAGAAGAGAGGCAGTTCTGGAAGCGAGGACATCATGTGCGTAGCCACGAGCAGCTGTTCCTTTCATCTCTCATCTGTCTTCCTTTGCTAGCATAATCACATTAAGGCACACAAGGCGGAATTTTCCACTAATAAATTCACAGGCGCACAGTGCCAGGCCAATTACCGGTCAGCAGGTACAGGCCAATGAGGATGAGCCAGAATGACAGGAGAGGAGATGAAGAAATAGACGGAGCGTGAATGATCCCTCGGGTTGGCATTCTGCCATACGCACTAAGCGCAAATCGAAACTGCATTTGCAGCATGCACAATATTTTCGTGTTAGTCGGACAATAGGAGACAATGAACCAGGTGCCTCGTGACAAAACAGTCAAATGACTCTCCCTTGTCTCTCTTAGTCAAGCACAAATCATACAGTGTATTTCTACAATTAAATCGGTTACGTCCAACCTTTTTTTCCCCTCCACACAGAGTGTCAGGACCACCACCTCATACTCTCCCTCATTTATCTGGCGGCAACGCTACAGGATTGTGCAGGTGCTGTGGGAATTCTCTTCTCATACACTGTTTACTGGAGCATTTACTTCCTCTCAGCATGCTTTATAGCCTAGATTATATCATTCACGAATTTACTACACGTCATACAAGCAGCATGAGTCAAATGTGGATGGATGTAATGAATGCAAATTATAGAAATGGAACTTCCTTGTATTGCACACATGGCAATATGACCAGAAATACTACATTCACCTCTTTAATACAATAATTTTTTTTTTTTTTTTTTTTTTTTTTTAGAAAATGACTTGCAGGCAGCGGGCCCAAACAGGCAAAAATCTGTTTAAGGATGTCCTTATTATCACATTTTTAAAAAGCACTTTCCGAGATGTGTAATTGTTCCTGATATTGTCCACTTCAGATTTCTCTTTAAGTATGTGTACTAGACCTCCACTCCATCACATGTTCCTTTTAACACATTACTAAAGATCAGTCTTCAAAAGCCCTAATCCAAGGGAGAAAATAGATCACCAAAAAGCCATGCACATATATACATTCTTTTCTGCTCACTCTGATCCCAATGATTTTACTTCTCTTGCATTGCATATTATAAGCTCTAACTTCACTTGAGTTTATTCTGATGCACACAGTTAACATTATTTATTAAAATTAATTTAGAAACTTTACGTGTTCAATAAACTTAAATTTACATTGCTTTTAGTCACAGAGGTACATCTATAAAACCAATGTAACAAAGTTTTTGAAGTGTTAGACAAGAGCAATTTGTTTATTTCACATTTATTGTAAAATGTGAAATCTGATTCACCATCTTTTATTTTACAGATTAATATCAGCAGTCCTTTTATGTTCAACTTTTAAAAAAATGACTTAAAAGAGCAGTAACTCTAGCAGGAGTTGAGAGGAGGATTTGACAGTCTCAATTTACAGATGTATGTAAGAGGCAATTTAAAAAGGAAAGTTCTGGTGAGGTAAAGCGAGAAGAGTGAGGACAGTGTATCCTGTGAAGACCAGGTTGCAGTGAATGCTAATGCGTGAACAAAAGGAATAAGGTTTCTAATAACATGTGCTCACAGCCTTATTATTTATTTGTTTTTATTAACAGTCATGCTTGAAATATTACATTATCTATGGTCTCCTCTGCAAATATCTGAACCGCAAGGCCAGATTTTAAAGATATTTGAGTTTGAGATCTAAATTTGTATACAAGACCACAGGTAACAATTGCAGCATGCTTTACTGATATTCACATCTATGTGTTAAACAACTTGTACCATGACAAATTATGTTTGGATCCACCCTTTTTTCAAGTGATCAAAATTGCTGAATTCAAATTCCTGTGAAATAGGACAAACCAACAGGAAGAGCAGAGAATGAGCCAGAATAAAGACTAAGCTGTGAAGAAAGAAAGGATCTGCCCATGATCCTTCCCAAGAACAGACAAAGGAACCAACTAACTAATTTGATGTTCTTTGATTCACAAATATAGTGCATATATAGGATATTCAACCAAACACAGATGCTAGTTAAATTACTTTACTACCTTAAATTAGTGTAGTCTACCATAAAAAGTGCCTTAAACTTAATACAGTACATCTGAATGCTGAAATTCCCTTCACCGTAATTATCATTTGATCTAAATGTCTTTAATGTGTATTAAAAAAATAGCATGGCTTTTTAAAACATTTTTGATGAGGATGTAATTAGAATCAGACAATAAAGAGAAATTACCCTGAAAGCATGTGATTGTTGCACTTTAAATTAAGCCATTAAATACATTACAAGGCATGTCGGCAAATGTGTAAAAACTCTTACTGTCTCTCTCACTCACTCTCACTCATTCTCTCTCCCACTCGCTCACTCTCACCCAGTAGATGTTTGAGCATGGCCTGGTTCTGGTCCCAGATGCTGTTGAAAGTGCTCCAACGTGATCGTCCATCAGGAAGAGGGTTTTTCCGAATCCAGCCACCGCATGCATACTGATAGAAATCCTGACACGGGTCAACTGTGCGGTCCAGAGACTCCACTATTTTACTAGCCACCGTCACACACGCCTCAGTCAGACACAGACTAAACGATGGATCTGGGAGAGAAGAACACAATGGCTGCTGATATCAAGTCAAACAAGCAATGAAGAACTTTTTCTTTAAATAAACTTAATATTCGTCGCATATATATGTGTCTAATCTAACTGTAACGAAAGAAATACCAAATAGCACTGGTGATTATAGTTGCATGTGTGAACGTCATACTAACATACAATAGAATTTTCAGTCGTCATCATATAGTCATCATATATAGTTCTCAGATATACTGGATCAACTAGTAATTTAAAATTACAACTAGTAATTTTATTGTGAAAATAGACACCTGTAAACATCATGCTGTACATTACAGAGGCACCATAATGTAAATGAAGTCCTATATCCTAGTATTTAAACAAAATGGCCATCACTGCTTGATGATTGAAAAAAATATATAATTACTCATTCGTCCAACAATCTTTATAAATTAGAGATCATACATTTCTTTCAGTGTGCTTTTAGATTATATAAACACACAACACACACACACACATCCCCCACAATATATATGTGCCCACACACAAAGTACAGATGTATGGTTGGCTCACCATTTTTGTAATTAATTCCCAGGGTAACAGCACATGCAAAAAGTGACAACAGAGAAGCCACAAGTAAAGCAGCCAACACAATCTCCAGCTGTGTCCTTCGTCCTAATCCGTTACACAACTGGACCCCTCCTTTCCGGAAACCCACCTGAGACACAAATATGCATTAAGAAAAATGATCTGACAAACAACTGAACAAATCACAGACTAGACATAAGCACACTAGACAATACATCAATGGAATATGAACATCCACTGTTGCCAAGATTTATTTATTTTTTCCCCACCAGAACTCTTACAATGAAAGGTAAGTTTCTGTTGCAGTAGTCTTTACATGCATGATCAAATTTAAGGAGAAACCACTTTTTCAGTCATGGTTAGCTATAAGTATCCCACAGAAAGTCTAGAGCTTGTGTATCCCATTGTAAAAATTAGAGCTTGTGATTGAATGATTTAGATTGGAGGTTTTTTTTAATAATGCTCATCAGATTTCCTTTATGATCCGAGTGATTTCCATCTAAACGTACCACCCCCACCCACGATTTCAGAAAAACAAGAAGAAAATCCTTGCCCATACTAAATACATATAGACTACAGATTATGAAAACATGGACCAGACACCATACCATATCTAATCACTAAAACTGTTTTGATATAAAGCACCCTTTTCCCCTAAAATTAGTTCACCAAAAATCTAATCATAGATTCATTCATTCATTCATTTTCTACCGCACACATTCATACACTAGGGACAATTTTCCAAGGTGCCAATCAACCTACCGTGCATGTTTTTGGACCGGGGGGAAACCGGAGAACCCGGAGAAAAACCCCCTGAGGCACGGGGAGAACATGCAAACTCCACACACATGACCGAGACGGGAATCGAACCCAGATCCTGGCGGTGTGAGGCGAACGTGCTAACCACTATGCCACCGTGCCCCTTAATCATAGATTATGTCATTTAATTATTCATTAAATGTATTCTCTCAAACAACCAACTGACATTCAGAGCCAGTGGATAAAGGCAAAATAGCTTTCTACAAGCCAATTAACAGATGCTTTCCAGATGCTATGGGACCACACAAATCCAAGCAGCCTAGTGTGGAAATATAATTACACCCTTTCCTTAAAAACCCATTTTCTGCAATAATGACAAGCAGCATCAGACAGTATTTCCATGTAGAAATGCTTGGAATTCAAGTGTCCCAATTATGTTGCCTTTATTGGTAACCTTGGTAATTACATTTTTTTAAACTTATTTCATAATCGCCATCATAATGTACATGCAATAAACTTGGAAAAAACTACACAATGTGAAATTCTACTGGTGACACATAATTCTTTGTGACACATAATTATGTTGAATAAAAGAACTGAAAATACTGCACAAGAAGACGCGGCAGTATCAGTCGTCCCAACAGGTGGCATTACTCAAAAAATTCTTAAACAAGTAAGGACATTGTAATCTAAACAGAACTTGGTTAAGATAAATCACAGAATATGTGTGCTGGTGTTGTACTACTGATCTAATATAAGAAAGGACAAAATGAAAACACTCAAAAAGTACCTTTGTAAATAAAATACTTTTTTTTAGATTAAAGATAAGAATGATTCTTCCCTTATCCTAGATTTTGTCTACATTATGTCCTAGCAACTGCTTTATGATCTTTATGTGTATTAAATCCCCATATAGCCTCAGGCATATTATACAGTGCAGCTCATCTATAAATCGTTTTTTTTTTATCTACAGAGTCACCATTTGGCCTGGAATTGTCTTTTTGGACAAAAAACACATAGATCTCATACATCTGTGTTAGGATTTCATGGACCACAATTCCTATGAAACCCTATGAAAAATTGTTGTTAACTTGTAGTGTTACATAAAGCAATTATTGCTCCCAGGCGAAAATATATTTAATTGGAAGCAAATACTTTTTCAGACTGATGCCTAAATGTTTGACTCCTGTGCTTTTAAAATAGACAATATCATTTCCCAGATTTCATTACTTACTAGCGGAAAAAAATTAAATAAAACTGAAGGTGAAAGCTCCACAGAGGCAAATATGAAGCTTAGTGAAACAGCAGCACATAAGCAGCCGAATGCTCTGGATTGTAAATCCTTGCTTATTTTTGTGAAATTCAAAAACAAGAAACAATGCCGTCGATATTGCCTCAAAAGCTGGGAATACGTGGGAGTGCTCAGTTCTTTCCATGGCCCTTTGCTCAATATCCATTCTCACAAACCACAGGAACTATCTGAGTTTTACAATGAAATGTCTGTTCCTAATAAGAGAAATACGCAGCCCGTACAGTGTGAAGTTTCCATTCTATTTCTGCTTTTGCAGTTAATGGCATTTCTTCTTATATCCATGAATGACTTTTTGCAGAAGTGGAAATAAACACTCAACTTCGAGCAACTGTATGACGTGTTACTCAGTGCTCTGATAATTTAGCTTCATACTTCATGTTTGATATTTTGGGATTGTTGCTCTCCACAGATATCACATAGAGAGTGAACATAAGTCAGTGACAAATAACGTGATTAACTATGAAAAAAATCAACCTTCGACACAACTATTCCAAAATGCTAACAATTCAAAAGATCATTACAGCAACATAAGGAATGAAAT
Organism: Kryptopterus vitreolus; assembly: GCA_030449085.1. Classification (NCBI taxonomy): domain Eukaryota; kingdom Metazoa; phylum Chordata; class Actinopteri; order Siluriformes; family Siluridae; genus Kryptopterus; species Kryptopterus vitreolus. Next base: position 8,595,336 of record JACRUU010000026.1, on the reverse strand, counting down.
GACTACCCCAGACCATTAACTTACCTCCACACTGTCAGGAGAAATGGCTCCATCAGCCGGAATGTCTGATCCTTCTTCCTCCTCAAAGGTTGCACGCTTGTAGTTAGACATCTAAGAAGAGAACGAATGAGCAATGCCAATGTTACTGTACACACAACAAGAGCATTACAGTAACAAAGGATTTAACGTTGGTGACATAAAAACCAGTTCTATTTTTAATGTTCTCACTACACCAAATAACACAGGGCTGCTTAATGATTCAATTTTGCAGAACTCTTACTCAGAAGATAAAACCAAAGAGACAATGAGCAGTTATCTAGCTAGCCACTGGGCTTTGTGTACATGGGTGTTAACAGGATGCAGTGTTAAGCCGTTGTCGTAGGTTGAATGGTTTCTGTAGCTTATTTAGGAAAACTGGACTTAAGGCAAGGACACACCCAGGAGAAAATACCTATTGCAGGCCATCATATCTATATTTGGTTCACAATCACAAATTCATTCACATTCATTTTCATAACCAAATTACCAATGCGCATGATTTTGTTAGATGTGTGGACACTGGAGGAACAGAACATAACCCCACACAGAGAGTAACTCGTGATGGGACCCTGAAGCCACTGTATCAGGCAGAGCTTCTCACTGTGCTACCATGCCTTCCTCAAACAGTGAACAAATCGTTTGGATGTCTATAGCTTAGCTCATACACAATTTAACAAATGGACCTTCGAAACAAACCACAGAATATGATTTAGTTCTGTCCCCTGCTAGGAAAAGCCTGGGGAAAAAAATAAAGACTGAGGAACGCAAGTAAACATTGCCCCTTTCCAACACATAGCTGAAGAAGTGGTCCTGAGGGAAGAAAATGTGGAAAATTAGTTTTTTATTATTCTACTGAGCTCTTAGAGAATTTTAAATCCCTGATGAATCAGTTATGAGCTCTTTCAAACCCTGACAGTGTAAATATTGACTGTATGAGAAATGAGCAAACCCCAATAATGTATTAGATTGTTTGTTGTAAACATGCACTCTGTCTCCTAACATGTTTCTAGTCACTTTTACACACGTGTACATTTATGTGTTCTTGCTTCCATGATATCCAGTGACTGCAGATCCTGGACAACTCTTTCTCTTGCTGAAAAGCCGAGGAGACATCTTTAAAAATACAACAATGCACATTAACTGATACGTGCTAAACAACATATTTAGAGTAAATATTCAACACCCTCTAATAATCTCTTACTCACCATTCACACTGTAGTCCAAGCTTTTTTTAACTGACAACTGACAATAAGAAGCAGAAGTGGTTAGCTCCTCCCCCTTTTTACCCTGCATGATGTGACTGGATCAAACCAAGTAGCCCAGAAACAGGGGGAGATGTACACTAGATTCAGTGAGACTGTGGTGAAGAGCTCAGAGTGAGAGGAGAAGAGAAAAAGGACACTTCCTAAAAAGATTTTCCTTCTGCTTTAGTGAGAACACACAAATTTATTTCACCAAACAACTCCTGATAAACACATTCGACGAACTGGACAAAGCAAAACAGATTTTGCCCAAAACAGCTTTTCCTCACATTTCCAACGCTTCTTGGCACTTCTTTATCACTGTTTATTGCTTTTTCTCTTGCCATTTACTGTTTTCAGCCTCCCCCTATTTCCTTTCCACCGTCTCCCAAGAGTGAAAGCTTGTGTGACTCAATAATCACTTCCTGTTTAGTAAATATTTCTTTTGAAATGAGTTCCATGAAACAACCAATAACAATTGTGGGGAAATATGCTGGACAAAAAATAAACAAATAATTAAATAAATAAATACACTGCAAATAAATTGCACTTTGTGTAATTATTGTGTTCCATTGCAATGTTTACAGTGATTCAGTGATTCTCTCACTGAAGTATTGTGATCATGGCTTGGCTCCAAATGTAATCAAGTGCTCAAGATTCAGGGAATGTGTGAATAATAACATTTTATATTACAAGATGACTACATGATTCAAGTCTGCCTGGATTAAACAAAGTGCCATGTTATTAAAGTTCTTTTGGTCAAACAGCCTTCACAGTACAAAGATGCGCATAAATGGACCTCACTTCCTGTTTAAAAATCAACAATCTAAAAACACACTAAAATACTTATCGGGCACCTAGTTTTTTTAAAGTTTACTGAACATTCAATAAATAATAGCAAATAACTACGCAAAAGTCATATCTGTCTTTTTCTGATACTCCTACCACTGACTCAGGAGTCCCATGTCTGTTCTCGCTTTCTCATCCAACCCACTTCTGCTGGCACCTTTTACCAGGAACCACAATTTCCCTCACTCACTGACACACACACACACACACACACACACACACACACACACACACACACACACACACACACACACACACACCCATTCCTTCATTCAGGTTCAACACATTAGAAGGTAAAAGTATACCGTTGAAAAATGTCTTTTGGTGGAGAAAAAAAACAAATTTACAACAGCAACAGTAAAGATTTACCTCTCCTGAGAATGGTATAAAAAAGGAAGTACCATTTTATTTGCATAACAATAATATATCTCGTAAAATTTATAGCTTCCATTTATTGTATTTACATTTGTATTATTCTATAATTGTACTTCCTTTCATGGCGCGCTGATGCTAAGTTCAGAGTAAACTCTGGACATCACAGGAATTACACCACCCACGAAAACTGTTTATAGCAAATGAAGACAAGTTTATAACAACGCCAAAGTTTGATCTTTAAAAAAGGGGGTAAAAAAAATGGCAAGTTGGGGAAAAACCAACAGGTACAGAACTCTGTAATGGGCTTAAACATGACCCAACTTAAGTGTTCCCACAAACAAACCTAAATCTTACTGGCTGTCTTCCATTAAATACTCGCTCCATCAACAGTTCGCTAAACCTAACGCACACTGAAACATTACAGACACCCTGTAGAGCACTGGTACTTTCAGCCATGCATAAATAGTTTATACTCCAGACAGAAAAGTGTAAACCCAGTCATACGCTGAGACCTCCCCAATCATTTCAGCTGTATACTTCTTCTCTAAAAAGGAAAACATTCTTTTGACATCCATATGATGTTTGTACTAAAAGCAAGATGTGATTAAATGCTGACCATCATTATGCCCTGTTTAGGGCATAATATTGGTATGGCATTTATTACGCATTTTATTACATCCTGTCAGTAACAGATAATGAAAAGAATGAGTAGGGAATAAAAAACAATGAGGTGTGCTGTAAAATGTAAATAATAACAAGATGATGTGATGAATCCTGACACAAAGCTTCTGATACAACCTCCATCACTTTTCTGCTTTAAACACAGCCTTCCAAAGTTTTTATTCCCCCTTTTAGTTCATATTCCCTCTTACCCCAACAACAACAATTAGGATTTTTAAGGTCTTTAATAAACATTGTTTTTAATATTATTTAACTTTTGATTAATATATTTTAAGACCAATTAATATTCTTTTAAAACTAAGAAATGACTTAGTTTCTGTTATTTAAACAACTGTCCCCTTTAGCAGCCCCACTTTTCCTCTATGTTGAGGTTAATAAGACTTTAGGAAAGAGCTAAATGAAACGGCCTGGAGACATTTCCAATAATGAAAAACTTACTGACAAAGTGCAGACAGCTGAAACTCGTTCTATAAATGTTAAACAAATCTCTGTTTACATAAATCTAAATATTTCTCTGTTAAACAGAATGTATTTAATGTTTGGAATTTCACTCAGTTTATGTGTATAGCATCATCCATTCTATTTATGATAATAAATGATAATGTTATATACATGTGCAATAAATTAAAGCCATACATACTGTTCAGACCTTTCAAACAATCTGATTTTATGATCAATTAAATAATGAATAGAATAAATAGGCATACAAATAAAATTCTTATTTTGTTTATTCTAATAGTTGTTTAAAAAAAATTTTTTATAACTGTTCACCCGCCTTATGATACATAATTAATCAAATAGAAACTAACAGGTTCATTTCATTTTGGGATTTTTCAACTGGAAGGGCATCAAAACTATTTTTTCCTAACTATTTTTTTCCTGTTCATATGAACATTTGTTTTATAGTTTGCTGCAGACATTTTGTTAAATATGAAAAAACATGCACTATGGTAGTGTTTGGCCCACACCGTTGCATGCAACTATATATTAACTGCTTATAATTTTCATTAAAAGACAGAATGTATTTGAACATAAAGCAAAACAAAACCAGATGCAGCTCAGAGGAAAGTGTTTGCTCAGAAATACATTTCTCTCCAAATCAGTTGTTGCAAAAACTACACTAAATTACATCTTTTCTCTTTATATGTTTGTTTTGACTAACATCAGACTGCAGCAGAGAAAAGAGCTGGTAAAAACAGCATTCTCTCCTCCCCTTAGCTCTCACCAGTACATGCACAAGGTTGCCACAGCAACAAGGAATGCCCCTCCCCTACCCCCCCCCCCCCACCCCCCCATCCACCAACCCCACCGTTACACGAGCCAGGCCATCGCAAATTAAAGCAATGTGTTCAGAGTCTTCTCTCATGCAGCCAGATGCAGGACAAACAGCTGGAGATAGGTCTGTTGGTTCGGTGTGTTTCTTAGTGCAGAAACAGATGAGATCGAGAACCCGGTTATGGGAAGAACAACCCATTAAACTACGTCAGAGGACTGTAAATACTAAACAGATGACAAGGACTGTGGGAGTGCAGCAGTCCTGAGTGTAAGAGAAAGAGGGAAAGAGAGAGAAAGAGAGAGAGAGAGAGAGATGGAGAGAGGAGAGACAGAGAGAGAGAGAGCAAGAGAGAGAGAGAGAGAGAGAGAGAGAGAGAGAGAGAGAGAGAGAGTATGCGAGAGAGAAAGAAACACTTCCCATCACATGTGGGTCAGTAACGAGCTGCAATTATAATTCATAAAGGTCCATTTGAGGCTTTGACGTCAGCAAGTGTACGTCAGTGAGCTGCAGGCGAAGGGTGAGGACCCTTCAATATCTGCTGACTACATCCTCTCATGCCTTTACCTTCAGCGACTGTTGTAAATCACAAACTCTTACTGTAAATGTGCTCCATTTTCAAATGCATTCACAAACATTTTTAAAGGAAAAAAAAGAATGAAAAAGTGTTGATGGAAACCCTCTGTGTGAGAAAGCAAGCCTAAGAGTATTCTGTGAGTGCAGACCTTTAATTGGGAATGGGACAGAGCGTACAGAACTATAACAGCAGGGGAGAACTGTAGCCAGACCCCCTGAAGAGGAGCTGTTAAAAAGTTACACAGAGGAGAATAGAAGGTGGCGAGTGCAGAATCCAGATCAGGAGGAATGAATAGGGGAGACAGGAACATCTAGATCAATTCCAGGGTGAAAAAAATGCCTCCCAACTTTCTAATTTGAAGAATTTACATTAAATTAGCAGGAAATTAAATAGAACTCATTTACCATTAATGTAGGTTCTGTATCTGACAATGCAATTGCGAGTATTGTAATAATACTTCTTGGGCAGCATTATAGACAGGCACCTTTAAAGAAGTTGGAATTTCAGGTTCAGACTTTTGTCCAAACATATTTCATTATCCCAACAACCCAAGTTCACCATGCCTCAGTCAAGATTCCTTAGCCGCTGCTTGTAGTCTTCTGTAACTGCACTATGGTTTCAGTTACCACATCAGATAATTTTTGAAGTGAAATGAATTCTGTAATGTGTAAAGTGGAACATGATGACTGTATAATGATGCTGCCAATCTTACTGACAAAACATACTAGGTGCTGTTACCTACTAAGCACCAAGCCATTACACAAACCACACCCTAAATTAGGTTCCAAGCCATTACAGGGAACCATGGACATCCATTCAGGCACTCACTTACACTTGGGGCCAACAAGCAATACCTAAAAGGAACCCATACAGGCACTGGGAGAAAATTTTTATTCCACAATGAGAGTAAAATGTTATCTCAGAAGGGAACCAGTAACCTTTTTCCTTCACAGGCTCATTTTTTTTTTTACTATATTTAAAAATTAAACGAAGACTCCAACACATGCCTAAGTTTACATTTACAGCATTCGGCAGACGCCCTTATCCAGAGCCATTTACAACTGAGCAATTAAGGGTTACGGGTCTTGCTCAAGGGCCCACTTGTGGCAACTTGGAGGTGGTGGGACTTGAACCTGCAGCCTTCTGGTCCAGAGGTCAATGCCTTAACCACCTCTCTTGCTTGGTGTATCTGTGGAGGATTGGAAGGACACAAGGTTTGGGAGAAGAAGTGAAGACCGTAAAGGAGAGATAGCAAGTGAATGCGGGAGAGTCTTGCCTTTCAAAGGGAAGGGAGAGGTTTTCCCCAGTTCCAGGAGTGGTGCAGGACTTTCTCTGTGCGGAATGTGATTGTTTGAAGTGGCTTCCTGAGGAGTGTTTTTAAAAGGAAGCAGTTTGGCGGGGGCAGGTTGGCATAGTCCAACCTCTGCCCGAGATGCTACGAATACCCTGAACTCCAGTGCCCGGAGAACCATATACACCATCCTGCCATCTCACACACACACACGCACAGAGTTCTAAGGAAGGGTAATACACCCAAATAAATAAATCTCAATGTTAAACCAAAATATCGCTACTGGGAGCAAAGAATGAGGTGGCACGCAGGTAGCCTGGTAACAGGAGCAAGTAAGATTTCTTAATCAAGCAAATATTTGTAGATGTGCAACAAGTTTTGTGCTATCACCTATCCCAGGTGATAGCAGAACTCACACTGAGATATTAATCAGAACAGTCCCAGACACTGCCAGGATTTTGTATTTATCCGTCTTTGGCACTAGCACAATAGCAATAAAAATGCTGACATTAAAAACATCACGTTACGCAATCTAAGACCACCGATATCAACTCTCATAAATAAAAGAGAATCCCTTCAGAATGTGCACAAATCATACAGTGTAAATCTATCATCACACACACACCTAGCTGATCTAAATGGGTACAAGAGATCCTGGATGAATTTGGAAGCAGATCGAAAACACTCTTTACACAGTCCACATTCAGTTACATTAATATTATTCCAACCCATTTGTAAGTTCACTACACATGGATTTGCTTGAAATAAGCACTTACGGAAAAATTTGCCATGAAGAGTCCACGCCGTTCTTCACAATTAGCCTTCCAAATTCACAATTATGCACACTGTAACACGGGAATGAGAAGAACTTCCAATGCAGCTACTCCTCTCTGGCTGCTCGGATGAAAACAGAAAGTTCAGCTCTCCAGTGGTCCAACTTTTCCAAATGGCACGCACATGCACACACAGAAATAGTTTGACATTAAAAAAGCTTTCGTCATCTTCAGATAATGGGAATGGAAGTGAGAACTGAGTGAACATGGATTATACACATGCTACTCTCATCGTAACCCCCTTACAAGACAACACAACACATCCCCCAATACACACACACACACACACACACACACACACACACACACACACACACACACACAAGCACACAGAGTGTAGAAAGACATCAGTCTGCTGTTCTGTCACGTCAAAGGTAAGCCAAGAAACATTTTATAAATTGGCCCAAGCAACTCTGATCAAAACAATTACACTTGTGAAAGAATAAAAGCACTCTGGGCAAATTAATCAGCTGTTCATTTCTAAAGCAAGCAATAATGAACTACAAATTGAACAATGACAAAATATTGATTCAAGGACTTCTAAAAAATCAGGCGCCGAACCTATTGAGGTAAAAGCAAAAGTGAGAGGAATCAAAGAAAATAAATAAAGAAGAAGAAAAGAATAAAGAGAAGAAAATAAAGAAAGGAAAACACAAGTGAGGGAAAAGGCCAGCCAGAAGACAAAGAAAGAAAAAAAAAGTGGAAGTAGCAAAAAAAAAAAAAAGAACCTGAGAAAAAAGGAGGCATGAAGTAGAAAGAGAGAAAAAAAAAAAGAAAAAAGGAAAGAAAAATGAACAGCACTGGCTTGAGCTCTGTGTGCTGACACGAAAAGGAAGTCGGGGTTCAGCAATCTCCCTTTCCTCTCTTCTTCAATTTGTGACCTCTGTCCTCACCCTGACAATGAGACCCCCTGTCTCTCTCTCTCTAACAAACACACACACACACACACACAATCCCAAATGTAAAACTTTTTATTACTTTCACACACTACTTACATTTCTAAATTGCATGAACAAAGCATAAGAAACAAATGTTTCTACTTAGTACAATAATATCTCCTTTCTACTCACCACAACTGTCGAAAACCAGAAATGTAAACTCTTTAAGGGGAAAACTAAGGAGTACAGAAGAGTTCACCTCACAGAGGGTTCTCTCTCTCTCTCTCTCTCTCACACACACACACACACACACACACACACACACACACACACACACAAGCTGCACTGGACTACTGATCTTTTCTTTCTGGTGGTCCGAGTAAGAGTAAACACTGAGCACTCAGAGAAAAAGACAGAGGGAGTGAACAAGCGAGTGAGAGACGGAGGGAGGGACAGGAGGAGGGAAGGCAGGAGAAGATGTAGACAACAAACCACTAGCTAGAAACGTCCATTCTGTGAGATAAGCAGAAAAGCATGGTTTTGACGAAAGACAGGCTCTAAAACTGGACTGGAGATCGATCCAAAATGAGGAGAATCGAGAGGCAAAAGGAGACGTTGTGAGCGTTTTGCTTTCATAATTTACATATTGTTTATGATGTATAAAAAGGCCCATCTCTTCTTTTTTCTCGTTTTCCTCCCTTTTTCTAGGGAGGAAAACGAGCACGCCCATGACAGTGAGTCTCAGCTAGAGCAAACCCCCAATCATTGTGTTGATAGAAAACTCCTGTGAGGACGCTGCCCTGACCTTGCCCTGTACATAACTTGAATTAAAAAAAAAAAAGAAAAACACGCTTCCCACACAGCAAGTGTCTTTCGTGAGTCCTAGGGGGCTTTGCCATTCATAAAGACTTCATTCACGAACAAGTTAGCGCTGGAAGTGTTAGCATCCAGCCGCCAGCAGAGGGGGCTTCCATTGCTGTGTGACAAACAGAACTCTTCACTGTTGAGGTACAAAGGTCCATTCTGAGCAGCGCTGCCTGGCCAATGTGTCCTAATGCAGTTAGCCACTCGGACGCACTTCACACATCCACTCAGCATCGCAAACCAACAGGAACAATGAACAAAACCTGGCATCTCCTTGTTATCTAAATATTATACAAGGGATATTTCCTTATTATACAAGAGATAAGTCATTTAAACATTAGACAGTGAGGTCAGAGGGGAAATGAATTGTTATACACAATGCACATTATTACATCAAAGTAAACCATTTATTCCTTTAGTAGAAGTTTATCCAAAGTGATTTTGTCAGTGGACAAATTCCCAGTTTGTGAGCTTTACTAGCTCAGGTCCTACAAATTCATTCGCACAAGAAAATGTATTTTGTAATGAAGTTGATTTATTTTTAGTTGGAATTTTCCTCTCTGTTTCCAGAAGGCGGTTTCATCTCTAAATACAATCAATAGCATCATACTCATCATTTCATAGCTCACTAACTAGCAGAGCCAGCCAAGTCACTGGCACCACTCCAGCGCTTAGCCGCATGGCAATTCGGAAGAATATGCAGTCAAACATTTGCTGTTTCCGCTGCTTCTGTATTGAGTTTCTCAATTATTATGAATTGAACCCCACTGAAACCCTGTGACTGATAAAAGAAGCTCCTGCTCTTTTTCTTTTCAGCAGTTAAATCAGTTTAGCCATTCTCATATAAGTCTGGTGTATAACCGCCTGCTTCTCACAGGACTAATCTGAATACAGCAACAAGGCAACAAATTAGCACCAGAGTTGCTAAGCACCTAACAATATTTCACATTTTATGTATTTCACTACTTTTACTTTTAACCTCCAAGTTACAACTTTACAACAAGTTACATATAATACATTATTTAAGTGTAGATATTACATTATAATAATCTGGCACAAATGAAGTTAATTCGGTTTGCATTCGTGTAAAAGCTCACGCTTTTATCACAAAAAGAAACACATGGCATTTTTCAGACACTAAAGTAATAATGAATGATCAATCAGTCGTAACGTTTCTTTAGATTTAAGTGTTCATGTGTTATCATTTCAAATAAGTGAGGAATGCTGATAGTCATATGCTGATGAGAAACATTATCGAACAAAGCTGAATAAATATCTACAAACACAATTTGTCCTGTCTAATTCCTTCCATCTTCATGATCAAACTTTACAGCAGATAATTATGTAAGTGAGAAAATGACAAACAGGCACAGAACATAGAGTAAAGAGAAAAGGAGAGAAGCTCCCACTCCCCTGAGAAGTGGAATGATGTCACTCTGTGCAGCAAGGTTAATGCACATGGTTAGGAAAAGGAAGGAGGGAGGACCCAATGGAAGCGAGAAGGAAGGAAAGAAGGAAGGAAGGATGAAAGAAAGGGGGAAAAAATATATAGCAGAAGGAGAACAAAAGCTGAATTATAAAAGAACAGGATGGATGTGTTCCTCCATCATTCTAAGTAGCAAAACAATTGATTACAGAAAGAAAGTTTTTGTGCTTTGTCAGTGAAGGCTTACTTGCGATATCTCTAGTGCTTCTATTTTCGTATTATATTTCATAGAATTTATCATGCTTGGATTTTACTTTAGTACATCATTTACTCATAATTTTCTATTTAATATATAAGTGTTTTTTTGCAGCTCTCAAACAAAATAAATCAAATAAATCAAATTTAAAAATACGTATCAAGCATAAAATAGTAATTCTATTCTATTCTATGGATGCAGCACTGATCTACCATTGAAAACTCACTTAACCTTTTTTTTTCTAATTTTTCATTCTTTTCCTTGCCTTCTCTACAAGTGAAAATCATCACAAATCACAAATACAGCTGCCACATAACACTAAATCTGAATGTAACTATTCGCTCCATCTCTCATTCTGGCCTATTATCTGAGCATTACTTATGGTAAAATGTCACTTAGTATATGATGAAAGGAACTCCTGTAAAAGGGTACGGCATTAAAAGTACAGAATTTGAGTGTAAACACAGTAATTGGGAAAAAAAATCTTTCATACTCTTTCAATCTGGTAAACAAGTTACAAAGCCTTCGTAATAATGGTCCTCTACTTCTGTGTGAATTCATTTATCATGGCAGCTTGGTTTATTATTCAAAGCCTGGCAACAACTGTAAACTCATGTACACGTTTTAATTCAGGCACACAAAAAACCTCACGCCTTAGAAACTGCAAATGTTTTACACAAACACAAAAGGAAAACTGTAGACCTTATCAAATAATGGACAATAGTTATTTTTAAGCCAAGAATTAGGAGCCTATATCCTATATCACTTAAAAATAAATAAATAAATACATAAAAAACAGATTTCTGATCGAATTCTGTTAACATCGCAGTCTTCGCCTGCAGCATCTTTGAATTTGAACGGACGTGACATAAACAAGCCCTCGAGCACATTTATTAACGGACACACGTATGTACAAGCACACACAGGAAAGTGTGGCCCTCTCCCTGCACTCACACACCCTTAGGCAGGATGCACCAGCTCTCCCAAGCCCTGAGCAGCCCGCCAGGGTCAGGCAGAGGTCGAGGAGTGCAAAAGCACTCCACCTCCAGAGAGCTCCAAAAGCACTCTTTCCCACAACACCACACCCAAGCAGCACTGCACAGCCGAGACCATTCGGCCGATTCCGCTCCCAGAGGCCGTGGGCGCCACAATGCGGCTATGGATACGGGACTCGATATGCAATTATCAGTTTAAAAAAGGACATGTTCTACAGAATTCAAAACAGAAACAGCCATTCTCTGCAATTATTACATCGAAAGGGGTGGTACATTCAAAATTTTAAAGTGTACTGGATGACGCTGAATACGTACTAATATCTCATTTCAGCCATTTTATTTGGAATTAAACACTTTGCTGCTCGCTATTATTAGAACAAAATCAATAGCAGAGTGGAGTGATGTGTTACAACCACAAAATTGATCATTTTTTTAACTCGCATGTCAGGCGGTTTTGTTGTTGTTGTTGTTGTTTATTCCTCTCATACCATAAAAGTAATTTTTTTATATATTAGAAAAAAGGGCCATGCTGTCATTTTTATTTATAGCATATGTGCTCTCCTTTAAATATCAACTATAAACAATAATTGGATCATTCAATATCTTGACAGTTTAAAGGACATTTCTGACCATTTTACATTTGGTATGATTCATTTATACCATAGCCACCATAAAAGCCACTGTATAAGATATACACTATAGAAACGTAAACAAAACACAAATAAAACTATGGTTGGACCAACGGTCAGTGCCTTATTACAGTCAGTATTCAAAAGATCTGCTCAACAACATGATGTATTAAAGTGAAAACGAGATAAATAATTAAATTATGAAAGCATCTGCATACCATTTATAAGCATAGAGGCCACGCATTTGGTCAGAATTGAATTTGATTCGCTAGTTTTTAAATTGACTTATTTTGGCTGCATTTGAAAGTAGAACAGCATGCATCATGCTCGATTTTAGACCAAATTGTTCACATGCAGTATTGGGAAATAGGAATGTTTTTCCTCATAATTCTAGTGCATATATAATATTATTATTAATATAAAATTGTAGCAATAATCTACAAGTAATAATGAAGGTGAATAGTATATACAGTGCATTGTGTTCATATACAGTATATTTTTTTAAACAAGTTTTGTATATTTCCAGATTTTGTCATGTTCTAACTACAAACTTAAATGCATTTTTGGGATTTTATGTGATTTTTTTTTGACCACCACAACATATTGCATAATTGTGAAGTCCAAAAATTTGCAGTGTGATGTGCATATGAATTCAGCCCCCGGACAACTATTAGTCGTGCACACCACCAATCTAGCTATTATGGAAGAGTGGCAAGAAGAGAAATCGCTGTTGACACAAAAAAAAAAAAAAAAAAAAAAAAAAAAAAAAAAAGAATAAAGACCCTAGGTGAGACAGCAATCAAGTGGAATATGGTACTGTGATTGAAATTGAATATTTTGGTCTACATGCAAAACCTTATGTGTGGCGGAAGATAAACACCATCCCCACTATGAAACATGGTGGTGGCAGCATCATGCTGTGGTGATGCGTTTCTTCAGCAGGGACAGGGAATCTGGTCAAAGTTGATGGGAATATGGATGGAGATAAATACAGGGCAATCCTGGAAGAAAACCTATTGGAGGTTGCAAAGGATACTGGAGTGGATGTTCACCTTCCAGCAGGACAACGACCCTAAATATACAGCCAGAGCTACAATGGAATGGTTGAGATCAAAACATATACATGTATTAGAATGGCCCAGTTAGAAAGTCCATCCTATTGGGAATCTTTGGCAAGACTTGAAAATAGCTGTTCACAAACGTTCTCCATCCAATCTGATTCATCTGGATCCGTTTTGCACAGAATAATGGGCAACAATTTCAGTCTCTAGACGTGCAAAGCTGGTAAAGACATACCTAAAAAGACGTACAGCTTAATTGCAGTGAAAGGTGGTTTGACAAAATATTGTCTCAGGGGGACTGAATACAAAAACATGCCACACTTTTTTTTTTTATAAAAATCTTTAACATCATGGATGATTGTTCTCCCACTTTACAGTTATGTGATATTTTGTGTTGGTCTATTACATAAAATGCCCTAAAATACATTCATGTTTGTAGTTATAATGTGACAAAATGCAGTTAAATGTAGTTAAAATGTGAGAAATATCCGAGGGGTATGAATACTTTTGCAATGCACTGTATATCCATCTATGAAAAGGAGTGATATAACATTTGCCTGAAAAATAAATTCCTCTCTGTTTGCTGGTCAGACTTTATTACATGAGTACCATTAAGGGTTAAACTCTAAACAGACTCAGACCAGTTGTGTGCGAAATACATGACCATTATTTAAGTGACTGTTATTTATTCTGAGACAGTAAACAAAGAGGAAACAATAACACTACATTGTGCAAATTCACAACTAGTGGTACGTGAGTACGTGAGTACGTGAGCCGGTTTTCCATTCATTTCTTTTTGGTTTACGTTTTGAAAAAAGCAAGCCATGTTTCCTGTCCCCTCAATGATCCTGCCCATGCACATAATGAAGCAAAGCATGAAAGGTCCCTGTGGCTATATGGACATTAAGCTAATTGGTTTACTACACAGATTCATCTGCTCCTTAGCTACAAATGACAAACATGGCATGTTAATTTGGTCATCATCCGGAAACATTTAACAATAACAACCATATGAGAAATAAAGGGCTATTGAGGAGACCTGGTTCCAGTGAGATGGAATACAAAAATATTGGTTATTAAAAGATCATTGTTTTTTAAATTACATAATATAATGTTGAATTACATCACACTGTAAATAGGATGGAGGGAGGGGTCACATATACACATTCTCCTGACTCTCTCACCACTGAATGTAAATCTAGAAAACAGCTAAACTACAGTAGGTTCGTTATCAGTGTGGTCTGATGGCCTTAAGTCAATGAAAGGTCAGAAATATTAAACCTGCTAAAGGAAAATATATTGGAAAGGCTGGTTTGATTGTACAATATATTGCCATATATACACATGGCAGCACAGTGAAATATTTTCTTCGCTTATCCCAGAATATTAGGAAGCTGGCGCTCAACCATGGTGGTGGTGCTGTAGTCTGAACCCTCAACCTTCCGATCAGTAACCCGAGGTCGTAACCACTGAACTACTGCTCCCACCAAAATCCTCAAAGACATTGAAGGAAAACAGGTTTGATTGTAAACATGGTGGTGAATAATGATCCTTTCTGTACTTGTGAACTTCCAATTTGGTTTACTGTTAATGCATTCATTCATCTTCTACCTCGTTATCTGATCTTCCCTAGGGTCGCAGGGAGCCTGTGCCTACCTCAAGCGTCTTGGTGCATCAAGCATGTATATTTTTTTGCTAAAGCTCTGTAAAGGGTAACACAAGCATCTATATATTACGGATCACGAGTAAGTGTTGAGACTGATTCGTTTAAAAAAACAATATGTATAATTGAATTCGTCTAATTAGATGCATCTAATGGTAACCATTTAGGACGGTATTAGTATGCAGCGTCAGTCCGACCAGATCTCGTCCAACGTGTCTCCATGGAGACCATATGTCAATTATTTACCGCTTCAATCGGCGCGTCTTTCTACTCAGCAGCCAATAAGGAGCGGGCGCTGTGGAACTCGAGGCGGGAGCCCAAACAAAGTCAGCGTGCATCGACTTCCTCCCTTTACGAGCAACAGGTCGGTGAGGTTACAGGCTAAATTGTCCCATTTGCAATGTGACAAGACAACCGGAGTGGCATTATATATGTGTATACACACACACACAAAAATGTGCATGATTCTGTTTGCAAATTCTTGTTTTCCTTTCCGCGCTCCACGAACAAACGTCCCGGCATGCACCAGATCTTCGGACGTCGCACAGCATCAAAGAAGCGGTAGTAATATACTGCATGTGCAGATGGAAGTTATCTACAGCCTCGTCACGTAAGCATGTAGCGCAGACTGGAAAAACAACAACGCTACGCCACGTAACGACTAGCCCGCGTTGATATAGCTGCATTTCTTTTCATTTGAACAAAGCGTCTGAGGATAACCAGAGAAGGTCAGGCTAATATCCTTTTGTCCAGCTCCAGACGAAACGGCGAGATATAAAAGGGACTGGTGAGGAGAGGTGGACAGTAACGTCGTGGCACTTACATTGTTCCGCAGATCCTGCAGAGCCACGCTCATCGTGCTCACAGAGATCCGGGGAGAGGCAAGGAGGTGCGCGCTTCACTCACTCCTCCTCTGCATGCATGCATGTGGGTCCGGCCCCGGCGTGCTAAGCCATCTCCTCTCCCGACGCAGCTGAAACAAACGTGTTTTTTTTATACCCCGTTTGATTGCACAGGATTTCGATGCGAAACGCGCAAAGGAAACATTTACCTTTCGGGAGGTAGCGAGCACGCGACGAGCCCGCGCGTCTTCCTCTTCACCCGCTTCCGTCTCGGAGCGCGACTCAGCAACATACACCGATCACGGGAGGAGACTGCGATCACACTCTTCTCCCCTGTCCTTCTCCTCCTCTCTCATACCCCTCCCTCTCTCTCTCTCTCTCTCTCTCTCTCTCTCTCTCTCTCTCTCTCTCTCTCTCTCTCTCGCTCTCTCTCTCTCTCTCTCTCTCTCATCACGCGTCTGTGTACAGAACACGCAACACGTGCGTCTGGTAGAGAATCCTTGTGATGGGCAGCAGAAGCTAACCAACATGGTATATTTCATATTATTTATCTCATCAAAATAATATATCAACACTACAATATTATTATACATTCTGTAATCTGTATGTCATATACATATTATATTATTTGTTAAAATTATATATATATATATATATATATATATATAAATGTAATAATAATTCTTCCTGTTGCACTCCTAGAATGTTTTAATGTTTTAACAGTATTCATATTGTTTCTACACATTTGTCCATAATAAAATTATATATATATATATATATATATATATATATATATATATGTATATATATATTTTTTTTTTGTAGTATATATTATATATATGTTATAACAAATAAAAATTACAATATTTTCTCAATATATATATTTTCAATATATATTCCCTGAATGGTTTGTCCAATAGTATTCAAAGTATTTATCATTTTAATTTCTGGTCAAGATTGTGAACATGCAAGATTTATTCTTTTTCTTCCAGGTAAGGACAGCTCACACCACCATGATGTCACAAAGTGTGGAGGTTTTAGAAAGTGCAAGAAAATATCACACATGGGCCGATGTTCACTCTTTCAGTGGAGTAAGACAACTTTGTTTTGATTCATAAAGTACTTTTTTGGCATCACAATCCTGCTTAGATTCACAACACCAAGATATGCAATACTTAGAAACAGAAAGCCGACATGCAGGTTTATAAAATGCGGGTTTATAAAAATGGAGCGAAAAGTACACCAGGGTTGACACCGGGACAAGTTTCATTTTCTGTTAGGGTGCGGTTGTGACACATACCATACAAATGAACACGGACGTCCTCTGATTTTCTGATTTCTGTCTACAAATGAAATAAGCATTTTTACAAAACAATTTGCACACTATTTATTTTATGCACATCTGCCCCTGTGTACAAATGCAAGACATTTACATCTGTACCTTGTTCATATGAACGGATCTGTTACTTTAAATTGCTTTAGTGCTTGTTTTAATCCAAAGCCAAATGCTAAGCAGAGAAATGTGAGTTAGTGTAAAATATGAAGGCCTTTTTGCTGAGTTTTAACTGCTTGAGAATGAATTCATATACTTGCCTTTTATATACATGCATATTTGTCTATATTTAATGGAAACAATTATCCTGATTCGCTGTGAAATATATAAGTATATGTATAATACTTATAAGGGTCTAAAAAGGTCATATAGGCAAAAATAGATGAGACACAAACATTTTCCTTTCAAAAAAAGGCATTGCTAGCATTATTAGAGTATACATGTGCAGGGAGTATTATATTCCCCATATTCAAAAAGGACAAAAAGGACTGAGGTTTGATTTTGTCACCCTTGATGTAAATAATGCTCTGCAGTGGAAGCCCCACCCACTTCCATGCACAGCAGAGTGGTGTGCTGGATCTGCACCAAAACATATTCATTTGCATCAACTGGCATTCGTCCTGATCAAGGACAAACTGACAGACAATGGAATAACTGAGGCGGATTTTTTTGTCTGTAAACAATATTAACAACAATCACATACTATTTGAGCATAACACTCCTTACTGACCAACCTGGTCTGATCTCAAATTATGTCTTCCTGATGACTTTTCCACTATATCATTCTCACTCTAACTGGTCAATGCCAAATGGAATCAGTATTGAAAACTATGAACAACACTGCCATTAATTCAAGTCAATAATTTTCAGTGTAATGAAGCATTCTTTTTATTCTAACAGATATGCTGGTTAGGATGGATTTCTGGGGACATGTCTAAACAAATATACCTGTGTAAGTGGAAGCTATGTAGCTTAAATAATACTGAAGTGGTACTTCATATTGCAAATGTTAAAAACTTCATCCAAACAGATACATAGATAATAATAATCTGCTAATTGCTGAAGCATTTAACTGCAATAAGATCAATAAACTCTTCAGGGTGCTCAGGTTTTATTAGCAAATAAGGGCAATTATTCTTCATTGATTATTCTCCGATAACATCACAACATGTCGTGTTTTATTCCTTATGTATCTTGCTGCTCATTTAACACTTTAGCAAAAATGAATCTGGGGAGGGCTTTCTCTACTAAGTTTCTTTTCTTTTAGAAAAAGGATCCGTATTTATGTATTTTGTTCTTGCCAGATGAAACATGAGGTCACTAGACAGATAGCACTGTTGATCAGCCTGTCTACAGCCATCAGCAAAGCTCTCCTTGAAAAAGCCAAAGGCCTATAAAGCACAAATAAATCACCCTCCCCATACACCTCACACACACACACACACACACACACACACACACACAGACCATTATTGTCATAATAAATATACCACTTAAATTAAAATATAAACACATTTTATAATATACATCTCTCTCTCTCTCTCTCTGTATATATGTATATATATATATATATATATATATATATATATATATATATATATATATATATATATATATATATATATATATATATATATATATATATATATATTTAGTACTCTCAATGACATGGAGAATCTCACTTCAGATTAGCACTGTGTATGTAAGTGTGCATGTCTATGTGTATACATTTAACATATAAATAAATATCATAGATAACTTTATATACACGTGTTTTGTGATTTATTTACAACAGTTGGCAGTATAATTAGAATCACTCTGACTTACAAAAGAATGGAGAAAATCCTTGCACACATTGTTATCCCTTTAATGAGAAATGTTATATTCTTGGATGTCTTATTTATTTCCTGTGTTGTTGTGCTTTTTAATATTGATTCTCAGCACTGGTCATATCATCACCAAGGAGACTGGCTGAGGCGTTGTCATAGTATTGCCATAGCAACTCCTCTAGCTTGTTGGAGGCCGGTGATCCATTATTCCTGTAGAGTGGGTGAGTAGGTGGAGATGGGGGAAGGCAGAGGAAGCTCTGGGCCTCAGGGAAAGGTCTCACTGATTCTGTAAAAATATTGATTGGTGTTGTATTCGAAACACCTCACCCAAGTGCTCTGCATTACCTCGTTTATTTCATCCGGATGAATTCACAATTACTTACCTCACATGAATTTAAAGCAGCATGTTAAAGAGAGAGAGAGAGAGATTTTGTGCAGCTAGTGAAATGAAAAGCACACTGTCAGCTTTTTGTTCCTGCTAGACAGAACAGTACAGTAAGAACAAACATTTCCACCATGTCAGTAAATCAGGTGCTGTGAATTTGACAAATCAGCAGTTTACCTGATTACCAGAGGTTATTTTCGGGACCATTTCACTGTTGACTTCTATTTATTAAAACAATTTATAATACACTACGTAGTGGTAGGTTTTGCAGTTTACTGACTGGTGGTTGTAACAACAAAGCATTTTTCTGTTACAGCAACTCCAACACTGCCATCTAGTGGTCAACTATAACCAGAAAATGTTATTTATATAGAAAAATAGATCAAAGTCAATCTTATTGTGCAAGTAACATATTATGCCATAAAAACGTATAGAATATTCACTAAGTTTAATAATGAATTATTTTTTTGTTTGTATATATATATATATATATTTTTTTTTTACAATTAAATTATTTTCTATTTCTGTAAATAGAAAAACATGAATTTCTTTTCATGTATCGAATCAATTACTTTGGAAGTAATAATAATCCGACCTTATTACATAACATTATCTGTAGATTTTCTTATGCCTGATATAGGAATTAAAATCTGAGGTCAGGCCTGCCACAAATCAAGCACAAATATAACAGTAATTGAACTTATTTGACACTAATGTAACATCATTTTTATCAAATATATTTGATTCCAGTGTGCTATTGGTATACTATAGTACAGGTTATTGCCACAGATATTCTTGTTTCTACACTAATCTCCACATGCTTGTGGCTGTGGCAGGGAGATTGGCAGCTTGTTGGCACCACGCTCGTGCCAGCACACGTCAAACAGTGGGTATACCTTCCCCTGTAGCTCAGCCTGATAGGAATAAATGAATCCAAGTTCATCGGGACTGTCTGCGTTATAAAACGTCAGCTCTCCTCTGTCATAGTTCAGCAAAATTCCCAAGCGACGCGGTGGACTCATGAGGGGCAGAGTGACACGCGGAGTGTTGAACGCCTCATATGACCGACCCTCCTTCAGCCCAATTAGCCACACCCCACTTTCAGGGCTCTTAGGAAGCTTACTCTTACGGCATGCAGTCCCTTTGATTATCCCGAGCCTCCATTTTGGTTTCTCTCCCACTTGGACCTCCCAGTAGTGCTTGCCTGAGGAAAAGCCACGGCTGGCCAGTACACAGTAGCTGTAGCTGAATCGCTCGGGATTGTTAGGAAGGCGGTTGACAATGACGCCACACTCCACACTCTTGTTATCTTCGCTGAGCTGAAGCAAGGGGTGAGCTGTGAGAGGGTCAAACTTTAGGCACTCAGGAGCTGTAGGAAAGGGTACAGAAGGTCAATGTTTAAATATACATTTGCAATATTCATCAGATGACCTTTCCCGAACTCAATTATACAACTGAACAGTTGCGGGTTTAAGGCCTCTTCGTTAAAGGGCTCCGGCGGCAGTTTTTGTTTTTGGATCTGGGATTTGAACTCATGACCTTTCGATCAGAAGTCCAGTGTCTTAACTGACAAATTACCACAGAAATTTGACACTGACTCATTTAGCAGTTATTCATATCCAGAGAAACACTTGCAGACATATGAGGAGATGTACTCGGCATTTCAGTATGCTCAACAATAATACACCGATGATCCGTATAGTACATGTCAAACAAGTGACCTATTTTTAATAACTGTCCAAATAACGTCAATTTGTACTTGTGCAGCTGTCTTGTTTTGCTCAAACTGTGCCCAGTGTCCTTAAAAATGTGGAACCCAAAGTGTATGTCTGATGGTAGCTTATCCCTTTCACGATTTGAAGTGTTGTGTGTGCATTTCTTCTTGTTTTTTTTTTATAGCAAATCCAGACATCTTTGAACCACAAAAAATAATTTCAAAACACTTATTCCTGAAATATTCATAGAAATCCTCCGAATAGGAAGGGGTGTGGCTCAATGGTTTAAGGCGCTGGGCTAATGATCAGAAGGTCGGGGGTTTGAGCCACAGTATGTCCAATCTGCCATCTTTGGGTCCTTGAGCAAGGCCCTTAACCCTCTGTGCTCTAGGGGTGCCGTATCATGGCTGTCCCTGTGCTCTGACCCATCTTCCAAACAAGCCGGAATATGCAAAGAAAGAATTTCACTGTAATGTATATGTGACAAATAAAGGCTATTCTAAAATTCACTTTTTTTTGTCCTGACACTTGATTGTTTGCACTGATGCCACTCGGCTGGCTGATTGGCTGAAGTGCACACAAATAAACAAGTATGGGGAAAGTCAAATGTCAGATCCTGTTTTTTTTATTAAACCTGGTTAAATAGATTCAAACAGTTAGAATTATATCCAAAATATAATTAGCAATGTACATAAGAAAATATTAATAAGAGTTTTGTACTCAAATCTATTTGCTGAATCGACTCTTTACCTGGTAAAACTCTCCTATGTAATCTCTTCCATACTGTC
Organism: Kryptopterus vitreolus; assembly: GCA_030449085.1. Taxonomy (NCBI): domain Eukaryota; kingdom Metazoa; phylum Chordata; class Actinopteri; order Siluriformes; family Siluridae; genus Kryptopterus; species Kryptopterus vitreolus. The sequence goes on along the minus strand of JACRUU010000026.1, from coordinate 8,573,513 downwards.
ATTTTGATGTCACTGTGATTGAAGCCTGGCTTAAAGCTGATGGAGCTGTACGTCCTCTCCTTCCGCTGCTCTCTCTGTTGTTTCTCTCTAAACCTGAATCATCACACAAAGCTGAAACATATATACCTTTATCTTTGCAAAGAAACTTGAATATAATACATACTCAATCCAGTTCTTGTTGCATTTAGTATGTTTTATTTCAAATTTAGCATTATTACTGACAAAAAAAATCCATATAGTGTTACTTACCTTGGGGCAATAGATCCATATTTCTAAAAAGCAAAACAGATAAATATAAGTTGCTCCAACACAAGACTGGGGATTGTTGCATTTCTGTTTATAATAGGTAATTGCCGTGTTATAACGTGCCTGTTTCAACTCTCATCATAGTTATCCCTAATTGTGTACAGACATTTTATCAAAGTATTATTTAACACTTATATAGACTGTCTTGAATAAAATGCCAAGAGTGCTAGCCCATGATAATACTAATAGATTATCTGTGATTATATTGGACAGCTCTATTGTTTTGGGCAGTTTTATAAAAAGCGACCATGTTCACTCACAGTGATAAAGTCCAGATGGCTCTCGTTGCTTAGGGCCTCCAGTGTGCCTTCAGCCTCCTGGAACTTGGCTAGCAGTTGGTTCATGTGATCAGCCTGGGTCTGGATAGAGGAAATGAGAGTTGAGGCAGTGTTCTCCACCTTCTGCATGAAGCTGGCCTCCTCGAGCTCCACATAATGTCGCAACTCCCCGAACTCCTTCCTCACCACCCACTTCAGCACATCTGACTCATTCTTCACATAGACACATATAATAGGTCAATAGGAAATAGGTTTATAGGTTAATCAATCATGTTACAAGCAATCTATTGTTACATTATTATACTACATTCATGTTATATTCCACTCCAAACAGCCCAACTCCTGATTTATTAACTTATTCAGCTCACTGTAATGCGAGACTTGTTGTAGGCCATTTTGCAAATTTGCTCTTCCAGCTTCCTCTTCTGTGTCTGAAAGTCAGTCATCAGACAGGAAATGTCCTCCTGAGGAAAGCACAATGCAACTTTTCATTCATTATTTATGTTCAGTGCCGTCTGTTTGGATTAAAACCGATTATGAGACGAAATGAAATCAGATGAAAATTAACCAGAAGGTCAATAAACAATGAAGACTTATAATTGTTCCTTGTATTATTTCTTAGCACATGACCAGATACTAAATCGATTTGAACTTAAAAAAAAAAAAAAAAAAAAAAAAGATACTAGGCCTAAAAGATAGCAGGATGTGTTTTCACATACTATTTTTATTTTACATATATACACAATATAATAATAGTACGTTCCTGTTTTTCAGATCCTCCTAGTTATATTAATATTCATACAAGGAAATACTTTTTTGCCTTATGATATTTTATAACTTTTATACTTTAATACAAAGGAGCATTTCTCATTATAAAGCAGTGCTTTATAAAGTGCATTCACTATTGGGGTTGAATGTGTGGGAGCTCCTGGACAACTCATTACTGAAACCATTAACTGGCCAGTAAACAATGGCTATTTGTTTACTGGCTACAATGCTATCATTCCCATCGTATTGTTATTTATTTATTTATTTATTTTTACCTTCATACGGCTGTAGACGCTGCTGATCGGGGTGACCTTGTGTGCTCTGTGGCTTCCAATACTGCCACACAATCCACAGATCAACGTCTGATCTTCCTCACAGTACAGACTCAAAGGGTTATGGTGTTGGGTGCATGTCTCTGGAGGGCCTTGACCTGGTTCGCTGATTTCCCGTAACGCATCCACTATGCGTGCTAGTGCCACATTAGGTGGAGGGCTGTCTCCATCTACAGCACAGCGACAAACAGGACACTGGAGCTGCCCCAGAGGATCCATATCCATAGAGCGCACACAGCCGCGGCAGTACGAGTGGCCACACTGTAGCATAAGCGGCTCGGAGAAGACCTCCAGACACACAGGGCAGAGCAGTTGCTCCTCCAGTGACTCCAGACTGCTGCGTCTGGCCATCTGATACAGAGATTCCCCCTTTAAATGCCCTTACACACCCCGAGGGTTTGTGAGATTAAACCCAGAACATGAGGCCGCATTTAGTTCATCCACAAAAAAAAAATCTTTTTTTTTTCCTTTTTAAGTTTCTCGCTGTGGTTGGTGCTATTCTGCGACGTGTTTACAGTAACTAGCGGTGTATGGTATGAAGTCCTAATCATAAAAAAAAACCTTCAGATAAAAGCTGGTCTCACTCAACAAAGCCTTCGTTAAAAAAAAACCTCTAGTGCTACTCAGGTCTTTCCTAACACTATTAAACGACAACTCCATGTCACCACGGGTCACCTTCAGTGATTGTAACTGCGTTAGCCGCTGATTGCACAGCGGTGTAAGCGACAAACTCTGCTGTTATCAGACCAAAGTGAGATTAAACGCCGAAAAGCAAATTACAGACGAAAAGGAAATATCAAACACGCACATTCCCTCACGACTTGTTTATTCTACATTCAGCCAAATGTAAACTGTGGAAAATATTTTACATATTAATCATTTATTCACACCTTTTAAATAGTTCATTGGTTTGTTTTTTTTTTTGGTTATGTATGACTTATTTCACAAGAAACATTTTTTTTACTTGCACACTGAATACAAATCTTCAGTATAAAGAAACCGATAAATACTGTTTGCTGACATTCATGTAGTTTATCCATCATGAGTCAAAAAAGAAAATATGTAAATTTCCACTAATTAATAAACAGCTAACAAAAAAAAAGGAAAATGTTTTCACATTATGAAACAAAACAACCCACAGAGGGCAGCATTTAAAATTGAATGCATTGTCCAATACATTTATATTTCGGACGACTAATATGCTGGTTGTTGGGTTTTTGTATACTTGTATCACCTGCTATGATACAATAACTATATTGACCATTATTTATTTACATATTTGCATACCATAAAGATTATTTAAAAGAACCATTTAATGCACCGAGTGTCATGTTGAACATTTTGTAAGCCATTTGAGCATCATCTGTCATATTAACCCAACAACACTTATCCGAGCTTTGTGCTGCCATCTATCGGCCAAACATGGAAGTCAGAAATGAACTAATCACTCACAAAAGCAATTATGTCCATGTTTAAAATCTCCTTTATTTGAAGTTGTTTCCATACAGATCTTTAAGGCATCTGCACAAAGTACAGTTTCTGCAGAGGTTTTATAAAATCACTTTTCCTTGGATGGTCGATGGATTCGAAAAAAAAAAAAAAAAAAAAAAAAAAAAAAAAACGAAGTTGATAGACTTTTGTATGTCCCACCCCAACCCCTTAATAACATTTTCATATCTCCAAAATCTTAAATTACAATTCTTATTACATATATAATATCATAACCTAGATTTCTTACAGCAGTCAGACATAGTGAGAGTGATGATACAGGGGGAAAAAAAACAAGTGTTTTTAAAATCCATTAAATATGTACATATAGACTTCACATTATGGCACTCGCATACACATACATACATATACACATACACACAACCTATCTCTTACTCTCTATCTCACATACATATACCTCTCTCTGTCTCTTGCTCTCTCTCTCTCTCACACACACACACACACACACACACACACACACACACACACACACACACACACACACACACACACACACACACACACACACACACACACACACACCAGGCTGCACAGCACTATAAGAGGAAATAGACATACAACTCTAAGCTTTGACACACCTATTTACAGGTCCCTGCTCTCTGCACGATGTCACTAGCATTGTGTCTTACAGAGATGGTGTGAAGGCTGAAAGTACACTCAATTGTATTAATTTTTCCAGTGAAGGGATTTGTGGGTAGTAGGGAAGAGGTGTTAAATTGAAATCTAAATGTGTCTATACGTATGTAATATATACATATATGTATATATACACACACACACACACACATACATACACGCGCACACACACACCACATACATTACTATATGAGCAGTCCATTGCCCTGTTCTGAACCTACCTTCAGAGTACAGTACAGATAAATGTCAAGCTCCCTTAAGGTGTCAGAAGGTAGTGTGACATGGGAGAACGGCTGGGCTACCTCACGCGAGGGTGTGTAAGGAGAGCGGGTTGTGGGACGGGGATGCGAGTGATGAGACATCGTGCAGCTATAGTGAGCAATCCAGGCTACTTGGTCACTAGGATGCGAAAGGTGATTCGACCCAGGAACTTGTCGCGCTCGTCGTTGTTGCGCAGATCGGAGCCTTCCACCTTACACTCGATGGTTACGGGTGTGTTATAATCCGTATCGCTTAAGTGCAGCTTTACTGCCACCAGGGGCTGCACATATTTAGGCTGCGAAATAAGGTTTGGGAAATAAACATTGTGTTAAATCATTTTGACAAAAATGCTAAGTGATCCATATATTTTTGACTTGCTATTTGACACACTACCATATAAACCACACATCTTTACTGTGAGAGCTGACAGATATTTCAAATAGTATACTTGGGGCTTTGAATACACATAATAATTTGCTTGCATATCTTGTTTTATGCATCCAGTTTGTATGGTTAAGGGCAATCACCAAGTGTATATTAATGCAAAAGAAATGGTAGCAAAGAAGGCAACAGTTGAGTAATCACCGATTTGGATTTTAATAACATATTATACCAACTTATCAAATGGTTTTAGTAACCCATACACGGAGCTGTAAGGTTTGCTGGCTTTATAGTAAACTGGTCAACAATAGCGTCCAATATGCAGACCTGGCTATTTTTAACACTGTGAAGGTTTAATTACTGGTTTAATAGAAGTTATACATTAGCTAATTTGTTAGTTTAAAAACATTGAAAAAATACATTGTGCACTAGTACAGAAAAAATACAAGAATTGTGCACTAGTACAGAATTACAAACATTACTCAATACCACTGTTAACAGCGCTAATTTTGTCTCTAGCTTTGGCAGTTTTAATTCTCTTAAGACACTCACATGTGCTTTCTTGCCATAGTAGGGGAAGTACATCTTGTCAATGTGGCCCTCAGATGGGAAATACTGCATCTGCAGAGGAGTTTCTCTCTGGAACAGAAAGTGGAGGAAGGGTGAGATTGCACTCCGGGTTCTTTACTGAGAATGGTATTCGACCTGTGCTGTTGCCTATAGCAACAGCCTCTTCTCAGCGGTCTAGCTGGACTGGCCAGGTGACAATTAACAATATGCTACTATTCTTGACAGACCGTCAGAATTACAAAAACACTTATCCAACCCCCCAGACATACAAGTCTCTCATTCACGTTCAGCACAGCAAGGCAAATACACACCCCAGCTTCAGTGCATACACCTCGCAGTTTAGGATGCACACGCATTCCTCTGACATATACACTGCTATGGGACATGACATTCAGTAGTATTTGTTTTATATGTCCAAATAACCCCCAAAGTGTTTTCCTCTGAAAACACTTCATAACCAACTGCTAATCCCTGTACAAAAATGATGGAACCATGTAATTCGGTTGCCAACAATAAATGCTGGTAGCGGTGTTTCCATCATTTTGGAAATGGATATGGGAAGCAGTTATTTATGTAAGCAGCAGTAAAAAGTGCAGCTCTACGATTGCCTCAATCTGACTGTAAAATGGGACTTGCATACAAAAGGTTAGTCTCAACACCCGTTCTGGCATGATGTGTAGCAGGTATATTTAGATACATCAAATACACTGAGAAATGCTACAGACAGAAAAACGGATAAACTATCTGTTAAACCGAAAGCTAACTATTTTAAAAGAGGGTTATAACCTTGAAACTGGATCTATATAAATAAACTTTGTTAGAAAATGTTCTCGTACACTTGCATGAGGATTTAAGAGTGCTGTCAGAAGCTACCTTGGCAGAAAAGTTGTCATTTCACCTTCTGAAAATCTGTACACCCTCCCTCCCCCGTATATTGTGTACTTCAGCTGCACATTCAATGGATCAAGATTAATCAGAAATAATTGTTAGTCGTAATCAGGCGTGATCATACGCAGATTTATACATGCTCACCCAGCTCTTGTTTCATCAAAGCTGATTTGCATTTGTACTCATTCCATCTTCAGCTTCCCTACAGACAGCATGTCTAGTCCCATCTCATCTAATCCACCATACTGAACATTCTAACCAAAATAGCATTATAACCAAATGCTATTTCGCTTAAACTGCGTGTTGTTTAGAGTGCCGTACAATCACTAATAGTTGTTCACTTCAACATTAATCATTACTCTTGTGTTGTGTTTGCATTCATTATTTCATATTTGCTCACAAATGGGACTAAAGTATAGCTTTGAATGTGAAATGGATTGTCACTTTGGAAGATGTGTCCTGCCCATTGTAGAGCATCATTCACTCTGGTAGTCAGTCAAGTGAAGCAATACAATCCACTCAGTTCTAGATCAATGCAATCTCTAATGGAAGCAATAAAGCATTAAAAGCATTAGAGCAACCGTCAGGAAATCAAGCTCTCAGTCTCTGTTAGAAGGTGAAATCAGGGGAGCAGTATGAGCATTGCCTGTTTCTTAAAATGAATAGGGCACCCTTCCTTTTGTCCTTGTATACCTTCAAAAGTTACTACTGTTTGCAATAAGGATAGAGATAAGGATAGAGAGGTGTGGTTTCCACCAGCTAAAACTAGGAAAAAATATATAAAAATGTTAAATATAGTAAAACTTTCGTAGAATAGTAAAATTCTACACTATTCTATATGAAGTAAAGTATACAGCTAAAAACTTTTCTAGCAATTTAATTGTTTTAGTAATTTGTTCAATTACTAAAACGCAATTACCTGAATAAATTCTGCCGCCCTATGATTATGGACTTCTGATTATTCCCCCGCTGAAAAAGACTAAATTAATTTTTCTCTTCAACTTCCTTTCGCTGAGGGTTTGAAGGTATACAGAACACCGTGTCTTGCATGAGGGAATACAAAAGTGCCAGACACAAGCGGTAGAGGACAGGAGCCGGAACATAAGCAGCAATGTTATGGAATAAGGGTCAGAACAAGGTCCCTGTTGACAGCAGGGAGGATGGGCCTCATTTCTTACCACATGTGAACTGCCAATGCAGCATGGAGAGAGACCATATACAAAACACATGATTGAAAAACAAAATGAACACACACTTGTACATCAATTTTAATGAGGGAGAAAAAAAAAAAAAACACAAAAAAAATACAAAACACCACAACAGCAACATGCCACACGGCGGGTTATATTTTTTTAACATACTTATGCAGGAAGGTGGCGGGTTTTACCTTGGCTGTGCAGTTGATGTATGGCTGTCCTCGGGGCTTCAGTCCTATAACCTACACAACAAACCCAAAACAAATGCAGACCAAATAACTAAAATACATGTGAACCAACGAAATGGATTCAGGAACTGATGGAAGATTAAATCTAAACATTAAACAAAATATATGTACCTTATTCAAAGTAAGTAAACAATTTAAAATGTATTTCACTATAAAGAAATTAATTTTTCTCATTAAACAGGCCCAGCTTATTTATTTTTTGACTTCCCCTCGCATACACACACACACACACACACACACACACATATATACACACTTATATCATTTATATCAGGTGACCCGCAAATAATTATATTCTCCCGCAACCCGCACACACATGAATATATTCCCACCCGCACCCACACCATCAAATCTTGCCCTCAATTGCGTAGGGTCTCGCGGGAGTGAAGGTCTCTCGTCTGAGGTCCGAAGGTGATATTTCACAGCCTGTTTTTGTTCCATTGTTTAAAACATATGTAGCATTTCTTCAATACTCAAAATGTTTCCCGACATGAGAGACAAAATCCATTTACCTCTAAATGTGTGTGCTACAGACTCACCCTATTCAACTTGAGCAACACGCAGGGCTGTCCCTCGCTATAACCAAAGGTTGTATCGGCCAGACCAGAACACTGACGTAGTTGACTACGCTTGAACTGGCAAACTTTTTTCTCTTCTGGATCATCCTGCATAAAATATTGGCCGTCTTGGCATTGTTCATTCTGCTCCTGCAGTGTATCGTTATAATCTGTATGAAAAAGACAACCGAAGGAAATGAGAATAATGATACATCACAAAAAAAAAAAAAAAAAAAAACCCAGCATCCAGTGACTATAAAAACCAATACACAAGTGTTTGTTTTAAAATTGGGTTAATTAGCTATGGGATCTCAAAGCAGAATGTGTTATTATTGCAGTGTTCATCACCCACTGTCTTGTGGCTAACTCCAAAATACAACAAAAAGATTCATATCCCGACAGCAAGGAATTGAATGACAACAGAGCAACTATATTTAAAAGAACACACTGCCCTGCCAGTAGGACAAGGTCCAAGAAAACAAAGCCCAGAAATTGTCAGTCTCAAACCAACATTCAAATGCAACATTAGGACATTCAATTTTTTTGCTTTTGAAACATGAATGTTGCTTTTTAAGCAACATGTTTGTAGAGCTCAATGTTAGGTCACTGGGTACAAACACCAAAAGAGACAAATTCTAGATTTTTTTTTCTTTTCTCAAAGAATTAAAGAAATTTAATAACCCTTTTAAGAAAAAAAGCTAAAACAACAACAGCCGGCTCCAAAGCAGTCCAAGCAAAATGATCAGTAAACCACAAAGCCCTGGGAATGATGCACCATAGGAAAAGAAATGTATTACTGATCGTAGGAACGGTTCTGTTACACCCGTTAACTCAGGACAAGTATAAGAGGTCTAAGGAAACCATTTCTGCCAACTTTGTCAATGGAACCAGTGATGAAATGGTTGGGTTTCCACAATAGGACACTCATATGCCATGCTCCATTCCCCACATCAAAAAATAAAGTCTATAGCATATTTTCTACAACAGAAACACAACACAAAATTAATATTGTGCATTAAGTGAGACTTTGAGTAAATATAATGGACAAAAAGGATACTGTTATCCACTACTGTTCACACAGGTCATTTTATACTGAAATGATCATAAAAAACATTAATCAAACTTTAGGGTTTTATTAACAAAGCTAACTTCTACTTTAAAATAGAATAGCCTTTTTGTCACATATGCATTACAGCACAGTGAAAATCTTTCTTCGCATATCCCAGTTTTTGGAAGTTGGGTTCATAGTGAAGGGTCAGTCATGATGCAGAACCCCTGGAGTGTTATGGGCCCTGCTCAATGACTCAAGAGTGGAGGCTTGGCGATATTGATCTTGAAACCAATGTGCTACCCCTCCCCATCATACCAGAGAAACTGTTTATTTTGCTCTCTCATTTTACAAATGTCTAAATAGAAAGAGAAAATGTCACATACAGTATATAGCTTTAACCCATCCCGAACATGCTCTTTCTAGCTTGAGTAATGTGATTTCCAGGTATAATTTGATTTTCAGGTATTTTAAAATGGCCGTCCTTGTTGAACTGTTCTAAACGCTTGTGACTCAGGAACGGTTGGGGTCTTTTCTGTGGTCATGAAGTCCTGCAGTTCTACACGTGCTACAAAAGGAGGCAGTACTCACCAACAAGAAAGTTCTCTAGTTCCTTTACATGCTCGCTGTACTGCTGCGGGTTAGAGCGATTCACTACCATGTCCAGATTCCGGGGCCTGATCATCAGACCTGTTAACATAGTAGCAAAGTGCTCTCACATATATCCATGTAGCATGTAGACTTTAATAATAATAATAATAATAATTAATACAAAAGTGCAAGGTACGCTCAAAAGTACACAATTTCATTAGATTCATATATAATATAAGCAAAACGCAGGAGTCAACTAATCTAATAGTGTCATCTAAAATATTTAACACTATTTCTGACTATAACAATTATGCACCAGAGACAACACTATACTTTTTATAAAAAAAAAAAAAAAAAATCTCACATAGAACAGCAGAATTTCTTTTATACATGCACAGATCAGGAAAAAAAGTAAAGCCACTTTAATTCAATCATCTTTAATAAGATGATTTTATCCTGGTCTGCATTACAATGGATCTGTTCGAACATCACCTCCTCATGCCATCACCCATCCCCATTACCCACTTGCATAAATATAATTATTTCTCTTGTTCCTTTTCAAAGTGTATTAATGTGCTTGTTATGCTTTATTAATGCCAGTAATTATTTCAATCAAAACAACTAAATAGTGGAAAGCTTTCCCTGCTTTACTGGATACAGTACCATTACAGTGTGATTATGGGCTTCTAGGCATTTACTGGACTTATGAACACTCCCAGTTTATTTTATTTTCTCCAAAACCTGAACTGAAACTCCCACATTCAGAAAGTAATCCTATTCATCCCTTTCTATTATCATACGAGAGAACAAGAGGAGGATATACTGAGTGTCCACACAGCCCATGATTGTTATTGTTTTAATATCAGAAGGATGGGAACATTCCAAAAGAAAGCTCACAGTCCTATTAAGATTAGTGTAATAGTGAATGTGTATAAAAAAAAATACATATATTTATATTATCAGTTACCTGGGCTGGAAACTCGGTCCCTGTACCTGGGAGTGTAATCATCCAGTGTTTGCAGCATCACCCACATGGTGAGAGAAAACATCCCAGCAAGGAATCCATAAAAGACCACATAGAAGAGGAAGATGAGAGCTAAGAAGATACGAAGACAGAGAAAGAAAGAAAAAAAAACATTATTCTTTTTCTTGAAAAGAAAGCCAATTCGGTCCTTGTACAGTACATATACATGACTTTACTGATTTTGGATCTGACTGTAGAACCACAGTGAAATAAGGTCATGATGATGCAGTCCAAACCACATTTTTAGCAGAAACTGGACAGTAGGTTTTTCCAAATGACCATAATTATGAGACATTGGATGTAGAAGTCAAAAGCTTGAGCACTTGCAATTCCTGAATTTATGGTTTCATAGGATTCTTGACAACGCATCATTTGATGGTTTCAGAATTTCTTCAAAGGTTTATGCAAGGTGTTCAGCTTCAAAACCCAAGCACATGTTTTGATTAAACATTGTGTTTATGAGTCTCTAAAAACATTGCTTTTATCCTTATACCCACAACCATACTACTGAGACATAACATTATATCTAGATACTAGACATAAATCAATACTGTATTTTGTATGGAAGCATCTGATTGAAACAAATCTGGCACTGAGAAACACTAGATAGTCGCATTCCCCTTTTGTTTGTGTGGTAATGCTGAAAATAATCTGAAATGTGAAGACAGACAAGAGACAGTCAGACGAATGAGACTGTAATCACTAACAATGCAGAGGCAATGATATTACTGATTAGAGCAGGAGTGTCAAGCACATTGTCACCATGGGCCACATCAGCATTATGCTTGCCCTCAAAAGGCCAGTTGTAACTATAACTGGCTCTTTGAGGGCAACCATAATGCTGATGTGACCCATAACACAAAATCTTCTGTGTTATGAGGTGGTGTCGCTCATAAGACAGTATATACACTCTGATGAGACATCGCCTCATAACACAGAATATTTTCTCCTTGAAACACAAACATGTACTTGCTTTCTCATATTTCTTGGATCTTCCACTTCCTGGATTTTTGGGTTCATTTGTTAAAAAAAAAATCTCAACCCCACTTTCTGGAAATAACAAAAGTAAACGTTGATCAATCCAGAAGCGAGACGGCGTCGCTTCGCAGGTAACGTAGTCGCATACATTGTGCGAGATGTAGCTTATTGTCAATGCACACTTTAAAGCAGCCTTGAGTTTGACACGTGGCTTAGATTTCATGGCAGGGTTAATACATATTTTTATTTCTTTATAGTTTCAAATATACATCTTAAAAGAAATATCCATAAGGCTACTGAAATGCCATGACCTTTTCAAAATCACCACTTATACATAATCCACTGTCAGGTGCTAGATTCACTTAGATTTCTTTGCATTTGCTCAGAGTTTTAATATGTGCTAAAACAGAACACGAAAATGGGGTTAGTCAGGAGAATGGGGGGGTAGATGAAGGTTGAGAGAGTGCGACGAGAGAGAGAGACGCGAGAAAGAGGCTGAAGTTACTTATAGATACATATCTGAAGCAGTTTGTTGCTACTATAAATAGCATGTGAGGGAGGACGATTAAGTGAAAGAACAGCAGTGGCCTGGAGAAAGGAGACAACACACACACACACACACACACACACACACACACACACACACACACACACACACACACACACACACACACACACACACACACACACACACACACACACACACACACACACACACACACACACACACGGTGCATTTTTTGTGCCCAAGTGTTAATTTCCAAGTTGCTTAACATTTTTTGTGCCCAAGTGTTAATTTCCAAGTTGCTTAACAGATATTCATGAGAACTCCTAAAATCTAGTACTTTACATATCTGTAGCTTCTGTATGGTAAACAGAAGAGGGCGGTTTTCCAGTGGGTTGATATTTCTAATTATAATTATTTAATGACTGTCGCTAGGAAGCAAATAAGCCTTTGCTTGCTCGATTTTTTCAAAACAAGATAGTGTCACTGCACAATTATTCTTACAATTCTTATTGCCAGTGTATTTTAAGGCAATTATTATCTTATTCCTTTGAACACTATGAAGTCAAAAATCCCAATCATGGTACTTTTGCTAATGATGCAAGGTGAAAATATGGCTCTTGAGAATAGAATGTCTTAAATGTAAAGGACATGTTTATAGAACTGTTGTACACAGCAGAAATCATGTTTTGTATTGCATGAGAAATGTAATGACGGTGTGACTGCGTTTGTAAGTGTCAGATTATGTTGGTCTTCCTCCAGTTGGCTGGCAGTTTCCTGACCTCTATCATTTTGATGAGTGCATGTGTTTTCCATCACGCCACAGTTTGCAATAAGTTAGCCACTTGTGCTTTTTACATGTGACATTTACTGGGTTTTTCAGCAATGTGGTGATTAAACTACATTCATTGTGCTTAATGGTACATGGGAGTACGAGTTGCAAATCGGGCGTTGGAGAGATCTAACTTGCAAATGCATATAGTCTCTGCATTTACCATAGGCCATTGTGCAGACTTAAAGTAAAATTGCAATCTCCATCAGAAACAAAACATGTTATTACAAATATGTCAAGAGCTAAGAATACCATCAAGTTTGCTTATGGCCGAGGCCATAACATCAGCAATGAATTTCCTAACTCGCAGCTCTACGCGATTGACGATATTATTTTCATATATATAATTTAGTAGCATAAGGCATTACAGTAGACTAGCATCAAATAATAGATACTTCAGAAAGCTTTTTAACATACATGAGCATTGTCAAAGTGAAGGTTTTGTCAATATTTTTATCACTGTTAAATATTAAATGTAATACTAAGGATTTTAATTGTTGTGTTGGTCCCGTCTCGGTGTAATAAATGTTGAAGCATTAAAAGAATTCCATTTTACATTGTAGAATTTGTAAACCCTTTTGCTCCAACACACAGTCTCATACTTCCTTCCACTCAAGCATCGACAAAAAATAATGATAAAGTGAAATCCATCCAAATCCTATCACAGAGTTGATCATCAGTCAGTCTCGATTTGCTCTCAGCTGCTGGAGGAGTCCTTCCCTCTCACTTGATTGTAACCAAATCCCAGTGATCTCAATACTTTTCCTGGATGGTTCACTAAGAGGGATAAAAATATCAGTCAGCAGGAAGCCAGCGGTCATTAGGGTGTGGGCTGTACCCAAACAAGCTGAGGTTTGGGAAAGGGGCACCACAGTACAATACTGCGTGCAATGTGTGGGTAGCATTTTTGTAAGTCAATATAGTTCCGTTTGGCACAGACAAAACAATGGATTGAAGCTACTCACTCTCAGATACCATCTTAAAGACTCGGACATTTAACGTAATCATTGCCCAAGACAGAAATGCCTGTAAAGGCCGAATAAAAACCAATTAGGCCATCAAGCCTGCTTAGTGTTTGTCGGGTGCACACTAATCATTACAGCATGTCTATTATGAGCAATTCATGACCAACCAGATCCAGTGCACACAGTACTGCCTGGAAATGGCAAGCTCAGACAGATCAAGCAGCCACATGAACCAAACAACTGTCGCCAGTTTCCATTAATTATGGAGATTTTCATGATCATCAAAGGCATTATTTTGTACACACCAGATCCAATGGAATGGAAACCAGGACCTACCTGAAATATATTCTGGGGCAAGCAACCATGATTTACTACTACTTCTTTTTAAATTTGCCAACAATGGGCATTGCTTTCAGACGCACTGGATAGATTGAATATAATTCGCAAGGAAGGAAATAGTTATATGACAGACTTAATTAGGAAATGTACAACGTCAAAAAGGGTTAATTAATGTAAATCTTCAGTAGCTGGGTTACTCTATACTGCCTGCTAGTGGACAAATGAGTGCTGTTACAAATATTTGTATTGTGGTCCACAGGATGATTTTTAAATTTAGAAAACACATTCTAAATTAATTTGCTGTGCCAGATGAGAACCTTTATCAGGCTGGCCCAGTCTGTGTTTGGCTCTCATATGCTATGTGTCAGAACTTCACTGCCTTACATGGCTAAAACTCCTGGTCCTGATAGCTGCACATTATCTATCCAATAAGTCTTCCCTTGGTCAAACCTGCCTACAAATAACTGCACATGTACAGTTCACTGATAAGGAAAGAATAAAGAGCAGATCAGCTGCATGCTATATTAGGAAATTCAACCATGCTTACTTTGGTTCAATATGTAGTATTCTCTAGAAGTGGTGAATATTAATGCTATAATGCAAAAATGAACATCCAGGGGTGGTTTTCTCCTAACAAAAAGGTACCAGCATTGATAATTAGAAAATCTGAGTAGGCAGGGGAAAAAACAACAACAATGTTACCACAGAAACCCTAGCATATGTTGGAGAACCAGACAGCTCCATTTTAACAGCACAAATGATGGTCAAATTTTACACTAGAGTATTGTTGACCAGAAACCACTGGTAATCTTGTGTGGTCCACTGTGTTTTTTTTCCCACCGGGTCAAATTTAATTTATATTTAGTCTGCTTTATTCAAAACAATAGAACATGTATGCTACTGCTAACTCATAGATCTCCCTACATCTAGTTTAGTAAGATGGTCGTGCTAGAGATAAGTAGGACTGGCTAAAATTCAGCAGCCCAGCATGTCACTAGCTGTTATTATAATATGCCTCAGCTGGCTTGATATTTTCTGAAGATAAGTTATTACAGAAGACAATGCAGAAGACAAAATATTACTAGAACCTCAAACAAACCAGAAGACAATAATATTAGCATGAATGTTCAAGCTCTTTCAAATTATCCTACATCACTGCCTTGAAGAAAAAAAAAACACTTTTCCTTACTTTTACTTTACACAAACTATGCCTTTAAGTGCAATTTGTATAGCTGTGCGTTTTAGAGACCTGAGCTGGCCTTGGTCGTCATTGTAAACGCCGGATAGCCAAGTCACGCTTTCCGGCTTCCCTCAGAGTTTTAGTGATTAAATTCAATTATTCTCGGCATATTGCCTCAACAGCCTATACATCATTACTGATGACGTGAAGTGGAACAAACCCCAACCCGGGTTTTCGAGTGAGGTTTAAAAACTCATTTCAATGAACCTATTTAACACACTGAGCATTACCAGTGCTAATTCACACCTTTACTATAAAGAGGATAAGTATGGGAGTGCTGGAACAGGCATGAACAGCTTGTGGTGGGAGTGAAACTGGGAACGATCAGTCTGTGCTGCTGAGAGAAAGATGAGAAACCAACCACCACGGCCCATGGCAGAGTTCCAAATTCATTCATGTCTTTCCGAAACATACTTACCCAATTACAGCAGAGAAACGCTCTTCATCCGTTGGTTCAGGCCGTCATGGAAAAATATCAAAATATTCCATTGTGTTAGGTTTTTAAATATCAATTTAAATTACTTAATGGTAGGAAAGGCTTTTTTATTAAATGAGTATGGAAAAACACCGGCAAACTATCCAAAGAAGCAAGGCACATTTGACATGACGACATTATTTCAACACAAAGAAAAGCAAATTCAATATCAAGATTTAACTTGATGCTTAATTCACAAAACTTCAATTTAATTCCCACACTTTTTATATTAATCTAGTATGTAGTAAACCTGTAGGAAGGGATTTGCTGTCAGACATATTCAGATGGACTTAAATTACCAGTGTGAGTGCTCTGTGGAGGGAGTGAAACTGTATCATAATCTTCAAACCTGCTTAAGTGTCAGTAAGCACATGGACAAATGTTACGACCTTCACTGCCTGTCTTGTGGAGCACATGAGATACATTGACATATTAAAGGACCTCCATTTGGTTAGATAGGTATTTTACAAACATTTTGTACGTCTGTGCGGTCGTTTGTTTCGAATGCAAAAAATTCCAGCAAAAAAAAAAAAAAACAGATTTGAAATGGACACTAGATATAGTAGCACGGACCATGTGCAAAATGTCTCAAACACTGGCAGAACTTGTACTATTTCAATACCAAGAGAAGTTTTCCTAGCCTGAAATTGTTTATATTTCCATTTTACAAAAAGAAACACTATATAAACCATGAGTAAATAAATAAATAAATAACCCTAATGAAGACCATCTGTTTTAATGTCCAACATGCAGATCTTTTTCATTTTAAGTAGTAAATATTGCTAATACTTTTTTTTACAGCAATCATTTTTGGGGAAAAACTTTTTCATAGTAACAATATATTTTAGGTAGGTATAGTGAAGTAAATACTAAGAAGTCATAAACAAGACCTTATTAGTATGGGCATATCCACATTTTTCATTTTCATGGTTAAGTTTTTTTTTTTTTTTTAAGCTAAATTTTCAGCTTTAAAATTGTGGAAATTCACAATTCTAGTTATGTCAAATAAAAATAAATTATTAAACATACGCCATACCCATATGAAATTGGAGCCATCAAGTAGTTTTGCCTGTATAGTGAAAGAAAATGATTAATTTGACACTTGTTCTTCCATGGGTGGACTTGATACACAACACTACAACCATACCGTTTTCAATAGGAAAAAACAAAGTTAAAAAAAAAAAAAAAAAAAAAAGAAAATGTAGAAAATAAACTGTAAGCCGTCTAATTTAAAATCAGTTAGCACTAATGTCACATAAAATAACAGTGTCGCCGAGATCACACATTGGAATCATGATTCAAATAGATCCCTTTTGATTTTGTGTGTGGCCCAGGATGTTCAGAGCTGCTAGTAACCTGGGCTAATTCACTGGGAAGGAGAAGTGCTCAAAACCAAGTAGCAAGATCCATTAACACAAGCCTTTTATCCTTTCAATACTCATCACACTCGTCATCTCTGCAGAGTGTGCAATGAGGGTCTGGGATAAAAGCTATGCAGGCAATACAGTTTTTCCATTACTCCATCATGGACAAGACATACAAGGCATCTGTGCTGCCATTGTTACAAGGACTTCACATGGAGACAGAATAAATCAATCTTTCATACATCCAGTCTAGCTGTTACTTTAGTCATCACTCTGATTGATCAGTCAAGAATATCGACAGAGTAAATACAGAGGCAACGCCACTCGTCAGGCATTTCCACAAAGTCATCTTTAGCACTCAGACTTCAGAAAAGCTTTTAGAGGACATCAGGCATGGTAAAGGTCAAATAGTACAACAGTTGTACTTCTAAGAAAAATAATTATACAGACATTTCGATTTTAAATAGTGTACTGCCTTTAGTTTATTTAGATTGATATGGCTGCGTTAATGGTTCCCCAAGAAAGGAATAATCACTTAATAACTTCAATAAGCCGTTTCACTTAATAGTAATGTTTGTTTAAGAATCATCCCTAAATCCTTGACCATTTTGTTGTGGCCACAAGTACTGTAATCATTTTTAATTCTCTGTTAAATTTAATTGAATAATGAACAATCAACATGTTCTTTAAAGAGCTGAGCATAATTAGGCACACTGAACAACACTTTCTAGGATCTTTAAGGTAACTAATTCAAACAAAACTTGCATTGTTAACTTTCAGATCCTTTGAGTGACTGATTTCTTGTGACAATAATAATGTAGACATCGTGTTCCACAGCAGCCACTTTAAAAAAAAAGAGAGAGATTTAAATCATTGTAACAAGAAATTATCAGTAGGGATTAACATGTCAATGTTCTACATGTTTTAAAGCATAACCTGTGTAATTGATCGTAGAAAAAAATATATGCAAGAAAGGTTAAAAAAAAAAAGTTTGGCACAAAACATGTTTGGCAGCAAACTTATAGGTACCTTTGTTTAATATTTGTCATTATTAATTGAGGATCATCAGTTTGAGTTTAAGGAAAAAAGATTTACCATTTTTCTGCTCATCCGATATATAGTACACCAGCAACCAGATTAAGAAGAATGGCCGGAGTGACTGATTCATTCTTTATAAGTCAAAGATTGTCGCAGGTCAAGTATGCACTCAAAATTTTAACTTACGGCAAGATTTGTGAGAATTAACATTTGCCAAAAAAAAGGACATACCATTCACCATTCATACCATTTAAGCAAATATTGTTAAATGCTGTCTTTTTCCAGAAGGAGGGGGTAGCGGATAGGAGCGACTCTAAAATCCGCATTGAACTCGGCAACGGAAAAACGCTTTTAACTCACGTACTGAAAAAAACTGATTTAGTACAAAGTGTACTGCAGGAAAAAAAAAGCTTGAGAGAAGAGAAGATGACAGCCGAGCAGATCTTGGACGGCATCAGAATGGATGACGCCCAAAACACGATGACATCTTTTCACTACAGCTCTCCGTATGCGATTAACACAAATGCACACAGACAAGTATTATACCCTCTACTGATTTCAAATAACAGGTGTCTTGAAATAGAGAGTATATTATTATATATAATATAGATATATATATAGATATATATATATATCTATATATATATATATATATATATATATATATATATATATATATATATATATAATGTATCTAATATGTTCTGAAGGATTAACATGGATGTGTCATTAATATTGATGTCTTTCAGTAGCGTGCATCTTCACCTTCATGCTATAAGGCTGTGAGGCCTTACAACAGCAAAAAGCCTACCGTCCTCTTTATTTTCGTCTAACGCGTATAAATGGCATCGAGCGCAACATTTTGGTATTTGTCAACAATCGGGGCATTTTTGCACGGTAGGGTAATTTGCATCTAATCATGGGTCTCCAGCAGCATGGAGGAAATCAGTTTGACCTTGAAACCAAAGGGAGGGAGGAAGCACTGAGGGAGGGCAGAGAGAGAGAGAGAGAGAGAGAGAGAGAGAAGAGAGAGAGCGAGAGAGAGAGAGAGAGAGAGAGAGAGAGAGAGAGAGAGAGAGAGAGAGAGAGAGAGAGAGAGAGAGAGAGAGAGAGAGAGAGAGAGAGAGAGAGAGAGAGAGAATGAATCAAGGAACTCAGGCATAGCATCAAGGAAAAAGCCATCGTGAGCAAAAGGAGGGGTACTGCAGAGCTATAAATATGCACACATAAGCTTTCAATTTTTATTTCAACAAAACATGTAACAAAAAAAACAAAAAAATGTAAACAGGCAGCTGGCATTTCATTTATAGCTGGTAACTGGGCAAGAGTAATTTAAGAAGACCCCCCCCCCATGTAGAATGTAGCGTGAAATAGCACTAGACCACATTTCCTACATGTCACTTGCAGGGGTCTGTGAGAAGGGCATCAGGATCAGGGCTCATCCCGGATTTATAGCATGAACACCTTCAACCTAAAGACTTGACAAAAGGCTTTCGACGGAATTTTCCTCTCCTTGCGGAGGAACACGGCACAGGCTCATTTGCATAATTACCCACGTAAGGCGCCGCGTCATTGCGTCACGACGCGGCGAGTGTGTGCAGCGCGGTCGCTACCGCAGTCGGTCGTTTTGAACGGCGATTGATATATATGTATATTTATATTTTTTTAGTCCTATAATCTGATTATTGATGAGACGGCAGTAAAAACAGTACTGGCTCCAACGAGTGCACACAGGTCGACCCCCCCTCCCACCCAACCCCCTCTTTTTCTTCCCAAGCCTCGTGTTCCGCGTGGAAGAACGCCGCTGCCGCCGCCATGCACCCCGTCAAACAGGCGCAAGGAAATGCCCCTAG